>CM030030.1:5781269-6381269 GCA_017639485.1 Pluvialis apricaria
CTTAAGTTTCAAAATCTTGGCTGACAGAATGAAGTTTTGGAGAACTTCTGATGACAAGCTATCCCGCACTTCAGAGCAATTGTGCCTAAACAAATATTCAGGTTGATACTCTATACAGACACACTTACAAGGGGATAAAGCAGAACAGTCCTTGAAACTAAGAATAAAGAAAATAAATGTCTGCAGTCTTAGAGATAGTTTCTTAAAGTTTCACCTACTCACAAATGATTCAAAGGAAACCCAAATTAAAGGATATCAGGGGTTCAATTTAAAGAAATCTATGAATGAAAAATTTTGGGGGTCCTTTAGAAGAAACATACCTTTAGCAATGCATTTAAAAAACAGCTGGTGTAAAGTGTTCAGGCTCAAATGTTTACTGTACCTAACAGCTGAACTGCAAAAAATTGTGCACCGTCGGATTCATATTCCTCATTTCACGCAACCCTTGCCTGCAGGTCATTACAACAGCCTCAGTTCCAACTTCAGAGTCCACATATGCAACTCATCTTTCTAAAGCTCATATTGCGGGTGTGAAAACACAAAAACATGAACCTTGATGTTCATAATTTAACAGAGACAAATGGATATCTGGAAGTGTGAAAATTCTGTAAAGTCAAGACTATATGTAAGTATTCTGAAGTGAATCTGAGAATGAAAGTAACGCTGCAGGTCACTAGGTAGGGGGATTTATCTGCAGCTAGCCAAGAGACAACTCTTTCAGACCCCTTTTCTTCTGTCAAAGGCAGAGCTACGTAAAGTAGGAGCTACATAAAGACTAGTTTTACTGTAGCTAGGCTAAGTACTAGCAGCAGTCTAATCCAAGCAGCAGAGAGCTTAAAAGCAGGCTTACGTATACAGCTTTTGCAACTGCAGTGTAGAGGCACTCAGTGTTAACTTGTGAGCAAGAAAGAAAATGAATGAGAAGTGTTTGAAGCAAAAGTGTTTCATTGACCTGAGATTGGGTATTAGCTATATTTAAAGGGAAATAAATAGGAGTAATACAGATAGAGGACCTCAACTTTCTGCTCCAGGTGAGCCCAGGCTGTTGACCTTGTTCACTTAAGTAATCTGTCAGCGCAGGTCCATCTGTGCAAAACTGGTTTTGGACATTTTGAACAAGCTCTTCAAACTATTTTTTTTTAACTATTTATTTCTGTCTTTTATTTTCCCAGGTCATAAATGACCGCTATCCAACCTGAAGAAGCAGGTGTCAAGGACAACCACCTTACAATTCCAGAACAGCCTTACCTGAAGAACATGCGGCTATTTCTTAATGAGATTTTTAAAGAATCGTTCTCAAAATAAGCCAAGAAATGCCAGGGGGTCATCCAATGTGCATACAGTCTAATAAATTTTATCAGCTAGACAATTTGATATTACACTTGTCAACTCATTCTCACAATTTCTTTAAGTAGGTTGAAACATCCATTTTAGAGACACGGATTCTAAAGAAGAGGATTTAGTTACAGCTCAAAGATAAGCATCCACAAGCTTGATTTGCTTTAATGGTAGTTGAAAGTGCTTAGCGTCACTTGAGAATTGAAACTATAGTTTACATGACTAACGAGAATAATTATTTGTGTAAGACAAACTGTTGATATGCTGCATAGTAATTTTGTTTTTCTCTCCTTTTGTGAGTGTGAAGTAGATACTTCACATGCAGCATTCAGAGATGGGGATGGGAGTGTGAGAAAGGTAGAGCTGGAAAGAGCAGCAGTAGATATTCTGACTGACTTCTTGAAACTGCCCCTCGTACGTCCTGTGGGAATATCTCCAATGAAAACTCTCCCATGCATGAAGCAAGCAAACAACCGCACCCCTGCTACAGCCAACAAGAAAGGAGCAGAATCTTAATTTCCTAACAATGCACATAGATACAAGTTCAATTGTTTAAAAAATCAGTGCCCTCTAGCCCTAGTGTTAAAATATTATGATGAGGAAGCTTTGCATAAGGGAAGCAATACCAGCACAGAGCAATTACAGGAAAAAAACATGGCAATGGGAAAGCCTCTTATCAAACAATCAATTCCAGGCAGCAAATTTGGCACACCCACCCATTTTTGGCATTATTTACCCAAATCTGAATTGCTCAAATAGGTAGTTTTATTTATAATAAGAAGGGTGTAAAAAGAGGTTGTCAGGGTGGAAATTATGAGCAACCAGAAAAGAAAAAAGTCTAGAGAGAAAGCAGAACACAGAACAAGTAAACAACATTAAAAAGAACACGAAAAGACATTTACAGTGTTTTCCCTGAAGTTTTCTTTCCCATTATGAACTATTTTCCTCCCCAAAGCCTACAGCTTGCAAGAACCCCACTAATGCACATTCTTCTGTGATCTACAGATAAAAGAAAAACATGTATCAGAGGTTAGCAATCATAGAATCACAGAATCACAGCGCTGAGGTTGGAAGGGACCTTTAAGATCATCAAGTCCAACCATTAACCTACCCTGGCAAAACCCACTTCTAAACCATGTCCCCAAGTACCACGTCTGCCCTTTTTTTAAACACCTTCAGAGATGGTGAATCCACCCCCTCCCTGGGCAGCCCATTCCAATGTTTAATAACCCTTTCAGTGAAAAAATGTTTCCTAATATCCAGTCTAAACCTCCCCTGACATAACTTAAACCCATTTCCTCTTGTCCTATCACTTGTCACCTGGGAGATCAGCCCCCACTTCTATCTGAAATGCCTTAGCTTTTAAAAACATCTTTCATCCATTCAAGCCACCCACATTCATTGAAAAGGCCCTTTAAAATTATTACCCAGGTTTATATGGAAGCTCTAAGAGTACCTGTGGGTTTTTCTGTTTTGTATGTCTGTATTTCTATCCAGTTGTGGATGAAGTGACCTTGGAAGATCAGGTCAGCAGGGAGAACATCGGAACTTAAATGTTGTTAATGTATTACTAAGATATTTACAAATGAAATCATGTGTAATTCAGTAGACATGTTACAGAGGAAAAATGCAAGTAATGTAAAAAATTCTTTCATTCTTTCAATTTTCATCCAATTTTTATTAAACGTATAATTTTGGAATGAAGGGGAACATGGGGAAAAATCACTGTTGGCAAAGTATGGCATTTCAGATATTCCTGATAAAGATTCTAATGACTGAGATTCCTGACTATTCAGTGGGCAGTAATAAAAGATCTAAACACAGTTGCTCGTCTTCATTAGTTCCTTTACCCTATTTCCTAAACTAGTAACTTGGGTTTCCATGGTGTTGAAAAAATACAATTATACAAAGTAGTAAATCACTTAAATTCCCTGTTTTGCCACGCGCTTCTTGCATGTCAGTATGCAAGTCACTTAGGTACATTTTCCCCAGGTACAGTACCCTGGGTTTTTTGTACAACAGACACTCCAAATTTCTCTCTTATTTATACAAAATCCAGTCTCATGAACTTGATACTGTTTTAAATTTGTATCAAAGGTTCCAGAGGAAAACTCAGGCTCTGCTTCCATTTGTACAGATTAAAATAAGAACCTAAAATCTTTAAATATGTTGTTTTTCCTTACAGTATCTTGGGAAAGCAGGGAAGCATGGTGGGTTTTATCTGATTTGATGTCCAAATTGCAAAATAATTACATCTTTCTCATCCCACTGGTGAGCTGCTTCAAATTCCTTAGGAAAACAAGACCAAGTAAAACCAGCAGAAGAACCCCTCCCCAGTCATTCATATATAGGCTGAAATATGCAACTCTATAGGGCGTATTTTCATTACATTTCCAGATCAACTGAACTTTGGAGGAGAAAGTTCATTGGGCAACATGGCAAAAGCTGTGTGACGTCGCCTAAAAGCAGGCTAGGTACTCAAGTATTGGAAGAAAAAGTATTGTTTAAACACACACGTGCCAAGAAAAAGCGGCAACGTGCTTTAACAAATAAGTATGTAGGCAGCAGCACAAGAGAAGACTTTTCTGCCATTAAACATTCTGTGGGCTGTGTAGAACACGTCTCCTGCAGAAATTGTTTTAATGCAAGTTTGGACCTCGCAGTTGTACAGTACCCCTCGCTCCCACTGCAGCACGGAGAGCCTGCCTGCTGTCCCTCACAACAGTTTGCCTGCGTTTTTCACTAATAGCTTTGTTTTTACTGGAGCTCTAATGAAATACAGTATTTTCCAGCAAATTTCTCCTACTGAAACTTGGGCACTAGCTCACATGCAGAAACTAAATTTGCTCTAAATCTTAAATCACATAATACAATTATGATTTATTAAATTAACAAATATATATTTAAATGCTTAGTCTTTACCAATTACCTTGAAAGATGCAAATCTGGAGTTTGTGCTCAGCATTTTAGAGCTGGAGATAGCTAAAACCTAGATTATACATCTCAGTCTTTATTACTTTTGGTAGTTTTAAGAGTAGCTTCCTAACTAAAAATTACCTAACTGGATGTTAGCAAATCAGACACCAGAAGACAATGGATACTTTCAGGTAACTCCAAAACTAAAGTTCAAGTGATGAGGATTATTCTACTACAGCACACATAGGGAATTGCCTTCAGAAGCCTAAGCATTACTGCTTACCGTTGAACAGAAGCATAAAGGTAAAACCTACAGCTGTACAGACTGTGTACAATTTTTCTGTTCATGTTGTATGAAAAAAACATTAACCTTCCACTGACTACAGCGGCTGTTATCCAGCATGGATTCAAGGATTTGGGGCTAGGATATTTGACAAATCGTACATGCGCACATAGAGCGCACAGGACACAAATTGAATAAATGAGATGCTCCTAGTCGGGACAGTGACAGGAAGCTTCTCTATCTTAAAAGACAGTCTTAAAGACTGTAGCAAAGGCGGCATTCGCTAACTCCGACTTCTCCGCATCCTCTGTCACCAGGGCACCTACCTCATTTGGCAGTGGGCCCACATTTTCCCTCGTCTTCCCTTTAGTACTGATGTACTTGAAGAAGCCCTTCACATTCTCCTGGACGTCCCTTGCCAGGTTTAATTCCAAGTGGGCCTGAGCCTTCCTCACTGCATCCCTGCATACCCTGACAACGTTCCTATACTCCTCCCAAGTGGCCAGCCCCTTTTTCCACATTCTGTAAACTTCCTTCTGCTGTCTGAGTTTTTCCAGAAGCTCTTTCCTTATCCATGCAGGGCTCCTGCCTCCTTTGCTTGATTTCTTACTCACAGGGATGCACTGATCTTGAGCTTGGAGGAAGTGGTGCTTGAGTATTAACCAGCTCTCTTGCACCCCCTTTCCTTCTAGAGCCTTAGCCCATGGGATTGCTCCAAGTAGGTCTTTGAAGAGGCCAAAGTCAGCTCTCCTGAAGCCCAGGGGTTGTAATTCTACTTTTTGCCCTGCTCCTTCCACGCAGGATCCTGACCTCCACCTTCTCATGGTCACTGCAGCCAAGGCTACCCCCAACCTTCACATCCCCAACTAGCCCTTCTTTGTTTGTCAGCACAAGGTCCACCAGCGCACCCCTCCTTGTTGGCTCCTCCACCACCTGTGTCAAAAAGGTCATCAAAAGAGCATCAACGCTCTGCAGAAACCTCCTGGACTGCGCGTGCCAGGCTGTGTTGCCTTTCCAGCAAATGTCAGGGTGGTTGAAGTCCCCCACGAGAACCAGGGCCTGTGATTGTGAGGGTATTTCCAGCTGTCTGCAGAAGGCCTCATCAACTTCCTCTTCCTCATCCAATGGCCTGTAGTAAGCGCCCACAACGGTGTCTCCCATATTAGCCTGCCCCTCTCAACACGTTCTTCATCCACCCCTAGGCAGAGCTCGATACCTTCCAGCTGCTGGCTCGTGTAGACAGCAACTCCACTACCACACCCCGCTGGCCCGTCTTTCCTAAAAGCTACGTAGCCATCCGTGACAGCGTTCCAGTCACACGAGCTATCCCATCGTGTCTCCGGCATCGCATTGAGATCGTGACCCTGCGACCGCAAACAGATGTCTAATTCTTCCTGCTTCTTCCCCATGCTGCGTGCGTTGCTGTACAGGCATTTCAGAGAGGTAATCCAGCATGCAGGTTTCCCTGGAGGGGTGCAAGAGGATCCACCACAGCCATACACACCTGTTGTGGTTTGGCCGCAGCAGGCAACAAAGAACCACGCGGCCGCTCGCTCCACCCCCAGAGCCGTGGGGGAAAATCGGAAGAAAAAGGCAAAACTTGTGGGTTAAGATAAAGGCAGTTTAACAGAACAGCAAAGTGAAGAGAAAGCAATAGCAATAACACCCATAAAGGAGTATACAAACACGATTACGGTACCACCGCGGTACGGTACTGACCGGACCTGGACCGCCACAGCCTGCTCCGAGCAGCGACTTCCTGCCCCCTCCCCTGGCCAGCTCCCCCCTGTCGCCTGGGCATGGCTCACATGGTATGGAATACCCGTGTCCCCTGCCCCATCCTTGGGGAAATTAACCCCATTCCTGCCGGAACCAGGACACCACCCTTGAGGTGGCTGGCCTTCTGGATCTCATCTTGGGAGTCAGCTAGGGAACATTTATTGCTGCTCTGGTTGGCCTTGGCTTATTCTCCGGTTGGATGCAACAGTGTGAGCACTGCCCATCTTGGACCCCACACCCCGAGTTCCTCAGCCTCACCAAGTCGGCCAGCCCGCTGCCAAAGATTCCCTTGCCTCTTCTAGACAGGTGGATTCCATCCCTCTCTAGCAGGCTGTAGTCATCAAAGCATGTCCCGTTGTCATAAAAGCTAAAACCCTCAGGACGGCACCAGCTACGTAGCCAGAAGCTGATATGCATTATCTGTACATTTCTGGCTGATCCCTTTCCTCTAACTGGTAAAATGGAGGAAAAGATAACTTGGGCACCGATTTTTTTCACTTGCACCCCCAAGGGCTTTATAATGTTCCTTGATTCTGCCCCGGTTATGGCTTGTGGTGTCATTCATGCCTACATGAAAGAGCAACAGTGGAGAGTAGTCTGTACTCCAGGCAAGTTGTGGCACCCTCTCGGCAGCATAGAATCATAGAATGGTTTAGGTTGGAAGGGACCTTGAAGATCATCGAGTTCCAACCCCCCTGCCATAGGCAGGGACACCTCTCACTAGACCAGGTTGCCCCAGGCCACGTCCAGCCTGGCCTTGAACACCTCCAGGGACGGAGCTTCAACAACCTCTCTGGGCAACCTGTTCCAGTGCCTTACTACCCTTAAAGTGAAAAACTTCTTCCTAATGTTTAATCTAAACCTGCCCTCTTCCAGCTTAAAGCCATTCCCCCTCTTCCTATCATTACATGCCCGAGTAAAAAGTCCTTCCCCAGCTCTCCTGCAGGCCCCCTTTAGGTACTGGAAGGCCGCAATAAGATCTCCCCGGAGCCTTCTCTTCTCCAGGCTGAACAGCCCCAACTCTCTCAGCCTCTCCTCATAGCAGAGGTGCTCCATCCCTCTGATCATCCTCGTGGCTCTCCTCTGGACATGCTCCAGCAGGTCTATGTCCTTCTTATGTTGGGGACTCCAGAGCTGGACACAGTACTCCAGGTGGGGTCTCACGAGAGCGGAGTAGAGGGGCAGAATCACCTCCCTTGACCTGCTGGCCACACTTCTTTTGATGCAGCCCAGGATACGGTTGGCCTTCTGGGCTGCGATCGCACATTGCTTGCTCATGTCGAGCTTCTCATCAATCATCACCCCCAGGTCCTTCTCCACAGGGCTGCTCTCCAGCCATTCTCCGCCGAGCCTGTATCTGTGCCTGGGATTGCCCCGACCCAGATGTAGGACCTTGCACTTGGCCTTGTTGAACTGCATGAGGTTGGCTTGGGCCCACCTCTCCAGCCTGTCCAGGTCCCTCTGGATGGCATCCGTCCCCTCTAGCGTGTCTGCTTCGCCAAACAGCTTGGTATCATCAGCAAACTTGCTGAGGGTGCACTCTACCCCACTGTCCATGTCGCTAACAAAGATGTTGAATAGTACAGGTCCCAGTACCGACCCCTGAGGAACACCACTCGTTACTGCTCTCCACTTGGACACCGAGCCGTTGACCGCAACCCTTGCGACCATCCAGCCAGTTCTTTATCCACCGAGTGGGTCCATTTATCGAATCCATGTCTCTTCAATTTAGAGACCAGGATATCGTGTGGGACAGTGTCAAACGCTTTGCACAAGTCCGGGTAGATGACATCAGTAGATCTCCCCTTGTCCACTGCCGCTGTAACCCCTTCGTAGAAGGCCACCAAATTTGTCAGGCATGACTTGCCCTTGGTGAAGCCATGTTGGCTCTCGCCAATCACCTCCTTGTTTTCTGTGTGCCTCAGCAGAGTTTCCAGGAGGATCTGCTCCATGATCTTGCCAGGCACAGAGGTGAGGCTGACTGGCCTGTAGTTCCCCGGGTCTTCCTTGTTTCCCTTTTTGAAAATAGGGGTTATGTTTCCCCCTTTTCCAGTGGGCAGGAACCTCGCCAGACTGCCACGACTTCTCAAATATGATGGCTAGTGGCTTCGCGACTTGATCTGCCAGTTCCCTCAGGGCCCGCAGATGTATCTCATCAGGTCCCATGGACTTGTGCACCTTCAGGTTCCTCAGGTGGTCTCTCACTTTATCTTCATCTACAGTGGGCGGTGCTCCGTTTTCCCAATCCTCTCCTTTGCAATCTGCATCTTGGGCAGTGCGGCTGCTGTCCTTGTCTGTGAAGACTGAGGCAAAAAAGTCATTGAGTACCTCAGCTCTGTCGCTGTCCCGGGTAACCAGTTCTTGCGTTTCCTTCCGGAGAGGGGCCTACATTTTCCCTCGTCTTTCTTTTCTCACTGACATACCTATAGAAGGATTTTTTGTTTGTCTTAATGTCCCTGGCCAGATTTAGTTCTAGCTGGGCTTTAGCTTGTCTAACCCGCTCTCTGGCTGCTCGAACGATTCCTCTGTAATCCTCCCAGGCTACCCGCCCCTGTCTCCACTCCCTGTAGGCCTCCTTTTTTCTTTTGGTCACTTCCAGGAGCTCCTTGTTCATCCACGCAGGCCTCCTGGCTTTTCTGCCTGCCTTCCTCTTTGTAGCAATGCATTCTGCTGTGCTTGGAGGAGGGGGTCCTTGAATATTAACCAACTTTCTTGGACCCCTCTTCCTTCCAGCGCTTCATCCCACAGCACCATACCAAGCAGAGTCTTCAAGAGGCCAAAGTCGGCTCTCCTGAAGTCCAGGGTCGTCAGCCTGCTGCGCACCTTCTTCGTTGCCTTGAGGATTTCAAACTCGACCATTTCATGGTCACTACAGCCCAGGCTACCCTTGAGTTTGACCCTGTCCACCAGCCCTTCCTTGTTGGTAAGAACAAGGTCCAGCATGGCTCCTCTCCTCGTCGGCTCCTCAACCACTTGGAGAAGGAAGTTGTCCTCAATGCAATCCAGGAACCTCCTGGATTGCCTGTGCCTGGCTGTGTTATCCTTCCAACTGATATCAGGGTGGTTGAAGTCACCCATGAGAACCAAGGTCTGTGAACGTGATGCCGCCCCTATCTGTCTATAGAGGGCTTCATCCACTTGGTCTTCCTGGTCGGGTGGCCTGTAGCATACCCCCACTGTAACGTCCCCTGCTCCCAATTTCCCTGTAATCTTGACCCATAGGCTCTCAGTTGGCTCTGTATCCTCCCCCAGGTTGAGCTCCATACATTCCAGCTGCTCATCAACATATAAGGCAACACCGCCTCCTCGTTTCCCTTGCCTGTCTCTCCTGAAGAGCCTGTACCCTTTCATGCTGACGCTCCAGTCATAGGAGCCGTCCCACCAAGTTTCTACGATGCCGATGAGATCGTAGCCTTGGACGCGTGTACACATCTCTAATTCCTCCTGCTTGTTCCCCATGCTCTGCGCATTCGTGTAGAGGCACTTCAGCCGTGTCTTCGTTGCAGCTGATTTGGTTGGAGCAGCTGTAATTACTTTGTGCTGCTCTCCAGTTGGCATTCCTTTGCCCTGTACTAACAGTGCCTCCCGATTGACTCCTGTTGGTCCAGGAGCTCCTAGATCATCTACGTGAAGGTTTGAGCATACTGCAGCGTAGCTGGCACATCTTGGAGCTAATGGCTGCAGGCCCTCACCAGCGCCCTGTTCCCCTTTCCTTGATGTAACGTCCCTTGGCTGTTCATGGGCAACCCTGATAATACCCCCTTCCCCCGTCGAATTTCGTTTAAAGCCCTGTTAACGAGCCCTGCCAATTTTTGGGCAAAAACCCTCCTCCCTCTTTGAGTGAGCCAGCCCCCATCTGATGCCAGCAGGCCTGATGCCGCATAGGTCATTCCATTGTTAAAAAAACCCAAAGTTGTGGCGTTGACACCATCCACGGAGCCACATGTTAACAGATTGAGCTCGTCTGTTCCTTTCAATGTCATTGCCCGCAACAGGAAGTAGGGATGAGAAAATCACCTGAGCTCCAGATCCCTGTAGTGACTGACCCAAGGCCCTGATATCCCTTTTAATCATCCTTGCACTCCTATCTGCACATTCATCGCCCCCCACATGAAACAGGAGCAGCGGATAGTAGTCCGAGGGCTGCCCCAGGCTAGGGAGTCTCTTAGTGATGTCCCTAACGCGTGCTCCCGGGAGGCAGCAGACTTCCCTGAGAGCGGGGTCTGCCCTACATATTGGGCCCTCAGTCCCCCTCAGTGCTGAGTCGCCCACGGCTATAGCCCTCCTTTTCTTCCTTGTAGCAGTGCTCTTAAAGTTGTGAGGGGGCCTTTCCAGTCCTGGTGTCTCCTGTGATGTATTAGGACTGTCCGCCTTGTTGTCCTTCGGCTGTCCTACCATGCCCAGGGCCTCGTACCTGTTGGATAATGGTACTAGGGGAGGGGAGGCGGGCAAGGAGGGGGCTCGCTTGCTGCGCTTACCGCAGACTTGCCTCCATTCATCATTTTTCGGTAGGCCTCTGCCTTCCGTCCCTTCAGCCATACAGGGCATAGAGATGATATCCCTGTGGTCTTTTTTCATTTCCGGTGCCTGGCCCGGCCTCTCTTTCACGGAGCTCAAGGCCTGGGTCCACCAGTCTATTTCTTTCTCACTCTCCCTCATACTCCTTAGTCGCTCAACTTCGTCCCTGAGCTCTGCCACCAGGCTCAGCAGATCATCTACTTGCTCACACCTCACACAGCCGTTATTACCGCTGCCACTTGCTCGTAGAGCAAGGCTGTGGCACTCCCTGCAGCCAGAGGCCTGGGTGCCTGTGTGCTTCTGAGGGAGCGCTGTCTGTGTTGCTGCATCTGCTCTGGCCGGTGCTGAGGACACGGCCTTCCGGCGGGTGGGGACCATGCCTGCGCTTCTCTTACTGGGTGAACCCACCTCTGGAACCGGCAGAAATGGCAGCACACTCAACGCCCTTCCTGAGCGTCCTTCTGCGCGTCCTTCTGCGCGTCCTTCTGCGTAAACTGCCGGGCAAACTGCCGCGCCACGCCCTGTTTGCCCGCTCTGGTCGCAGCGCTCCCTAGGGCTGCTTCTCAAGGGAGCGGGGGAGCCGCCGTTGCCGCTGGTCCCACCACTTCACGTCAGCTGCTCTCCCTCGAGCTGCCGGCACCCTGCGGGTCCCTGTGCCGCTCTGGCGCTTCCCTGGCTCAAAAAATCTCTGAAAAAGGCCCTTTTTTGCCGAGATCAGCCGGCTCCGCTGCGGACGTGCCTGCACCGGAGCTGCTCGTCTCGGCGAGTGCATCTCGGACCTTAGCTCCCGGCAGGCAGCACACCTCACATGGCGCCCTGTCAGGACAGCAGATGTTGGCATTTTTCGCAGTATCTACTGCGTGCTGCTGGTAAAGTTCCCCCTGGCAGACCTTGCTTTGCCTCTTTTGGCTTTCTGGGCTACGTTTGGCTTTCTGGGCTGCCCAGGCTACGTTTGGCTTTCTGGTCTGCAAGCGCACCGTGCCGGCTCATGTCCAGCTTTTCACCCACCAGTGCACCCCCAGCTTATGTGTCGGCAGGGCAGCGTGCAAACAGAGTAGGCCTTGGCGCCGTGCAAGCAGTGTTCAGCAACAACTAAAACATGGGTGTGCTACCAACACTGTCTTGCTGACAAATCCAAAACTGGCACCATATGGGCTGCTAGGAAGAAAACTGACTCCATCTCAGGCAAAACCAGAACAGACGGTGCCTCTGTTATGGCTTGATAGCAGCTTTGTGTCGCTCTGTGTTTTATTTGTGGCTTTGCCTTCTGGGGCATATTGGATGTGCACGCAGTGGAGGGGCTGGGGCTGGTATTGCCCTACGCAGTATCCCTGACCTGTGCATCCCAGGACAGAGCTGGCACGGGGAGCAGAGGTGGGAGTGACGACCTGTTGACGAGCCCCATCAGTGCCTCTGCAGCTCAGAATTTAGCAGGCCAGTCCCACCAGGGAAGGTGGGTTCCCCCAGCCTATCGGTGGGTCCCATGCCCAGCTCCTGGGGTCACCCCCTGAAGCTGTCGGTCGGGAGTCTGTGTTCAAAGCCCAAACCCGTACGACGGCAGGACTGCCTCGCGCCCTTGCAGGAGGATGAGGGCGCTGGTCTTGGGGCACAAAGCGGAGGTTCAGTCTCTCAGGGGTCTGGAGGTCGCTGGGCTGTTCCCGAATGGCTGCCTGGCTGAGTTGGGCAGCAGTGGAGGCAGAGGTGGATGAGGGGATGGTAGCGGGGGTGGTGGTGTCCAGGCTGGTGGGTGCCGGCTCCTCAGTGCTCCTTGGCAGGAGGGCAGGTTTTGCAGGCACAGGTGAGGGCTGCTGGTGTTGGGTCCAGCTCTCAAAGGTTCTGGGATGGGCGGTGCGGCTGTACAGGCGCGATGGGTGGCTGCTGGAGTTGTGCCGGGCTTCTTAAGCTGCAGAGACGCGCCTGTGTAGAGAGGAGGCTGCTGAGGTCCCCCTGTGGCTGCCGTGCCAGCCGGGTGCGAGGGTTTGGGACAGCGCTGGGCACCCCAGGGGGTGTGGGCAGCCGCCTGCCCTTACTGCTCCATGCAGAAAAGGGGGCCAAGGGGAACATCTGGGATCTACGGCATCGCCTGACAGTTTGGCCAGTAATGAACTCAGCACTCCAGAATACCCTACTTCTAAATGCTTCATGGCTAACAGCAGCCATCTAGCACAGAAGTCGGGCACCTCAACTCCGTCCCCCGCCCCCAAGAGCTTACTTTTTTCTCTCCCACCACAAGCAGATCACACAACACAATGCCATCCCAAACACGACGCAGCCTACAACGGCCATGGAGCCTTCAAGGCAGTACTTGTCCAAATCTTTAGGATCTGCAGCATTTGTCTTTCTCTTGCCATCCACACCTGGAGGAACAATTCTGGACGTTAGTGTATCCTGCACGCTACTGGTAATCTCACAGGAGGTCTGACATTGCCAGGAAATGTTCTTTCTCACTTTGTCAGCATCTCTGCACCCAGCCACCTGCCTCCCCAGCCAAGTACCCACACCCCAAAGGGACGGAGGCAGGCCCTCTCGGGAGACACCAGAACCTCGCTCTCCCTCTTTGCCCTTTCTCCAGCATGGGCACTGCTTGCACGCCCCCAGTTTTCAGGACTTGTCACCCCGCAAGACTGCTCAGTACCTGCATTCTTTTGAAACAAGCCACGTATCCCAGTGCGGCGGGCGTCCCCGGGGTTGGACAGCGCTGCCAAAAATCAGAGAAAGGTAAATCCTCAGCATGGTTCAGGCACAGAGGATGCAGAAGGACCGTGTGGGTTCCCTCTAAGCTGTGCCCGATCTGTCACTGCATCCCTTTGGACCTCAGTTCGCAGGAGGGATCTCCCTCCGTGGTGCCTAGCGGGGCTCACGGCAAGCTCTGGGATGCAGGTATTGTGGGAGGGACATTTGATTAAGCATCATATTTCCCATCATCTGCTGTGTGTGGTTCAGACGGCCTGGTTCCCAAAATGGCAAAGTTCTGAAATTTCGGTGAACTGGGTGTGGAGGGCGGTGAGCACCTCCCTGCATCCCCCGAGGGGTACGAGTGAGTGTCTGCCTGGCACGCTGCTGGCAATAACCTCCACACCCCAGAGGTGACAGTCATCCTCAGACAGCCGTTCCTGGCTTCTTTTCGAACACTTGCTCTGTACTAGTAGTTCGGCTGCCGGCACGATGTGCAGTAGCGGACACCAGGGGAAGAGCCTGCAGACACCCAGTGATTTTGATTCAGGACGCTGGATGACCGAGGGACAGCAATTACCTGGCACACTGGTTGGTTGAATTGCCCTCGTTTTCTCGTCAGAGCCCGGCACTGCCAGACTGCCTCCTTCCCGAAGCACCTCCTTCTCCACAGTCCCACCATCCGTCTCTTTGGAAAGAAAGTAGGTCGGTTTAATGAGAAGTAACCGTTCCTCATCAGGAACATGATACCTTCAGGAGGCAGTACTTCTCAAAACACATGAATAACGCTTAGAAACAAAGCCTGGGAATCTCGGGGTGCGCCTAGTCACTAGTCCAAACAACGTGGCGTTCATGGAGAAAAATGTAAGCGCTAGACACTTTTCAGTTTGCCAGCGTACACAAGAGCCCACAGTCCCCCAAAAGAAGCAGAAAACCCCCCGCAAGTTATCTAAAGCACAACCCAAAACAGACAGCTAAACCACCCGAGACGGAATTCACAGCCCTTCATTTGAGGTGCCTTCAAGTTCGGTGTCCGGCCACAAGCTGGGTGTCCAGCTTTCACCTGTCCCTGACCCCGAGGTGTCACCGAGCATCCTCAGACGTCAAGGAGAACAACGGGGCTGGACCAGGCTGTCAAGCTGGGGCTGCTCCGATCCTGGCCACGGCATGCCTGCAGCCCAGGCAAAGTCTGCCCGTCCCAGTGACCCGAAGCTGCCTGCGCATCCTCTCCACTGCCCAAGGGCACTCCCCTCTGGCCACTGCAGGGCACTGGCCCTCTCGCGGCTTATCTGCAATCAGCTCCTTGGCAAGTTCCTCACGCTCTCAAGGCGTGAGCACTGCCAGTTCCTGCCAGCTGGATACCAACGTCTGCCCAGAACAGCTCTGACGAGTAACGCGAGAACTGGGGCAGCAGCTGTCCCTGGAACTCAGCTGGAACCACAGCTGGCAGCAGAGACTCTGGACCACCTCTGTCTCTGGCTCAGCAGTGCCTGCAAGGCGTGCAACTGAGTGACAAGCTACGGCTTGTCCATAGAGGCATCGAAAACCTCAGCTTCCCAAGTCTTCTGGTTAAGAGTGACGTATGCCCACCACGTGCTGCTTTGTCCAATTCCTCCAGCATTTCCTCTAGCAAGTTTGATGGCCGCTGGGAAGATTTTCTTCTTTCAGCTTTATACTTTGCTCCTTGAGGACCTTAATGGAAAGTACGAGGTTAAATTTCTCACAAGCAAAATACTGAAAACGAGCACTTAGTCTGTGAATTCAGTCAAAACTGACTACTCACCCCTGCGATGCCAGGTGAGCTCTGGCGCCGGAGGCAGCTGAGAAGCTGCAAAAGCCCTCTCTCTATGCACATCTGCAACCAAAGAGCCACGAGAACTTTGCATCATACCTTGGGATATACACCGTCACAACTGAATAGCACAACATGTAAGGGGATCACGTAATGACAGGGCACGCGCAATGCAGGTGTCTCTTCTCACACCCACAAGAGATGCCTCGCTCCCATTTGGGCTTTCAGCTGGCAGCTCTCAAAGGATGTAAAAGGCCATGACGTACCCACGCCATCTGCCTCAGCATCAGCCCTGGAACCCAGCCGGGAAGCTGGATATCCACCGCCTCCCGCCACATCTGTAAACAGAGCAGAACAGCTCCCGTGAAATATTTCAACAGACTTCAGATCTGAACCCACTCTCTCTCTGCCCTTCTGCATGTCTGAGCATCGGCCAAGAAAATACTAAGTTACATTTCACAGGAACAGATTATTAAAACCTAAATGCTCACTCATTCAAGCGACATACCTGTGGGATCGCCCTGAGGCTCCCGGGCAAGATCCAGCTGAGGAGTCGGGCGGCCATCGGTTACAGGCACAGCTGTAATCAAGCGCATTTCCATTAGATGTTGCGACCTACTTCGTTCTCAGTGACCTGCAGTGACTGGAGGGGGGCAGGTAATGACGGGGGACCCAGACGTGGGTGGAGATTTCCAAAGCTGCAGAGGGGCCCGGGTGACTTGTCGGCTGGCACCCGGCAGCTCTCAAAATAGTGTTTCCAGATCACCTACATGTCCATCCTCAAGGACTAGATGGACAAACATACGGCCCCTTGGGGACTCCCTACTGGGAGATCTCTAGTGTGCCCAAAAGAAGCCCGCATGAAAGCACTGGAGGAAAATGTCTAGTGGAGAAGAGCCCACGGGCCAGTGAGCGGCTGCACCAGCGCTGCCCCGTCTGCTCCCCGGGCTGCGGGCCCGGGCTGTGTCCCCCACGGGGCTTGGATTCGCCCAAGGCGAGCACTGCAGGGCTCGAGCAGCAATGCTCCCGTTTTCCTGAGCGGACATGTCCCACGGACAGACGTCCCCAAAGATGAAAGCCGAGATTCAGCTGGGGAGTGGCAGAGCCATGGCCCCGGCCACGGCTGTGACCAGCCTGGGGAAGAAGTGCTCCTGCGGTGCCGCTCCGGCCCCGACACGCAGGCTGGGGAAAGGCTGCTCTGGGGCACGGCGGCACAGGGCCGGCTCTAGGGACAGTTTCTCACCCCGTGGCGCTGCTCCTGGCCCCACCATTCACCTGGAAAATGCCCGCACAGCAGCCGCGGCCCGTGGGGCACCTGCCTCCCGATGCCTGCCGCGCTGGCCACGGCTCACCCATCCCCGCTGCTCTGCTGGCCCTGCCCACGACCCCAGCCCCGCTGCCACCCCGAGGTGCGGTGGGTGCCGCACCACGCTGCCAGGGCTGGGTGATGGCCCTCAGCCACCCGCCTACCTAATCCCCGCGCTCTCCACGGAGCGGCCCAGGCATCCCGGGCTTGCAGGACCACCAGGAGGAGGATAAGGAGGCGGGCGGGGGCCATGGCCCCCTGCATTATGCCGCTGCCGCTGCTTCTCCTGGCACTCTTGTCGCGGCTGGCGCCGCTGCTGCTGCTGCTGCTGGCACTGCTACTGGCACTGCCACTGCCACTGCCACTGCCGCTGCTGCCGCTGCTGCTGCTGCTGCTGGCACTGCTACTGGCACTGCCACTGCCACTGCCGCTGCTGCTGCTGCTGCTGCTGCTGCCGCCGCCGGCACTGCTGGAGTGGTGCCCGCAGTGGTGCCCGTCACCCAGCACTGCACATCAGGGCGTGGCCCAGCTGGGCTCTGTGACCTCACAGCCCGGCCTCCCCACCGCAGCCACGCCCCTGGGGCACCGCCCCTCCTCCAGGCACCGCCCCCAGCTGGACCAGCTCGGACACGTGCTGAGTCTGAGCGCGGCAAAACCGACCAACCCAGGCTCATCCCCAGGCAGTTCCGTGGAAAACCCTGCGTTTTGGCTTGGAAGGCATTCTGGCCGAAACACTCCCGCAACAAACGGACTTCGCTACATCTCTTTGCAAGTCCTGGCTCGGTTGTGTCAAGTGGGCCACCAGACAGCAAACAAAAGCCCCGCTTTACGCCGCGTGTAAGCCTTTTGCCTGCGTGCACTGGGGCGGTTCCCTCTCGTGCAGAGCAAAATACTGGCGAAAGCTGCATCCCCGTCACGCATAGCCATTGCCAATGAATTACTGAGCCTGCAAACTACTGCACTTCCTCCTTCTACACCCGTGTGCAGGGAGCAGAAGCGGAGAAGGGTGGGCCTGTTTTGGGAGGCAGCACTGCCTGTGGGAGTGCACAGGCCGCTGGGCAGGCTGGGGGATACGGGGCGCTCGGCACAGGAGGAGGAGCGCTGGGAGGAGGTGCTCGTAAAGATCAGCACGGCAGCCCGTGATGACAGGGGAAGCCTTTTCTGCCTGGCTCCTGTGCCCTTGAGTCGCATCACATCCCTTGGAGTGGATGGTGAGATTCTGGTGACGGATATTTGTCTAAATACAGAACTTGAAACTAAGTGGTTGAAATACCAGCGCATCTTTTTTGCTCTTGCTCATGACTCAAATGGAGTATCTCTGACCGCACAGGGACACTGGTTCTCCAGACTCCCATGGGCTACATCTATCTAAACGTGTGTGGAAGAGCAGTCCAGGGTCAGTTCTGCTGTCCCATCCACGCGGACACCAGATATGTCAACGCGCTGGGTGTGCTCAGATGTGCAGGTCCCACCATGCCCCAGTGACCAGCCCCTGCTGGAGTCCTCTCCTCAGACACCTCCAACATCCCCAGCTCCACGGCCAGCGGGTCTGGGCCTAAGGCTGGGCTCAGCAGGCCTGTAGACTTGTCCACAAGTTTTCCAGGAAAACCAGCGTTACCTAACTTTGTAGTGTTACACGGAGTCAGAAGAAGCACCGGGAAGGGATGAGGAAGTAAAGGGTAAAACCTTCCAGCTGCCTTTTATTAACACAAAATCAAGAAAAGGGCACAACTGAAAGAACCTTGCCAATTCCCTGTAGTTCTCTTATGTGGTTAGACGCTGAGTTTTTCAGAGCTAATGACATGTCCGAAAAGTCAACAGAAGGTCGTGGATTAAAATTAATGTGGTAGGCAGTGACACTCATCAAAGCATTACTAACCTGCAATTGCCTTGTAAGGGCTTTTATTAATTACTTGTAAGGGGTCCACCAAAATGCAGCGCTGCTCTTCAAAGTGTGGACGCTCGCTCAGCCCTCAGGGGTCTCCAGAGCAAGGTTTACGAAGATGCTTTGTCTTTCTCTAGGCGTTGGCTAGCACAAGCCATGCTGCCCGTGTAACAGTGAAAACAGCTGATGCAAAGTGCGCGTACAGGTAGGCTTCTCTCTAATTGTCCAAGTAACGGCGGTTGCAGGTACTCATGAACAGATGTACTGCATTCTCTTTCACGGGGTGGGGAGGGGGGGAAAGAAGGAATCCCGTCTTACCTTACCTGTAAAGTCCAGAATTTCTTATTAGGCTCTCTGAAATGTGAAGTCTAATGGAAGAATTATTATTAGTCCCCGTCTAGTTAGTAAAGCAAGATAAAATACATTAGCATCGCTATTATAGGAAGGGTCTCAGGAATACAGTTGCCAAAGGCATCTCCTGTTACTCTCGCTGTCCCACTGCCCCCCTGGTCCTACTCTCACACGCAAGACGATAAGGCCAACGAAGCGATAGGTGGGTCACTTAAGCAAGCTTTGGGTCAACAGACCCTGGTTCTTACGGGTGACTTCAACTGCCCAGACATTTGTTAGCCGAACGGTACAGCAGCTCACACGTCCCCCATCAAGTTCCTGGACTGCGTAGAGGACTGCTTCCTCATACAAACGTTGGATGTGCCAACCAGGAACGAGGCACTGCTGGACTTGCTACTCACAAACCACGCACACCTGATTCGTATGTCTCGGTTCATGGCAGCGATACGGTAGCACTAACAAAAGTCCTGTCTAACTAGGATCACTAAACAAATTGCCTTTTTGAAGCTAACAATAGAATCTGTAACTAAGACATGACAGTAGGGAACACGGGGTTAAAGATTAAGGGAGTAAATGGAACACAAGGCTGTCTTCTATTGAGTAACTGAACAGGCTGATTGGGTATAAGTGGGAGTTGAACAATGTGGCAAAGTTTGGAATTTTCAGAAGCAGATGGCTTTAGAAATTTGCCACAGGTGAGACTCTGTATCCTTGAGTAGAATAGATAAGGGAATTGTGCTAGAATAAGCCAGTTTTTGTATAAGCAACCGAGCAAAAAATGAACTGAGCAAGCACAAGAACTACGGTCAACCAGCGGACACGGTGAGGAAGACTACAGACGACCACCAGAGGACCCTGGAATACCACCAATGGACATGAATGCGCATGCGTCAAGGACATTTACATATATTAATGGGTTCTAGCAAAAAGTATGAGTATGTTAATCATTTCTCAGAAATCGAACTAATATGTATATTCTGATTGTAGACAGCCTCTGAAGCTGAGCAACTTGGCGCGCACACTAGGTGGAGTGATCCCCTGTGCTCCCGGTACCGCAATAAAGAATGCTCGCTTTCTAAAACTCCAACTTGAGTCCTAGAGAGTTATCATTTTGGCGACTTACGGTAACAATAGCCTTGGCTGCAGTGATCTCAATATTGTGGAGTCTGGGATCCCGCTGAGCACGCTGAAGGTTAGGACTAAGACAAAGGGGTTAGATTTGAGCAGAGCAAACCTCAGCTGGCTCAGAGCTCAGTTGGGAGGGATTCCAGGGGAAGCTTCCATAGAGGAGCAAGTGAGTGCTGGGAGTTTTTGAAGAACGCTCTCCTGGAAGCACAAAACCGGTTCATTCCCTTTAAAGGGAATTCCCTTTGTTGGGCCCCAGGCCTTGGGAACAACAATCCAGGTTGATGCAAACACAGACCCACCACCAGTGAAGGAAGAGTTGGTATGTGAACTCTTAGAGGAGCCTGACCCCCTACAAAGGGATGGGCCCTGAGGCCACACCAGAGGCCACACGGGATTCACACCACCCTGAGGCCACACCGGATTCAGTGGCCTGGCACATCAGAACCACAAAAGCATAGGGCCTTGGTGGACACTGGCGCACAGTGCACCGTAATGCCGTCAACTCATAGAGGAGCAGAACTCATCGCTATTGCTGGAGTAACGGGGGCATCTCAAGGACTGACTGTCCTGGAGGCCAAAGTGAGCCTAACTGGGAATAAAGGGGAAAAGTTCTCCATTGTGACTAGCCCGGATGCTCCGTGCATTCTTGGCGTAGATTATCTCAGGAGAGGGTATTTTAAGGGCCCAAGGGGGTACCGGTGGGCGTTTGGTGTAGTGGCGGTGGAGACGGAGGAAGTTCTGCAACTGTCTACTTTGCCTGGGCTGTCAGAGGATCCTTCTATTGTGGAGCTGATGAGGGTCAAGGAACAAAAGGTGCCCGTTGCTACTACAGCGGTGCATAGGCGACAATATGGCACTAATCGAGATTCCTTGCTCCCTATTCAGAAGTTGATCCATCAGCTGGAAAGCCAAGGGGTGATCAGTAAGACTCGCTCACTCTCTAACGGTCCCATCTGGATTGTTGCCGTTACGACCCAGACAATGGTGCTACTGATCTTTATTTATTGCTATGCCATGGTAGCATAATAAATATTAAATAATAATAAATGGTCACCCCCTGAAGCTGTCGGTTGGGAGTCTGTGTTCACAGCCCAAACCCGTACGACCGCAGGACTGCCTCGCGCCCTTGCAGGAGGATGAGGGCGCTGGTCTTGGGGCACAAAGCGGAGGTTCAGTCTCTCAGGAGTCTGGAGGTCGCTGGGCTGTTCCCGAATGGCTGCCTGCCTGAGTTGGGCAGCGGTGATGGCGGAGGTGGAGGTGGAGGTGGTGGCGGGGGTGGTGGTGGACAGGCCATGCGGCTGTCCAGGCTAGTGGGTGCCGGCTCCTCAGTGCTCCTTGGCAGGTAGGCAGGTTTTGCAGGCACAGGTGATGGCTGCTGGTGTTGGGTCCAGCTCTCAAAGGTTCTGGGATGGGTGGTGCGGCTGTTCGGGCGTGAGGGGGGCCTGCTGGAGTTCTGCCGGGCTTCTTAAGCTGCGGAGAGGCGCCTGTGTAGAGAGGAGGCTGCTGAGGTCCCCCCGTGGCTGCCGTGCCAGCCGGGTGCGAGGGTTTGGGACAGCGCTGGGCACCCCAGGGGTGTGGGCAGCCGCCTGCCCTTACTGCTCCATGCAGAAAAGGCGGCCAAGGGGAACATCTGGGATCTACGGCATCGCCTGACAGTATGGCCAGTAATGAACTCAGCACTCCAGAATACCCTACTTCTAAATGCTTCATGGCTAACAGCAGCCATCTAGCACAGAAGTCGGGCACCTCAACTCCATCCCCTGCCCCCAAGAGCTTACTTTTTTCTCTCCCACCACAAGCAGATCACACAACACAATGCCATCCCAAACACGACGCAGCCTACAACGGCCATGGCGCCTTCAAGGCAGTACTTCTGGAAATCCTTAGGATCTGTAGCATTTCTCCTTCTCTTGCCGTCCACACCTGGAGGAACAATTCTGGACGTTAGTGTGTCCTGCACGCTACTGGTAATCTCACAGGAGGTCTGACATTGCCAGGAAATGTTCTTTCTCACTTTGTCAGCATCTCTGCACCCAGCCACCTGCCTCCCCAGCCAAGTACCCACACCCCAAAGGGACGGAGGTAGGCCCTCTTGGGAGACACCAGAACCTCGCTCTCCCTCTTTGCCCTTTTTCCAGCATGGGCACTGCTTGCACGCCCCCAGTTTTCAGGACTTGTCACCCCGCAAGACTGCTCAGTACCTGCATTCTTTTGAAACAAGCCACGTATCCCAGTGCGGCGGGCGTCCCCGGGGTTGGACAGCGCTGCCAAAAATCAGAGAAAGGTAAATCCTCAGCATGGTTCAGGCACAGAGGATGCAGAAGGACTGTGCGGGTTCCCTCTAAGCTGTTCCTGATCTGTCACTGCATCCCTTTGGACCTCAGTTCACAGGAGGGATCCCCCTCCGTGGTGCCTAGCGGGGCTCACGGCAAGCTCTGGGATGCAGGTATTGTGGGAGGGACATTTGATTAAGCATCATATTTCCCATCATCTGCTGTGTGTGGTTCAGACGGCCTGGTTCCCAAAATGGCAAAGTTCTGAAATTTCGGTGAACTGGGTGTGGAGGGCGGTGAGCACCTCCCTGCATCCCCCGAGGGGTACGAGTGAGTGTCTGCCTGGCACGCTGCTGGCAATAACCTCCACACCCCAGAGGTGACAGTCATCCTCAGACAGCCGTTCCTGGCTTCTTTTCGAACACTTGCTCTGTACTAGTAGTTCGGCTGCCGGCACGATGTGCAGTAGCGGACACCAGGGGAAGAGCCTGCAGACACCCAGTGATTTTGATTCAGGACGCTGGATGACCGAGGGACAGCAATTACCTGGCACACCGGTTGGTTGAATTGCCCTCCTTTTCTCGTCAGAGCCCGGCACTGACAGACTGCCGCCTTCCCAAAGCACCTCCTTCTCCACAGTCCCACCATCCGTCTCTTTGGAAAGAAAGTAGGTCGGTTTAATGAGAAGTAACCGTTCCTCATCAGGAACACGATACCTTCAGGAGGCAATACTTCTCAAAACACATGAATAACGCTTAGAAACAAAGCCTGGGAATCTCGGGGTGCGCCTAGTCACTAGTCCAAACAACGTGGCGTTCATGGAGAAAAATGTAAGCGCTAGACACTTTTCAGTTTGCCAGCGTACACAAGAGCCCACAGTCCCCCAAAAGAAGCAGAAAACCCCCCGCAAGTTATCTAAAGCACAACCCAAAACAGACAGCTAAACCACCCGAGACGGAATTCACAGCCCTTCATTTGAGGTGCCTTCAAGTTCGGTGTCCGGCCACAAGCTGGGTGTCCAGCTTTCACCTGTCCCTGACCCCGAGGTGTCACCGAGCGTCCTCAGACGTCAAGGAGAACAACGGGGCCGGACCAGGCTGTCAAGCTGGGGCTGCTCCGATCCTGGCCACGGCATGCCTGCAGCCCAGGCAAAGTCTGCCCGTCCCAGTGACCCCAAGCTGCCTGCGCATCCTCTCCACTGCCCAAGGGCACTCCCCTCTGGCCACTGCAGGGCACTGGCCCTCTCGCGGCTTATCTGCAATCAGCTCCTTGGCAAGTTCCTCACGCTCTCAAGGCGTGAGCACCGCCAGTTCCTGCCAGCTGGATACCAACGTCTGCCCAGAACAGCTCTGACGAGTAACGCGAGAACTGGGGCAGCAGCTGTCCCTGGAACTCAGCTGGAACCACAGCTGGCAGCAGAGACTCTGGACCACCTCTGTCTCTGGCTCAGCAGTGCCTGCAAGGCGTGCAACTGAGTGACAAGCTACGGCTTGTCCATAGAGGCATCGCAAACCTCAGCTTCCCAAGCCTTCTGGTTAAGAGTGACGTATGCCCACCACGTGCTGCTTTGTCCAATTCCTCCAGCATTTCCTCTAGCAAGTTTGATGGCCGCTGGGAAGATTTTCTTCTTTCAGCTTTATACTTTGCTCCTTGAGGACCTTAATGGAAAGTACGAGGTTAAATTTCTCACAAGCAAAATACTGAAAACGAGCACTTAGTCTGTGAATTCAGTCAAAACTGACTACTCACCCCTGCGATGCCAGGTGAGCTCTGGCGCTGGATGCAGCCGAGAAGCTGCAAAAGCCCTCTCTCTACGCACATCTGCAACCAAAGAGCCACGAGAACTTTGCATCATACCTTGGGATATACACCGTCACAACTGAATAGCACAACATGTAAGGGGATCACGTAATGACAGGGCACGCGCAATGCAGGTGTCTCTTCTCACACCCACAAGAGATGCCTCGCTCCCATTTGGGCTTTCCGCTGGCAGCTCTCAAAGGATGTAAAAGGCCATGACGTACCCACGCCATCTGCCTCAGCATCAGCCCTGGAGCCCAGCCGGGAAGCTGGATATCCACCGCCTCCCGCCACATCTGTAAACAGAGCAGAACAGCTCCCGTGAAATATTTCAACAGACTTCAGATCTGAACCCACTCTCTCTCTGCCCTTCTGCATGTCTGAGCATCGGCCAAGAAAATATTAAGTCACATTTCACAGGAACAGATTATTAAAACCTAAATGCTCACTCATTCAAGCGACATACCTGTGGGATCGCCCTGAGGCTCCCGGGCAAGATCCAGCTGAGGAGTCGGGCGGCCATCGGCTACAGGCACAGCTGTAATCAAGCGCATTTCCATTAGATGTTGCGACCTACTTCGTTCTCAGTGACCTGCAGTGACTGGAGGGGGGCAGGTAATGACGGGGGACCCAGACGTGGGTGGAGATTTCCAAAGCTGCAGAGGGGCCCGGGTGACTTGTCGGCTGGCACCCGGCAGCTCTCAAAATAGTGTTTCCAGATCACCTACATGTCCATCCTCAAGGACTGGATGGACAAACATACGGCCCCTTGGGGATTCCCTACTGGGAGATCTCTAGTGTGCCCAAAAGAAGCCCGCATGAAAGCACTGGAGGAAAACGTCTAGTGGAGAAGAGCCCACGGGCCAGTGAGCGGCTGCACCAGCGCTGCCCCGTCTGCTCCCCGGGCTGCGGGCCGGGGCTGTGTCCCCCACGGGGCTTGGATTCGCCCAAGGCGAGCACTGCAGGGCTCGAGCAGCAATGCTCCCGTTTTCCTGAGCGGACATCTCCCACGGACAGACGTCCCCAAAGATGAAAGCCGAGATTCAGCTGGGGAGTGGCAGAGCCATGGCCCCGGCCACGGCTGTGACCAGCCTGGGGAAGAAGTGCTCCTGCGGTGCCGCTCCGGCCCCGACACGCAGGCTGGGGAAAGGCTGCTCTGGGGCACGGCGGCACAGGGCCGGCTCTAGGGACAGTTTCTCACCCCGTGGCGCTGCTCCCGGCCCCACCATTCACCTGGAAAATGCCCGCACAGCAGCCGCGGCCCGTGGGGCACCTGCCTCCCGATGCCTGCCGCGCGGGCCACGGCTCACCCATCCCCGCTGCTCTGCTGGCCCTGCCCACGACCCCAGCCCCGCTGCCACCCCCGAGGTGCGGCGGGTGCCGCACCACGCTGCCAGGGCTGGGTGATGGCCCTCAGCCACCCGCCTACCTAATCCCCGCGCTCTCCACGGAGCGGCCCAGGCATCCCGGGCTTGCAGGACCACCAGGAGGAGGATAAGGAGGCGGGCGGGGGCCATGGCCCCCTGCATTATGCCGCTGCCGCTGCTTCTCCTGGCACTCTTGCTGCGGCTGGCGCCACTGCTGCTGCTGCTGCTTACACTGCTACTGGACGATGGAGACATTTACTAGTAATAGTGGACCATCTAACTCACTGGTTTGAAGCATACCCTGTTCTAAAAGCCACTGCAAACAACGTTTTGCTCAAACAAATAATCCCTAAGTATGGGATTTGTGAAAGGATTGATTCAGATCGAGGGACTCACTTTACGTCAAAAATAATATGGGGCTTGACAGATGCATTAAGAATAGAATGGGACTTACATACTCCATGGCATCCCCAGAGTTCAGGATAAGTAAAAAGAATGAACCAGACATTAAAATGAACCCTGACTAAATTATCCATAGAGACACAGATGCCGTGGACAAAATGCTTGCCTCTAGCACTACTGAGGATCAGAGTGGTCCCAAGAAAAGACTTGGGGATCTCTCCGTATGAAATGATGTTCGGGCTCCCTTACATGGGCAATAGGGAAAAGATTCTAGTCCCAGAACTAGGAGAAGCCTATGCTCGCAAGTATGTTTTGACCATTGTAAGAACATTAGAGCAACTCCGAGAGAAGGAGAAACTTCCACAAACCACCCCATTAGACTTTAAAATACACAATATCCAGGTAGGAGATTGGGTATTAGTGAAAACATGGAAGGAAGAAACCTTAAGACCTACTTGGGAAGGACCTTTCCAAGTGCTGCGAACTACTGAAACAGCAATTTGAACGAAAGAAAAAGGGTGGACCCACATAAGGAGAGTAAAATGACCAGTAGAGCCACCCGAGGAGTGGGTGGTAGAGACACACACAGACCCCTTGAAATTAACCATGAGAAGGAAGTCTCGTGTTTTTGCTTTGACAGACAAAAGCCCTGGAGAGCTCTCAGAAGGCACATAAGAATCAGCACTGCTGCATGGAAACAACAGACAGTGAAAGCCTCAAAAGTGCCTTCGGACTAGGGCGGCACCAAACCCCTTCGACCCTACTTTGTTGCTATTGGAATTGTTGCATGTATATATGGTTAAGTGTAATAATTGTAATAAGGTCATTTTAGGTCCCCGTGGCAGACCGGAGCAGTACCTCTCCCAAGTCCTCGATCTTTAGTATTCTGATGTGAGTATGCAACCCCAATAGATAAGTGTATTAGTGTTGCAGAACCCACAGAGAATTATTTAATCTGGACCGACCCAAACCAGGATGTTTATAGATTCTTGAAATATCAACTCCAATACGGGTTCCAGGACCAAAGATAAAACCCTATCGTACCACAAGAACCAGAGATACCGAACTAAAGGGGATGGTAGGGCAAGACCAGGTTGGCCTCTGTACTCGCTGCCAAGAAGAAGTATTTCTCGGCTGTTGGAAGCACCCCAGTAGGCACGAGAGGTAGGGGTATAAGCCATGCTGGACCCCCACTTCTAATGTTGTTATCATTAGCGGTATCTTTAGTATCTGGTGACGAATGCCAGAAGTGCTACCAGACGATCTCCTGGGGTAGACAATCCCTTTATACTATGACCATGCACACGCATATCAATCGCAAATGTTATACCCGTGAGAGTTTAAGAGTGTGCAAATACGGCGGACAAGAATATTGGGTCGGACAGAATTTAGGAATAGGCGGAACAAGATTAGGAATAGGATGCCCTAGAGGAGAAAAATGGCTTTGTTTCACTAAGGCAGGTCACTGGGATATTTCAGACGGAGGGGGAGTACAAGATATGGTGAAGGAAGAACTAGTGAAAAGTGAGACAAAGGTTACAAAACAGAAAACAATTAAAGTACAAAACGAGGGCATATACCAGAAGCTACAAAAACAGCTACAAAAAGAGTTAGGATTCCCCACTCTTGGGCAAAACTTGTTTTTAAATCTAGCAACAGACATAGCTAAAGAATTAAATGTGACTGACTGCTGGGTCTGTGGGGGACCTTTAATGACTGAAGAGTGGCCGTGGAGAGGCACAAGTTTGAGTCCAATTGAAATCCTGGAATGGAATTATACTCTCACCATGGGAGGAAAAAGGAGACCTGACAGATGGGTGCTAAGTTCCACAGTAATTGGAAAAGTCTGTTTGACCCGGGAGGGAAAGAACTCTGCAAATCGAATGGGGGAGACCCCATGCAAAAAAGTCTTAAAAATAGATTCAAATTTCACCCGAACTTGGTTTCCTCAAAAACCAAGGTCATATCTAGCATTACAAAATGAGACTAAAAATTGCACCTGGGTAGCAGACAGTAGTCTCTTTAAATGTAAGGAGAGTATGAATCCATTCTCAGGTATTAAAGACATCTCACAGTATTGGGAAAATATAGAGGATACAACGAAAGAGTTTTGGCAGGCACCGGATGGGTTGTTCTGGATATGTGGAAACCGGGCATTCCCAGAATTACCACTTAACTTGGGGGGGGACTTGCACCTTAGGAATAATTCAACCAGGATTTTTCTTACTGCCATCTAAAGACGGTGACGAGCTAGGAGTGCCGGTATATGAAAGCTTGAAGAGACAGAAGCGGAACGTAATAGGAGGACATCAAAGGTGGGGAGAACATGAGTGGCCCCCTCAACGAATCATAGAGACATATGGACCGGCCCCGTGGGCCCAAGACGGTAGCTGGGGATATAGAACCCCCATCTATATGCTGAATCGGATTATAAGACTACAAGCGATAGTTGAGCTGATAACTAACAAAGCGGCTTCAGGATTAGAACTGCCAGCTCACCAACAAACTCAGACAAGGGCAGCAGTTTACCAGAATCGGCTCGCACTAGACTATCTGCTAGCAGTAGAAGGGGGGGGGTGGGGGTGCGTGTGGAATATTTAACATATCTGATTGTTGTTTAAAAATTGATGATAATGGAGAAGCACTATGAGGAATCGCTACTGATATCCGGAAAATAGCACATGTACCGATGCAAAAATGGAAATCAATAGCAGATGCCAGTTGGTGGGATGGACTGCTAGGGGTTGCTTGGTGGAAGAAATTGGGACTGGTTTTACTGTGTGCCTTAGCAAGTTTCTTATTTCTGCCTTGTTTTATACCTTGTTTCATGGGATTAATTCGCAGTGTAATCCAAGGAATGCAGATAACGTCCACGTCTATAGACCCAAGGACGGCAGCATCAGGGCCTCAGACACTCACGATATTGAGAAAACCTAAGAAAAAAGAAGACCTTGAAGACGCCACTCGAATTCTTACTAAAATGGAAGAATCCTGTAGAATGAATGTAGAACGCTTCAGTAAAATTAAACTATAAAAAGGGTGGAATTGTAATAAGTAATTTAGCAAAAGAATTTTGCTTCAGCTAAGATGGGTGTGTGCGTGCTATACAGTCAACAGAAATGTGCTTGCTATGGCTTCAGCTAAGATAGGTATGTGCTTGCTATGCGTTTGGGGGAAGGGATAGCGTTAGATTGGATATCAAAAGAAAAAAACAGTTGAAAGTACGGGATGGTTGTGAAAAACACAAGTTGGTGTCATTAGCCAAGATAACCACAGAAGTGTGAAGAATAAAGAAGCCACCAGGACATGGCGATAAAGACTTCAAGGACCACCAAGAAGCACAGCGCCGGCGCCGCTGGAGGGGAGGGGGCATGTTTGGGGGTGGGTTGCATTCCAAGAGCTCATTGACTATGCAGTTGGGGGTAGGTTGCGTGCTGAAAAACTCATTGATTATGCAAATGTTTTCAAAGAAAAAACATGAATAGGTACGAGGAATATGGAATAAAAACCCACGTTTGTAATGGGAAACTGAGCCACGGGAGGAGAAATCCCCTGTGTAGCTCCCAGCGCTGTAATAAATATTCTTTGCTCCACCGAATTTGCCCCTGACTAAAATTCGGTCCAGTGAGTGTGTTTCTCACAGGGCCATGGCAGGGCCCGTGGGCGGTGAGGTCTCCAGGGCCCCCCTGA
Source organism: Pluvialis apricaria (assembly GCA_017639485.1). Classification (NCBI taxonomy): domain Eukaryota; kingdom Metazoa; phylum Chordata; class Aves; order Charadriiformes; family Charadriidae; genus Pluvialis; species Pluvialis apricaria. The sequence goes on from CM030030.1 coordinate 5,810,771, forward strand.
CCCGTCCGTGCTGGAACATACCTGCTCCGGCGCCCGCAGTTGTCCTGGGCTCGGGCTCGGGCTCGGGCTGGTCCTCGCCTCGGCCCCGGCCCCGGCCCCGGCCCCGGCCCCGGCCCCGGCCCTGGCCCCGGCCGCCCTCGCTCTCGCTGCCCCCCCCCGCCCCCCGTCTCCCCAGGCCCCTCGCTCCCCTCCTGCCCCACACCGGGCCGGCTGCGACCCACAGGCCGCCTCTGGCTCCGCTGATTGGCTCAGCCCTGGCCAATGGCGCGGCTGTTGCCTGGCTGGCTGGAGCCCGCCGGCACCGGCTGGGCGGCAGGGCCCGCCCGGGCCCCTCCTCACATTGCTCCCCTGCGTCCGCTGCCCGCAGCACCGCCAGAGACCCCGGGCTGGGTGATGGGGGAGATTTCGGGCAGCCGCAGCCCTGGGCGGGAGGAGCTGCCTGTTGTTTCCCTGTAGCTTTTGGGGGGGTTATCAAGGAATCTTCGCAGGAATAAAGTCAAATGCTAGAAGCTTCTGTCCAGGCCCTCTCCTGAGGAGACAGGCCGTCCTGGAGAGGGCCCCCTTGGGACATGCCTGGACTCCTCCCAGGCATCTCCTGGAGGGTTTTGTCCTCCCCGAGCAGGGAGCAAAAATGACAGAAACATAGAATGGTTTGGGCGGAAAGGGACCTTCAAAGACCTAGTCTACCCGCCCCCTGCCATCAGCAGGGACACCTTCTACTACACCAGGTTGCTCAAAGCCCCTCCAACCTGACTTGTCCAATCTTAACCTACCTCTTTCACTTTAAACCCCTCACCTCTCCTGTCTCTGCAGGCCCCAGTAAAAAGTCTCTCTGCACCTTTCTTACCAGCCCCCTTTAAGCACTGAAAGGCCAAGTAAGGTCTCTCTGGAGCCTCCTCTTGTCCAGGCTGAACACCCCCAACTCTCAGCCTTTCCGCACAGGAGAGCTGTTCCAGCCCTGGGATCATTTTCGTGGTCCCCTCTGGACCTGCTGTACAGGTCCATGTCTCTTGCGCTGGGGACCCCAGGGCTGGACGCAGTGCTCCAGGTGGGGTCTCGGGAGAATGGAGTGGAGGGGGGGAATCACCTCCCTCGACCTGCTGGCCACGCTCTTTGTAATGCACCCCAGACCATTGGCCTTCTTGGCCACCAGGGCACATTGCTGGTTCATGGGCAACTTGTTGTCCACCAGGACTCCCACGTCCCTCTTTTCCAGAGGTGCCTTCCAGCAGGTCAACCCCTAACCTGTACCAGTGCATGGGGTTATTCCTCCCCAGATGCAGGACCCTACACTCGCCCTTGTTGAACTTCATTAGGTTCCTCTCCGCACAACTCTCCAGCCTGTCCAGGTCTCGCTGAATGGCGGCACAGCCTTCTGGTGTGTCAGTTTTGTGTCATCAGCAAACTTGCCGAGGGCTCCCTCTGTCCCCTCATCCAGGTCGTTGATGTATATGTTGAACAAGACTGGACCCAGTACTGACCCCTGGGGAATACCGTGAGCTACAGGCCTCCAACCAGACTCTGCGCCGCTGATCCCAACCCTCTGAGCTCTGCCATTCAGCCAGTTCACAGCCCACCTCGCTGTCCACTCATCTAACCCACACTGCCTAAGCTTACCTATGAGGATGTTATGGGAGACAGCATCAAAAGCCTTGCTGAAGTCGAGGCAGACAACGTCCGCCGCTCTCCCCTCACCTACCGAGCCCGCCATGCCAGCCTAGAAGGCTATCAGATTGGTCAAGCATGATTTCCCCTTGGTGAATCCACGCTGACTGCTCCCAATAGCCCTCTCTTCCTCCACATGCTTAGAGATGACATCCAGGATGAGCTGCTCGCTCACCTTTCCAGGGACGGGGGTGAGGCTGACTGACCTGTAGTTTCCCGGGTCCTCCTTCTTGCCCTTTTTGAGGACTGGCGTGACACTGGCTTTCCTCCAGTCCTCAGGCACCTCTCCTGTTCTCCAGGACCTTTCAAAGGTGATGGACAGTGGCTTCACAGTAACATCTGCCAGCTGCCTCAGCACTGGTGGGTGCATCCCGTGCACTGGCCCATGGGTTTGTGGATGTCGAGTTTGCCTACACGATCTCTAACCTCCTCGACCACAGGAAAGCCTTCCTTTCTCCAGACCCTCTCTCTTACCTCCAGGCTCTGGGATGCCTGAGGGCCAGCCTTAGCAGTAAATCATAGAATCGTAAAATCATAGAATAGTTTGGGTTGGAAGGGACCTTTAAAGGTCATCTAGTCCAACAATCCCTACAATGAGCAGGGACATCTGCAACTAGACCAGGTTGCTCAGAGCCCCACCCAGCCTGGCCTTGAATGTTTCCAGGGATGGAGCGTCTACCACCTCTCTGGGTAACCTGTTCCAGTGTTTCACCACACTCATCGTAAAAAATGTCTTCCTTCTATATTGTCTAAATCTTCCCTTTTGTAGTTTAAAGCCATTACCCTTTGTCCTATTGCAACAGGCCCTAGTAAAAAGTTTGTCCCCATCTTTCTTATAAGCCCCCTTTAAGTACTGAAAGGCCACAATAAGGTCTCCTTGGAGCCTCTTCTTGTCCCGGCTGAACAACCCCAACTCAGCCTGTCCTCATAGGAGAGGTGCTCCAGCCCTCTGATCATTTTCGTGGCTCCCCTCTGGATCCACTCTAACAGCTATAAAATGTTTATTAAAAGTAAGAATTTTCCAAAGGCTTGTAATTTCATTAAATTCAGGTTGATGTTCATTAGTATATCAAAATGCATGCCCCTGACAGAAAGAAGTATTTCCCCATTCCATAATACTTTAAGAACATGAATTATGTCAACTCAAAGTAAAGTTCGTTTTTTAAGATTGTCTTATTACACTTGTTCTTAGGTAATTTGTGAAGACTGTGTTGGCAAAAAGCTGGTCAATGTTTGGGAAAGTTAAAGGAAAGAAAACAGGGACCAGGAGTATTGCTAGGCTTACTTAGTTTATATTTACTTCCATTCAATCTTAAAAGGTCCCCAGTGACGAATATTAATTTATAAAATAAATTACTATTTAAAGACATTGATTTAATTAGAGAATCTCTATGGGACAATGATTTCATTTAAAGCATTTCAGGATGGCAGATATGAGCAGCAGCTCGAATGAAAGATGCCTGCTTGAGGTTAAATTTGGTGTCGTGTTTTATTATCTGATACAGCATTGTTATCTGGGTGAAAATTTAGCCATTATAATAAACTCAAAGCTACACACTTCCAAGAGACCCTTAAATTACACTGAATTCTTAAGTTTCAAATCTTGGCTGACAGAATGAAGTTTTCGAGAACTTCTGATGACAAGCTATCCCGCACTTCAGAGCAATTGTGCCTAAACAAATATTCAGGTTGATACTCTATACAGACACACTTACAAGGGATAAAGCAGAACAGTCTTGAAACTAAGAATAAAGAAAATAAATGTCTGCAGTCTTAGAGATAGTTTCTTAAAGTTTCACCTACTCACAAATGATTCAAAGGAAACCCAAATTAAAGGATATCAGGGTTCAATTTAAAGAAATCTATGAATGAAAAATTTTGGGGGTCCTTTAGAAGAAACATACCTTTAGCAATGCATTTAAAAACAGCTGTGTAAAGTGTTCAGGCTCAAATGTTTACTGTACCTAACAGCTGAACTGCAAAAAATTGTGCACGTTGGATTCATATTCCTCATTTCACGCAACCCTTGCCTGCAGGTCATTACAACAGCCTCAGTTCCAACTTCAGAGTCCACATATGCAACTCATCTTTCTAAAGCTCATATTGCGGGTGTGAAAACACAAAAACATGAACCTTGATGTTCATAATTTAACAGAGACAAATGGATATCTGGAAGTGTGAAAATTCTGTAAAGTCAAGACTATATGTAAGTATTCTGAAGTGAATCTGAGAATGAAAGTAACGCTGCAGGTCACTAGGTAGGGGATTTATCTGCAGCTAGCCAAGAGACAACTCTTTCAGACCCTTTTCTTCTGTCAAAGGCAGAGCTACGTAAAGTAGAGCTACATAAAGACTAGTTTTACTGTAGCTAGGCTAAGTACTAGCAGCAGTCTAATCCAAGCAGCAGAGAGCTTAAAGCAGGCTTACGTATACAGCTTTTGCAACTGCAGTGTAGAGGCACTCAGTGTTAACTTGTGAGCAAGAAAGAAAATGAATGAGAAGTGTTTGAAGCAAAAGTGTTTCATTGACCTGAGATTGGGTATTAGCTATATTTAAAGGGAAATAAATAGGAGTAATACAGATAGAGGACCTCAACTTTCTGCTCCAGGTGAGCCCAGGCTGTTGACCTTGTTCACTTAAGTAATCTGTCAGCGCAGGTCCATCTGTGCAAAACTGGTTTTGGACATTTTGAACAAGCTCTTCAAACTATTTTTTTTTAACTATTTATTTCTGTCTTTTATTTTCCCAGGTCATAAATGACCGCTATCCAACCTGAAGAAGCAGGTGTCAAGGACAACCACCTTACAATTCCAGAACAGCCTTACCTGAAGAACATGCGGCTATTTCTTAATGAGATTTTTAAAGAATCGTTCTCAAAATAAGCCAAGAAATGCCAGGGGGTCATCCAATGTGCATACAGTCTAATAAATTTTATCAGCTAGACAATTTGATATTACACTTGTCAACTCATTCTCACAATTTCTTTAAGTAGGTTGAAACATCCATTTTAGAGACACGGATTCTAAAGAAGAGGATTTAGTTACAGCTCAAAGATAAGCATCCACAAGCTTGATTTGCTTTAATGGTAGTTGAAAGTGCTTAGCGTCACTTGAGAATTGAAACTATAGTTTACATGACTAACGAGAATAATTATTTGTGTAAGACAAACTGTTGATATGCTGCATAGTAATTTTGTTTTTCTCTCCTTTTGTGAGTGTGAAGTAGATACTTCACATGCAGCATTCAGAGATGGGGATGGGAGTGTGAGAAAGGTAGAGCTGGAAAGAGCAGCAGTAGATATTCTGACTGACTTCTTGAAACTGCCCCTCGTACGTCCTGTGGGAATATCTCCAATGAAAACTCTCCCATGCATGAAGCAAGCAAACAACCGCACCCCTGCTACAGCCAACAAGAAAGGAGCAGAATCTTAATTTCCTAACAATGCACATAGATACAAGTTCAATTGTTTAAAAAATCAGTGCCCTCTAGCCCTAGTGTTAAAATATTATGATGAGGAAGCTTTGCATAAGGGAAGCAATACCAGCACAGAGCAATTACAGGAAAAAAAACATGGCAATGGGAAAGCCTCTTATCAAACAATCAATTCCAGGCAGCAAATTTGGCACACCCACCCATTTTTGGCATTATTTACCCAAATCTGAATTGCTCAAATAGGTAGTTTTATTTTATAATAAGAAGGGTGTAAAAAGAGGTTGTCAGGGTGGAAATTATGAGCAACCAGAAAAGAAAAAGTCTAGAGAGAAAGCAGAACACAGAACAAGTAAACAACATTAAAAAGAACACGAAAAGACATTTACAGTGTTTTCCCTGAAGTTTTCTTTCCCATTATGAACTATTTTCCTCCCCAAAGCCTACAGCTTGCAAGAACCCCACTAATGCACATTCTTCTGTGATCTACAGATAAAAGAAAACATGTATCAGAGGTTAGCAATCATAGAATCACAGAATCACAGCGCTGAGGTTGGAAGGGACCTTTAAGATCATCAAGTCCAACCATTAACCTACCCTGGCAAAACCCACTTCTAAACCATGTCCCCAAGTACCACGTCTGCCCTTTTTTTAAACACCTTCAGAGATGGTGAATCCACCCCCTCCCTGGGCAGCCCATTCCAATGTTTAATAACCCTTTCAGTGAAAAAATGTTTCCTAATATCCAGTCTAAACCTCCCCTGACATAACTTAAACCCATTTCCTCTTGTCCTATCACTTGTCACCTGGGAGATCAGCCCCCACTTCTATCTGAAATGCCTTAGCTTTTAAAAACATCTTTCATCCATTCAAGCCACCCACATTTCATTGAAAAGGCCTTTAAAATTATTACCCAGGTTTATATGGAAGCTCTAAGAGTACCTGTGGGTTTTTCTGTTTTGTATGTCTGTATTTCTATCCAGTTGTGGATGAAGTGACCTTGGAAGATCAGGTCAGCAGGAGAACATCGGAACTTAAATGTTGTTAATGTATTACTAAGATATTTACAAATGAAATCATGTGTAATTCAGTAGACATGTTACAGAGGAAAAATGCAAGTAATGTAAAAAATTCTTTCATTCTTTCAATTTTCATCCAATTTTTATTAAACGTATAATTTTGGAATGAAGGGGAACATGGGGAAAAATCACTGTTGGCAAAGTATGGCATTTCAGATATTCCTGATAAAGATTCTAATGACTGAGATTCCTGACTATTCAGTGGGCAGTAATAAAAGATCTAAACACAGTTGCTCGTCTTCATTAGTTCCTTTACCCTATTTCCTAAACTAGTAACTTGGGTTTCCATGGTGTTGAAAAAAATACAATTATACAAAGTAGTAAATCACTTAAATTCCCTGTTTTGCCACGCGCTTCTTGCATGTCAGTATGCAAGTCACTTAGGTACATTTTCCCCAGGTACAGTACCCTGGGTTTTTTGTACAACAGACACTCCAAATTTCTCTCTTATTTATACAAAATCCAGTCTCATGAACTTGATACTGTTTTAAATTTGTATCAAAGGTTCCAGAGGAAAACTCAGGCTCTGCTTCCATTTGTACAGATTAAAATAAGAACCTAAAATCTTTAAATATGTTGTTTTTCCTTACAGTATCTTGGGAAAGCAGGGAAGCATGTGGGTTTTATCTGATTTGATGTCCAAATTGCAAAATAATTACATCTTTCTCATCCCACTGGTGAGCTGCTTCAAATTCCTTAGGAAAACAAGACCAAGTAAAACCAGCAGAAGAACCCCTCCCCAGTCATTCATATATAGGCTGAAATATGCAACTCTATAGGGCGTATTTCATTACATTTCCAGATCAACTGAACTTTGGAGGAGAAAGTTCATTGGGCAACATGGCAAAAGCTGTGTGATGTCGCATAAAAGCAGGCTAGGTACTCAAGTATTGGAAGAAAAAGTATTGTTAAACACACACGTGCCAAGAAAAAGCGGGCAACGTGCTTTAACAAATAAGTCTGTAGGCAGCAGCACAAGAGAAGACTTTTCTGCCATTAAACATTCTGTGGGCTGTGTAGAACACGTCTCCTGCAGAAATTGTTTTAATGCAAGTTTGGACCTCGCAGTTGTACAGTACCCCCTCGCTCCCACTGCAGCACGGAGAGCCTGCCTGCTGTCCCTCACAACAGTTTGCCTGCGTTTTTCACTAATAGCTTTGTTTTTACTGGAGCTCTAATGAAATACAGTATTTTCCAGCAAATTTCTCCTACTGAAACTTGGGCACTAGCTCACATGCAGAAACTAAATTTGCTCTAAATCTTAAATCACATAATACAATTATGATTTATTAAATTAACAAATATATATTTAAATGCTTAGTCTTTACCAATTACCTTGAAAGATGCAAATCTGGAGTTTGTGCTCAGCATTTTAGAGCTGGAGATAGCTAAAACCTAGATTATACATCTCAGTCTTTATTACTTTTGGTAGTTTTAAGAGTAGCTTCCTAACTAAAAATTACCTAACTGGATGTTAGCAAATCAGACACCAGAAGACAATGGATACTTTCAGGTAACTCCAAAACTAAAGTTCAAGTGATGAGGATTATTCTACTACAGCACACATAGGGAATTGCCTTCAGAAGCCTAAGCATTACTGCTTACCGTTGAACAGAAGCATAAAGGTAAAACCTACAGCTGTACAGACTGTGTACAATTTTTCTGTTCATGTTGTATGAAAAAAACATTAACCTTCCACTGACTACAGCGGCTGTTATCCAGCATGGATTCAAGGATTTGGGGCTAGGATATTTGACAAATCGTACATGCGCACATAGAGCGCACAGGACACAAATTGAATAAATGAGATGCTCCTAGTCGGGACAGTGACAGGAAGCTTCTCTATCTTAAAAGACAGTCTTAAAGACTGTAGCAAAGGCGGCATTCGCTAACTCCGACTTCTCCACATCTTCTGTCACCAGGGCACCTACCTCATTTGGCAGTGGGCCCACATTTTCCCTCGTCTTCCCTTTAGTACTGATGTACTTGAAGAAGCCCTTCACATTCTCCTGGACGTCCCTTGCCAGGTTTAATTCCAGGTGAGCCTGAGCCTTCCTCATTGCATCCCTGCATACCCTGACAACGTTCCTATACTCCTCCCAAGTGGCCAGCCCCTTTTTCCACATTCTGTAAACTTCCTTCTGCCGTCTGAGTTTTTCCAGAAGCTCTTTCCTTATCCATGCAGGGCTCCTGCCTCCTTTGCTTGATTTCTTACTCACAGGGATGCACTGATCTTGAGCTTGGAGGAAGTGGTGCTTGAGTATTAACCAGCTCTCTTGCACCCCCTTTCCTTCTAGAGCCTTAGCCCATGGGATTGCTCCAAGTAGGTCTTTGAAGAGGCCAAAGTCAGCTCTCCTGAAGCCCAGGGTTGTAATTCTACTTTTTGCCCTGCTCCTTCCACGCAGGATCCTGACCTCCACCTTCTCATGGTCACTGCAGCCAAGGCTACCCCCAACCTTCACATCCCCAACTAGCCCTTCTTTGTTTGTCAGCACAAGGTCCACCAGCGCACCCCTCCTTGTTGGCTCCTCCACCACCTGTGTCAAAAAGGTCATCAAAAGAGCATCAACGCTCTGCAGAAACCTCCTGGACTGCACGTGCCAGGCTGTGTTGCCTTTCCAGCAAATGTCAGGGTGGTTGAAGTCCCCCACGAGAACCAGGGCCTGTGATTGTGAGGGTATTTCCAGCTGTCTGCAGAAGGCCTCATCAACTTCCTCTTCCTCATCCAATGGCCTGTAGTAAGCGCCCACAACGGTGTCTCCCATATTAGCCTGCCCCTCTCAACACGTTCTTCATCCACCCCTAGGCAGAGCTCGATACCTTCCAGCTGCTGGCTCGTGTAGACAGCAACTCCACTACCACACCCCGCTGGCCCGTCTTTCCTAAAAGCTACGTAGCCATCCGTGACAGCGTTCCAGTCACACGAGCTATCCCATCGTGTCTCCGGCATCGCATTGAGATCGTGACCCTGCGACCGCAAACAGATGTCTAATTCTTCCTGCTTCTTCCCCATGCTGCGTGCGTTGCTGTACAGGCATTTCAGAGAGGTAATCCAGCATGCAGGTTTCCCTGGAGGGGTGCAAGAGGATCCACCACAGCCATACACACCTGTCGTGGTTTGGCCGCAGCCGGCAACAAAGAACCACGCGGCCGCTCGCTCCACCCCCAGAGCCGTGGGGGAAAATCGGAAGAAAAAGGCAAAACTTGTGGGTTAAGATAAAGGCAGTTTAACAGAACAGCAAAGGGAAGAGAAAGCAATAGCAATAACACCCATAAAGGAGTATACAAACGCGATTACGGTACCACCGCGGTACGGTACTGACCGGACCTGGACCGCCACAGCCTGCTCCGAGCAGCGACTTCCTGCCCCCTCCCCTGGCCAGCGTCCCCCTGTCGCCTGGGCATGGCTCACATGGTATGGAATACCCGTGTCCCCTGCCCCATCCTTGGGGAAATTAACCCCATTCCTGCCGGAACCAGGACACCACCCTTGAGGTGGCTGGCCTTCTGGATCTCATCTTGGGAGTCAGCTAGGGAACATTTATTGCTGCTCTGGTTGGCCTTGGCTTATTCTCCGGTTGGATGCAACAGTGTGAGCACTGCCATCTTGGACCCCACACCCCGAGTTCCTCAGCCTCACCAAGTCGGCCAGCCCGCTGCCAAAGATTCCCTTGCCTCTTCTAGACAGGTGGATTCCATCCCTCTCTAGCAGGCTGTAGTCATCAAAGCATGTCCCGTTGTCATAAAATCTAAAACCCTCAGGACGGCACCAGCTACGTAGCCAGAAGCTGATATGCATTATCTGTACATTTCTGGCTGATCCCTTTCCTCTAACTGGTAAAATGGAGGAAAAGATAACTTGGGCACCGATTTTTTTCACTTGCACCCCCAAGGGCTTTATAATCTTCCTTGATTCTGCCCCGGTTATGGCTTGTGGTGTCATTCATGCCTACATGAAAGAGCAACAGTGGAGAGTAGTCTGTACTCCAGGCAAGTTGTGGCACCCTCTCGGCAGCATAGAATCATAGAATGGTTTAGGTTGGAAGGGACCTTGAAGATCATCGAGTTCCAACCCCCCTGCCATAGGCAGGGACACCTCTCACTAGACCAGGTTGCCCAAGGCCACGTCCAGCCTGGCCTTGAACACCTCCAGGGACGGAGCTTCAACAACCTCTCTGGGCAACCTGTTCCAGTGCCTTACTACCCTTAAAGTGAAAAACTTCTTCCTAATGTTTAATCTAAACCTGCCCTCTTCCAGCTTAAAGCCATTCCCCCTCTTCCTATCATTACATGCCCGAGTAAAAAGTCCTTCCCCAGCTCTCCTGCAGGCCCCCTTTAGGTACTGGAAGGCCGCAATAAGATCTCCCCGGAGCCTTCTCTTCTCCAGGCTGAACAGCCCCAACTCTCTCAGCCTCTCCTCATAGCAGAGGTGCTCCATCCCTCTGATCATCCTCGTGGCTCTCCTCTGGACATGCTCCAGCAGGTCTATGTCCTTCTTATGTTGGGGACTCCAGAGCTGGACACAGTACTCCAGGTGGGGTCTCACGAGAGCGGAGTAGAGGGGCAGAATCACCTCCCTTGACCTGCTGGCCACACTTCTTTTGATGCAGCCCAGGATACGGTTGGCCTTCTGGGCTGCGATCGCACATTGCTTGCTCATGTCGAGCTTCTCATCAATCAGCACCCCCAGGTCCTTCTCCACAGGGCTGCTCTCCAGCCATTCTCCGCCCAGCCTGTATCTGTGCCTGGGATTGCCCCGACCCAGATGTAGGACCTTGCACTTGGCCTTGTTGAACTGCATGAGGTTGGCTTGGGCCCACCTCTCCAGCCTGGCCAGGTCCCTCTGGATGGCATCCGTCCCCTCTAGCGTGTCTGCTTCGCCAAACAGCTTGGTATCATCAGCAAACTTGCTGAGGGTGCACTCTACCCCACTGTCCATGTCGCTAACAAAGATGTTGAATAGTACAGGTCCCAGTACCGACCCCTGAGGAACACCACTCGTTACTGCTCTCCACTTGGACACCGAGCCGTTGACCGCAACCCTTGCGACCATCCAGCCAGTTCTTTATCCACCGAGTGGTCCATTTATCGAATCCATGTCTCTTCAATTTAGAGACCAGGATATCGTGTGGGACAGTGTCAAATGCTTTGCACAAGTCCAGGTAGATGACATCAGTAGATCTCCCCTTGTCCACTGCCGCTGTAACCCCTTCTTAGAAGGCCACCAAATTTGTCAGGCATGACTTGCCCTTGGTGAAGCCATGTTGGCTCTTGCCAATCACCTCCTTGTTTTCTATGTGCCTCAGCAGAGTTTCCAGGAGGATCTGCTCCATGATCTTTCCAGGCACAGAGGTGAGGCTGACTGGCCTGTAGTTCCCCGGGTCTTCCTTGTTTCCCTTTTTGAAAATAGGGGTTATGTTTCCCCTTTTCCAGTGGGCAGGAACCTCGCCAGACTGCCACGACTTCTCAAATATGATGGCTAGTGGCTTCGCGACTTGATCTGCCAGTTCCCTCAGGGCCCGCAGATGTATCTTATCAGGTCCCATGGACTTGTGCACCTTCAGGTTCCTCAGGTGGTCTCTCACTTTATCTTCATCTACAGTGGGCGGTGCTCCGTTTTCCCAATCCTCTCCTTTGCAATCTGCGTCTTGGGCAGTGCGGCTGCTGTCCTTGTCTGTGAAGACTGAGGCAAAAAAGTCATTGAGTACCTCAGCTCTGTCGCTGTCCCGGGTAACCAGTTCTTGCGTTTCCTTCTGGAGAGGGCCTACATTTTCCCTCGTCTTTCTTTTCTCACTGACATACCTATAGAAGGATTTTTTGTTTGTCTTAATGTCCCTGGCCAGATTTAGTTCTAGCTGGGCTTTAGCTTGTCTAACCCGCTCTCTGGCTGCTCGAACGATTCCTCTGTAATCCTCCCAGGCTACCCGCCCCTGTCTCCACTCCCTGTAGGCCTCCTTTTTTCTTTTGGTCACTTCCAGGAGCTCCTTGTTCATCCACGCAGGCCTCCTGGCTTTTCTGCCTGCCTTCCTCTTTGTAGCAATGCATTCTGCTGTGCTTGGAGGAGGGGGTCCTTGAATATTAACCAACTTTCTTGGACCCCTCTTCCTTCCAGCGCTTCATCCCACAGCACCATACCAAGCAGAGTCTTCAAGAGGCCAAAGTCGGCTCTCCTGAAGTCCAGGGTCGTCAGCCTGCTGCGCACCTTCTTCGTTGCCTTGAGGATTTCAAACTCGACCATTTCATGGTCACTACAGCCCAGGCTACCCTTGAGTTTGACTCTGTCCACCAGCCCTTCCTTGTTGGTAAGAACAAGGTCCAGCATGGCTCCTCTCCTCGTCGGCTCCTCAACCACTTGGAGAAGGAAGTTGTCCTCAATGCAATCCAGGAACCTCCTGGATTGCCTGTGCCTGGCTGTGTTATCCTTCCAACTGATATCAGGGTGGTTGAAGTCACCCATGAGAACCAAGGTCTGTGAACGTGATGCCGCCTCTATCTGTCTATAGAGGGCTTCATCCACTTGGTCTTCCTGGTCGGGTGGCCTGTAGCATACCCCCACTGTAACGTCCCCTGCTCCCAATTTCCCTGTAATCTTGACCCATAGGCTCTCAGTTGGCTCTGTATCCTCCCCCAGGTTGAGCTCCATACATTCCAGCTGCTCATCAACATATAAGGCAAGACCGCCTCCTCGTTTCCCTTGCCTGTCTCTCCTGAAGAGCCTGTACCCTTTCATGCTGACGCTCCAGTCATAGGAGCCGTCCCACCAAGTTTCTACGATGCCGATGAGATCGTAGCCTTGGACGCGTGTACACATCTCTAATTCCTCCTGCTTGTTCCCCATGCTCTGCGCATTCGTGTAGAGGCACTTCAGCCGTGTCTTCGTTGCAGCTGATTTGGTTGGAGCAGCTGTAATTACTTTGTGCTGCTCTCCAGTTGGCATTCCTTTGCCCTGTACTAACAGTGCCTCCCGATTGACTCCTGTTGGTCCAGGAGCTCCTAGCTCATCTACGTGAAGGTTTGAGCATACTGCAGCGTAGCTGGCACATCTTGGAGCTAATGGCTGCAGGCCCTCACCAGCGCCCTGTTCCCCTTTCCTTGATGTAACGTCCCTTGGCTGTTCATGGGCAACCCTGATAATACCCCCTTCCCCTGTCGAATTTAGTTTAAAGCCCTGTTAACGAGCCCTGCCAATTTTTGGGCAAAAACCCTCCTCCCTCTTTGAGTGAGCCAGCCCCCATCTGATGCCAGCAGGCCTGATGCCGCATAGGTCATTCCATTGTTAAAAAACCCAAAGTTGTGGCGTTGACACCATCCACGGAGCCACATGTTAACAGATTGAGCTCGTCTGTTCCTTTCAATGTCATTGCCCGCAACAGGAAGTAGGGATGAGAAAATCACCTGAGCTCCAGATCCCTGTAGTGACTGACCCAAGGCCCTGATATCCCTTTTAATCATCCTTGCACTCCTATCTGCACATTCATCGCCCCCCACATGAAACAGGAGCAGCGGATAGTAGTCCGAGGGCTGCCCCAGGCTAGGGAGTCTCTTAGTGATGTCCCTAACGCGTGCTCCTGGGAGGCAGCAGACTTCCCTGAGAGCGGGGTCTGCCCTACATATTGGGCCCTCAGTCCCCCTCAGTGCTGAGTCGCCCACGGCTATAGCCCTCCTTTTCTTCCTTGTAGCAGTGAAGTTAAAGTTGTGAGGGGGCCTTCCCAGTCCTGGTGTCTCCTGTGATGTATTAGGACTGTCCGCCTTGTTGTCCTTCGGCTGTCCTACCATGCCCAGGGCCTCGTACCTGTTGGATAATGGTACTAGGGGAGGGGAGGCGGGCAAGGAGGGGGCTCGCTTGCTGCGCTTACCGCAGACTTGCCTCCATTCATCATTTTTCGGTAGGCCTCTGCCTTCCGTCCCTTCAGCCATACAGGGCATAGAGATGATATCCCTGTGGTCTTTTTTCATTTCCGGTGCCTGGCCCGGCCTCTCTTTCACGGAGCTCAAGGCCTGGGTCCACCAGTCTATTTCTTTCTCACTCTCCCTCATACTCCTTAGTCGCTCAACTTCGTCCCTGAGCTCTGCCACCCAGGCTCAGCAGATCATCTACTTGCTCACACCTCACACAGCCGTTATTACCGCTGCCACTTGCTCGTAGAGCAAGGCTGTGGCACTCCCCGCAGCCAGAGGCCTGGGTGCCTGTGTGCTTCTGAGGGAGCGCTGTCTGTGTTGCTGCATCTGCTCTGGCCGGTGCTGAGGACACGGCCTTCCGGCGGGTGGGGACCATGCCTGCGCTTCTCTTACTGGGTGAACCCACCTCTGGAACCGGCAGAAATGGCAGCACACTCAACGCCCTTCCTGAGCGTCCTTCTGCGCGTCCTTCTGCGCGTCCTTCTGCGTAAACTGCCGGGCAAACTGCCGCGCCACGCCCTGTTTGCCCGCTCTGGTCGCAGCGCTCCCTCGGGCTGCTTCTTATGGGAGTGGGGGAGCCGCCGTTGCCGCTGGTGCCGCCCCTTCACGTCAGCTGCTCTCCCTCGAGCCGCCGGCGCCCTGCGGGTCCCTGTGCCGCTCTGGCGCTTCCCTGGCTCAAAAAAGCTCTGATAAAGGCCCTTTTTTGCCGAGATCAGCCGGCTCCGCTGCGGACGTGCCTGCACCGGAGCTGCTCGTCTCGGCGAGTGCATCTCGGACCTTAGCTCCCGGCAGGCAGCACACCTCACATGGCGCCCTGTCAGGACAGCAGATGTTGGCATTTTTCGCAGTATCTACTGCGTGCTGCTGGTAAAGTTCCCCCTGGCAGACCTTGCTTTGCCTCTTTTGGCTTTCTGGGCTACGTTTGGCTTTCTGGGCTGCCCAGGCTACGTTTGGCTTTCTGGTCTGCAAGCGCACCGTGCCGGCTCATGTCCAGCTTTTCACCCACCAGTGCACCCCCAGCTTATGTGTCGGCAGGGCAGCGTGCAAACAGAGTAGGCCTTGGCGCCGTGCAAGCAGTGTTCAGCAACAACTAAAACATGGGTGTGCTACCAACACTGTCTTGCTGACAAATCCAAAACTGGCACCATATGGGCTGCTAGGAAGAAAACTGACTCCATCTCAGGCAAAACCAGAACAGACGGTGCCTCTGTTATGGCTTGATAGCAGCTTTGTGTCGCTCTGTGTTTTATTTGTGGCTTTGCCTTCTGGGGCATATTGGATGTGCACGCAGTGG
This sequence comes from Pluvialis apricaria, assembly GCA_017639485.1. Taxonomy (NCBI): domain Eukaryota; kingdom Metazoa; phylum Chordata; class Aves; order Charadriiformes; family Charadriidae; genus Pluvialis; species Pluvialis apricaria. Next base: position 5,826,137 of record CM030030.1, read on the forward strand.
AGGGGCTGGGGCTGGTATTGCCCTACGCAGTATCCCTGACCTGTGCATCCCAGGACAGAGCTGGCACGGGGAGCAGAGGTGGGAGTGACGACCTGTTGACGAGCCCCATCGGTGCCTCTGCGGCTCAGAATTTAGCAGGCCAGTCCCACCAGGGAAGGTGGGTTCCCCCAGCCTGTCGGCGGGTCCCATGCCCAGCTCCTGGGGTCACCCCCTGAAGCTGTCGGTCGGGAGTCTGTGTTCAAAGCCCAAACCCGTACGACGGCAGGACTGCCTCGCGCCCTTGCAGGAGGATGAGGGCGCTGGTCTTGGGGCACAAAGCGGAGGTTCAGTCTCTCAGGGGTCTGGAGGTCGCTGGGCTGTTCCCGAATGGCTGCCTGGCTGAGTTGGGCAGCAGTGGAGGCAGAGGTGGATGAGGGGATGGTAGCGGGGGTGGTGGTGTCCAGGCTGGTGGGTGCCGGCTCCTCAGTGCTCCTTGGCAGGAGGGCAGGTTTTGCAGGCACAGGTGATGGCTGCTGGTGACGTTAGGGCCTTGGTGGACACTGGCGCACAGTGCACTGTAATGCCGTCAACTCATAGAGGAGCAGAACTCATCGCTATTGCTGGAGTAACGGGGGCATCTCAAGAACTGACTGTCCTGGAAGCCAAAGTGAGCCTAACTGGGAATAAAGGGGAAAAGTTCTCCGTTGTGACTGGCCCGGATGCTCCGTGCATTCTTGGCGTAGATTATCTCAGGAGAGGGTATTTTAAGGGCCCAAGGGGGTACCGGTGGGCGTTTGGTGTAGTGGCGGTGGAGACGGAGGAAGTTCTGCAACTGTCTACTTTGCCTGGGCTGTCAGAGGATCCTTCTATTGTGGAGCTGATGAGGGTCAAGGAACAAAAGGTGCCCGTTGCTACTACAGCGGTGCATAGGCGACAATATGGCACTAATCGAGATTCCTTGCTCCCTATTCAGAAGTTGATCCATCAGCTGGAAAGCCAAGGGGGGATCAGTAAGACTCGCTCACTCTCTAACGGTCCCATCTGGATTGTTGCCGTTACGACCCAGACAATGGTGCTACTGATCTTTATTTATTGCTATGCCATGGTATCATAATAAATATTAAATAATAAATAATTATAAGTGGTCACCCCCTGAAGCTGTCGGTCGGGAGTCTGTGTTCACAGCCCAAACCTGTACGACGGCAGGACTGCCTCGCGCCCTTGCAGGAGGATGAGGGCGCTGGTCTTGGGGCACAAAGCAGAGGTTCAGTCTCTCAGGGGTCTGGAGGTCGCTGGGCTGTTCCTGAATGGCTGCCTGCCTGAGTTGGGCAGCGGTGATGGCGGAGGTGGAGGTGGAGGTGGAGGTGGAGGTGGAGGTGGAGGTGGAGGTGGAGGTGGGGGTGGGGGTGGGGGTGGTGGCGGGGGTGGTGGTGGATAGGCCATGCGGCTGTCCAGGCTGGTGGGTGCCGGCTCCTCAGTGCTCCTTGGCAGGTAGGCAGGTTTTGCAGGAACAGGTGATGGCTGCTGGTGTTGGGTCCAGCTCTCAAAGGTTCTGGGATGGGCGGTGCGGCTGTTCGGGCGTGAGGGGGGCCTGCTGGAGTTGTGCCGGGCTTCCGAAGCTGCGGAGAGGCGCCTGTGGAGAGAGGAGGCTGCTGAGGTCCCCCCGTGGCTGCCGTGCCAGCCGGGTGCGAGGGTTTGGGACAGCGCTGGGCACCCCAGGGGTGTGGGCATCCGCCTGCCCTTACTGCTCCATGCAGAAAAGGCGGCCAAGGGGAACATCTGGGATCTACGGCATCGCCTGACAGTATGGCCAGTAATGAACTCAGCACTCCAGAATACCCTACTTCTAAATGCTTCATGGCTAACAGCAGCCATCTAGCACAGAAGTCGGGCACCTCAACTCCGTTCCCCGCCCCCAAGAGCTTACTTTTTTCTCTCCCTCCACAAGCAGATCACACAACACAATGCCATCCCAAACACGACAGAGCCTACAATGGCCATGGCGCCTTCAAGGCAGTAATTCTGGAAATCCTTAGGATCTGTAGCATTTCTCCTTCTCTTGCCGTCCACACCTGGAGGAACAATTCTGGACGTTAGTGTGTCCTGCACGCTACTGGTAATCTCACAGGAGGTCTGACATTGCCAGGAAATGTTCTTTCTCACTTTGTCAGCATCTCTGCACCCAGCCACCTGCCTCCCCAGCCAAGTACCCACACCCCAAAGGGACGGAGGCAGGCCCTCTCGGGAGACACCAGAACCTCGCTCTCCCTCTTTGCCTTTTCTTCAGCATGGGCACTGCTTGCACGCCCCCAGTTTTCAGGACTTGTCACCCCGCAAGACTGCTCAGTACCTGCATTCTTTTGAAACAAGCCACGTATCCCAGTGCGGCGGGCGTCCCCGGGGTTGGACAGCGCTGCCGAAAATCAGAGAAAGGTAAATCCTCAGCATGGTTCAGGCACAGAGGATGCAGAAGGACCGTGCGGGTTCCCTCTAAGCTGTGCCCGATCTGTCACTGCATCCCTTTGGACCTCAGTTCGCAGGAGGGATCCCCCTCCGTGGTGCCTAGCAGGGCTCACGGCAAGCTCTGGGATGCAGGTATTGTGGGAGGGACATTTGATTAAGCATCATATTTCCCATCATCTGCTGTGTGTGGTTCAGACGGCCTGGTTCCCAAAATGGCAAAGTTCTGAAATTTCGGTGAACTGGGTGTGGAGGGCGGTGAGCACCTCCCTGCATCCCCCGAGGGGTACGAGTGAGTGTCTGCCTGGCACGCTGCTGGCAATAACCTCCACACCCCAGAGGTGACAGTCATCCTCAGACAGCCGTTCCTGGCTTCTTTTCGAACACTTGCTCTGTACTAGTAGTTCGGCTGCCGGCACGATGTGCAGTAGCGGACACCAGGGGAAGAGCCTGCAGACACCCAGTGATTTTGATTCAGGACGCTGGATGACCGAGGGACAGCAATTACCTGGCACACCTGGTTGTTGAATTGCCCTCGTTTTCTCGTCAGAGCCCGGCACTGCCAGACTGCCGCCTTCCCAAAGCACCCTCTTCTCCACAGTCCCACCATTCATCTCTTTGGAAAGAAAGTAGGTCGGTTTAATGAGAAGTAACCGTTCCTCATCAGGAACACGATACCTTCAGGAGGCAATACTTCTCAAAACACATGAATAACGCTTAGAAACAAAGCCTGGGAATCTCGGGGTGCGCCTAGTCACTAGTCCAAACAACGTGGCGTTCATGGAGAAAAATGTAAGCGCTAGACACTTTTCAGTTTGCCAGCGTACACAAGAGCCCACAGTCCCCCAAAAGAAGCAGAAACCCCCCCGCAAGTTATCTAAAGCACAACCCAAAACAGACAGCTAAACCACCCGAGACGGAATTCACAGCCCTTCATTTGAGCTGCCTTCAAGTTCGGTGTCCGGCCTCAAGCTGGGTGTCCAGCTTTCACCTGTCCCTGACCCCGAGGTGTCACCGAGCGTCCTCAGACGTCAAGGAGAACAACGGGGCTGGACCAGGCTGTCAAGCTGGGGCTGCTCCGATCCTGGCCACGGCATGCCTGCAGCCCAGGCAAAGTCTGCCCGTCCCAGTGACCCGAAGCTGCCTGCGCATCCTCTCCACTGCCCAAGGGCACTCCCCTCTGGCCACTGCAGGGCACTGGCCCTCTCGCGGCTTATCTGCAATCAGCTCCTTGGCAAGTTCCTCACGCTCTCAAGGCGTGAGCACCGCCAGTTCCTGCCAGCTGGATACCAACGTCTGCCCAGAACAGCTCTGACGAGTAACGCGAGAACTGGGGCAGCAGCTGTCCCTGGAACTCAGCTGGAACCACAGCTGGCAGCAGAGACTCTGGACCACCTCTGTCTCTGGCTCAGCAGTGCCTGCAAGGCGTGCAACTGAGTGACAAGCTACGGCTTGTCCATAGAGGCATCGCAAACCTCAGCTTCCCAAGCCTTCTGGTTAAGAGTGACGTATGCCCACCACGTGCTGCTTTGTCCAATTCCGCCACGATTTCCTCTAGCTCTTCTGATTGCCGCTGGGAAGATTTTCTTCTTTCAGCTTTATACTTTGCTCCTTGAGGACCTTAATGGAAAGTACAAGGTTAAATTTCTCACAAGCAAAATACTGAAAACGAGCACTTAGTCTGTGAATTCAGTCAAAACTGACTACTCACCCCTGCGATGCCAGGTGAGCTCTGGCGCTGGATGCAGCCGAGAAGCTGCAAAAGCCCTCTCTCTATGCACATCTGCAACCAAAGAGCCACGAGAACTTTGCATCATACCTTGGGATATACACCGTCACAACTGAATAGCACAACATGTAAGGGGATCACGTAATGACAGGGCACGCGCAATGCAGGTGTCTCTTCTCACACCCACAAGAGATGCCTCGCTCCCATTTGGGCTTTCCGCTGGCAGCTCTCAAAGGATGTAAAAAGCCATGACGTACCCACGCCATCTGCCTCAGCATCAGCCCTGGAACCCAGCCGGGAAGCTGGATATCCACCGCCTCCCGCCACATCTGTAAACAGAGCAGAACAGCTCCCGTGAAATATTTCAACAGACTTCAGATCTGAACCCACTCTCTCTCTGCCCTTCTGCATGTCTGAGCATCGGCCAAGAAAATACTAAGTCACATTTCACAGGAACAGATTATTAAAACCTAAATGCTCACTCATTCAAGCGACATACCTGTGGGATCGCCCTGATGCTCCCGGACAAGATCCAGCTGAGGAATCGGGCGGCCATCGGCTACAGGCACAGCTGTAATCAAGCGCATTTCCATTAGATGTTGCGACCTACTTCGTTCTCAGTGACCTGCAGTGACTGGAGGGGGGCAGGTAATGACGGGGGACCCAGACGTGGGTGGAGATTTCCAAAGCTGCAGAGGGGCCCGGGTGACTTGTCGGCTGGCACCCGGCAGCTCTCAAAATAGTGTTTCCAGGCCACCTGCATGTCCATCCTCAAGGACTAGATGGACAAACATACGGCCCCTTGGGGACTCCCTACTGGGAGATCTCTAGTGTGCCCAAAAGAAGCCCGCATGAAAGCACTGGAGGAAAACGTCTAGTGGAGAAGAGCCCACGGGCCAGTGAGCGGCTGCACCAGCGCTGCCGCGTCTGCGCCCCGGGCTGCGGGCCGGGGCTGTGTCCCCCACGGGGCTTGGATTCGCCCAAGGAGAGCACTGCAGGGCTCGAGCAGCAATGCTTCTGTTTTCCTGAGCGGACATGTCCCACGGACAGACGTCCCCAAAGATGAAAGCCGAGATTCAGCTGGGGAGTGGCAGAGCCATGGCCCCGGCCACGGCTGTGACCAGCCTGGGGAAGAAGTGCTCCTGCGGTGCCGCTCCGGCCCCGACACGCAGGCTGGGGAAAGGCTGCTCTGGGGCACGGCGGCACAGGGCCGGCTCTAGGGACAGTTTCTCACCCCGTGGCGCTGCTCCCGGCCCCACCATTCACCTGGAAAATGCCCGCACAGCAGCCGCGGCCCGTGGGGCACCTGCCTCCCGATGCCTGCCGCGCTGGCCACGGCTCACCCATCCCCGCTGCTCTGCTGGCCCTGCCCACGACCCCAGCCCCGCTGCCACCCCGAGGTGCGGCGGGTGCCGCACCACGCTGCCAGGGCTGGGTGATGGCCCTCAGCCACCCGCCTACCTAATCCCCGCGCTCTCCACGGAGCGGCCCAGGCATCCCGGGCTTGCAGGACCACCAGGAGGAGGATAAAGAGGCGGGCGGGGGCCATGGCCCCCTGCATTATGCCGCTGCCGCTGCTTCTCCTGGCACTCTTGTCGCGGCTGGCGCCGCTGCTGCTGCTGGCACTGCTACTGGCACTGCCACTGCCACTGCCACTGCCACTGCCGCTGCTGCTGCTGCTGCTACTGCTGCTGGCACTGCTACTGGCACTGCCACTGCCACTGCCGCTGCTGCTGCTGCTGCTGCCGCCGCCGGCACTGCTGGAGTGGTGCCCGCAGTGGTGCCCGTCACCCAGCACTGCACATCAGGGCGTGGCCCAGCTGGGCTCTGTGACCTCACAGCCCGGCCTCCCCACCGCAGCCACGCCCCTGGGGCACCGCCCCTCCTCCAGGCACCGCCCCCAGCTGGACCAGCTCGGACACGTGCTGAGTCTGAGCGCGGCAAAACCGACCAACCCAGGCTCATCCCCAGGCAGTTCCGTGGAAAACCCTGCGTTTTGGCTTGGAAGGCATTCTGGCCGAAACACTCCCGCAACAAACGGACTTCGCTACATCTCTTTGCAAGTCCTGGCTCGGTTGTGTCAAGTGGGCCACCAGACAGCAAACAAAAGCCCCGCTTTACGCCGCGTGTAAGCCTTTTGCCTGCGTGCACTGGGGCGGTTCCCTCTCGTGCAGAGCAAAATACTGGCGAAAGCTGCATCCCCGTCACGCACAGCCATTGCCAATGAATTACTGAGCCTGCAAACTACTGCACTTCCTCCTTCTACACCCGTGTGCAGGGAGCAGAAGCGGAGAAGGGTGGGCCTGTTTTGGGAGGCAGCACTGCCTGTGGGAGTGCACAGGCCGCTGGGCAGGCTGGGGGATACGGGGCGCTCGGCACAGGAGGAGGAGCGCTGGGAGGAGGTGCTCGTAAAGATCAGCACGGCAGCCCGTGATGACAGGGGAAGCCTTTTCTGCCTGGCTCCTGTGCCCTTGAGTCGCATCACATCCCTTGGAGTGGATGGTGAGATTCTGGTGACGGATATTTGTCTAAATACAGAACTTGAAACTAAGTGGTTGAAATACCAGCGCATCTTTTTTGCTCTTGCTCATGAGTCAAATGGAGTATCTCTGACCGCACAGGGACACTGGTTCTCCAGACTCCCATGGGCTACATCTATCTAAACGTGTGTGGAAGAGCAGTCCAGGGTCAGTTCTGCTGTCCCATCCACGCGGACACCAGATATGTCAACGCGCTGGGTGTGCTCAGATGTGCAGGTCCCACCATGCCCCAGTGACCAGCCCCTGCTGGAGTCCTCTCCTCAGACACCTCCAACATCCCCAGCTCCACGGCCAGCGGGTCTGGGCCTAAGGCTGGGCTCAGCAGGCCTGTAGACTTGTCCACAAGTTTTCCAGGAAAACCAGCGTTACCTAACTTTGTAGTGTTACACGGAGTCAGAAGAAGCACCGGGAAGGGATGAGGAAGTAAAGGGTAAAACCTTCCAGCTGCCTTTTATTAACACAAAATCAAGAAAAGGGCACAACTGAAAGAACCTTGCCAATTCCCTGTAGTTCTCTTATGTGGTTAGACACTGAGTTTTTCAGAGCTAATGACATGTCCGAAAAGTCAACAGAAGGTCGTGGATTAAAATTAATGTGGTAGGCAGTGACGCTCATCAAAGCATTACTAACCTGCAATTGCCTTGTAAGGGCTTTTATTAATTACTTGTAAGGGGTCCACCAAAATGCAGCGCTGCTCTTCAAAGTGTGGACGCTCGCTCAGCCCTCAGGGGTCTCCAGAGCAAGGTTTACGAAGATGCTTTGTCTTTCTCTAGGCGTTGGCTAGCACAAGCCATGCTGCCCGTGTAACAGTGAAAACAGCTGATGCAAAGTGCGCGTACAGGTAGGCTTCTCTCTAATTGTCCAAGTAACGGCGGTTGCAGGTACTCATGAACAGATGTACTGCATTCTCTTTCACGGGGTGGGGAGGGGGGGGAAAGAAGGAATCCCGTCTTTCTGTGGCAGTTAAGTATAAACATTTCCATTAACTTCTGAAGTCTTTTTAACAAAAAGAAGGAAAAAAAAAAAAGAGAAGAATGGTTGGCTACAGTCTTTCTCGCTTTAGGAATGTAGGGTATGAGAGCGGACAAAAAAGCATGCCCCGTGAAATTATGCATCTATGCAACTTGCTGAAAGCCCTACATGGGTCAGAAATCTTTTCTGCTCAGGATCCTCTTAAGGGCCAAAAGGAAAGAGATCTTACCTGTAAAGTCCAGAATTTCTTATTAGACTCTCTGAAATGTGAAGTCTAATGGAAGAATTATTATTAGTCCCCGTCTAGTTAGTAAAGCAAGATAAAATACATTAGCATCGCTATTATAGGAAGGGTCTCAGGAATACAGTTGCCAAAGGCATCTCCTGTTACTCTCGCTGTCCCACTGCCCCCCTGGTCCTACTCTCACACGCAAGACGATAAGGCCAACGAAGCGATAGGTGGGTCACTTAAGCAAGCTTTGGGTCAACAGACCCTGGTTCTTACGGGTGACTTCAACTGCCCAGACATTTGTTGGCAGAACAGTACAGCAGCTCACACGTCCCCCATCAAGTTCCTGGACTGCGTAGAGGACTGCTTCCTCATACAAACGTTGGATGTGCCAACCAGGAACGAGGCACTGCTGGACTTGCTACTCACAAACCACGCACACCTGATTCGTATGTCTCGGTTCATGGCAGCGATACGGTAGCACTAACAAAATTCCTGTCTAACTAGGATCACTAAACAAATTGCCTTTTGGAAGCTAACAATAGAATCTGTAACTAAGACATGACAGTAGGGAACACAGGGTTAAAGATTAAGGGAGTAAATGGAACACGAAATGGAAATGGTCTTGTATTGAGTAACTGAACAGGCTGATTGGGTATAAGTGGGAGTTGAACAATGTGGCAAAGTTTGGAATTTTCAGAAGCAGATGGCTTTAGAAATTTGCCACAGGTGAGACTCTGTATCCTTGAGTAGAATAGATAAGGGAATTGTGCTAGAATAAGCCAGTTTTTGTATAAGCAACCGAGCAAAAAATGAACTGAGCAAGCACAAGAACTACGGTCAACCAGAGGACACGGTGAGGAAGACTACAGACGACCACCAGAGGACCCTGGAATACCACCAATGGACATGAATGCGCATGCGTCAAGGACATTTACATATATAAATGGGTTCTAGCAAAAAGTATGAGTATGTTAATCATTTCTCAGAAATCGAACTAATATGTATATTCTGATTGTAGACAGCCTCTGAAGCTGAGCAACTTGGCGCGCACACTAGGTGGAGTGATCCCCTGTGCTCCCGGTACCGCAATAAAGAATGCTCGCTTTCTAAAACTCCAACTTGAGTCCTAGAGAGTTATCATTTTGGCGACTTACGGTAACAATAGCCTTGGCTGCAGTGATCTCAATATTGTGGAGTCTGGGATCCCGCTGAGCACGCTGAAGGTTAGGACTAAGACAAAGGGGTTAGATTTGAGCAGAGCAAACCTCAGCTGGCTCAGAGCTCAGTTGGGAGGCATTCCATGGGAAGCTTCCATGGAGGAGCAAGTGAGTGCTGGGAGTTTTTGAAGAACGCTCTCCTGGAAGCACAAAACCGGTTCATTCCCTTTAAAGGGAATTCCCTTTGTTGGGCCCCAGGCCTTGGGAACAACAATCCAGGTTGATGCAAACACAGACCCACCACCAGTGAAGGAAGAGTTGGTATGTGAACTCTTAGAGGAGCCTGACCCCCTACAAAGGGATGGGCCCTGAGGCCACACCAGAGGCCACACGGGATTCACACCACCCTGAGGCCACACCGGATTCAGTGGCCTGGCACATCAGAACCACAAAAGCATAGGGCCTTGGTGGACACTGGCGCACAGTGCACCGTAATGCCGTCAACTCATAGAGGAGCAGAACTCATCGCTATTGCTGGAGTAACGGGGGCATCTCAAGAACTGACTGTCCTGGAGGCCAAAGTGAGCCTAACTGGGAATAAAGGGGAAAAGTTCTCCGTTGTGACTGGCCCGGATGCTCCGTGCATTCTTGGCGTAGATTATCTCAGGAGAGGGTATTTTAAGGGCCCAAGGGGGTACCGGTGGGCGTTTGGTGTAGTGGCGGTGGAGACGGAGGAAGTTCTGCAACTGTCTACTTTGCCTGGGCTGTCAGAGGATCCTTCTATTGTGGAGCTGATGAGGGTCAAGGAACAAAAGGTGCCCGTTGCTACTACAGCGGTGCATAGGCGACAATATGGCACTAATCGAGATTCCTTGCTCCCTATTCAGAAGTTGATCCATCAGCTGGAAAGCCAAGGGGTGATCAGTAAGACTCGCTCACTCTCTAACGGTCCCGTATGGCCAGTGCGAAAGCCTAGTGGGGAATGGACACTTAGAGTAGACTGTCATGGCCTGGATGAAGTCACACCAGCATTGAGTTCTGCCGTCCCAGATACACTGGAACTTCACTATGAACTGGAGTCCAAGGAAGCTAAGAGGTATGCTACAACTGACATCGCTCATGCCTTTTTCTCTATTCCTTTGGCAGCAGAGTGCAGGCCACAGTTTGCTTTCACCTGGAGGGGTGTCCAGTACACCTGGAATCCACTGCCCCAGGGGTGGAAACACAGCCCTACTGTTTGCCATGGACTGATCCAGACCGCACTGGAGAAGGGTGGAGCTTCGGAACACCTGCAATCAAAATGATGACATCATCGTATGGGGTAATGTAGCAGAAGATTTCGAGAAAGGGCAGAAGGTAATTCAAATCCTTCTGGAAGCCGGTTTTGCCATCAAACCAGGTAACGTCAAGGGACCTGCACGAGGTACCCAGCTTTTAGGAATTAAGTGGCAAGATGGGTGTCACCAGATCCCAACAGATGTGATTAATAAAATAGCAGCTATGTCACCACCTACTAACAAAAAGGAAACACAAGCCTTCTTAGGCATTGTAGGTTTCTGGAGAATGCATGTTCCTGGGTATGTTGTAGTAAAATTGACAAAAACTAGGAAAATGAAATGTAAAATGTAAAATGTAATTGAAGCAACCAAGGAAACCTGCTGCTGCTCAAGTCCTCTATACTGCCCCAACACTATTTAATTATTTACCTCGTATTAAAATAGAGAAATAGTAACTAGTCTTGATTTATCTACGATTCAATTAAGGAACTAACCACCAGACAATGCAGCATTGTTGATAAGCAAGGTATTCCTGTCAAGAGAGCAATGAACTGTAGGCCTGGTCAGCAAACCGAGAAAACCACTTGGAACTGCCAAGATCAGAGGACAAGCAGGTAAAAGGTAACTTCGGCAGGGGGAGATCACGACCACTGACTCATTGATCACCTGCCCAAATGATACCACTTACTCAAAAGAGAACAACGGAAGAAGAGGACAGAGTCTGTGCATTAATTTACACAGGAAGCAAAGAAATCTCGACCAATCACTAAAGAGAATAGCCATGAATATGTATGAATTGTTTGACTATGTCATAATCAATGTATAAAAGTGGAGACTTTTGACACTAAGGTGTGCTCCTGTTTTGGGACGAGCATCCCATTTCTCCTCATTAATGGAATAAACTTGGAAGTACCTCTGCTCTGTGTGTTATCGGCTTGCACACTGGGTAAAGAACCTAGAGTGGGGCAACAGGTACAGTCAAATTGTGAGCCCTCTCTATGAAGTGGCTACAAAAAAGAATGATTTTAAATGGGGCCCTGAGCAGCAATCAGCCTTTGAACAAATTAAATGGGAGACTGTTCACGCAGTAGCCCTTGGGCCAGTTCGGACAGGACACGATGTAAAAAGTGTGCTCTACACTGCAGCAGGGGACAACAGCCCTACCTGCAGTCCCTGGCAAAGGGCACCTGGAGAGACTCGAGGCCGACTCCTAGGGTTTGGGAGTCGAGCATATAGAGGATCAGAGGCTCGCTATACTACTATCGAGAAAGAGATACTGGCAGCATATGAAAGAGCTCGAGCTGATTTGGAAGGAACTGGTACTGAAATACAGCTCCTCCTGGCGCCCTGGTTGCCAGCGGTGAACTGGATCTTTAAAGGGAAGTCTCCTTTTACATCGAGTAAATGGGCAGCACTAATTACTCAGTGAGCTCAAATAGGGAAACCTCATTGTCCAGGAATTTTGGAGGTGATCATCGATTGGCCGCAAGGCGAGGATTTTGGAGGGTCCCGAGAGGAGAGGGTGGTGCGTGCTGAGGAGGCCCCACCATATAATCAATTATCAGCAAACGAGAGGAATTTGTAGGATTTGTAGGAAACCAGCGAAGGTGGAAAGCTGCTGTGTGGAGTCCTACTTGACACGTCATGGAAGTGGCTGAGGGAGTGGGTGAGTCGAGTCAGTTTGTACAAGTGAAAGCCATCCAGCTGACTTTAGATAATGCTGAGCGAGAAGAGTGGCCAGTGCTTTATCTTTATACTGACTCATGGATGGCGGCACATGCCTTGTGGGGCTGGTTGAAGCACTGGAAGAAGAGCAGCTGGCAGCACAGAGGTAACCCATCTAGGCTGCTGACTTGTGGCAAGATATCGCTGCCTGATTACAAAAGCTGTGATTTGTTTTTAGCTCGGTGGGCCCATGACACTTCAAGTCATCAAGGAAGAGATGCAACATATAGATGGGCTCGTGACCGAGGGGTGGATTTGACTATAGGAGCTATTGCACAGGTCATCCACGAATGTGAAATTAAGCAAGCTAAACAGTCAAAACCTTTATGGTACGGAGAAGGGTGGCTGAAATATAAGTATGGCAAATTGATTGCATCTCCTTTCCGCGAACCCGCCAGGGCAAATGCTATGTGCTTACAATGGTGGAAGCAACCACCGGATGGCTGGAAACATATCACAGAATCACAGAACAGTCAGGGTTGGAAGGGACCTCTGGAGATCATCTAGTCCAACCCCCCTGCCACAGCAGGGTCATCTACAGCAGTTGCACAGGATGGCGTCCAGGTGGGTTTTGAATGTCTCCGGTGTGGGAGACTCCACAACCTCTCTGGGCAGCCTGTGCCAGTGCTCTGCCACCCTCAAAGGAAAGAAATTCCTCGTCATGTTAAGATGGAACTTCCTATGTTCAAATTTGCACCCGTTACCTCTTGTCCTAACACTGGGCACCACTGGAAAAAGACTGTTCTCATCTCCCTGGCACCCTCCCCTTAATTATTTATAAGCATTAATAAGATCCCCCCTCAGTCGTCTTTTCTCTAGACTAAAAAGCCCCAAGTCCCTCAGCCTTTCCTCATAACAGAGATGCTCTAATCCCCTTATCATCTTTGTAGCGCTTTGCTGGAACCTCTCCAGCAGTTCTCTGTCCTTCTTGACCCGGGGAGCCCAGAACTGCACACAGTACTCCAGATGCAGTCTCCCCAGGGCAGAGCAGAGGGGGAGGATGACCTCCCTCGCCCCGCTGGCCACACTCTGCTGGATGCACCCCAGGATGCCATTAGCCTTCTTAGTCACCAGGGCACATTGCTGGCTCATGGTCACCCTGTTGGCCCCCAGGACTCCCAGGTCCCTTTCCACACCGCTGCTCTCCAGGAGGTCAGCCCCCACCCTGTACAGATGCATGGGGTTATTCCTCCCCAGATGAAGTACCCTGCACTCTCCCTTGTTGAATTTCATCAGGTTCCTCTCCGCCCAACTCTCCAGCCTGTCCAGGTCACGCTGCATGGTGGCACAGCCTTCTGGCATGCCACCCACCCCTCCCAGTTTTGTGTCATCAGCAAACTTGCTGATGGTACACTCTATCCCTTCATCCAGGTCATTGATGAATATACTGAACAGGACTGGACCCAGTACTGACCCCTGAGGGACACCACTTGTTACTGGCCTCCAACTGGACTCTGCACCGCTAACCACAACCCTCTGAGCTCTATCGTTCAGCCACTGTTCAATCCACCCCACTGTCCACTCATCCAACCCACACTTCCTAAGCTTGCCTGCGGGGATGATGTGGGAGACTGTCGAAAGCCTTGCTGAAGTCCAGGTAGACAACATCCACTGCCCTCCCCTCATCCACCCACCCAGTCACGCCATCATAGAAGGCTATCAGATTAGTCAGACGTGACTTCCCCTTGGTGAATCCATGTTGACTACTTCTGATAACCTGCTTTTCCTCCAGACGCTTGGAGATGATGCCCAGAACGAGCTGTTCCATCATCTTTCCAGGCATGGAGGTGAGGCTGACTGGCCTGTAGTTTCCCGGGTCATCCTTCTTGCCCTTTTTGAAGACTGGAGTGACCTTGGCTTTCCTCCAGTCCTCAGGCACCTCCCCTGTTCTCCAGGACCTTTCAAAGATGATGGAGAGCGGCTCAGCAGTGACTTCTGCCAGCTCCCTTAGCACTCATGGGTGCATCTCATCAGGCCCCATGGACTTGTGGATATCCAGTTTAACTAATTGATCCCTAACTTGTTCTTCGTCAACCAAGGGAAAGCCTTGCTTCCTCCAGACTTTCTCTGCTACCCGCAAAGTCTGGGACTCCCGAGGGCTGGCCTGAGCACTGAAGACAGAAGCAAAGAAGGCATTCAGCAACTCCACCTTCTCTGCATCACCCGTCTCGTTCAAGAGCGGGCCCACATTTTCCCTGGTTTTCCTTTTGCCTCCTATATACTTAAAGAAAACCTTCCTATTGGCCTTGACATCCCTCGCCAGGTTCAATTCCAAGGCTGCCTTGGCTTTCCTTGTTTCATCCCTGCATACCCTGACAGCATTCTTATACTCGTCCCAAGCCGTCAGCCTCTTCTTCCACGTACTGTAAACTCCCTTCTTCCACCTGAGCTTTTTCAGAGGCTCCCTGCTCAGCCATGCACGTCTCCTTCTTCCCTTGCCTGATTTCTTGCTCTTTGGGATGCACCGATCCCGAGCTTTCACATTGTCCTTAATTTTTCCTGTAATTGCTCTGTGCTGGTATTGCTTCCCTTATGCAAAGCTTCCTCATCATAATATTTTAACACTAGGGCTAGAGGGCACTGATTTTTTAAACAATTGAACTTGTATCTATGTGCATTGTTAGGAAATTAAGATTCTGCTCCTTTCTTGTTGGCTGTAGCAGGGGTGCGGTTGTTTGCTTGCTTCATGCATGGGAGAGTTTTCATTGGAGATATTCCCACAGGACGTACGAGGGGCAGTTTCAAGAAGTCAGTCAGAATATCTACTGCTGCTCTTTCCAGCTCTACCTTTCTCACACTTCCATCCCCATCTCTGAATGCTGCATGTGAAGTATCTACTTCACACTCACAAAAGGAGAGAAAAACAAAATTACTATGCAGCATATCAACAGTTTGTCTTACACAAATAATTATTCTCGTTAGTCATGTAAACTATAGTTTCAATTCTCAAGTGACGCTAAGCACTTTCAACTACCATTAAAGCAAATCAAGCTTGTGGATGCTTATCTTTGAGCTGTAACTAAATCCTCTTCTTTAGAATCCGTGTCTCTAAAATGGATGTTTCAACCTACTTAAAGAAATTGTGAGAATGAGTTGACAAGTGTAATATCAAATTGTCTAGCTGATAAAATTTATTAGACTGTATGCACATTGGATGACCCCCTGGCATTTCTTGGCTTATTTTAAGAACGATTCTTTAAAAATCTCATTAAGAAATAGCCGCATGTTCTTCAGGTAAGGCTGTTCTGGAATTGTAAGGTGGTTGTCCTTGACACCTGCTTCTTCAGGTTGGATAGCGGTCATTTATGACCTGGGAAAATAAAAGACAGAAATAAATAGTTAAAAAAAAATAGTTTGAAGAGCTTGTTCAAAATGTCCAAAACCAGTTTTGCACAGATGGACCTGCGCTGACAGATTACTTAAGTGAACAAGGTCAACAGCCTGGGCTCACCTGGAGCAGAAAGTTGAGGTCCTCTATCTGTATTACTCCTATTTATTTCCCTTTAAATATAGCTAATACCCAATCTCAGGTCAATGAAACACTTTTGCTTCAAACACTTCTCATTCATTTTCTTTCTTGCTCACAAGTTAACACTGAGTGCCTCTACACTGCAGTTGCAAAAGCTGTATACGTAAGCCTGCTTTAAGCTCTCTGCTGCTTGGATTAGACTGCTGCTAGTACTTAGCCTAGCTACAGTAAAACTAGTCTTTATGTAGCTCTACTTTACGTAGCTCTGCCTTTGACAGAAGAAAAGGGTCTGAAAGAGTTGTCTCTTGGCTAGCTGCAGATAAATCCCCTACCTAGTGACCTGCAGCATTACTTTCATTCTCAGATTCACTTCAGAATACTTACATATAGTCTTGACTTTACAGAATTTTCACACTTCCAGATATCCATTTGTCTCTGTTAAATTATGAACATCAAGGTTCATGTTTTTGTGTTTTCACACCCGCAATATGAGCTTTAGAAAGATGAGTTGCATATGTGGACTCTGAAGTTGGAACTGAGGCTGTGGTAATGACCTGCAGGCAAGGGTTGCGTGAAATGAGGAATATGAATCCGACGTGCACAATTTTTTGCAGTTCAGCTGTTAGGTACAGTAAACATTTGAGCCTGAACACTTTACACAGCTGTTTTTAAATGCATTGCTAAAGGTATGTTTCTTCTAAAGGACCCCCAAAATTTTTCATTCATAGATTTTTTTAAATTGAACCCTGATATCCTTTAATTTGGGTTTCCTTTGAATCATTTGTGAGTAGGTGAAACTTTAAGAAACTATCTCTAAGACTGCAGACATTTATTTTCTTTATTCTTAGTTTCAAGACTGTTCTGCTTTATCCCTTGTAAGTGTGTCTGTATAGAGTATCAACCTGAATATTTGTTTAGGCACAATTGCTCTGAAGTGCGGGATAGCTTGTCATCAGAAGTTCTCCAAAACTTCATTCTGTCAGCCAAGATTTGAAACTTAAGAATTCAGTGTAATTTAAGGGTCTCTTGGAAGTGTGTAGCTTTGAGTTTATTATAATGGCTAAATTTTCACCCAGATAAAAATGCTGTATCAGATAATAAAACACAACACCAAATTTAACCTCAAGCAGGCATCTTTCATTCGAGCTGCTGCTCATATCTGCCATCCTGAAATGCTTTAAATGAAATCATTGTCCCATAGAGATTCTCTAATTAAATCAATGTCTTTAAATAGTAATTTATTTTATAAATTAATATTCGTCACTGGGGACCTTTTAAGATTGAATGGAAGTAAATATAAACTAAGTAAGCCTAGCAATACTCCTGGTCCCTGTTTTCTTTCCTTTAACTTTCCCAAACATTGACCAGCTTTTTGCCAACACAGTCTTCACAAATTACCTAAGAACAAGTGTAATAAGACAATCTTAAAAAACGAACTTTACTTTGAGTTGACATAATTCATGTTCTTAAAGTATTATGGAATGGGGAAATACTTCTTTCTGCCAGGGGCATGCATTTTGATATACTAATGAACATCAACCTGAATTTAATGAAATTACAAGCCTTTGGAAAATTCTTACTTTTAATAAACATTTTATAGCTGTTAGAGTGGATCCAGAGGGGAGCCACGAAAATGATCAGAGGGCTGGAGCACCTCTCCTATGAGGACAGGCTGAGTTGGGGTTGTTCAGCCGGGACAAGAAGAGGCTCCAAGGAGACCTTATTGTGGCCTTTCAGTACTTAAAGGGGGCTTATAAGAAAGATGGAGACAAACTTTTTACTAGGGCCTGTTGCAATAGGACAAAGGGTAATGGCTTTAAACTACAAAAGGGAAGATTTAGACAATATAGAAGGAAGACATTTTTTACGATGAGTGTGGTGAAACACTGGAACAGGTTACCCAGAGAGGTGGTAGACGCTCCATCCCTGGAAACATTCAAGGCCAGGCTGGGTGGGGCTCTGAGCAACCTGGTCTAGTTGCAGATGTCCCTGCTCATTGTAGGGATTGTTGGAATAGATGACCTTTAAAGATCCCTCCTGGAAACTCTGCTGAGGCACACAGAAAACAAGTAGGTGATTGGCGAGAGCCAACATGGCTTCACCAAGGGCAAGTCATGCCTGACAAATTTGGTGGCCTTCTAAGAAGGGGTTACAGCGGCAGTGGACAAGGGAAGATCTGCTGATGTCATCTACCCGGACTTGTGCAAAGCGTTTGACACTGTCCCACACGATATCCTGGTCTCTAAATTGAAGAGACATGGATTCGATAAATGGACCACTCGGTGGATAAAGAACTGGCTGGATGTTCGCACTCAAAGGGTTGCGGTCAACGGCTCGGTGTCCAAGTGGAGAGCAGTGACGAGTGGTGTTCCTCAGGGGTCAGTACTGGGACCCGTACTATTCAACATCTTTGTTAGCGACATGGACAGTGGGGTAGAGTGCACCCTCAGCAAGTTTGCTGATGATACCAAACTGTTTGGCGAAGCAGACACGCTAGAGGGGAGGGATGCCATCCAGAGGGACCTGGACAGGCTGGAGAGGTGGGCCCAAGCCAACCTCATGCAGTTCAACAAGGCCAAGTGCAAGGTCCTACATCTGGGTTGGGGCAATCCCAAGTACAAATACAGGCTCAGCGGAGAATGGCTGGAGAGCAGCCCTGTGGAGAAGGACCTGGGGGTGCTGATTGATGAGAAGCTCGACATGAGCAAGCAATGTGCGATCGCAGCCCAGAAGGCCAACCATATCCTGGGCTACATCAAAAGAAGTGTGGCCAGCAGGTCAAGGGAGGTGATTCTGCCCCTCTACTCCGCTCTCGTGAGACCCCACCTGGAGTACTGCATTCAGCTCTGGAGTCCCCAACATAAGAAGGACATAGACCTGCTGGAGAGCGTCCAGAGGAGAGCCACGAGGATGATCAGAGGGCTGGAGCACCTCTCCTATGAGGAGAGGCTGAGAGAGTTGGGGCTGTTCAGCCTGGAGAAGAGAAGGCTCCGGGGAGATCTTATTGCGGCCTTCCAGTACCTAAAGGGGGCCTGCAGGAGAGCTGGGGAAGGACTTTTTACTCGGGCATGTAGTGATAGGACGAGGGGGAACGGCTTTAAGTTGGAAGAGGGCAGGTTTAGATTAAACATTAGGAAGAAGTTTTTCACTTTAAGGGTGGTAAGGCACTGGAATAGGTTGCCCAGAGAGGTTGTTGAAGCTCCGTCCCTGGAGGTGTTCAAGGCCAGGCTGGACGTGGCCTGGGGCAACCTGGTCTAGTGAGAGGTGTCCCTGCCTATGGCAGGGGGGTTGGAACTCGATGATCTTCAAGGTCCCTTCCAACCTAAACCATTCTATGATTCTATGAAAGGAAGGCTTTCCTGTGGTCGAGGAGGTTAGAGATCGTGTAGGCAAACTCGACACCCACAAACCCATGGGCCACTGCACGGGATGCACCCACCAGTGCTGAGGCAGCTGGCAGATGCTACTGTGAAGCCACTGTCCATCACCTTTGAAAGGCTGGAGAACAGGAGAGGTGCCTGAGGACTGGAGGAAAGCCAGTGTCACGCCAGTCCTCAAAAAGGGCAAGAAGGAGGACCCGGGAAACTACAGGTCAGTCAGCCTCACCCCCGTCCCTGGAAAGGTGAGCGAGCAGCTCATCCTGGATGTCATCTCTAAGCATGTGGAGGAAGAGAGGGCTATTGGGAGCAGTCAGCGTGGATTCACCAAGGGGAAATCATGCTTGACCAATCTGATAGCCTTCTAGGCTGGCATGGCGGGCTCGGTAGGTGAGGGGAGAGCGGCGGACGTTGTCTGCCTCGACTTTAGCAAGGCTTTTGATGCTGTCTCCCATAACATCCTCATAGGTAAGCTTAGGCAGTGTGGGTTAGATGAGTGGACAGCGAGGTGGGCTGTGAACTGGCTGAATGGCAGAGCTCAGAGGGTTGGGATCAGCGGCGCAGAGTCTGGTTGGAGGCCTGTAGCTCGCGGTATTCCCCAGGGGTCAGTACTGGGTCCAGTCTTGTTCAACATATTCATCAACGACCTGGATGAGGGGACAGAGGGAGCCCTCGGCAAGTTTGCTGATGACACAAAACTGACACACCAGAAGGCTGTGCCGCCATTCAGCGAGACCTGGACAGGCTGGAGAGTTGTGCGGAGAGGAACCTAATGAAGTTCAACAAGGGCGAGTGTAGGGTCCTGCATCTGGGGAGGACTAACCCCATGCACTGGTACAGGTTAGGGGTTGACCTGCTGGAAGGCAGCTCTGGAAAAGAGGGACGTGGGAGTCCTGGTGGACAACAAGTTGCCCATGAACCAGCAATGTGCCCTGGTGGCCAAGAAGGCCAATGGTCTGGGGTGCATTACAAAGAGCGTGGCCAGCAGTTCGAGGGAGGTGATTCCGCCCCTCCACTCCATTCTCCCGAGACCCCACCTGGAGCACTGCGTCCAGCCCTGGGGTCCCCAGCACAAGAGACATGGACCCGTAGAGCAGGTCCAGAGGGGACCACGAAAATGATCCCAGGGCTGGAACAGCTCTCCTGTGTAGAAAGGCTGAGAGTTGGGGGTGTTCAGCCTGGACAAGAGGAGGCTCCAGAGAGACCTTACTTGGCCTTTCAGTACTTAAAGGGGGTGGTAAGAAAGGTGCAGAGAGACTTTTTACCGGGGCCTGCAGAGACAGGAGAAGAGGTGATGACGTGCGGAAATCAGACTCCACAACTGCAAGGTTGTAAAGTAGGTATGCTTTTATTCAGCACTGGGCAGCACAGGGGGTCATCCCACCAAATTAGTGCGTGCCTAACACGGCAGCTCGTATCATAATTATGCAGCAAAGTGTTACATATTCATAAGGTTTCGCAATACGCCTATACATATTAACTATCTATCCCGCTTCGTATGCAAATGAGCTATTTCCGTGATCTCCTCCCCACTGAGCATGCGCGGTTTCTTCTGGTGGTGGTTGTTGAGGGTCGAGAGGATGAAGGCAAACCCTCTCTTCTTCATCACTGCAAGTGACTTTATTCCTGCGTAAGCTCAGTCTTTCTTTTATCAGACTCCACAACCGCAAGGTCAGTTCCAGCCAGTTTCTTTAGCAAGGCCGCCCATGGCTGTTCTGTTCTTCTCTGCTATTTCCTGATTAAACGTCTTACACGATGGCCAAGGTTATAGATATGGGTTAAGCAATGCAATGGCTACAATGTTATAGATATATGTTTTGCGTCAAGCATGTTCCCTCCTGCTATTAGCCCTTAAGTGTTAGTTCTCTCTATCAATCCCCCCTTTTCTAAAAAGTAAGTAATTTCATTTACTTTATGTTAGTGCCCTTTATATTATTCCATTCTTTTCTAGGTTCTTTATAAGATTTTTGCTTACTTCGACTTGTTGTCGGAGTTGTTGAGCATATATCAATTGCCTCATTTGTTTTATCATTCGCGAGTTTAAAACATATAACACTATGGATAAAACAATACTAATCAGGGACAAGCCCAGGAGAACAACAATAGGGTGGCATAACTTATTAAGGATTCCTGTAGCAGTGGGTGACCAGCCGAAGATACTTCCCACCATTTATGTTCTCCATCCTTTTCTACCCTTTTTAGAACCTCTATTATTTTATCTGTGTCATGATGAACCGTTATCAAAGTTTCCTGTCCCTTGGTTTTGATTTCCTCTAATATTCACATTAACCCTTGATGCTGTAGTAATTTCTTTGTTAGAGTTATGTCTGTCCCAATGGGTGTAGGCGCCAATTCATGGAGTAACGTATAATTAGAATTAAAAAGCTGATGGGATATGACTGGAGCTGTATAATTAAAGTCACACCCGTTGATGTTAGTAAAATTACAAACACAGAAATTTGAGTGATTTCTAGTATCTACTTCTATGTCCCCTACAGATATGAAACTACAGGCAGTTCTCAGACACACACAACCTTTGCCAATGTATATTAATATGGTTTTAAGGTCAGCATTGGGACGAACTTCATAATGGCAAACTTTCTGATCAGTGTCAAGACAAATGTCTTGTGCACTGATGGCGTTACTTTCACAAATGAATCCTTGTTGTTCTCGCACAATACAGGATTCTAGGTCTACTGTTTGCCATTTATCCTTTACCTTCCAGGCCCATGTCTTATGCTCAAAAGGATAGAGTAAAATCCCATTGTAATTTAATTCTAATGCTATAATGGGATGAACCACATATATTGAAGCATTACGAATAGTTAACACAAAAGTTGTAACTATGTCTGTAGTGGGATCATAGGTAAAGTTTACCAAATTCCACCAGGTCTGGAGTTTCCTTTCGAAGTGGTTAGCATTGTCCCAGATTATTTTCCGGATTTCAGTGGGAAAAATCCCTTCCTCACCTTCTCTTATGATTGAAGCAGTCACTGATTGCATCCATAACTGAGCCTGGATACAGCTGAGAGCCAAAGAGATGTTACTTTGGAGCCCACCCAGTGCATCTATAATTAATTCGTGATCTCTTATGTTTATTCTTTCCCAATTTGGTAATACTTTCGACACTAGCCACTGATGAGTTCCCAAAGCCACTAGGGAAGATCTTAAAGGCTGTTGTAATTTTGTGAAATCGGCAGTGGAGGCGGCCAACTTATTCATTATTATTTCTGAGTCAATGCTATTCAGAACGCTTAGCCCTGTTCCTATAGCACCAGTCAGGTCTCTTGATATTCGCCTATGAAAAGTTGCTGGTGCTCTTCTATGTAACCAGGTGGTCCATCCCTCGAAAGAGGTTCGTAAAAAGGGAGAACAGGCTGGTTGAATCTCTGTGATGTTGTTTTGCATTGACAACTCAATGTGTTTAAGAGACCATTTCGGTTTAAACAGCATTTGCTGTTGGCCTGTGTTTTTTATTACATATGGGCTATTCTCATATATTTTGGCTAGAAGTGCTCTCCTGTCCCTGAATTATAATTAGGATCGTGAGAAAAGTAATTTTCCTGGCTGAACTTGCGTGACCTTCCATGGAGATTCATGTGCTCTTTTTACTCTGGTGTGATGGATCCAGACGCTCTGTTCTTTAATTTTGATTGCTGTGAAGGAAGTAAGGAGTACTTGAAATGGTCCTTACCACTGCGGCTCCAGAGCCTTTTCTGTAAGAGACTTTATATACACATAATCTCCAGGTTGTATGTTATGTACAGGCCCATCTAAACCTCTACTTCGAGTCCCAACCACGTTTCCCAATTTTACGGAGTTGTTTGCTTAAGGCCACCATATAGGAGGTCATGATTTCATCCCCAGCTTGTGTGGACATCCCTTTTTGTATTCCATAGGGTCATCCATATAAGATTTCAAAAGGGCTCAGTCCTTCCTTTGCTCTTGGCCTAGTTCGTATGTGCAAAAGAGCCAAGGGAAGAGACTGAGGCCAGGCCAAGTTAGTTTCCTGTCCCAATTTTACAATTTGCTGTTTGATTAAGTGGTTCATTTTTTCTACTTGGCCACTCGACTGAGGGCGATATGGGATGTGAAGCTGCCAATCTATTCCCAAATAACAGCTAATTTGTTGTACTACTTTCGAGATGAAATGTGGCCCTCTATCAGATGATATGGTTGCTGGAACCCCAAAGCGTGGTATTATCTCTTGTATTAATATTCTGGTTACCTCCCGAGCTTTGGGCGTCCTGGTAGGGAACGCCTCTGGCCAACCTGAAAAGGTATCAGTTAATACCAATAAGTAGCGATACCCCCGTTTTCTTGGGAGTTCTGTGAAGTCAATTTGCCATTGTTGCCCAGGCCCATTGCCTCTCCCAATTTGGCCTATTTCTGGTTTGGGGGTGTTCTTAGGATTAGTCTGGAGGCAAAGCTCACACTGCTGAGTCACTTGTCTCACAGTGGTGTATAAGTTTTGAGCTACGATTTCTCTAATTAGGTGTTTATATAAGGCCTCTGCTCCCCAATGCCTCTTTCTGTGTTCTTCTCTTACTAGAGACCATGTTAGATGGGAGGGAACGATTAGTTTCCCTTGTGGTGTGAGAGCCCACCCCTCTTTGTTGTATGACCCTTCTAAGTCTATGATAAGTTTCTGATCCTCTTTAGTATACTCTGGCTTATCTTCTAGGGAAATTTGTCCATCAGGGACCAAAGCCCCTTCTGTTTTTACCTTTGTTTTGGCTACCTGTTTTGCCTGTCTGTCCGCCAGCTCATTTCCTCTTTCCAGTTCCGAGTTTACTTTCTGGTGAGCCTTAATGTGCATGATCGCCACTTTTTCAGGGAGTTGGACTGCCTCCAGCAGTTTCAGGATCTCCTCTGCATGCTTGATGTTTTTGCCCTGTGAATTCAATAGTCCTCTCTCTTTCCAGATAGCTCCATGTGCATGTACAACCCCAAAGGCATATTTCGAGTCTGTATAGATATTCACAGCTTTGCCTTGGGCCAATTCCAAGGCGCGGGTCAAAGCAATTATTTCTGCCTTCTGAGCAGAAGTATTCATGGGCAAAGGTCCTGACTCTATTATTTCTTGACTGGTGGTGACGGCATACCCAGCATACCTTTTACCATTTAGGACATAGCTGCTTCCATCCGTGAACCAATTCTCTGTGTTCTCCATAGGACTGTCTCCCAGGTCCAGACGGCTCGAATATGTTGCTTCAATGGTTTCCAGACAATCACGATGCACTGGTTCTCCTGTATTCCCACTGAGGAAAGAAGCTGGATTGACAATGTTAGTGATTACAATTTCCACATCATCTGGTTCCACCAGTATGGCCTGATATCTCAAGAATCTTTGTGGGGACAGCCAGTGTCCTCCTTTTGCTTCCAGTACTGAGGATACTGTATGGGACACTAACACAGTCATTTTCTGGCCCAGGGTGAACTTTCGGGCTTCCTGGATGTTTAATACTACAGCCGCAACTGCCCGCAAGCATCCAGGCCAGCCTTTCGCAGTTGTATCCAATTGCTTGCAGAAATATGTAACTGCTTGCCGATACGGGCCTAGATCTTGTGCCAATATCCCTAAGGCAATTCCCTGTTTTTCGTGAGAGAAAAGGATAAATGGTTTACTCGCATCTGGGAGTCCCAAGGCTGGAGCTGACATCAAGGCCTTTTTTAACGACTCGAAGACCTGTATGGTCTCTTTAGTCCATTTAAGGGGTTTCTGTTCCGTAGTCATTAGGGTATACAGGGGTTTGACAAACAGCCCATAATTATAAATCCACAGCCGACACCACCCAGTCATTCCCAGAAAAGTTCGTAGTTCCTTCACTGTCTGCGGTCTTGGGGTTTGGCATATTGTCTCTTTTCGGGCCTGTCCCAAAGTCCTTTGTCCGGCACTGATCTCGTAGCCCAAATATATCACCATACACTGCGCCACTTGGGCCTTCTTCTTAGATACCCGGTATCCTTGGAGTCCTAAAAAATTCAGCATACTCACTGTCCAGGTTATACAAGCATCCTCTGTCTTGGTGGCAATCAAGAGATCATCTACATATTGTAACAGTTTCCCTTCCTCGGGTGGAGCTTCCCAAGACTCTAAATCTTTTGCGAGTTGGTTACCAAATATGGTGGGGCTGTTTTGAACCCTTGTGGCAACACTGTCCAGGTGAGCTGAGTCTTACGTCCACTTTTAGGATTTTCCCATTCGAATGCAAATATTTTCTGGCTGGCTTTATGGAGAGGGAGGCAAAAGAAGGCATCCTTCAAATCTAAGACTGTAAACCAGGCTAGTTCAGGTGTCAATACAGTCAGTAGGGTGTATGGATTCGCCACTACTGGGTATAGGTCTTCAGTTATTTTATTTATAGCTCGTAGGTCCTGGACTATCCGGTATGACCCGTCAGGTTTATGGATAGGTAATATGGGAGTGTTAAAATCAGATTCACATTCTCTTAGCAACCCCAGTTGTAAAAATTTTTCTATTATTGGTTGAATTCCCTCCCTATCCTCCTTCCTTAAGGGATATTGTTTGATTCTTACCGGTTGTCGTCCCTCTTTAAGTTTGACCTCAACAGATGTAGCATTTTTTGCTCTTCCTGGTATATCTGTGGCCCATACCCCGGGATATACCTCATTCATGATTTCTTCGCTGATTTTTCCTCCCACGGGGACACTAGCTAGGGATAAGCTCATTATCTGAATGACGGTCATTTACCTCCAGAGTAATCTCTCCTTTTTCAAATTTAATTATTGCACCTAATTGTTCCAATAAGTCTCTCCCCAAAAGTGCCTTTGGGGAGTTGGGCATGTACAGGAACCTGTGAATGCCCCATTGTTTTCCCAATTTATATCTCAGAGGTTCACAAAAATATGCCTTTTCACTTTGGCCAGTTGCCCCTTTTACCATGATATATTCATTTCCCAGAGGCATCAAAGCTTGATTTAAAACCGAATATGTAGCCCCTGTATCAACCAAAAATTCTACTTTCTTTTGTTCCTCCCCTAGCTTCACTATAACCAGTGGATCCGCTAGGGTAGATTCCTCTGGTCCCCATCAGTCTACCTTCATGTGAGCCAACACTCTTCCCTTTTGGTTGTTCCATGCCTTTTCCTTATTTTTCCACCTTTCCGGACACTTGCTTTTCCAGTGTCCCGATCTTTCTCACCACGCACATTGATCCTTGCCTAATCGAGGCAGTCCTTGTCTGGATTTTCTCTCTTCCCCCTCCCTGATGACTGCCACCACCCTTCTTTGCCCTCGTTTACAATCATCCTCTCTATTACTGAACACTCTCCACGCCTCATCCAGTAACACTTCCAGACTTCTGCTTTCTGTGAGACACAGCTTTTGGAGTTTCCATCTAGTATCTCCTGTAGACTGTCCTAAAAATAGAGAGACTAGTTGCTGTACTCCTACCTCAGACCCAGGATCCAGCGGTGTGTGGCGGCGCATTACATCTCTCAGTCAGTCCAGGAACTCAGATGGTGACTCGGAGGGACCTTGTTTAATTGCATATAATGCTGACCAATTGATGGTCTTAGGAATGGCTGTCTCCATTCCTTTTGAAATCCATCCTTGATATGCTTGTAATCTTTCCATATGTGCTGATTTATTTGGATCCCAGTTTGGATCCTGCAGGGGGAAATACTCTTTAACGTCCCCTCCCGCGATCTTATAATGATCTTCAGCTAAATCCCCAGCAACCTTTAAAATCTGTTGTTTTTCCGTTTCTGTCATATATTCCAATAATAGCTGCATATCATTCCAATTAGGGTTATGTTGCTTTATGATAAACTGAAAATGTTTGGTTACGCCCACAGGATCATTCCTATAATCCTTGGCAACCTTTTTCCACGCCTCCAAATCAGTAGTGGTAAAAGGTACCTTAATCAACATTGTCCCTCCCTCTGGTCCTACTGCCTCTCGAAG
The DNA here is from genome assembly GCA_017639485.1 of Pluvialis apricaria. Classification (NCBI taxonomy): domain Eukaryota; kingdom Metazoa; phylum Chordata; class Aves; order Charadriiformes; family Charadriidae; genus Pluvialis; species Pluvialis apricaria. The sequence goes on from CM030030.1 coordinate 5,852,984, forward strand.
CGGTGCCTGCAGAATCAGGGGTTTCCCCCTAGTCCGGGAGGCTACGGGGCTGTCCGGAGGAGTAGGAGTTCTATCCGAGTCCACATATCGTTCCTGTGACTGAGGGGGAGACTTAAACAGATCAGTTAAATCCTCTTCTGATACTAAATAGTTTTTACTGATCTTAGTGCATCTTTGTCCAATACTACATGCTGAGCAGCACCGCCTCAGTTTTCCTTTTAATCCTTTATTCTCTCGCTCGAGGGCGAGTACCATAGGGTCCTGCGGTGGCACTATTCCACAATCCCTCTGCCACTCCGGATGGTTTCGGAGGGTAAAGAACATATCTGCATATGATACCTCATCCCATTTCCCACAATTTCTTTCCAATGAGCAAGCACACAACCTAAAGGACTTTTCTTGAGGATACCCCCTTGAGTATTACCCATCTTTAAGTTTCTTTAATTAATTTTTTCCCAACTATTTTCTATTTCTGCTGCGCTTCAATTTCCACGCAAACCTCTTCTTGCAAATTGTTTTAACTCTTTCCCAGTCCTCCTCCCACACGTTCCAGATCCCTGGGATTAGATTCTCCTTTCCGCATACAAGTTTTTGTATCTCGGCTTCCTATTGAGCCTTTTCCCAGTCATAAAAATGAGGGATTTGGGGAAGACACTTAAAACATTCCGCCTTTCGCCTCTTAGATAAACAATACCACTTTTTTCCACAAGACTTACACTTCAACAAAACCCAGGCCGAGTGCCAATTCCTGCCCAGCCCGTTAGTCGAAGTTAATCCACATATAAAACAAAGGATCACCCCCACCTGTCTGCCAATATGGGGGTTTAAAGGGTATCTGGGACAGTTTGTTCCCAGTCTAGGGCTACTATTTGTCCACCCAGTGTTACATACATTTCTTTTAATAAAACTGACTCTCCCCCCTCCTTATCCAATCTCTTCCTTCCTTTAAATATTCCCAAGGTTCGAACCCAAACCACCGAAGGAGTGACTCCCTCTGTTCTGCCACTTTGATGGTTAGCCAAACCCCTGATAGGAGAGCGACTAAGCACCACAGCACATATATCAGAAAAAAACTTTTACAGAATGTCAGATGTTTTGTCCGTCTCGGAGTTCCTTGGAGAGTCACGAAACCGCAACTCAGGACTCCCCCTCACTTTACAACAACACTGCGTCTTAAACACACACACACACACACACACACACAAGTGCTTTTAACACAAAATACCCGGGCATTTACAAATAAGACATGAAATTATCACTCCAGTTAGTATCCCTCCAGCAGCTGCAAATATTACTTAGTTGACATATCACAATTGTGAGAGGCTCGCTTACCCTTCTCCTGCTTCTTATACAGTCATTAGCAGGTCCGTCCTGGCTCCCGATGCCGGGATGCAGCAATAACCTCGGATTCACTCGATCTACTCCCAAGATCGCTAGCGGCCGCTCTATCGGTCAGCGAATCCCCTTACTATAATACAGGGTACCCTCTTCCCATACGGGGACTATGCTGCACGCCAGACGTCTCTGCGCGCTTTACCAGCAGCCCCGGCCACGCGTGGGCATCCCCTACGACTTACTGGCCCCCTCATTAAACATACCGTTTGTCCGCAGCTTCAGGAGGTTGTTGTCTACTCCCACGGTGAGCGGCTGGGAGTGGAGGCTCCTCCGAGGAAAGTACTCAGGGCGCGCCTAGGGGCGTCCACTCCACAGTCGATCACGCAGCTGAGCAGAGAATCTCCTGGCTGGCTCGCCAAAACTGACGTGCGGAAATCAGACTCCACAACTGCAAGGTTGTAAAGTAGGTATGCTTTTATTCAGCTCTGGGCAGCACGGGGGGTCATCCCCCCAAATTCGTGCGCGCCTAATGAGGCAGCTCATATCATATTTATGCAGCAAAGTGTTACATATTCGTAAGGTTTCGCAATATGCCTATACATATTAACTATCTATCCCGCTTCGTATGCAAATGAGCCATTTCCGTGATCTCCTCCCCACCGAGTATGCGCGGTTTCTTCTGGTGGTGGTTGTTGAGGGTCGAGAGGATGAAGGCAAACCCTCTCTTCTTCATCACCGCAAGTGACTCTTTATTCCTGCGTAAGCTCAGTCTTTCTTTTATCAGACTCCACAACCGCAGGGTCAGTTCCAGCCAGTTTCTTTAGCAAGACCAGCCATGACTGTTCGTTCTTCTCTGCAACTCCCCTCTGCTAGTTCCTGATTAAACGTCTTACACGATGGCCAAGGTTATAGATATGGGTTAAGCAATGCAATGGCTACAATGTTATAAATATATGTTTTGCGTCAAGCATGTTCCCTCCTGCTATTAGCCCTTAAGTGTTAGTTCTCTCTATCACTGGAGACCTCACCACTCACGGGCCCTGCCATGGCCCTGTGAGAAACACACTCACTGGACCGAATTTTAGTCAGGGGCAAATTTGGTGGAGCAAAGAATATTTATTACAGCGCTGGGAGCTACACAGGGGATTTCTCCTCCTGTGGCTCAGTTTCCCATTACAAACGTGGGTTTTTATTCCATATTCCTCATACCTATTCATGTTTTTTCTTTGAAAACATTTGCATAATCAATGAGTTTTTCAGCACGCAACCTACCCCCAACTGCATAGTCAATGAGTTCTTGGAATGCAACCCACCCCCAAACATGCCCCCTCCCCTCCAGCGGCGCCGGCGCTGTGCTTCTTGGTGGTCCTTGAAGTCTTTATCGCCATGTCCTGGTGGCTTCTTTATTCTTCACACTCCTGTGGTTATCTTGGCTAACGACACCAACTTTTGTTTTTCACAACCATCCCGTACTTTCAACTGTTTTTTTCTTTTGATATCCAATCTAACGCTATCCCTTCCCCCAAACGCATAGCAAGCACATACCTATCTTAGCTGAAGCCGTAGCAAGCACATTTCTGTTGACTGTATAGCACGCACACACCCATCTTAGCTGAAGCAAAATTCTTTTGCTAAATTACTTATTACAATTCCACCCTTTTTCTTTTTATAGTTTAATTTTACTGAAGCGTTCTACATTCCTTCTACAGGATTCTTCCATTTTAGTAAGAATTCGAGTGGCGTCTTCGAGGTCTTCTTTTTTCTTAGGTTTTCTCAATATCATGAGTGTCTGAGGCCCTGATGCTGCCGTCCTTGGGTCTATAGACGTGGACGTTATCTGCATTCCTTGGATTACACTGCAAATTAATCTCATGAAACAAGGTATAAAACAAGGCAGAAATAAGAAACTTGCTAAGGCACACAGTAAAACCAGTCCCAATTTCTTCCACCAAGCAACCCCTAGCAGTCCATCCCACCAACTGGCATCTGCTATTGATTTACATTTTGCATCGGTACATGTGCTATTTTCCGGATATCAGTAGCGATTCCTCATAGTGCTTCTCCATTATCATCAACTTTTAAACAACAATCAGATATGTTAAATATTCCACACGCACCCCCACCCCCCCCTTTTACTGCTAGCAGATAGTCTAGTGCGAGCCGATTCTGGTAAACTGCTGCCCTTGTCTGAGTTTGTTGGTGAGCTGGCAGTTCTAATCCTGAAGCCGCTTTGTTAGTTATCAGCTCAAGTATCGCTTGTAGTCTTATAATCCGATTCAGCATATAGATGGGGGTTCTATATCCCCAGCTACCATCCTGGGCCCACGTGGCCGGTCCATATGTCTCTATGATTCGTTGAGGGGGCCACTCATGTTCTCCCCACCTTTGATGTCCTCCTATTACGTTCCGCCTCTGTCTCTTCAAGCTTTCATATACCGGCACTCCTAGCTCGTCACCGTCTTTAGTAAGAAAAATCCTGGTTGAATTATTCCTAAGGTGCAAGTCCCCCCCCCCAGTTAGGTGGTAATTCTGGGAACGCCCGGTTTCCACATATCCAGAACAACCCATCCGGTGCCTGCCAAACCTCTTTCGTTGTATCCTCTATATTTTCCCAATATTGCGAGATGTCTTTAATTCCTGAGAATGGATTCATACTCTCCTTTCATTTAAAGAGACTACTGTCTGCTACCCGGGTGCAATTTTTGGTCTCATTTTGTAATGCTAGATATGACCTTGGTTTTTGAGGAAACCAAGTTTGGGTGAAATTTGAATCTATTTTTAAGAATTTAAAGTCTAATCAGGTGGTTTGTGGAAGTTTCTCCTTCTCTTGGAGTTCCTTCAATGTCTTTACAATGGTCAAAACATACTTGCGAGCATAGGATTCTCCTAGTTCTGGGACTAGAATCTTTTCCCTATTGCCCATGTAAGGCAGCCCGAACATCATTTCATACGGAGAGATCCCCAAGTCTTTTCTTGGGGCCACTCTGATCCTCAGTAGTGCTAGAGGGAAGCGTTTTGTCCACAGCATCTGTGTCTCTATGGATAATTTAGTCAGGGTTCATTTTAATGTCTGATTCATTCTTTTTACTTGTCCTGAACTCTGGGGATGCCATGGAGTATGTAAGTCCCATTCTATTCTTAATGCATCTGTCAAGCCCCATATTATTTTTGACGTAAAGTGAGTCCCTCGATCTGAATCAATCCTTTCACAAATCCCATACTTAGGGATTATTTGTTCGAGCAAAGCTTTGCACACATTGTTTGCAGTGGCTTTTAGAACAGGTTATGCTTCAACCCAGTGAGTTAGATGGTCCACTATTACTAGTAAATATCTCCATCGTCCAGTAGCAGTGCCAGCAGCAGCAGCAGCGGCGGCGCCAGCCGCAGCAAGAGTGCCAGGAGAAGCAGCGGCAGCGGCATAATGCAGGGGGCCATGGCCCCCGCCCGCCTCCTTATCCTCCTCCTGGTGGTCCTGCAAGCCCGGGATGCCTGGGCCGCTCCGTGGAGAGCGCGGGGATTAGGTAGGCGGGTGGGTGAGGGCCATCACCCAGCCCTGGCAGCGTGGTGCGGCACCCGCCGCACCTCGGGGTGGCAGCGGGGCTGGGGTCGTGGGCAGGGCCAGCAGAGCAGCGGGGATGGGTGAGCCGTGGCCAGCGCGGCAGGCATCGGGAGGCAGGTGCCCCACGGGCCGCGGCTGCTGTGCGGGCATTTTCCAGGTGAATGGTGGGGCCAGGAGCAGCGCCACGGGGTGAGAAACTGTCCCTAGAGCCGGCCCTGTGCCGCCGTGCCCCAGAGCAGCCTTTCCCCAGCCTGCGTGTCGGGGCCGGAGCGGCACCACAGGAGCACTTCTTCCCCAGGCTAGTCACAGCCGTGGCCGGGGCCATGGCTCTGCCACTCCCCAGCTGAATCTCGGCTTTCATCTTTGGGGACGTCTGTCCGTGGGAGATGTCCGCTCAGGAAAACGGGAGCATTGCTGCTCGAGCCCTGCAGTGCTCTCCTTGGGCGAATCCAAGCCCCGTGGGGGACACAGCCCGGGCCCGCAGCCCGGGGAGCAGACGGGGCAGCGCTGGTGCAGCCGCTCACTGGCCCGTGGGCTCTTCTCCACTAGACGTTTTCCTCCAGTGCTTTCATGCGGGCTTCTTTTGGGCACACTAGAGATCTCCCAGTAGGGAGTCCCCAAGGGGCCATATGTTTGTCCATCCTGTCCTTGAGGATGGACATGCAGGTGGCCTGGAAACACTATTTTGAGTTACTCCAGCAATAGCGATGAGTTCTGCTCCTCTATGAGTTGACGGCATTACGGTGCACTGTGCGCCAGTGTCCACCAAGGCCCTATGCTTTTGTGGTTCTGATGTGCCAGGCCACTGAATCCGGTGTGGCCTCAGGGTGGTGTGAATCCCGTGTGGCCTCTGGTGTGGCCTCAGGGCCCATCCCTTTGTAGGGGGTCAGGCTCCTCTAAGAGTTCACATACCAACTCTTCCTTCACTGGTGGTGGGTCTGTGTTTGCATCAACCTGGATTGTTGTTCCCAAGGCCTGGGGCCCAACAAAGGGAATTCCCTTTAAAGGGAATGAACCGGTTTTGTGCTTCCAGGAGAGCGTTCTTCAAAAACTCCCAGCACTCACTTGCTCCTCCATGGAAGCTTCCCATGGAATCCCTCCCAACTGAGCTCTGAGCCAGCTGAGGTTTGCTCTGCTCAAATCTAACCCCTTTGTCTTAGTCCTAACCTTCAGCGTGCTCAGCGGGATCCCAGACTCCACAATATTGAGATCACTGCAGCCAAGGCTATTGTTACCGTAGGTCGCCAAAATGATAACTCTCTAGGACTCAAGTTGGAGTTTTAGAAAGCGAGCATTCTTTATTGCGGTACCGGGAGCACAGGGGATCACTCCACCTAGTGTGCGCGCCAAGTTGCTCAGCTTCAGAGGCTGTCTACAATCAGAATATACATATTAGTTCGATTTCTGAGAAATGAATAACATACTCATACTTTTTGCTAGAACCCATTTATATATGTAAATGTCCTTGACGCATGCGCATTCATGTCCATTGGTGGTATTCCAGGGTCCTCTGGTGGTCGTCTGTAGTCTTCCTCACCGTGTCCACTGGTTGACCGTAGTTCTTGTGCTTGCTCAGTTCATTTTTTGCTCGGTTGCTTATACAAAAACTGGCTTATTCTAGCACAATTCCCTTATCTCTTCTACTCAAGGATACAGAGTCTCACCTGTGGCAAATTTCTAAAGCCATCTGCTTCTGAAAATTCCAAACTTTGCCACATTGTTCAACTCCCACTTATACCCAATCAGCCTGTTCAGTTACTCAATAGAAGACAGCCTTGTGTTCCATTTACTCCCTTAATCTTTAACCCCGTGTTCCCTACTGTCATGTCTTAGTTACAGATTCTATTGTTAGCTTCAAAAAGGCAATTTGTTTAGTGATCCTAGTTAGACAGGAATTTTGTTAGTGCTACCGTATCGCTGCCATGAACCGAGACATACGAATCAGGTGTGCGTGGTTTGTGAGTAGCAAGTCCAGCAGTGCCTTGTTCCTGGTTGGCACATCCAACGTTTGTATGAGGAAGCAGTCCTCTACGCAGTCCAGGACTTGATGGGGGACGTGTGAGCTGCTGTACTGTTCTGCCAACAAATGTCTGGGCAGTTGAAGTCACCCGTAAGAACCAGGGTCTGTTGACCCAAAGCTTGCTTAAGTGACCCACCTATCGCTTCGTTGGCCTTATCGTCTTGCGTGTGAGAGTAGGACCAGGGGGGCAGTGGGACAGCGAGAGTAACAGGAGATGCCTTTGGCAACGGTATTCCTGAGACCCTTCCTATAATAGCGATGCTAATGTATTTTATCTTGCTTTACTAACTAGATGGGGACTAATAATAATTCTTCCATTAGACTTCACATTTCAGAGAGCCTAATAAGAAATTCTGGACTTTACAGGTAAGATCTCTTTCCTTTTGGCCCTTAAGAGGATCCTGAGCAGAAAAGATTTCTGACCCATGTAGGGCTTTCAGCAAGTTGCATAGATGCATAATTTCACGGGGCATGCTTTTTTTGTCCGCTCTCATACCCTACATTCCTAAAGCGAGAAAGACTGTAGCCAACCATTCTTCTCTTTTTTTTTTCCTTCTTTTTGTTAAAAAGACTTCAGAAGTTAATGGAAATGTTTATACTTATATTTAAAGTTTTCAGGAGACTATTCAAGATGCCTTTTGCATACCGTTAGACACCCAACGTCCAAAACTAAGCTAAACTTTTGGTTCCCATGTTCAGTGACTTCTGAGATTTGCCAGGCATGCTTGACTGTGGACAGCCATCATTTTATCCTGCAAGTGAGAAAAAGAAAGTGTTTTCCCTATGCTGGCTGTTCAAGTAGAATTACTTTTAAGATTTATTTTTTTTTTCCTCTTTTGAAATCTATTGCTTTAGGTAAAGCTTACCTTTAAGGTCTGGGACAAAAATCAGTCTAATTCTCTTTTCTCACCTTCTGGGCCTTTTTTTCTAACTGCCACAGAAAGACGGGATTCCTTCTTCCCCGCCCTCCCCACCCCGTGAAAGAGAATGCAGTACATCTGTTCATGAGTACCTGCAACCGCCGTTACTTGGACAATTAGAGAGAAGCCTACCTGTACGCGCACTTTGCATCAGCTGTTTTCACTGTTACACGGGCAGCATGGCTTGTGCTAGCCAACGCCTAGAGAAAGACAAAGCATCTTCGTAAACCTTGCTCTGGAGACCCCTGAGGGCTGAGCGAGCGTCCACACTTTGAAGAGCATCGCTGCATTTTGGTGGACCCCTTACAAGTAATTAATAAAAGCCCTTACAAGGCAATTGCAGGTTAGTAATGCTTTGATGAGTGTCACTGCCTACCACATTAATTTTTATCCACGACCTTCTGTTGACTTTTCGGACATGTCATTAGCTCTGAAAAACTCAGCGTCTAACCACATAAGAGAACTACAGGGAATTGGCAAGGTTCTTTCAGTTGTGCCCTTTTCTTGATTTTGTGTTAATAAAAGGCAGCTGGAAGGTTTTACCCTTTACTTCCTCATCCCTTCCCGGTGCTTCTTCTGACTCCGTGTAACACTACAAAGTTAGGTAACGCTGGTTTTCCTGGAAAACTTGTGGACAAGTCTACAGTCCTGCTGAGCCCAGCCTTAGGCCCAGACCCGCTGGCCGTGGAGCTGGGGATGTTGGAGGTGTCTGAGGAGAGGACTCCAGCAGGGGCTGGTCACTGGGGCATGGTGGGACCTGCACATCTGAGCACACCCAGCGCGTTGACATATCTGGTGTCTGCGTGGATGGGACAGCAGAACTGACCCTGGACTGCTCTTCCACACACGTTTAGATAGATGTAGCCCATGGGAGTCTGGAGAACCAGTGTCCCTGTGCGGTCAGAGATACTCCATTTGACTCATGAGCAAGAGCAAAAAAGATGCGCTGGTATTTCAACCACTTAGTTTCAAGTTCTGTATTTAGACAAATATCCGTCACCAGAATCTCACCATCCACTCCAAGGGATGTGATGCGACTCAAGGGCACAGGAGCCAGGCAGAAAAGGCTTCCCCTGTCATCACGGGCTGCCGTGCTGATCTTTACGAGCACCTCCTCCCAGCGCTCCTCCTCCTGTGCCGAGCGCCCCGTATCCCCCAGCCTGCCCAGCGGCCTGTGCACTCCCACAGGCAGTGCTGCCTCCCAAAACAGGCCCACCCTTCTCCGCTTCTGCTCCCTGCACACGGGTGTAGAAGGAGGAAGTGCAGTAGTTTGCAGGCTCAGTAATTCATTGGCAATGGCTGTGCGTGACGGGGATGCAGCTTTCGCCAGTATTTTGCTCTGCACGAGAGGGAACCGCCCCAGTGCACGCAGGCAAAAGGCTTACACGCGGCGTAAAGCGGGGCTTTTGTTTGCTGTCTGGTGGCCCACTTGACACAACCGAGCCAGGACTTGCAAAGAGATGTAGCGAAGTCCGTTTGTTGCGGGAGTGTTTCGGCCAGAATGCCTTCCAAGCCAAAACGCAGGGTTTTCCACGGAACTGCCTGGGGATGAGCCTGGGTTGGTCGGTTTTGCCGCGCTCAGACTCAGCAGGTGTCCGAGCTGGTCCAGCTGGGGGCGGTGCCTGGAGGAGGGGCGGTGCCCCAGGGGCGTGGCTGCGGTGGGGAGGCCGGGCTGTGAGGTCACAGAGCCCAGCTGGGCCACGCCCTGATGTGCAGTGCTGGGTGACGGGCACCACTGCGGGCACCACTCCAGCAGTGCCGGCGGCGGCAGCAGCAGCAGCAGCAGCAGCAGCGGCAGTGGCAGTGGCAGTGCCAGTAGCAGTGCCAGCAGCAGCAGCAGCAGCGGCAGCAGCGGCAGTGGCAGTGGCAGTGGCAGTGCCAGTAGCAGTGCCAGCAGCAGCAGCAGCAGCGGCGCCAGCCGCGACAAGAGTGCCAGGAGAAGCAGCGGCAGCGGCATAATGCAGGGGGCCATGGCCCCCGCCCGCCTCCTTATCCTCCTCCTGGTGGTCCTGCAAGCCCGGGATGCCTGGGCCGCTCCGTGGAGAGCGCGGGGATTAGGTAGGCGGGTGGCTGAGGGCCATCACCCAGCCCTGGCAGCGTGGTGCGGCACCCGCCGCACCTCGGGGTGGCAGCGGGGCTGGGGTCGTGGGCAGGGCCAGCAGAGCAGCGGGGATGGGTGAGCCGTGGCCAGCGCGGCAGGCATCGGGAGGCAGGTGCCCCACGGGCCGCGGCTGCTGTGCGGGCATTTTCCAGGTGAATGGTGGGGCCGGGAGCAGCGCCACGGGGTGAGAAACTGTCCCTAGAGCCGGCCCTGTGCCGCCGTGCCCCAGAGCAGCCTTTCCCCAGCCTGCGTGTCGGGGCCGGAGCGGCACCGCAGGAGCACTTCTTCCCCAGGCTGGTCACAGCCGTGGCCGGGGCCATGGCTCTGCCACTCCCCAGCTGAATCTCGGCTTCCATCTTTGGGGACGTCTGTCCGTGGGAGATGTCCGCTCAGGAAAACGGGAGCATTGCTGCTCGAGCCCTGCAGTGCTCTCCTTGGGCGAATCCAAGCCCCGTGGGGGACACAGCCCGGGCCCGCAGCCCAGGGAGCAGAAGGGGCAGCGCTGGTGCAGCCGCTCACTGGCCCGTGGGCTCTTCTCCACTAGACGTTTTCCTCCAGTGCTTTCATGCGGGCTTCTTTTGGGCACACTAGAGATCTCCCAGTAGGGAGTCCCCAAGGGGCCGTATGTTTGTCCATCTAGTCCTTGAGGATGGACATGTAGGTGGTCTGGAAACACTATTTTGAGAGCTGCTGGTTGCCAGCCGACAAGTCACCCGGGCCCCTCTGCAGCTTTGGAAATCTCCACCCACGTCTGGGTCCCACGTCATTACCTGCCCCCCTCCAGTCACTGCAGGTCACTGAGAATGAAGTAGGTCGCAACATCTAATGGAAATGCGCTTGATTACAGCTGTGCCTGTAACCGATGGCCGCCCGACTCCTCAGCTGGATCTTGCCCGGGAGCCTCAGGGCGATCCCACAGGTATGTCGCTTGAATGAGTGAGCATTTAGGTTTTAATAATCTGTTCCTGTGAAATGTGACTTAGTATTTTCTTGGCCGATGCTCAGACATGCAGAAGGGCAGAGAGAGAGTGGGTTCAGATCTGAAGTCTGTTGAAATATTTCACGGGAGCTGTTCTGCTCTGTTTACAGATGTGGCGGGAGGCGGTGGATATCCAGCTTCCCGGCTGGGTTCCAGGGCTGATGCTGAGGCAGATGGCGTGGGTACGTCATGGCCTTTTACATCCTTTGAGAGCTGCCAGCGGAAAGCCCAAATGGGAGCGAGGCATCTCTTGTGGGTGTGAGAAGAGACACCTGCATTGCGCGTGCCCTGTCATTACGTGATCCCCTTACATGTTGTGCTATTCAGTTGTGACGGTGTATATCCCAAGGTATGATGCAAAGTTCTCGTGGCTCTTTGGTTGCAGATGTGCATAGAGAGAGGGCTTTTGCAGCTTCTCAGCTGCCTCCGGCGCCAGAGCTCACCTGGCATCGCAGGGGTGAGTAGTCAGTTTTGACTGAATTCACAGACTAAGTGCTCGTTTTCAGTATTTTGCTTGTGAGAAATTTAACCTCGTACTTTCTGTTAAGGTCCTCAAGGAGCAAAGTATAAAGCTGAAAGAAGAAAATCTTCCCAGCGGCCATCAAACTTGCTAGAGGAAATGCTGGAGGAATTGGACAAAGCAGCACGTGGTGGGCATATGTCACTCTTAACCAGAAGGCTTGGGAAGCTGAGGTTTGCGATGCCTCTATGGACAAGCCGTAGCTTGTCACTCAGTTGCACGCCTTGCAGGCACTGCTGAGCCAGAGACAGAGGTGGTCCAGAGTCTCTGCTGCCAGCTGTGGTTCCAGCTGAGTTCCAGGGACAGCTGCTGCCCCAGTTCTCGCGTTACTCATCAGAGCTGTTCTGGGCAGACGTTGGTATCCAGCTGGCAGGAACTGGCGGTGCTCACGCCTTGAGAGCGTGAGGAACTTGCCAAGGAGCTGATTGCAGATAAGCCGCGAGAGGGCCAGTGCCCTGCAGTGGCCAGAGGGGAGTGCCCTTGGGCAGTGGAGAGGATGCGCAGGCAGCTTCGGGTCACTGGGACGGGCAGACTTTGCCTGGGCTGCAGGCATGCCGTGGCCAGGATCGGAGTAGCCCCAGCTTGACAGCCTGGTCCAGCCCCGTTGTTCTCCTTGACGTCTGAGGACGCTCGGTGACACCTCGGGGTCAGGGACAGGTGAAAGCTGGACACCCAGCTTGAGGCCGGACACCGAACTTGAAGGCACCTCAAATGAAGGGCTGTGAATTCCGTCTCGGGTGGTTTAGCTGTCTGTTTTGGGTTGTGCTTTAGATAACTTGCAGGGGGTTTTCTGCTTCTTTTGGGGGACTGTGGGCTCTTGTGGACGCTGGCAAACTGAAAAGTGTCTAGCGCTTACATTTTTCTCCATGAACGCCACGTTGTTTGGACTAGTGACTAGGCGCACCCCGAGATTCCCAGGCTTTGTTTCTAAGCGTTATTCATGTGTTTTGAGAAGTATTGCCTCCTGAAGGTATCGTGTTCCTGATGAGGAACGGTTACTTCTCATTAAACCGACCTACTTTCTTTCCAAAGAGACGGATGGTGGGACTGTGGAGAAGGAGGTGCTTCGGGAAGGAGGCAGTCTGGCAGTGCCGGGCTCTGACGAGAAAACGAGGGCAATTCAACCAACTGGTGTGCCAGGTAATTGCTGTCCCTCGGTCATCCAGCGTCCTGAATCAAAATCACTGGGTGTCTGCAGGCTCTTCCCCTGGTGTCCGCTACTGCACATCGTGCCGGCAGCCGAACTACTAGTACAGAGCAAGTGTTCGAAAAGAAGCCAGGAACGGCTGTCTGAGGATGACTGTTACCTCTGGGGTGTGGAGGTTATTGCCAGCAGCGTGCCAGGCAGACACTCACTCGTACCCCTCGGGGGATGCAGGGAGGTGCTCACCGCCCTCCACACCCAGTTCACCGAAATTTCAGAACTTTGCCATTTTGGGAACCAGGCCGTCTGAACCACACACAGCAGATGATGGGAAATATGATGCTTAATCAAATGTCCCTCCCACAATACCTGCATCCCAGAGCTTGCCGTGAGCCCTGCTAGGCACCACGGAGGGGGATCCCTCCTGCGAACTGAGGTCCAAAGGGATGCAGTGACAGATCGGGCACAGCTTAGAGGGAACCCACACGGTCCTTCTGCATCCTCTGTGCCTGAACCATGCTGAGGATTTACCTTTCTCTGATTTTTGGCAGCGCTGTCCAACCCGGGGGACGCCCGCCGCGCTGGGATACGTGGCTTGTTTCAAAAGAATGCAGGTACTGAGCAGTCTTGCGGGGTGACAAGTCCTGAAAACTGGGGGTGTGCAAGTAGTGCCCATGCTGGAGAAAGGGCAAAGAGGGAGAGCGAGGTTCTGGTGTCTCCCAAGAGGGCCTGCCTCCGTCCCTTTGGGGTGAGGGTACTTGGCTGGGGAGGCAGGTGGCTGGGTGCAGAGATGCTAACAAAGTGAGAAAGAACATTTCCTGGCAATGTCAGACCTCCTGTGAGATTACCCAGTAGCGTGCAGGACACACTAACGTCCAGAATTGTTCCTCCAGGTGTGGATGGCAAGAGAAAGACAAATGCTGCAGATCCTAAAGATTTGGACAAGTACTGCCTTGAAGGCTCCATGGCCGTTGTAGGCTGCGTCGTGTTTGGGATGGCATTGTGTTGTGTGATCTGCTTGTGGTGGGAGAGAAAAAAGTAAGCTCTTGGGGGCGGGGGACGGAGTTGAGGTGCCCGACTTCTGTGCTAGATGGCTGCTGTTAGCCATGAAGCATTTAGAAGTAGGGTATTCTGGAGTGCTGAGTTCATTACTGGCAAACTGTCAGGCGATGCCGTAGATCCCAGATGTTCCCCTTGGCCCCCTTTTCTGCATGGAGCAGTAAGGGCAGGCGGCTGCCCACACCCCCTGGGGTGCCCAGCGCTGTCCCAAACCCTCGCACCCGGCTGGCACGGCAGCCACGGGGGGACCTCAGCAGCCTCCTCTCTACACAGGCGCGTCTCTGCAGCTTAAGAAGCCCGGCACAACTCCAGCAGCCACCCATCGCGCCTGTACAGCCGCACCGCCCATCCCAGAACCTTTGAGAGCTGGACCCAACACCAGCAGCCATCACCTGTGCCTGCAAAACCTGCCCTCCTGCCAAGGAGCACTGAGGAGCCGGCACCCACCAGCCTGGACACCACCACCCCCGCTACCATCCCCACATCCACCTCTGCCTCCACTGCTGCCCAACTCAGCCAGGCAGCCATTCGGGAACAGCCCAGCGACCTCCAGACCCCTGAGAGACTGAACCTCCGCTTTGTGCCCCAAGACCAGCGCCCTCATCCTCCTGCAAGGGCGCGAGGCAGTCCTGCCGTCGTACGGGTTTGGGCTGTGAACACAGACTCCCAACCGACAGCTTCAGGGGGTGACCCCAGGAGCTGGGCATGGGACCCGCCGACAGGCTGGGGGAACCCACCTTCCCTGGTGGGACTGGCCTGCTAAATTCTGAGCCGCAGAGGCACCGATGGGGCTCGTCAACAGGTCGTCACTCCCACCTCTGCTCCCCGTGCCAGCTCTGTCCTGGGATGCACAGGTCAGGGATACTGCGTAGGGCAATACCAGCCCCAGCCCCTCCACTGCGTGCACACCCAATATGCCCCAGAAGGCAAAGCCACAAATAAAACACACAGCAACACAAAGCTGCTATCAAGCCATAACAGAGGAACCGTCTGTTCTGGTTTTGCCTGAGATGGAGTCAGTTTTCTTCCTAGCAGCCCATATGGTGCCAGTTTTGGATTTGTCAGCAAGACAGTGTTGGTAGCACACCCATGTTTTAGTTGTTGCTGAACACTGCTTGCACGGCGCCAAGGCCTACTCTGTTTGCACGCTGCCCTGCCGACACATAAGCTGGGGGTGCACTGGTGGGTGAAAAGCTGGACATGAGCCGGCACGGTGCGCTTGCAGCCCAGAAAGCCAAACGTAGCCCAGAAAGCCAAAAGAGGCAAAGCAAGGTCTGCCAGGGGGAACTTTACCAGCAGCACGCAGTAGATACTGCGAAAAATGCCAACATCTGCTGTCCTGACAGGGCGCCATGTGAGGTGTGCTGCCTGCCGGGAGCTAAGGTCCGAGATGCACTCGCCGAGACGAGCAGCTCCGGTGCAGGCACGTCCGCAGCGGAGCCGGCTGATCTCGGCAAAAAAGGGCCTTTATCAGAGCTTTTTTGAGCCAGGGAAGCGCCAGAGCGGCACAGGGACCCGCAGGGCGCCGGCGGCTCGAGGGAGAGCAGCTGACGTGAAGGGGCGGCACCAGCGGCAACGGCGGCTCCCCCACTCCCATAAGAAGCAGCCCGAGGGAGCGCTGCGACCAGAGCGGGCAAACAGGGCGTGGCGCGGCAGTTTGCCCGGCAGTTTGCGCAGAATGACGCGCAGAAGGATGCGCAGAAGGACGCTCAGGAAGGGCGTTGAGTGTGCTGCCATTTCTGCCGGTTCCAGAGGTGGGTTCACCCAGTAAGAGAAGCGCAGGCATGGTCCCCACCCGCCGGAAGGCCGTGTCCTCAGCACCGGCCAGAGCAGATGCAGCAACACAGACAGCGCTCCCTCAGAAGCACACAGGCACCCAGGCCTCTGGCTGCAGGGAGTGCCACAGCCTTGCTCTACGAGCAAGTGGCAGCGGTAATAACGGCTGTGTGAGGTGTGAGCAAGTAGATGATCTGCTGAGCCTGGTGGCAGAGCTCAGGGACGAAGTTGAGCGACTAAGGAGTATGAGGGAGAGTGAGAAAGAAATAGACTGGTGGACCCAGGCCTTGAGCTCCGTGAAAGAGAGGCCGGGCCAGGCATCGGAAATGAAAAAAGACCACAGGGATATCATCTCTATGCCCTGTATGGCTGAAGGGACGGAAGGCAGAGGCCTACCGAAAAATGATGAATGGAGGCAAGTCTGCAGTAAGCGCAGCAAGCGAGCCCCCTCCTTGCCCGCCTCCCCTCCCCTAGTACCATTATCCAACAGGTACGAGGCCCTGGGCATGGCAGGACAGCCGAAGGACAACAAGGCAGACAGTCCTAATACATCACAGGAGACACCAGGACTGGAAAGGCCCCCTCACAACTTTAAGAGCACTGCTACAAGGAAGAAAAGGAGGGCTATAGCCGTGGGCGACTCAGCACTGAGGGGGACTGAGGGCCCAATATGTAGGGCAGACCCCGCTCTCAGGGAAGTCTGCTGCCTCCCGGGAGCACGCGTTAGGGACATCACTAAGAGACTCCCTAGCCTGGGGCAGCCCTCGGACTACTATCCGCTGCTCCTGTTTCATGTGGGGGGCGATGAATGTGCAGATAGGAGTGCAAGGATGATTAAAAGGGATATCAGGGCCTTGGGTCAGTCACTACAGGGATCTGGAGCACAGGTGATTTTCTCATCCCTACTTCCTGTTGCAGGCAATGACATTGAAAGGAACAGACGAGCTCAATCTGTTAACATGTGGCTCCGTGGATGGTGTCAACGCCACAACTTTGGGTTTTTTAACAATGGAATGACCTATGCGGCATCAGGCCTGCTGGCATCAGATGGGGGCTGGCTCACTCAAAGAGGGAGGAGGGTTTTTGCCCAAAAATTGGCAGGGCTCGTTAACAGGGCTTTAAACGAAATTCGACGGGGGAAGGGGGTATTATCAGGGTTGCCCATGGACAGCCAAGGGACGTTACATCAAGGAAAGGGGAACAGGGCGCTGGTGAGGGCCTGCAGCCATTAGCTCCAAGATGTGCCAGCTACGCTGCAGTATGCTCAAACCTTCACGTAGATGAGCTAGGAGCTCCTGGACCAACAGGAGCCAATCGGGAGGCACTGTTAGTACAGGGCAAAGGAATGCCAACTGGAGAGCAGCACAAAGTAATTACAGCTGCTCCAACCAAATCAGCTGCAACGAAGACACGGCTGAAGTGCCTCTACACGAATGCGCAGAGCATGGGGAACAAGCAGGAGGAATTAGAGATGTGTACACGCGTCCAAGGCTACGATCTCATCGGCATCGTAGAAACTTGGTGGGACGGCTCCTATGACTGGAGCATCAGCATGAAAGGGTACAGGCTCTTCAGGAGAGACAGGCAAGGGAAACGAGGAGGCGGTGTTGCCTTATATGTTGATGAGCAGCTGGAATGTATGGAGCTCAACCTGGGGGAGGATACAGAGCCAACTGAGAGCCTATGGGTCAAGATTACAGGGAAATTGGGAGCAGGGGACGTTACAGTGGGGGTATGCTACAGGCCACCCGACCAGGAAGACCAAGTGGATGAAGCCCTCTATAGACAGATAGGGGCGGCATCACATTCACAGACCTTGGTTCTCATGGGTGACTTCAACCACCCTGATATCAGTTGGAAGGATAACACAGCCAGGCACAGGCAATCCAGGAGGTTCCTGGATTGCATTGAGGACAACTTCCTTCTCCAAGTGGTTGAGGAGCTGACGAGGAGAGGAGCCATGCTGGACCTTGTTCTTACCAACAAGGAAGGGCTGGTGGACAGGGTCAAACTCAAGGGTAGCCTGGGCTGTAGTGACCATGAAATGGTCGAGTTTGAAATCCTCAAGGCAACGAAGAAGGTGCGCAGCAGGCTGACGACCCTGGACTTCAGGAGAGCCGACTTTGGCCTCTTGAAGACTCTGCTTGGTATGGTGCTGTGGGATGAAGCGCTGGAAGGAAGAGGGGTCCAAGAAAGTTGGTTAATATTCAAGGACCCCCTCCTCCAAGCACAGCAGAATGCATTGCTACAAAGAGGAAGGCAGGCAGAAAAGCCAGGAGGCCTGCGTGGATGAACAAGGAGCTCCTGGAAGTGACCAAAAGAAAAAAGGAGGCCTACAGGGAGTGGAGACAGGGGCGGGTAGCCTGGGAGGATTACAGAGGAATCGTTCGAGCAGCCAGAGAGCGGGTTAGACAAGCTAAAGCCCAGCTAGAACTAAATCTGGCCAGGGACATTAAGACAAACAAAAAATCCTTCTATAGGTATGTCAGTGAGAAAAGAAAGACGAGGGAAAATGTAGGCCCTCTCCGGAAGGAAACGCAAGAACTGGTTACCCGGGACAGCGACAGAGCTGAGGTACTCAATGACTTTTTTGCCTCAGTCTTCACAGACAAGGACAGCAGCCGCACTGCCCAAGACGCAGATTGCAAAGGAGAGGATTGGGAAAACGGAGCACCGCCCACTGTAGATGAAGATAAAGTGAGAGACCACCTGAGGAACCTGAAGGTGCACAAGTCCATGGGACCTGATGAGATACATCTGCGGGCCCTGAGGGAACTGGCAGATCAAGTCGTGAAGCCACTAGCCATCATATTTGAGAAGTCGTGGCAGTCTGGCGAGGTTCCTGCCCACTGGAAAAGGGGAAACATAACCCCTATTTTCAAAAAGGGAAACAAGGAAGACCCGGGGAACTACAGGCCAGTCAGCCTCACCTCTGTGCCTGGAAAGATCATGGAGCAGATCCTCCTGGAAACTCTGCTGAGGCACATAGAAAACAAGGAGGTGATTGGCAAGAGCCAACATGGCTTCACCAAGGGCAAGTCATGCCTGACAAATTTGGTGGCCTTCTACGAAGGGGTTACGGCGGCAGTGGACAAGGGGAGATCTACTGATGTCATCTACCTGGACTTGTGCAAAGCGTTTGACACTGTCCCACACGATATTCTGGTCTCTAAATTGAAGAGACATGGATTCGATAAATGGACCACTCGGTGGATAAAGAACTGGCTGGATGGTCGCAAGGGTTGCGGTCAACGGCTCGGTGTCCAAGTGGAGAGCAGTAACGAGTGGTGTTCCTCAGGGGTCGGTACTGGGACCTGTACTATTCAACATCTTTGTTAGCGACATGGACAGTGGGGTAGAGTGCACCCTCAGCAAGTTTGCTGATGATACCAAGCTGTTTGGCGAAGCAGACACGCTAGAGGGGAGGGATGCCATCCAGAGGGACCTGGACAGGCTGGAGAGGTGGGCCCAAGCCAACCTCATGCAGTTCAACAAGGCCAAGTGCAAGGTCCTACATCTGGGTCGGGGCAATCCCAGACACAGATACAGGCTCGGCGGAGAATGGCTGGAGAGCAGCCCTGTGGAGAAGGACCTGGGGGTGCTGATTGATGAGAAGCTCGACATGAGCAAGCAATGTGCGATCGCAGCCCAGAAGGCCAACCGTATCCTGGGCTGCATCAAAAGAAGTGTGGCCAGCAGGTCAAGGGAGGTGATTCTGCCCCTCTACTCCGCTCTCGTGAGACCCCACCTGGAGTACTGTGTCCAGCTCTGGAGTCCCCAACATAAGAAGGACATAGACCTGCTGGAGCATGTCCAGAGGAGAGCCACGAGGATGATCAGAGGGATGGAGCACCTCTGCTATGAGGAGAGGCTGAGAGAGTTGGGGCTGTTCAGCCTGGAGAAGAGAAGGCTCCGGGGAGATCTTATTGCGGCCTTCCAGTACCTAAAGGGGGCCTACAGGAGAGCTGGGGAAGGACTTTTTACTCGGGCATGTAATGATAGGAAGAGGGGGAATGGCTTTAAGCTGGAAGAGGGCAGGTTTAGATTAAACATTAGGAAGAAGTTTTTCACTTTAAGGGTAGTAAGGCACTGGAACAGGTTGCCCAGAGAGGTTGTTGAAGCTCCGTCCCTGGAGGTGTTCAAGGCCAGGCTGGACGTGGCCTGGGGCAACCTGGTCTAGTGAGAGGTGTCCCTGCCTATGGCAGGGGGGTTGGAACTCGATGATCTTCAAGGTCCCTTCCAACCTAAACCATTCTATGATTCTATGCTGCCGAGAGGGTGCCACAACTTGCCTGGAGTACAGACTACTCTCCACTGTTGCTCTTTCATGTAGGCATGAATGACACCACAAGCCATAACCTGGGCAGAATCAAGGAACATTATAAAGCCCTTGGGGGTGCAAGTGAAAAAAATCGGTGCCCAAGTTATCTTTTCCTCCATTTTACCAGTTAGAGGAAAGGGATCAGCCAGAAATGTACAGATAATGCATATCAGCTTCTGGCTACGTAGCTGGTGCCGTCCTGAGGGTTTTAGCTTTTATGACAACGGGACATGCTTTGATGACTACAGCCTGCTAGAGAGGGATGGAATCCACCTGTCTAGAAGAGGCAAGGGAATCTTTGGCAGCGGGCTGGCCGACTTGGTGAGGCTGAGGAACTCGGGGTGTGGGGTCCAAGATGGCAGTGCTCACACTGTTGCATCCAACCGGAGAATAAGCCAAGGCCAACCAGAGCAGCGATAAATGTTCCCTAGCTGACTCCCAAGATGAGATCCAGAAGGCCAGCCACCTCAAGGGTGGTGTCCTGGTTCCGGCAGGAATGGGGTTAATTTCCCCAAGGATGGGGCAGGGGACACGGGTATTCCATACCATGTGAGCCATGCCCAGGCGACAGGGGGGAGCTGGCCAGGGGAGGGGGCAGGAAGTCGCTGCTCGGAGCAGGCTGTGGCGGTCCAGGTCCGGTCAGTACCGTACCGCGGTGGTACCGTAATCGCGTTTGTATACTCCTTTATGGGTGTTATTGCTATTGCTTTCTCTTCCCTTTGCTGTTCTGTTAAACTGCCTTTATCTTAACCCACAAGTTTTGCCTTTTTCTTCCGATTTTCCCCCACGGCTCTGGGGGTGGAGCGAGCGGCCGCGTGGTTCTTTGTTGCCGGCTGCGGCCAAACCACGACAGGTGTGTATGGCTGTGGTGGATCCTCTTGCACCCCTCCAGGGAAACCTGCATGCTGGATTACCTCTCTGAAATGCCTGTACAGCAACGCACGCAGCATGGGGAAGAAGCAGGAAGAATTAGACATCTGTGTGCGGTCGCAGGGTCACGATCTCAATGCGATGCCGGAGACACGATGGGATAGCTCGTGTGACTGGAACGCTGTCACGGATGGCTACGTAGCTTTTAGGAAAGACGGGCCAGCGGGGTGTGGTAGTGGAGTTGCTGTCTACGCGAGCCAGCAGCTGGAAGGTATCGAGCTCTGCCTAGGAGTGGATGAAGAACTTGTTGAGAGCTTATGAGTGAGAATTAAGGGGCAGGCTAATATGGGAGACACCGTTGTGGGTGCTTACTACAGGCCACCGGATGAGGAAGAGGAAGTTGATGAGGCCTTCTGCAGACAGCTGGAAATACCCTCACAATCACAGGCCCTGGTTCTCGTGGGGGACTTCAACCACCCTGACATTTGCTGGAAAGGCAACACAGCCTGGCACGTGCAGTCCAGGAGGTTTCTGCAGAGCGTTGATGCCCTTTTGATGACCTTTTTGACACAGGTGATGGAGGAGCCAACAAGGAGGGGTGCGCTGCTGGACCTTGTGCTGACAAACAAAGAAGGGCTAGTTGGGGATGTGAAGGTTGGGGGTAGCCTTGGCTGCAGTGACCATGAGAAGGTGGAGGTCAGGATCCTGCGTGGAAGAAGCAGGGCAAAAAGTAGAATTACAACCCTGGGCTTCAGGAGAGCTGACTTTGGCCTCTTCAAAGACCTACTTGGAGCAATCCCATGGGCTAAGGCTCTAGAAGGAAAGGGGGTGCAAGAGATCTGGTTAATACTCAAGCACCACTTCCTCCAAGCTCAAGATCAGTGCATCCCTCTGAGTAAGTGTCCTGGTTTGAGGTAAAACAGGACCAATTTTGTTCAGTAACTTCGCTTCTTAGCTGGGCCTCTTCTAACTACTGAAATTAACAGCATATCGTGCAGACAATGTTCGCTCTCTCAGAGCGATCGGACCAATGTTTATAGCTGATGTCCAGACATGGGATGCAGGGAGGTTCTTGCTTATACTTATTGCTATAACACCCAAGGCCAAACAAATTTGTTGTTTTCCTGCGGGGAGGAGCGGACAGGACAGGGGACCCAAAACTGACCAACAGCGTATTCCATCCCATCTGCCTCATGCTCAGTGTAAAAGCTGAGGGATCAAAGGGTCAGGCCTTCTTTTTCCTTTAATGGCCGACGTCTGATGAGGACTCTGTCTGTTCGTCTGCCTTTGGTCCCGATCCTGAAACCAGATCCAGAATCCAGTTCCTGTCTGTCACTGAGTCCAGCCTGGGACTGCCCCAGTGCCAGCTGGTGTCGTGATTGTCATCCTGGGAGCTTGATACGGTTTTTTATATTTCTCATTATTTCTTTTTATTTTATTATTAATATTTCATTAACGTAGTTTAGATCCTTCTAAACTTGTAAGTCTCTTTTTCCTCCTCTACCTCTCTTTTTGAAGAGGGGTAGACGGGAGCATCTGTCGGTCTCATCTGGGGTCCCCTATGTCCCCAGTGGCCGATTTGGCCTAAACCACGACAGTAAGAAATCAAGCAAAGGAGGCAGGAGCCCTGCATGGATGAGGAAAGAGCTTCTGGAAAAACTCAGATGGCAGAAGGAAGTTTACAGAATGTGGAAAAAGGGGCTGGCCACTTGGGAGGAGTATAGGAACGTTGTCAGGGTATGCAGGGATGCAGTGAGGAAGGCTCAGGCCCGCTTGGAATTAAACCTGGCAAGGGACGTCCAGGAGAATGTGAAGGGCTTCTTCAAGTACATCAGTACTAAAGGGAAGACGAGGGAAAATGTGGGCCCACTGCCAAATGAGGTAGGTGCCCTGGTGACAGAGGATGCGGAGAAGTCGGAGTTAGCGAATGCCAGCTTTGCTACAGTCTTTACTGCTAAGGCCAGCCCTCAGGCATCCCAGAGCCTGGAGGTAAGAGAGAGGGTCTGGAGAAAGGAAGGCTTTCCTGTGGTCGAGGAGGTTAGAGATCGTGTAGGCAAACTCGACACCCACAAACCCATGGGCCACTGCACGGGATGCACCCACCAGTGCTGAGGCAGCTGGCAGATGCTACTGTGAAGCCACTGTCCATCACCTTTGAAAGGCTGGAGAACAGGAGAGGTGCCTGAGGACTGGAGGAAAGCCAGTGTCACGCCAGTCCTCAAAAAGGGCAAGAAGGAGGACCCGGGAAACTACAGGTCAGTCAGCCTCACCCCCGTCCCTGGAAAGGTGAGCGAGCAGCTCATCCTGGATGTCATCTCTAAGCATGTGGAGGAAGAGAGGGCTATTGGGAGCAGTCAGCGTGGATTCACCAAGGGGAAATCATGCTTGACCAATCTGATAGCCTTCTAGGCTGGCATGGCGGGCTCGGTAGGTGAGGGGAGAGCGGCGGACGTTGTCTGCCTCGACTTCAGCAAGGCTTTTGATGCTGTCTCCCATAACATCCTCATAGGTAAGCTTAGGCAGTGTGGGTTAGATGAGTGGACAGCGAGGTGGGCTGTGAACTGGCTGAATGGCAGAGCTCAGAGGGTTGGGATCAGTGTCGCAGAGTCTGGTTGGAGGCCTGTAGCTCGCGGTATTCCCCAGGGGTCAGTACTGGGTCCAGTCTTGTTCAACATATTCATCAACGACCTGGATGAGGGGACAGAGGGAGCCCTCGGCAAGTTTGCTGATGACACAAAACTGACACACCAGAAGGCTGTGCCGCCATTCAGCGAGACCTGGACAGGCTGGAGAGTTGTGCGGAGAGGAACCTAATGAAGTTCAACAAGGGCGAGTGTAGGGTCCTGCATCTGGGGAGGACTAACCCCATGCACTGGTACAGGTTAGGGGTTGACCTGCTGGAAGGCACCTCTGGAAAAGAGGGACGTGGGAGTCCTGGTGGACAACAAGTTGCCCATGAACCAGCAATGTGCCCTGGTGGCCAAGAAGGCCAATGGTCTGGGGTGCATTACAAAGAGCGTGGCCAGCAGTTCGAGGGAGGTGATTCCGCCCCTCCACTCCATTCTCCCGAGACCCCACCTGGAGCACTGCGTCCAGCCCTGGGGTCCCCAGCACAAGAGACATGGACCCGTAGAGCAGGTCCAGAGGGGACCACGAAAATGATCCCAGGGCTGGAACAGCTCTCCTGTGTAGAAAGGCTGAGAGTTGGGGGTGTTCAGCCTGGACAAGAGGAGGCTCCAGAGAGACCTTACTTGGCCTTTCAGTGCTTAAAGGGGGCTGGTAAGAAAGGTGCAGAGAGACTTTTTACTGGGGCCTGCAGAGACAGGAGAGGTGAGGGGTTTAAAGTGAAAGAGGTAGGTTAAGATTGGACAAGTCAGGTTGGAGGGGCTTTGAGCAACCTGGTGTAGTAGAAGGTGTCCCTGCTGATGGCAGGGGGCGGGTAGACTAGGTCTTTGAAGGTCCCTTTCCGCCCAAACCATTCTATGTTTCTGTCATTTTTGCTCCCTGCCCGGGGAGGACAAAACCCTCCAGGAGATGCCTGGGAGGAGTCCAGGCATGTCCCAAGGGGGCCCTCTCCAGGACGGCCTGTCTCCTCAGGAGAGGGCCTGGACAGAAGCTTCTAGCATTTGACTTTATTCCTGCGAAGATTCCTTGATAACCCCCCCAAAAGCTACAGGGAAACAACAGGCAGCTCCTCCCGCCCAGGGCTGCGGCTGCCCGAAATCTCCCCCATCACCCAGCCCGGGGTCTCTGGCGGTGCTGCGGGCAGCGGACGCAGGGGAGCAATGTGAGGAGGGGCCCGGGCGGGCCCTGCCGCCCAGCCGGTGCCGGCGGGCTCCAGCCAGCCAGGCAACAGCCGCGCCATTGGCCAGGGCTGAGCCAATCAGCGGAGCCAGAGGCGGCCTGTGGGTCGCAGCCGGCCCGGTGTGGGGCAGGAGGGGAGCGAGGGGCCTGGGGAGACGGGGGGCGGGGGGGGCAGCGAGAGCGAGGGCGGCCGGGGCCGGGGCCGGGGCCGGGGCCGGGGCCGGGGCCGGGGCCGGGGCCGAGGCGAGGACCAGCCCGAGCCCGAGCCCGAGCCCAGGACAACTGCGGGCGCCGGAGCAGGTATGTTCCAGCACGGACGGGTCAGGGGGGCCCTGGAGACCTCACCGCCCACGGGCCCTGCCATGGCCCTGTGAGAAACACACTCACTGGACCGAATTTTAGTCAGGGGCAAATTCGGTGGAGCAAAGAATATTTATTACAGCGCTGGGAGCTACACAGGGGATTTCTCCTCCCGTGGCTCAGTTTCCCATTACAAACGTGGGTTTTTATTCCATATTCCTCCTACCTATTCATGTTTTTTCTTTGAAAACATTTGCATAATCAATGAGTTTTTCAGCACGCAACCTACCCCCAACTGCATAGTCAATGAGTTCTTGGAATGCAACCCACCCCCAAACATGCCCCCTCCCCTCCAGCGGCGCCGGCGCTGTGCTTCTTGGTGGTCCTTGAAGTCTTTATCGCCATGTCCTGGTGGCTTCTTTATTCTTCACACTCCTGTGGTTATCTTGGCTAATGACACCAACTTGTGTTTTTCACAACCATCCCGTACTTTCAACTGTTTTTTTCTTTTGATATCCAATCTAACGCTATCCCTTCCCCCAAACACATAGCAAGCACATACCTATCTTAGCTGAAGCCGTAGCAAGCACATTTCTGTTGACTGTATACCACGCACACACCCATCTTAGCTGAAGCAAAATTCTTTTGCTAAATTACTTATTACAATTCCACCCTTTTTATAGTTTAATTTTACTGAAGCGTTCTACATTCATTCTACAGGATTCTTCCATTTTAGTAAGAATTCGAGTGGCGTCTTCGAGGTCTTCTTTTTTCTTAGGTTTTCTCAATATCGTGAGTGTCTGAGGCCCTGATGCTGCCGTCCTTGGGTCTATAGACGTGGACGTTATCTGCATTCCTTGGATTACACTGCAAATTAATCCCATGAAACAAGGTATAAAACAAGGCAGAAATAAGAAACTTGCTAAGGCACACAGTAAAACCAGTCCCAATTTCTTCCACCAAGCAACCCCTAGCAGTCCATCCCACCAACTGGCATCTGCTATTGATTTCCATTTTTGCATCGGTACATGTGCTATTTTCCGGATATCAGTAGCGATTCCTCATAGTGCTTCTCCATTATCATCAATTTTTAAACAACAATCAGATATGTTAAATTTTCCACAAGCACAACCCCCCCCCCCCTTCTACTGCTAGCAGATAGTCTAGTGCGAGCCGATTCTGGTAAACTGCTGCCCTTGTCTGAGTTTGTTGGTGAGCTGGCAGTTCTAGTCCTGAAGCCGCTTTGTTAGTTATCAGCTCAAGTATCGCTTGTAGTCTTATAATCCGATTCAGCATATAGATGGGGGTTCTATATCCCCAGCTACCGTCCTGGGCCTAACAATGTTTGTGCTAACAAAGTGAGAAAGAACATTTCCTGGCAATGTCAGACCTCCTGTGAGATTACCAGTAGCGTGCAGGACACACTAACGTCCAGAATTGTTCCTCCAGGTGTGGACGGCAAGAGAAGGAGAAATGCTACAGATCCTAAGGATTTCCAGAAGTACTGCCTTGAAGGTGCCATGGCCGTTGTAGGCTCTGTCGTGTTTGGGATGGCATTGTGTTGTGTGATCTGCTTGTGGTGGGAGAGAAAAAAGTAAGCTCTTGGGGGCGGGGGACGGAGTTGAGGTGCCCGACTTCTGTGCTAGATGGCTGCTGTTAGCCATGAAGCATTTAGAAGTAGGGTATTCTGGAGTGCTGAGTTCATTACTGGCCAAACTGTCAGGCGATGCCGTAGATCCCAGATGTTCCCCTTGGCCCCCTTTTCTGCATGGAGCAGTAAGGGCAGGCGGCTGCCCACACCCCTGGGGTGCCCAGCGCTGTCCCAAACCCTCGCACCCGTCTGGCACGGCAGCCACGGGGGGACCTCAGCAGCCTCCTCTCTCCACAGGCGCCTCTCCGCTGCTTAAGAAGCCCGGCAGCACTCCAGCAGCCACCCATCGTGCCTGTACAGCCGCACCACCCATCCCAGAACCTTTGAGAGCTGGACCCAACACCAGCAGCCATCACCTGTGCCTGCAAAACCTGCCCTCCTGCCAAGGAGCACTGAGGAGCCGGCACCCACCAGCCTGGACAGCCGCATGGCCTGTCCACCACCACCCCCGCCACCACCCCCACCTCCACCTCCGCCACCACCGCTGCCCAACTCAGCCAGGCAGCCATTCGGGAACAGCCCAGCGACCTCCAGACTCCTGAGAGACTGAACCTCCGCTTTGTGCCCCAAGACCAGCGCCCTCATCCTCCTGCAAGGGCGCGAGGCAGTGCTGCCGTCGTACGGGTTTGGGCTGTGAACACAGACTCCCAACTGACAGCTTCAGGGGGTGACCATTTATTATTATTTATTATTTAATATTTATTATGCTACCATGGCATAGCAATAAATAAAGATCAGTAGCACCATTGTCTGGGTCGTAATGGCAACAATCCAGATGGGACCGTTAGAGAGTGAGCGAGTCTTACTGATCCCCCCTTGGCTTTCCAGCTGATGGATCATCTTCTGAATAGGGAGCAAGGAATCTCGATTAGTGCCATATTGTCGCCTATGCACCGCTGTAGTAGCAACGGGCACCTTTTGTTCCTTGACCCTCATCAGCTCCACAATAGAAGGATCCTCTGACAGCCCAGGCAAAGTAGACAGTTGCAGAACTTCCTCCGTCTCCACCGCCACTACACCAAACGCCCACCGGTACCCCCTTGGGCCCTTAAAATACCCTCTCCTGAGATAATCTACGCCAAGAATGCACGGAGCATCCGGGCCAGTCACAACGGAGAACTTTTCCCCTTTATTCCCAGTTAGGCTCACTTTGGCCTCCAGGACAGTCAGTCCTTGAGATGCCCCCGTTACTCCAGCAATAGCGATGAGTTCTGCTCCTCTATGAGTTGACGGCATTACGGTGCACTGTGCGCCAGTGTCCACCAAGGCCCTATGCTTTTGTGGTTCTGATGTGCCAGGCCACTGAATCCGGTGTGGCCTCAGGGTGGTGTGAATCCCGTGTGGCCTCTGGTGTGGCCTCAGGGCCCATCCCTTTGTAGGGGGTCAGGCTCCTCTAAGAGTTCACATACCAACTCTTCCTTCACTGGTGGTGGGTCTGTGTTTGCATCAACCTGGATTGTTGTTCCCAAGGCCTGGGGCCCAACAAAGGGAATTCCCTTTAAAGGGAATGAACTGGTTTTGTGCTTCCAGGAGAGCGTTCTTCAAAAACTCCCAGCACTCACTTGCTCCTCCATGGAAGCTTCCCCTGGAATCCCTCCCAACTGAGCTCTGAGCCAGCTGAGGTTTGCTCTGCTCAAATCTAACCCCTTTGTCTTAGTCCTAACCTTCAGCGTGCTCAGCGGGATCCCAGACTCCACAATATTGAGATCACTGCAGCCAAGGCTATTGTTACCGTAAGTCGCCAAAATGATAACTCTCTAGGACTCAAGTTGGAGTTTTAGACAGCGAGCATTCTTTATTGCGGTACCGGGAGCACAGGGGATCACTCCACCTAGTGTGCGCGCCAAGTTGCTCAGCTTCAGAGGCTGTCTACAATCAGAATATACATATTAGTTCGATTTCTGAGAAATGATTAACATACTCATACTTTTTGCTAGAACCCATTAATATATGTAAATGTCCTTGACGCATGCGCATTCATGTCCATTGGTGGTATTCCAGGGTCCTCTGGTGGTCGTCTGTAGTCTTCCTCACCGTGTCCGCTGGTTGACCGTAGTTCTTGTGCTTGCTCAGTTCATTTTTGGCTCGGTTGCTTATACAAAAACTGGCTTATTCTAGCACAATTCCCTTATCTATTCTACTCAAGGATACAGAGTCTCACCTGTGGCAAATTTCTAAAGCCATCTGCTTCTGAAAATTCCAAACTTTGCCACATTGTTCAACTCCCACTTATACCCAATCAGCCTGTTCAGTTACTCAATACAAGACAGCCTTGTGTTCCATTTACTCCCTTAATCTTTAACCCCGTGTTCCCTACTGTCATGTCTTAGTTACAGATTCTATTGTTAGCTTCCAAAAGGCAATTTGTTTAGTGATCCTAGTTAGACAGGAATTTTGTTAGTGCTACCGTATCGCTGCCATGAACCGAGACATACGAATCAGGTGTGCGTGGTTTGTGAGTAGCAAGTCCAGCAGTGCCTCGTTCCTGGTTGGCACATCCAACGTTTGTATGAGGAAGCAGTCCTCTACGCAGTCCAGGAACTTGATGGGGGACGTGTGAGCTGCTGTACTGTTCTGCCAACAAATGTCTGGGCAGTTGAAGTCACCCGTAAGAACCAGGGTCTGTTGACCCAAAGCTTGCTTAAGTGACCCACCTATCGCTTCGTTGGCCTTATCGTCTTGCGTGTGAGAGTAGGACCAGGGGGGCAGTGGGATAGAGAGAGTAACAGGAGATGCCTTTGGCAACGGTATTCCTGAGACCCTTCCTATAATAGCGATGCTAATGTATTTTATCTTGCTTTACTAACTAGACGGGGACTAATAATAATTCTTCCATTAGACTTCACATTTCAGAGAGCCTAATAAGAAATTCTGGACATTACAGGTAAGGTAAGACGGGATTCCTTATTTCCCCCCCTCCCCACCCCGTGAAAGAGAATGCAGTACATCTGTTCATGAGTACCTGCAACCGCCGTTACTTGGAGAATTAGAGAGAAGCCTACCTGTACGCGCACTTTGCATCAGCTGTTTTCACTGTTACACGGGCAGCATGGCTTGTGCTAGCCAACGCCTAGAGAAAGACAAAGCATCTTCGTAAACCTTGCTCTGGAGACCCCTGAGGGCTGAGCGAGCGTCCACACTTTGAAGAGCAGCGCTGCATTTTGGTGGACCCCTTACAAGTAATTAATAAAAGCCCTTACAAGGCAATTGCAGGTTAGTAATGCTTTGATGAGTGTCACTGCCTACCACATTAATTTTAATCCACGACCTTCTGTTGACTTTTCAGGACATGTCATTAGCTCTGAAAAACTCAGCGTCTAACCACATAAGAGAACTACAGGGAATTGGCAAGGTTCTTTCAGTTGTGCCCTTTTCTTGATTTTGTGTTAATAAAAGGCAGCTGGAAGGTTTTACCCTTTACTTCCTCATCCCTTCCCGGTGCTTCTTCTGACTCCGTGTAACACTACAAAGTTAGGTAACGCTGGTTTTCCTGGAAAACTTGTGGACAAGTCTACAGGCCTGCTGAGCCCAGCCTTAGGCCCAGACCCGCTGGCCGTGGAGCTGGGGATGTTGGAGGTGTCTGAGGAGAGGACTCCAGCAGGGGCTGGTCACTGGGGCATGGTGGGACCTGCACATCTGAGCACACCCAGCGCGTTGACATATCTGGTGTCCGCGTGGATGGGACAGCAGAACTGACCCTGGACTGCTCTTCCACACACGTTTAGATAGATGTAGCCCATGGGAGTCTGGAGAACCAGTGTCCCTGTGCGGTCAGAGATACTCCATTTGACTCATGAGCAAGAGCAAAAAAGATGCGCTGGTATTTCAACCACTTTGTTTCAAGTTCTGTATTTAGACAAATATCCGTCACCAGAATCTCACCATCCACTCCAAGGGATGTGATGCGACTCAAGGGCACAGGAGCCAGGCAGAAAAGGCTTCCCCTGTCATCACGGGCTGCCGTGCTGATCTTTACAAGCACCTCCTCCCAGCGCTCCTCCTCCTGTGCCGAGCGCCCCGTATCCCCCAGCCTGCCCAGCGGCCTGTGCACTCCCACAGGCAGTGCTGCCTCCCAAAACAGGCCCACCCTTCTCCGCTTCTGCTCCCTGCACACGGGTGTAGAAGGAGGAAGTGCAGTAGTTTGCAGGCTCAGTAATTCATTGGCAATGGGTGTGCGTGACGGGGATGCAGCTTTCGCCAGTATTTTGCTCTGCACGAGAGGGAACCGCCCCAGTGCACGCAGGCAAAAGGCTTACACGCGGCGTAAAGCGGGGCTTTTGTTTGCTGTCTGGTGGCCCACTTGACACAACCGAGCCAGGACTTGCAAAGAGATGTAGCGAAGTCCGTTTGTTGCGGGAGTGTTTCGGCCAGAATGCCTTCCAAGCCAAAACGCAGGGTTTTCCACGGAACTGCCTGGGGATGAGCCTGGGTTGGTCGGTTTTGCCGCGCTCAGACTCAGCACGTGTCCGAGCTGGTCCAGCTGGGGGCGGTGCCTGGAGGAGGGGCGGTGCCCCAGGGGCGTGGCTGCGGTGGGGAGGCCGGGCTGTGAGGTCACAGAGCCCAGCTGGGCCACGCCCTGATGTGCAGTGCTGGGTGACGGGCACCACTGCGGGCACCACTCCAGCAGTGCCGGCGGCGGCAGCAGCAGCAGCAGCGGCAGTGGCAGTGGCAGTGCCAGTAGCAGTGCCAGCAGCAGCAGCAGCAGCGGCAGTGGCAGTGGCAGTGGCAGTGCCAGTAGCAGTGCCAGCAGCAGCAGCAGCAGCGGCAGCAGCGGCAGTGGCAGTGGCAGTGGCAGTGCCAGTAGCAGTGCCAGCAGCAGCAGCAGCAGCGGCGCCAGCCGCGACAAGAGTGCCAGGAGAAGCAGCGGCAGCGGCATAATGCAGGGGGCCATGGCCCCCGCCCGCCTCCTTATCCTCCTCCTGGTGGTCCTGCAAGCCCGGGATGCCTGGGCCGCTCCGTGGAGAGCGCGGGGATTAGGTAGGCGGGTGGGTGAGGGCCATCACCCAGCCCTGGCAGCGTGGTGCGGCACCCGCCGCACCTCGGGGTGGCAGCGGGGCTGGGGTCGTGGGCAGGGCCAGCAGAGCAGCGGGGATGGGTGAGCCGTGGCCAGCGCGGCAGGCATCGGGAGGCAGGTGCCCCACGGGCCGCGGCTGCTGTGCGGGCATTTTCCAGGTGAATGGTGGGGCCAGGGAGCAGCGCCACGGGGTGAGAAACTGTCCCTAGAGCCGGCCCTGTGCCGCCGTGCCCCAGAGCAGCCTTTCCCCAGCCTGCGTGTCGGGGCCGGAGCGGCACCGCAGGAGCACTTCTTCCCCAGGCTGGTCACAGCCGTGGCCGGGGCCATGGCTCTGCCACTCCCCAGCTGAATCTCGGCTTCCATCTTTGGGGACGTCTGTCCGTGGGAGATGTCCGCTCAGGAAAACGGGAGCATTGCTGCTCGAGCCCTGCAGTGCTCGCCTTGGGCGAATCCAAGCCCCGTGGGGGACACAGCCCGGGCCCGCAGCCCGGGGAGCAGACGGGGCAGCGCTGGTGCAGCCGCTCACTGGCCCGTGGGCTCTTCTCCACTAGACGTTTTCCTCCAGTGCTTTCATGCGGGCTTCTTTTGGGCACACTAGAGACCTCCCAGTAGGGAATCCCCAAGGGGCCGTATGTTTGTCCATCCAGTCCTGGAGGATGGACATGCAGGTGGCCTGGAAACACTATTTTGAGAGCTGCCGGGTGCCAGCCGACAAGTCACCCGGGCCCCTCTGCAGCTTTGGAAATCTCCACCCACGTCTGGGTCCCCCGTCATTACCTGCCCCCCTCCAGTCACTGCAGGTCACTGAGAATGAAGTAGGTCGCAACATCTAATGGAAATGCGCTTGATTACAGCTGTGCCTGTAGCCGATGGCCGCCCGACTCCTCAGCTGGATCTTGTCCGGGAGCCTCAGGGCGATCCCACGGGTATGTCGCTTGAATGACATTTAGGTTTTAATATTCTGTTCCTGTGAAATGTAACTTAATATTTTCTTGGCCGATGCTCAGACATGCAGAAGGGCAGAGAGAGAGTGGGTTCAGATCTGAAGAAGTCTGTTGAAATATTTCACGGGAGCTGTTCTGCTCTGTTTACAGATGTGGCGGGAGGCGGTGGATATCCAGCTTCCCGGCTGGGTTCCAGGGCTGATGCTGAGGCAGATGGCGTGGGTACGTCATGGCTTTTACGTCCTTTGAGAGCTGCCAGCTGAAAGCCCAAATGGGAGCGAGGCATCTCTTGTGGGTGTGAGAAGAGACACCTGCATTGCGCGTGCCCTGTCATTACGTGATCCCCTTACATGTTGTGCTATTCAGTTGTGACGGTGTATATCCCAAGGTATGATGCAAAGTTCTCGTGGCTGTTTGGTTGCAGATGTGCGTAGAGAGAGGGCTTTTGCAGCTTCTCGGCTGCATCCGGCGCCAGAGCTCACCTGGCATCGCAGGGGTGAGTAGTCAGTTTTGACTGAATTCACAGACTAAGTGCTCGTTTTCAGTATTTTGCTTGTGAGAAATTTAACCTCGTACTTTCCGTTAAGGTCCTCAAGGAGCAAAGTATAAAGCTGAAAGAAGAAAATCTTCCCAGCGGCCATCACAAGAGCTAGAGGAAATCGTGGAGGAATTGGACAAAGCAGCACGTGGTGAGCATATGTCACTCTTAACCAGAAGGCTTGGGAAGCTGAGGTTTTGCGATGCCTCTATGGACAAGCCGTAGCTTGTCACTCAGTTGCACGCCTTGCAGGCACTGGTGAGCCAGAGACAGAGGTGGTCCAGAGTCTCTGCTGCCAGCTGTGGTTCCAGCTGAGTTCCAGGGACAGCTGCTGCCCCAGTTCTCGCGTTACTCGTCAGAGCTGTTCTGGGCAGACGTTGGTATCCAGGCTGGCAGGAACTGGCAGGTGCTCACGCCTTGAGAGCGTGAGGAACTTGCCAAGGAGCTGATTGCAGATAAGCCGCGAGAGGGCCAGTGCCCTGCAGTGGCCAGAGGGGAGTGCCCTTGGGCAGTGGAGAGGATGCGCAGGCAGCTTGGGGTCACTGGGACGGGCAGACTTTGCCTGGGCTGCAGGCATGCCGTGGCCAGGATCGGAGCAGCCCCAGCTTGACAGCCTGGTCCAGCCCCGTTGTTCTCCTTGACGTCTGAGGACGCTCGGTGACACCTCGGGGTCAGGGACAGGTGAAAGCTGGACACCAAGCTTGAGGCCGGACACCGAACTTGAAGGCAGCTCAAATGAAGGGCTGTGAATTCCATCTCGGGTGGTTTAGCTGTCTGTTTTGGGTTGTGCTTTAGATAACTTGCGGGTGGTTTTCTGCTTCTTTTGGGGTACTGTGGGCTCTTGTGTACGCTGGCAAACTGAAAAGTGTCTAGCGCTTACATTTTCTCCATGAACGCCACGTTGTTTGGACTAGTGACTAGGCGCACCCCTGAGATTCCCAGGCTTTGTTTCTAAGCGTTATTCATGTGTTTTGAGAAGTATTGCCTCCTGAAGGTATCGTGTTCCTGATGAGGAACGGTTACTTCTCATTAAACCGACCTACTTTCTTTCCAAAGAGACGAATGGTGGGACTGTGGAGAAGAGGGTGCTTTGGGAAGGAGGCAGTCTGGCAGTGCCGGGCACTTACGAGAAAACGAGGGCAATTCAACAAACAGGTGTGCCAGGTAATTGCTGTCCCTCGGTCATCCAGCGTCCTGAATCAAAATCACTGGGTGTCTGCAGGCTCTTCCCCTGGTGTCCGCTACTGCACATCGTGCCGGCAGCCGAACTACTAGTACAGAGCAAGTGTTCGAAAAGAAGCCAGGAAGGGCTGTCTGAGGATGACTGTCACCTCTGGGGTGTGGAGGTTATTGCCAGCAGCGTGCCAGGCAGACACTCACTCGTACCCCTCGGGGGATGCAGGGAGGTGCTCACCGCCCTCCACACCCACTTCACCGAAATTTCAGAACTTTGCCATTTTGGGAACCAGGCCGTCTGAACCACGCACAGCAGATGATGGGAAATATGATGCTTAATCAAATGTCCCTCCCACAATGCCTGCATCCCAGAGCTTGCCGTGAGCCCCGCTAGGCACCACGGAGGGGGATCCCTGCTGTGAACTGAGGTCCAAAGGGATGCAGTGACAGATCGGGCACAGCTTAGAGGGAACCCGCACGGTCCTTCTGCATCCTCTGTGCCTGAACCATGCTGAGGCTTTACCTTTCTCTGATTTTTGGCAGCGCTGTCCAACCCCGGGGACGCCCGCCGCACTGGGATAGGTGGCTTGTTTCAAAAGAATGCAGGTACTGAGCAGTCTTGCGGGGTGACAAGTCCTGAAAACTGGGGGCATGCAAGCGGTGCGCATGCTGGAGAAAGGGCAAAGAGGGAGAGCGAGGTTCTGGTGTCTCCCGAGAGGGCCTGCCTCCGTCCCTTTGGGGTGTGGGTACTTGGCTGGGGAGGCAGGTGGCTGGGTGCAGAGATGCTGACAAAGTGAGAACATTTCCTGGCAATGTCAGACCTCCTGTGAGATTACCAGTAGTGTGCAGGACACACTAACGTCCAGAATTGTTCCTCCAGGTGTGGACGGCAAGAGAAGGAGAAATGCTACAGATCCTAAAGATTTCCAGAACTACTGCCTTGAAGGCGCCATGGCCATTGTAGGCTCTGTCGTGTTTGGGATGGCATTGTGTTGTGTGATCTGCTTGTGGAGGGAGAGAAAAAAGTAAGCTCTTGGGGGCGGGGGACGGAGTTGGGGTGCCCGACTTCTGTGCTAGATGGCTGCTGTTAGCCATGAAGCATTTAGAAGTAGGGTATTCTGGAGTGCTGAGTTCATTACTGGCCAAACTGTCAGGCGATGCCGTAGATCCCAGATGTTCCCCTTGGCCCCCTTTTCTGCATGGAGCAGTAAGGGCAGGCGGCTGCCCACACCCCCTGGGGTGCCCAGCGCTGTCCCAAACCCTCGCACCCGGCTGGCACGGCAGCCACAGGGGGGACCTCAGCAGCCTCCTCTCTCCACAGGCGCCTCTCCGCAGCTTCGGAAGCCCGGCACAACTCCAGCAGGCCCCCCTCACGCCCAAACAGCCGCACCGCCCATCCCAGAACCTTTGAGAGCTGGACCCAACACCAGCAGCCATCACCTGTGCCTGCAAAACCTGCGCACCGGCCAAGGAGCACTGAGGAGCCGGCACCCACCATCCTGGACAGCCGCCAGGCCTATCCACCACCACCCCCACCACCACCCCCGCCACCACCCCCACCCCCACCTCCACCTCCGCCACCACCGCTGCCCAACTCAGGCAGGCAGCCATTCGGGAACAGCCCAGCGACCTCCAGACCCCTAAGAGACTGAACCTCCGCTGTGTGCCCCAAGACCAGCGCCCTCATCCTCCTGCAAGGGCGCGAGGCAGTCCTGCCATCGTACGGGTTTGGGGTGTCAACACAGACTCCCGACCGACAGCTTCAGGGGGTGACCATTTATTATTATTTATTATTTAATATTTATTATGCTACCATGGCATAGCCATAAATAAAGATCAGTAGCACCATTGTCTGGGTCGTAACGGCAACAATCCAGATGGGACCGTTAGAGAGTGAGCGAGTCTTACTGATCACCCCTTGGCTTTCCAGCTGATGGATCAACTTCTGAATAGGGAGCAAGGAATCTCCATTAGTGCGATATTGTCGCCTATGCACCGCTGTAGTAGCAACGGGCACCTTTTGTTCCTTGACCCTCATCAGCTCCACAATAGAAGGATCCTCTGACAGCCCAGGCAAAGTAGACAGTTGCCTAACTTCCTCCGTCTCCACCGCCACTACAGCAAACGCCCACCGGTACCCCCTTGGGCCCTTAAAATACCCTCTCCTGAGATAATCTACGCCAAGAATGCACGGAGCATCCGGGCCAGTCACAATGGAGAACTTTTCCCCTTTATTCCCAGTTAGGCTCACTTTGGCCTCCAGGACAGTCAGTCCTTGAGATGGCCCCGTTACTCCATCAATAGTGATGAGTTCTGCTCCTCTATGAGTTGACGGCATTACGGTGCACTGTGCGCCAGTGTCCACCAGGGCCCTATGCTTTTGTGGTTCTGATGTGCCAGGCCACTGAATCCGGTGTGGCCTCAGGGTGGTGTGAATCCCGTGTGGCCTCTGGTGTGGCCTCAGGGCCCATCCCTTTGTAGGGGGTCAGGCTCCTCTAAGAGTTCACATACCAACTCTTCCTTCACTGGTGGTGGGTCTGTGTTTGCATCAACCTGGATTGTTGTTCCCAAGGCCTGGGGCCCAACAAAGGGAATTCCCTTTAAAGGGAATGAACCGGTTTTGTGCTTCCAGGAGAGCGTTCTTCAAAAACTCCCAGCACTCACTTGCTCCTCCATGGAAGCTTCCCATGGAATCCCTCCCAACTGAGCTCTGAGCCAGCTGAGGTTTGCTCTGCTCAAATCTAACCCCTTTGTCTTAGTCCTAACCTTCAGCGTGCTCAGCGGGATCCCAGACTCCACAATATTGAGATCACTGCAGCCAAGGCTATTGTTACCATAAGTCGCCAAAATGATAACTCTCTAGGACTCAAGTTGGAGTTTTAGAAAGCGAGCATTCTTTATTGCGGTACCGGGAGCACAGGGGATCACTCCACCTAGTGTGCGCGCCAAGTTGCTCAGCTTCAGAGGCTGTCTACAATCAGAATATACATATTAGTTCGATTTCTGAGAAATGATTAACATACTCATACTTTTTGCTAGAACCCATTAATATATGTAAATGTCCTTGACGCATGCGCATTCATGTCCATTGGTGGTATTCCAGGGTCCTCTGGTGGTCGTCTGTAGTCTTCCTCACCGTGTCTGCTGGTTGACCGTAGTTCTTGTGCTTGCTCAGTTCATTTTTCGCTCGGTTGCTTATACAAAAACTGGCTTATTCTAGCACAATTCCCTTATCTATTCTACTCAAGGATACAGAGTCTCACCTGTGGCAAATTTCTAAAGCCATCTGCTTCTGAAAATTCCAAACTTTGCCACATTGTTCAACTCCCACTTATACCCAATCAGCCTGTTCAGTTACTCAATACAAGACAGCCTTGTGTTCCATTTACTCCCTTAATCTTTAACCCCGTGTTCCCTACTGTCATGTCTTAGTTACAGATTCTATTGTTAGCTTCCAAAAGGCAATTTGTTTAGTGATCCTAGTTAGACAGGACTTTTGTTAGTGCTACCGTATCGCTGCCATGAACCGAGACATACGAATCAGGTGTGCGTGGTTTGTGAGTAGCAGGTCCAGCAGTGCCTCGTTCCTGGTTGGCACATCCAACGTTTGTATGAGGAAGCAGTCCTCTACGCAGTCCAGGAACTTGATGGGGGACGTGTGAGCTGCTGTACTGTTCTGCCAACAAATGTCTGGGCAGTTGAAATCACCCGTAAGAACCAGGGTCTGTTGACCCAAAGCTTGCTTAAGTGACCCAACTATCGCTTCGTTGGCCTTATCGTCTTGCGTGTGAGAGTAGGACCAGGGGGGCAGTGGGATAGCGAGAGTAACAGGAGATGCCTTTGGCAACTGTATTCCTGAGACCCTTCCTATAATAGCGATGCTAATGTATTTTATCTTGCTTTACTAACTAGCTGGGGACTAATAATAATTCTTCCATTCGACTTCACATTTCAGAGAGCCTAATAAGAAATTCTGGACTTTACAGGTAAGATCTCTTTCCTTTTGGCCCTTAAGAGGATCCTGAGCAGAAAAGATTTCTGACCCATGTAGGGCTTTCAGCAAGTTGCATAGATGCATAATTTCACGGGGCATGCTTTTTTTGTCCGCTCTCATACCCTACATTCTTAAAGCAAGAAAGACTGTAGCCAACCATTCTTCTCTTACTTCAGAAGTTAATGGAAATGTTTATACTTATATTTAAAGTTTTCCGGAGAATATTCAAGATGCCTTTTGCATACCATTAGACACCGAACATACAAAACTAAGCTAAACTTCTGGTTCCCATGTTCAGTGACTTCTGAGATTTGCCAGGCATGCTTGACTGTGGACAGCCATCATTTCATCCTGCAAGTGAGAAAAAGAAAGTGTTTTCCCTATGCTGGCTCTTCAAGTAGAATTACTTTTAAGATTTATTTTTTTTTCCTCTTTTGAAATCTATTGCTTTAGGTAAATCTTACCTTTAAGGTCTGGGACAAAAATCAGTCTAATGCTCTTTTCTCACCTTCTGGGCCTTTTTTTCTAACTGCCACGGAAAGACGGGATTCCTTCTTTCCCCCCCTCCCCACCCCGTGAAAGAGAATACAGTACATCTGTTCATGAGTACCTGCAACCGCCGTTACTTGGAGAATTAGAGAGAAGCCTACCTGTACGCGCACTTTGCATCAGCTGTTTTCACTGTTACACGGGCAGCATGGCTTGTGCTAGCCAACGCCTAGAGAAAGACAAAGCATCTTCGTAAACCTTGCTCTGGAGACCCCTGAGGGCTGAGCGAGCGTCCACACTTTGAAGAGCATCGCTGCATTTTGGTGGACCCCTTACAAGTAATTAATAAAAGCCCTTACAAGGCAATTGCAGGTTAGTAATGCTTTGATGAGTGTCACTGCCTACCACATTAATTTTTATCCACGACCTTCTGTTGATTTTTCAGACATGTCATTAGCTCTGAAAAACTCAGCGTCTAACCACATAAGAGAACTACCAGGAATTGGCAAGGTTCTTTCAGTTGTGCCCTTTTCTTGATTTTGTGTTAATAAAAGGCAGCTGGAAGGTTTTACCCTTTACTTCCTCATCCCTTCCCGGTGCTTCTTCTGACTCCGTGTAACGCTACAAAGTTAGGTAACGCTGGTTTTCCTGGAAAACTTGTGGACAAGTCTACAAGCCTGCTGAGCCCAGCCTTAGGCCCAGACCCGCTGGCCGTGGAGCTGGGGATGTTGGAGGTGTCTGAGGAGAGGACTCCAGCAGGGGCTGGTCACTGGGGCATGGTGGGACTTGCACATCTGAGCACACCCAGCGCGTTGACATATCTGGTGTCCGCGTGGATGGGACAGCAGAACTGACCCTGGACTGCTCTTCCACACACGTTTAGATAGATGTAGCCCATGGGAGTCTGGAGAACCAGTGTCCCTGTGCGGTCAGAGATACTCCATTTGACTCATGAGCAAGAGCAAAAAAGATGTGCTGGTATTTCAACCACTTAGTTTCAAGTTCTGTATTTAGACAACTATCTGTCACCAGAATCTCACCATCCACTCCAAGGGATGTGATGCCAAGGCACAGGAGGCTCCAAGGGCACAGGAGCCAGGCAGAAAAGGCTTCCCCTGTCATCATGGGCTGCCGTGCTGATCTTTACGAGCACCTCCTCCCAGCGCTCCTCCTCCTGTGCCGAGCGCCCCGTATCCCCCAGCCTGCCCAGCGGCCTGTGCACTCCCACAGGCAGTGCTGCTTCCCAAAACAGGCCCACCCTTCTCCGCTTCTGCTCCCTGCACACGGGTGTAGAAGGAGGAAGTGCAGTAGTTTGCAGGCTCAGTAATTCATTGGCAATGGCTATGCGTGACGGGGATGCAGCTTTCGCCAGTATTTTGCTCTGCACGAGAGGGAACCGCCCCAGTGCACGCAGGCAAAAGGCTTACACGCGGCGTAAAGCGGGGCTTTTGTTTGCTGTCTGGTGGCCCACTTGACACAACCGAGCCAGGACTT
Organism: Pluvialis apricaria; assembly: GCA_017639485.1. Classification (NCBI taxonomy): domain Eukaryota; kingdom Metazoa; phylum Chordata; class Aves; order Charadriiformes; family Charadriidae; genus Pluvialis; species Pluvialis apricaria. The sequence continues at coordinate 5,892,992 of CM030030.1, forward strand.
GCAAAGAGATGTAGCGAAGACCGTTTGTTGCGGGAGTGTTTCGGCCAGAATGCCTTCCAAGCCAAAACGCAGGGTTTTCCACGGAACTGCCTGGGGATGAGCCTGGGTTGGTCGGTTTTGCCGCGCTCAGACTCAGCAGGTGTCCGAGCTGGTCCAGCTGGGGGCGGTGCCTGGAGGAGGGGCGGTGCCCCAGGGGCGTGGCTGCGGTGGGGAGGCCGGGCTGTGAGGTCACAGAGCCCAGCTGGGCCACGCCCTGATGTGCAGTGCTGGGTGACGGGCACCACTGCGGGCACCACTCCAGCAGTGCCGGCGGCGGCGGCAGCAGCAGCGGCAGTGGCAGTGCCAGCGGCAGTACCAGCAGCAGCAGCAGCAGCGGCGCAAGCCACGGCAAGAGTGCCAGGAGAAGCAGCGGCAGCGTCATAGTGCAGGGGGACATGGCCCCCGCCCGCCTCCTTATCCTCCTCCTGGTGGTCCTGCAAGCCCGGGATTCCTGGGCTGCTCAGTGGAGAGCACAGGGATTAGGTAGGCGGGTGGCTGAGGGCCATCACCCAGCCCTGTCAGCGTGGTGCGGCACCCGCCGCACCTCGGGGTGGCAGCGGGGCTGGGGTCGTGGGCAGGGCCAGCAGAGCAGCGGGGATGGGTGAGCCGTGGCCAGCGCGGCAGGCATCGGGAGGCAGGTGCCCCACGGGCCGCGGCTGCTCTGCGGGGCATTTTCCAGGGGAATGGTGGGGCCGGGAGCAGCGCCACGGGGGTGAGAAACTGTCCCTAGAGCCGGCCCTGTGCCGCGGTGCCCCAGAGCAGCCTTTCCCCAGCCTGCGTGTCGGGGCCGGAGCGGCACCGCAGGAGCACTTCTTCCCCAGGCTGGTCACAGCCGTGGCCGGGGCCATGGCTCTGCCACTCCCCAGCTGAATCTCGGCTTTCATCTTTGGGGACGTCTGTCCGTGGGAGATGTCCGCTCAGGAAAACGGGAGCATTGCTGCTCGAGCCCTGCAGTGCTCTCCTTGGGCGAATCCAAGCCCCGTGGGGGACACAGCCCCGGCCCGCAGCCCGGGGAGCAGACGGGGCAGCGCTGGTGCAGCCGCTCACTGGCCCGTGGGCTCTTCTCCACTAGACGTTTTCCTCCAGTGCTTTCATGCGGGCTTCTTTTGGGCACACTAGAGACCTCCCAGTAGGGAGTCCCCAAGGGGCCGTATGTTTGTCCATCCAGTCCTTGAGGATGGACATGCAGGTGGCCTGGAAACACTATTTTGAGAGCTGCCGGGTGCCAGCCGACAAGTCACCCGGGCCCCTCTGCAGCTTTGGAAATCTCCACCCACGTCTGGGTCCCCCGTCATTACCTGCCCCCCTCCAGTCACTGCAGGTCACTGAGAATGAAGTAGGTCGCAACATCTAATGGAAATGCGCTTGATTACAGCTGTGCCTGTAGCCGATGGCCGCCCGACTCCTCAGCTGGATCTTGTCCGGGAGCCTCAGGGCGATCCCACGGGTATGTCGCTTGAATGAGTGAGCATTTAGGTTTTAATAATCTGTTCCTGTGAAATGTAACTTAGTATTTTCTTGGCCGATGCTCAGACATGCAGAAGGGCAGAGAGAGAGTGGGTTCAGACCTGAAGAAGTCTGTTGAAATATTTCACGGGAGCTGTTCTGCTCTGTTTACAGATGTGGCGGGAGGCGGTGGATATCCAGCTTCCCGGCTGGGTTCCAGGGCTGATGCTGAGGCAGATGGCGTGGGTACGTCATGGCTTTTTACGTCCTTTGAGAGCTGCCAGCTGAAAGCCCAAATGGGAGCGAGGCATCTCTTGTGGGTGTGAGAAGAGACACCTGCATTGCGCGTGCCCTGTCATTACGTGATCCCCTTACATGTTGTGCTATTCAGTTGTGACGGTGTATATCCCAAGGTATGATGCAAAGTTCTCGTGGCTCTTTGGTTGCAGATGTGCATAGAGAGAGGGCTTTTGCAGCTTCTCGGCTGCATCCGGCGCCAGAGCTCACCTGGCATCGCAGGGGTGAGTAGTCAGTTTTGACTGAATTCACAGACTAAGTGCTCGTTTTCAGTATTTTGCTTGTGAGAAATTTAACCTCGTACTTTCCGTTAAGGTCCTCAAGGAGCAAAGTATAAAGCTGAAAGAAGAAAATCGTCCCAGCGGCCATCAAACTTGCTAGAGGAAATGCTGGAGGAATTGGACAAAGCAGCACGTGGTGAGGCATATGTCACTCTTAACCAGAAGGCTTGGGAAGCTGAGGTTTTTGATGCCTCTATGGACAAGCCGTAGCTTGTCACTCAGTTGCACGCCTTGCAGGCACTGCTGAGCCAGAGACAGAGGTGGTCCAGAGTCTCTGCTGCCAGCTGTGGTTCCAGCTGAGTTCCAGGGACAGCTGCTGCCCCAGTTCTCGCGTTACTCGTCAGAGCTGTTCTGGGCAGACGTTGGTATCAGGCTGGCAGGAACTGGCGGTGCTCACGCCTTGAGAGCGTGAGGAACTTGCCAAGGAGCTGATTGCAGATAAGCCGCGAGAGGGCCAGTGCCCTGCAGTGGCCAGAGGGGAGTGCCCTTGGGCAGTGGAGAGGATGCGCAGGCAGCTTGGGGTCACTGGGACGGGCAGACTTTGCCTGGGCTGCAGGCATGCCGTGGCCAGGATCGGAGCAGCCCCAGCTTGACAGCCTGGTCCAGCCCCGTTGTTCTCCTTGACGTCTGAGGACAGCTTGGTGACACCTCGGGGTCAGGGACAGGTGAAAGCTGGACACCAAGCTTGAGGCCGGACACCGAACTTGAAGGCAGCTCAAATGAAAGGCTGTGAATTCCGTCTCGGGTGGTTTAGCTGTCTGCTTTGGGTTGTGCTTTAGATAACTTGCGGGTGGTTTTCTGCTTCTTTTGGGGGACTGTGGGCTCTTGTGGACGCTGGCAAACTGAAAAGTGTCTAGCGCTTACATTTTTCTCCATGAACGCCGCGTTGTTTGGACTAGTGACTAGGCACACCCCTGAGATTCCCAGGCTTTGTTTCTAAGCGTTATTCATGTGTTTTGAGAAGTATTGCCTCCTGAAGGTATCGTGTTCCTGATGAGGAACGGTTACTTCTCATTAAACCGACCTACTTTCTTTCCAAAGAGACGGATGGTGGGACTGTGGAGAAGGAGGTGCTTCGGGAAGGAGGCAGTCTGGCAGTGCCGGGCACTGACGAGAAAACGAGGGCAATTCAACCAACTGGTGTGCCAGGTAATTGCTGTCCCTCGGTCATCCAGCGTCCTGAATCAAAATCACTGGGTGTCTGCAGGCTCTTCCCCTGGTGTCCGCTACTGCACATCGTGCCGGCAGCCGAACTACTAGTACAGAGCAAGTGTTCGAAAAGAAGCCAGGAACGGCTGTCTGAGGATGACTGTCACCTCTGGGGTGTGGAGGTTATTGCCAGCAGCGTGCCAGGCAGACACTCACTCGTACCCCTCGGGGGATGCAGGGAGGTGCTCACCGCCCTCCACACCCAGTTCACCGAAATTTCAGAACTTTGCCATTTTGGGAACCAGGCCGTCTGAACCACGCACAGCAGATGATGGGAAATATGATGCTTAATCAAATGTCCCTCCCACAATACCTGCATCCCAGAGCTTGCCGTGAGCCCCGCTAGGCACCACGGAGGGGGATCCCTCCTGTGAACTGAGGTCCAAAGGGATGCAGTGACAGATCGGGCACAGCTTAGAGGGAACCCGCACGGTCCTTCTGCATCCTCTGTGCCTGAACCATGCTGAGGCTTTACCTTTCTCTGATTTTTGGCAGCGCTGTCCAACCCCGGGGACGCCCGCCGCACTGGGATACGTGGCTTGTTTCAAAAGAATGCAGGTACTGAGCAGTCTTGCGGGGTGACAAGTCCTGAAAACTGGGGGCATGCAAGCGGTGCGCATGCTGGAGAAAGGGCAAAGAGGGAGAGCGAGGTTCTGGTGTCTCCCGAGAGGGCCTGCCTCCGTCCCTTTGGGGTGTGGGTACTTGGCTAGGGAGGCAGGTGGCTGGGTGCAGAGATGCTAACAAAGTGAGAAAGAACATTTCCTGGCAATGTCAGACCTCCTGTGAGATTACCAGTAGTGTGCAGGACACACTAACGTCCAGAATTGTTCCTCCAGGTGTGGACGGCAAGAGAAAGACAAATGCTACAGATCCTAAAGATTTGGACAAGTACTGCCTTGAAGGCGCCATGGCCGTTGTAGGCTGCGTCGTGTTTGGGATGGCATTGTGTTGTGTGATCTGCTTGTGGTGGGAGAGAAAAAAGTAAGCTCTTGGGGGCAGGGGATGGAGTTGAGGTGCCCGACTTCTGTGCTAGATGGCTGCTGTTAGCCATGAAGCATTTAGAAGTAGGGTATTCTGGAGTGCTGAGTTCATTAATGGCCATACTGTCAGGCGATGCCGTAGATCCCAGATGTTCCCCTTGGCCGCCTTTTCTGCGTGGAGCAGTAAGGGCAGGCGGCTGCCCACACCCCCTGGGGTGCCCAGCGCTGTCCCAAACCCTCGCACCCGGCTGGCACGGCAGCCACAGGGGGACCTCAGCAGCCTCCTCTCTCCACAGGCGCGTCTCTGCAGCTTAAGAAGCCCGGCACAACTCCAGCAGCCACCCATCGCGCCTGAACAGCCGCACCGCCCATCCCAGAACCTTTGAGAGCTGGACCCAACACCAGCAGCCATCACCTGTGCCTGCAAAACCTGCCCTCCTGCCAAGGAGCACTGAGGAGCCGGCACCCACCAGCCTGGACAGCCGCATGGCCTGTCCACGACCACCCCCGCCACCACCCCCACCTCCACCTCCACCTCCGCCACCACCGCTGCCCAACTCAGCCAGGCAGCCATTCGGGAACAGCCCAGTGACCTCCAGACCCCTAAGAGACTGAACCTCCACTTTGTGCCCCAAGACCAGCGCCCTCATCCTCCTGCAAGGGCGCGAGGCAGTCCTGCCGTCGTACGGGTTTGGGCTGTGAACACAGACTCCCGACCGACAGCTTCAGGGGGTGACCCCAGGAGCTGGGCATGGGACCCGCCGACAGGCTGGGGGAACCCACCTTCCCTGGTGGGACTGGCCTGCTAAATTCTGAGCCGCAGAGGCACCGATGGGGCTCGTCAACAGGTCGTCACTCCCACCTCTGCTCCCCGTGCCAGCTCTGTCCTGGGATGCACAGGTCAGGGATACTGCGTAGGGCAATACCAGCCCCAGCCCCTCCACTGCGTGCACACCAAATGTGCCCCAGAAGGCAAAGACACAAATAAAACACAGAGCGACACAAAGCTGCTATCAAGCCATAACAGAGGCACCGTCTGTTCTGGTTTTGCCTGGGATGGAGTTAGTTTTCTTCCTAGCAGCCCATATGGTGCCAGTTTTGGATTTGTCAGCAAGACAGTGTGTGTAGCACACCCATGTTTTAGTTGTTGCTGAACACTGCTTGCACGGCGCCAAGGCCTACTCTGTTTGCACGCTGCCCTGCCGACACATAAGCTGGGGGTGCACTGGTGGGTGAAAAGCTGGACATGAGCCGGCACGGTGCGCTTGCAGACCAGAAAGCCAAACGTAGCCTGGGCAGCCCAGAAAGCCAAACGTAGCCCAGAAAGCCAAAAGAGGCAAAGCAAGGTCTGCCAGGGGGAACTTTACCAGCAGCACGCAGTAGATACTGCGAAAAATGCCAACATCTGCTGTCCTGACAGGGCGCCATGTGAGGTGTGCTGCCTGCCGGGAGCTAAGGTCCGAGATGCACTCGCCGAGACGAGCAGCTCCGGTGCAGGCACGTCCGCAGCGGAGCCGGCTGATCTCGGCAAAAAATGGCCTTTTTCAGAGCTTTTTTGAGCCAGGGAAGCGCCAGAGCAGCACAGGGACCTGCAGGGCGCCGGCGGCTTGAGGGAGAGCAGCTGACGTGAAGGGGCTTCAGGAAAGCCGACTTTGGCCTCTTGAAGACTCTGCTTGGTATGGTGCTGTGGGATGAAGCGCTGGAAGGAAGAGGGGTCCAAGAAAGTTGGTTAATATTCAAGGACCCCCTCCTCCAAGCACAGCAGAATGCATTGCTACAAAGAGGAAGGCAGGCAGAAAAGCCAGGAGGCCTGCGTGGATGAACAAGGAGCTCCTGGAAGTGACCAAAAGAAAAAAGGAGGCCTACAGGGAGTGGAGACAGGGGCGGGTAGCCTGGGAGGATTACAGAGGAATCGTTCGAGCAGCCAGAGAGCGGGTTAGACAAGCTAAAGCCCAGCTAGAACTAAATCTGGCCAGGGACATTAAGACAAACAAAAAATCCTTCTATAGGTATGTCAGTGAGAAAAGAAAGACGAGGGAAAATGTAGGCCCTCTCCGGAAGGAAACGCAAGAACTGGTTACCCGGGACAGCGACAGAGCTGAGGTACTCAATGACTTTTTTGCCTCAGTCTTCACAGACAAGGACAGCAGCCGCACTGCCCAAGACGCAGATCGCAAAGGAGAGGATTGGGAAAACGGAGCACCGCCCACTGTAGATGAAGATAAAGTGAGAGACCACCTGAGGAACCTGAAGGTGCACAAGTCCATGGGACCTGATGAGATACATCTGCGGGCCCTGAGGGAACTGGCAGATCAAGTCGTGAAGCCACTAGCCATCATATTTGAGAAGTCGTGGCAGTCTGGCGAGGTTCCTGCCCACTGGAAAAGGGGAAACATAACCCCTATTTTCAAAAAGGGAAACAAGGAAGACCCGGGGAACTACAGGCCAGTCAGCCTCACCTCTGTGCCTGGAAAGATCATGGAGCAGATCCTCCTGGAAACTCTGCTGAGGCACATAGAAAACAAGGAGGTGATTGGCAAGAGCCAACATGGCTTCACCAAGGGCAAGTCATGCCTGACAAATTTGGTGGCCTTCTACGAAGGGGTTACAGCGGCAGTGGACAAGGGAAGATCTGCTGATGTCATCTACCTGGACTTGTGCAAAGCGTTTGACACTGTCCCACACGATATCCTGGTGTCTAAATTGAAGAGACATGGATTCGATAAATGGACCACTCGGTGGATAAAGAACTGGCTGGATGGTCGCAAGGGTTGCGGTCAACGGCTCGGTGTCCAAGTGGAGAGCAGTAACGAGTGGTGTTCCTCAGGGGTCGGTACTGGGACCTGTACTATTCAACATCTTTGTTAGCGACATGGACAGTGGGGTAGAGTGCACCCTCAGCAAGTTTGCTGATGATACCAAGCTGTTTGGCGAAGCAGACACGCTAGAGGGGAGGGATGCCATCCAGAGGGACCTGGACAGGCTGGAGAGGTGGGCCCAAGCCAACCTCATGCAGTTCAACAAGGCCAAGTGCAAGGTCCTACATCTGGGTCGGGGCAATCCCAGGCACAGATACAGGCTGGGCGGAGAATGGCTGGAGAGCAGTGTGTGTGTGAGAGCAGATGGCAATGTGCGATCGCAGCCCAGAAGGCCAACCGTATCCTGGGCTGCATCAAAAGAAGTGTGGCCAGCAGGTCAAGGGAGGTGATTCTGCCCCTCTACTCCGCTCTCGTGAGACCCCACCTGGAGTACTGTGTCCAGCTCTGGAGTCCCCAACATAAGAAGGACATAGACCTGCTGGAGCATGTCCAGAGGAGAGCCACGAGGATGATCAGAGGGATGGAGCACCTCTGCTATGAGGAGAGGCTGAGAGAGTTGGGGCTGTTCAGCCTGGAGAAGAGAAGGCTCCGGGGAGATCTTATTGCGGCCTTCCAGTACCTAAAGGGGGCCTGCAGGAGAGCTGGGGAAGGACTTTTTACTCGGGCATGTAATGATAGGAAGAGGGGGAATGGCTTTAAGCTGGAAGAGGGCAGGTTTAGATTAAACATTAGGAAGAAGTTTTTCACTTTAAGGGTGGTGAGGCACTGGAACAGGTTGCCCAGAGAGGTTGTTGAAGCCCCGTCCCTGGAGGTGTTCAAGGCCAGGCTGGACGTGGCCTTGGGCAACCTGGTCTAGTGAGAGGTGTCCCTGCCTATGGCAGGGGGGTTGGAACTCGATGATCTTCAAGGTCCCTTCCAACCTAAACCATTCTATGATTCTATGCTGCCGAGAGGGTGCCACAACTTGCCTGGAGTACAGACTACTCTCCACTGTTGCTCTTTCATGTAGGCATGAATGACACCACAAGCCATAACCTGGGCAGAATCAAGGAACATTATAAAGCCCTTGGGGGTGCAAGTGAAAAAAATCGGTGCCCAAGTTATCTTTTCCTCCATTTTACCAGTTAGAGGAAAGGGATCAGCCAGAAATGTACAGATAATGCATATCAGCTTCTGGCTACGTAGCTGGTGCCGTCCTGAGGGTTTTAGCTTTTATGACAACGGGACATGCTTTGATGACTACAGCCTGCTAGAGAGGGATGGAATCCACCTGTCTAGAAGAGGCAAGGGAATCTTTGGCAGCGGGCTGGCCGACTTGGTGAGGCTGAGGAACTCGGGGTGTGGGGTCCAAGATGGCAGTGCTCACACTGTTGCATCCAACCGGAGAATAAGCCAAGGCCAACCAGAGCAGCAATAAATGTTCCCTAGCTGACTCCCAAGATGAGATCCAGAAGGCCAGCCACCTCAAGGGTGGTGTCCTGGTTCCGGCAGGAATGGGGTTAATTTCCCCAAGGATGGGGCAGGGGACACGGGTATTCCATACCATGTGAGCCATGCCCAGGCGACAGGGGGGAGCTGGCCAGGGGAGGGGGCAGGAAGTCGCTGCTCGGAGCAGGCTGTGGCGGTCCAGGTCCGGTCAGTACCGTACCGCGGTGGTACCGTAATCGTGTTTGTATACTCCTTTATGGGTGTTATTGCTATTGCTTTCTCTTCACTTTGCTGTTCTGTTAAACTGCCTTTATCTTAACCCACAAGTTTTGCCTTTTTCTTCCGATTTTCCCCCCACGGCTCTGGGGGTGGAGCGAGCGGCCGCGTGGTTCTTTGTTGCCGGCTGCGGCCAAACCACGACAGGTGTGTATGGCTGTGGTGGATCCTCTTGCACCCCTCCAGGGAAACCTGCATGCTGGATTACCTCTCTGAAATGCCTGTACAGCAACGCACGCAGCATGGGGAAGAAGCAGGAAGAATTAGACATCTGTGTGCGGTCGCAGGGTCACGATCTCAATGCGATGCCGGAGACACGATGGGATAGCTCGTGTGACTGGAACGCTGTCACGGATGGCTACGTAGCTTTTAGGAAAGACGGGCCAGCGGGGTGTGGTAGTGGAGTTGCTGTCTACGCGAGCCAGCAGCTGGAAGGTATCGAGCTCTGCCTAGGAGTGGATGAAGAACTTGTTGAGAGCTTATGAGTGAGAATTAAGGGGCAGGCTAATATGGGAGACACCGTTGTGGGTGCTTACTACAGGCCACCGGATGAGGAAGAGGAAGTTGATGAGGCCTTCTGCAGACAGCTGGAAATACCCTCACAATCACAGGCCCTGGTTCTCGTGGGGGACTTCAACCACCCTGACATTTGCTGGAAAGGCAACACAGCCTGGCACGCGCAGTCCAGGAGGTTTCTGCAGAGCGTTGATGCCCTTTTGATGACCTTTTTGACACAGGTGATGGAGGAGCCAACAAGGAGGGGTGCGCTGCTGGACCTTGTGCTGACAAACAAAGAAGGGCTAGTTGGGGATGTGAAGGTTGGGGGTAGCCTTGGCTGCAGTGACCATGAGAAGGTGGAGGTCAGGATCCTGCGTGGAAGAAGCAGGGCAAAAAGTAGAATTACAACCCTGGGCTTCAGGAGAGCTGACTTTGGCCTCTTCAAAGACCTACTTGGAGCAATCCCATGGGCTAAGGCTCTAGAAGGAAAGGGGGTGCAAGAGATCTGGTTAATACTCAAGCACCACTTCCTCCAAGCTCAAGATCAGTGCATCCCTCTGAGTAAGTGTCCTGGTTTGAGGTAAAACAGGACCAATTTTGTTCAGTAACTTCGCTTCTTAGCTGGGCCTCTTCTAACTACTGAAATTAACAGCATATCGTGCAGACAATGTTCGCTCTCTCAGAGCGATCGGACCAATGTTTATAGCTGATGTCCAGACATGGGATGCAGGGAGGTTCTTGCTTATACTTATTGCTATAACACCCAAGGCCAAACAAATTTGTTGTTTTCCTGCGGGGAGGAGCGGACAGGACAGGGGACCCAAAACTGACCAACAGCATATTCCATCCCATCTGCCTCATGCTCAGTGTAAAAGCTGAGGGATCAAAGGGTCAGGCCTTCTTTTTCCTTTAATGGCCGACGTCTGATGAGGACTCTGTCTGTTCGTCTGCCTTTGGTCCCGATCCTGAAACCAGATCCAGAATCCAGTTCCTGTCTGTCACTGAGTCCAGCCTGGGACTGCCCCAGTGCCAGCTGGTGTCGTGATTGTCATCCTGGGAGCTTGATACGGTTTTTTATATTTCTCATTATTTCTTTTTATTTTATTATTAATATTTCATTAACGTAGTTTAGATCCTTCTAAACTTGTAAGTCTCTTTTTCCTCCTCTACCTCTCTTTTTGAAGAGGGGTAGAGGGGAGCATCTGTCGGTCTCATCTGGGGTCCCCTATGTCCCCAGTGGCCGATTTGGCCTAAACCACGACAGTAAGAAATCAAGCAAAGGAGGCAGGAGCCCTGCATGGATGAGGAAAGAGCTTCTGGAAAAACTCAGATGGCAGAAGGAAGTTTACAGAATGTGGAAAAAGGGGCTGGCCACTTGGGAGGAGTATAGGAACGTTGTCAGGGTATGCAGGGATGCAGTGAGGAAGGCTCAGGCCCACTTGGAATTAAACCTGGCAAGGGACGTCCAGGAGAATGTGAAGGGCTTCTTCAAGTACATCAGTACTAAAGGGAAGACGAGGGAAAATGTGGGCCCACTGCCAAATGAGGTAGGTGCCCTGGTGACAGAGGATGCGGAGAAGTCGGAGTTAGCGAATGCCAGCTTTGCTACAGTCTTTACTGCTAAGGCCTGCCCTCAGGCATCCCAGAGCCTGGAGGTAAGAGAGAGGGTCTGGAGAAAGGAAGGCTTTCCTGTGGTCGAGGAGGTTAGAGATCGTGTAGGCAAACTCGACACCCACAAACCCATGGGCCACTGCACGGGATGCACCCACCAGTGCTGAGGCAGCTGGCAGATGCTACTGTGAAGCCACTGTCCATCACCTTTGAAAGGCTGGAGAACAGGAGAGGTGCCTGAGGACTGGAGGAAAGCCAGTGTCACGCCAGTCCTCAAAAAGGGCAAGAAGGAGGACCCGGGAAACTACAGGTCAGTCAGCCTCACCCCCGTCCCTGGAAAGGTGAGCGAGCAGCTCATCCTGGATGTCATCTCTAAGCATGTGGAGGAAGAGAGGGCTATTGGGAGCAGTCAGCGTGGATTCACCAAGGGGAAATCATGCTTGACCAATCTGATAGCCTTCTAGGCTGGCATGGCGGGCTCGGTAGGTGAGGGGAGAGCGGCGGACGTTGTCTGCCTCGACTTCAGCAAGGCTTTTGATGCTGTCTCCCATAACATCCTCATAGGTAAGCTTAGGCAGTGTGGGTTAGATGAGTGGACAGCGAGGTGGGCTGTGAACTGGCTGAATGGCAGAGCTCAGAGGGTTGGGATCAGCGGCGCAGAGTCTGGTTGGAGGCCTGTAGCTCGCGGTATTCCCCAGGGGTCAGTACTGGGTCCAGTCTTGTTCAACATATACATCAACGACCTGGATGAGGGGACAGAGGGAGCCCTCGGCAAGTTTGCTGATGACACAAAACTGACACACCAGAAGGCTGTGCCGCCATTCAGCGAGACCTGGACAGGCTGGAGAGTTGTGCGGAGAGGAACCTAATGAAGTTCAACAAGGGCGAGTGTAGGGTCCTGCATCTGGGGAGGAATAACCCCATGCACTGGTACAGGTTAGGGGTTGACCTGCTGGAAGGCACCTCTGGAAAAGAGGGACGTGGGAGTCCTGGTGGACAACAAGTTGCCCATGAACCAGCAATGTGCCCTGGTGGCCAAGAAGGCCAATGGTCTGGGGTGCATTACAAAGAGCGTGGCCAGCAGGTCGAGGGAGGTGATTCCCCCCCTCCACTCCATTCTCCCGAGACCCCACCTGGAGCACTGCGTCCAGCCCTGGGGTCCCCAGCGCAAGAGACATGGACCTGTACAGCAGGTCCAGAGGGGACCACGAAAATGATCCCAGGGCTGGAACAGCTCTCCTGTGCGGAAAGGCTGAGAGTTGGGGGTGTTCAGCCTGGACAAGAGGAGGCTCCAGAGAGACCTTACTTGGCCTTTCAGTGCTTAAAGGGGGCTGGTAAGAAAGGTGCAGAGAGACTTTTTACTGGGGCCTGCAGAGACAGGAGAGGTGAGGGGTTTAAAGTGAAAGAGGTAGGTTAAGATTGGACAAGTCAGGTTGGAGGGGCTTTGAGCAACCTGGTGTAGTAGAAGGTGTCCCTGCTGATGGCAGGGGCCGGGTAGACTAGGTCTTTGAAGGTCCCTTTCCGCCCAAACCATTCTATGTTTCTGTCATTTTTGCTCCCTGCCCGGGGAGGACAAAACCCTCCAGGAGATGCCTGGGAGGAGTCCAGGCATGTCCCAAGGGGGCCCTCTCCAGGACGGCCTGTCTCCTCAGGAGAGGGCCTGGACAGAAGCTTCTAGCATTTGACTTTATTCCTGCGAAGATTCCTTGATAACCCCCCCAAAAGCTACAGGGAAACAACAGGCAGCTCCTCCCGCCCAGGGCTGCGGCTGCCCGAAATCTCCCCCATCACCCAGCCCGGGGTCTCTGGCGGTGCTGCGGGCAGCGGACGCAGGGGAGCAATGTGAGGAGGGGCCCGGGCGGGCCCTGCCGCCCAGCCGGTGCCGGCGGGCTCCAGCCAGCCAGGCAACAGCCGCGCCATTGGCCAGGGCTGAGCCAATCAGCGGAGCCAGAGGCGGCCTGTGGGTCGCAGCCGGCCCGGTGTGGGGCAGGAGGGGAGCGAGGGGCCTAGGGAGACGGGGGGCGGGGGGGGCAGCGAGAGCGAGGGCGGCCGGGGCCGGGGCCGGGGCCGGGGCCGGGGCCGGGGCGAGGACCAGGACCAGGACCAGGACCAGGACCAGGACGAGGACCAGCCCGAGCCCGAGCCCGAGCCCAGGACAACTGCGGGCGCCGGAGCAGGAATGTCCCAGCACGGACGGGTCAGGGGGGCCCTGGAGACCTCACCGCCCACGGGCCCTGCCATGGCCCTGTGAGAAACACACTCACTGGACCGAATTTTAGTCAGGGGCAAATTCGGTGGAGCAAAGAATATTTATTACAGCGCTGGGAGCTACACAGGGGATTTCTCCTCCTGTGGCTCAGTTTCCCATTACAAACGCGGGTTTTTATTCCATATTCCTCCTACCTATTCATGTTTTTTCTTTGAAAACATTTGCATAATCAGTGAGTTTTTCAGCACGCAACCTACCCCCAACTGCATAGTCAATGAGTTCTTGGAATGCAACCCACCCCCAAACATGCCCCCTCCCCTCCAGCGGCGCCGGCGCTGTGCTTCTTGGTGGTCCTTGGAGTCTTTATCGCCATGTCCTGGTGGCTTCTTTACTCTTCACACTCCTGTGGTTATCTTGGCTAATGACACCAACTTTTGTTTTTCACAACCATCCCGTACTTTCAACTGTTGTTTTCTTTTGATATCCAATCTAACGCTATCCCTTCCCCCAAACGCATAGCAAGCACATACCTATCTTAGCTGAAGCCGTAGCAAGCACATGTCTATTGACTGTATAGCACACAACCCCCCATCTTAGCTGAAGCAAAATTCTTTTGCTAAATTACTTATTACAATTCCACCCTTTTTCTAGTTTAATTTTACTGAATCGTTCTACATTCCTTCTACAGGATTCTTCCATTTTAGTAAGAATTCGAGTGGCGTCTTCGAGGTCTTCTTTTTTCTTAGGTTTTCTCAATATCGTGAGTGTCTGAGGCCCTGATGCTGCCGTCCTTGGGTCTATAGACGTGGACGTTACCTGCATTCCTTGGATTACACTGCGAATTAATCCCATGAAACAAGGTATAAAACAAGGCAGAAATAAGAAACTTGCTAAGGCACACAGTAAAACCAGTCCCAATTTCTTCCACCAAGCAACCCCTAGCAGTCCATCCCACCAACTGGCATCTGCTATTGATTTCCATTTTTGCATCGGTACATGTGCTATTTTCCGGATATCAGTAGCGATTCCTCATAGTGCTTCTCCATTATCATCAACTTTTAAACAACAATCAGATATGTTAAATTTTCCACACGCACCACCCCCACCCCCCCTCTTCTACTGCTAGCAGATAGTCTAGAGCCGATTCTGGTAAACGGCTGCCCTTGTCTGAGTTTGTTGGTGAGCTGGCAGTTCTAGTCCTGAAGCCGTTTTGTTAGTTATCAGCTCAAGTATCGCTTGTAGTCTTATAATCCAATTCAGCATATAGATGGGGGTTCTATATCCCCAGCTACCGTCCTGGGCCCACGGGGCCGGTCCATATGTCTCTATGATTCGTTGAGGGGGCCACTCATGTTCTCCCCACCTTTGATGTCCTCCTATTACGTTCCGCTTCTGTCTCTTCAAGCTTTCATATACCGGCACTCCTAGCTCGTCACCGTCTTTAGATGGCAGTAAGAAAAATCCTGGTTGAATTATTCCTAAGGTGCAAGTCCCCCCCCAGTTAGGTGGTAATTCTGGGAATGCCCGGTTTCCACATATCCAGAACAACCCATCCGGTGCCTGCCAAAACTCTTTCGTTGTATCCTCTATATTTTCCCAATACTGTGAGATGTCTAATTTCTGAGAATGGATTCATACTCTCCTTACATTTAAAGAGACTGCTGTTTGCTACCCGGGTGCAAATTTTGATCTCATTTTGTAACGCTAGATATGACCTTGGTTTTTGAGGAAACCAAGTTCGGGTGAAATTTGAATCTATTTTTAAGACTTTTTTGCATGGGGTCTCCCCCATTCGATTTGCAGAGTTCTTTCCCTCCCGGCTCAAACAGACTTTTCCAATTACTGTGGAACTTAGCACCCATCTGTCATGTCTCCTTTTTCCTCTCATGGTGAGAGTATAATTCCATTCCAGGATTTCAATTGGACTCAAACTTGTGCCTCTCCACGGCCACTCTTCAGTCATTAAAGGTCCCCCACAGACCCAGCAGTCAGTCACATTTAATTCTTTAGCTATGTCTGTTGCTAGATGTAAAAACAAGTTTTGCCCAAGAGTGGGGAATCCTAACTCTTTTTGTAGCTGTTTTTGTAGCTTCTGGTATATGCCCTCGTTTTGTACTTCTAATTGTTTTCTTTTCTGTTTTGTAACCTTTGTCTCACTTTTCACTAGTTCTTCCTTCACCATATCTTGTACTCCCCCTCCGTCTGAAATATCCCAGTGGCCTGCCTTAGTGAAACAAAGACATTTTTCTCCTCTAGGGCATCCTATTCCTAATATTGTTCCGCCTATTCCTAAGTTCTGTCCGACCCAATATTCTTGTCCGCCGTATTTGCACACTCTTAAACTCTCACGGGTATAACATTGGCGATTGATATGCGTGTGCATGGTCATAGTATAAAGGGATTGTCTACCCCAGGAGACCGTCTGGTAGCACTTCTGGCATTCGTCACCAGATACTAAAGATACCGCTAATGATAACAACACTAGAAGTGGGGGTCCAGCATGGCTTATACCCCTACCTCTCGTGCCTATTGGGGTGCTTCCAACAGCTGAGAAATACTTCTTCTTGGCAGCGAGTACAGAGGCCAACCTGGTCTTGCCCTACCATCCCCTTTAGTTCGGTATCTCTGGTTCCTGTGGTATGATAGGGTTTTATCTTTGGTCCTGGAACCCATATTGGAGTTGATATTTCAGGAATCTATAAACATCCTGGTTTGGGTCGGTCCAGATTAAATAATTCTCTGTGGGTTCTGCAACAATAATACACTTATCTATTGGGGTTGCATACTCACATCAGATATGCTAAAGATCGAGGACTTGGGAGAGGTACTGCTCCGGGCTGCCACGGGGACCTAAAATGACCTTATTACAATTATTACACTTAACCATATATACATGCAACAATTCCAATAGCAACAAAGTAGGGTCGAAGGGGTTTGGTGCCGCCCTAGTCCGAAGGCACTTTTGAGGCTTTCACTGTCTGTTGTTTCCATGCAGCAGTGCTGATTCTTATGTGCCTTCTGAGAGCTCTCCAGGGCTTTTGTCTGTCAAAGCAAAAACACGAGACATCCTTCTCATGGTTAATTTCAAGGGGTCTGTGTGTGTCTCTACCCCCCACTCCTCGGGTGGCTCTACTGGCCCTTTTACTCACGTTATGTGGGTCCACCCTTTTTCTTTCGTTCAAATTGCTGTTTCAGTAGTTAGCAGCACCTGGAAAGGTCCTTCCCAAGTAGGTCTTAAGGTTTCTTCCTTCCATGTTTTCACTAATACCCAATCTCCTACCTGGATATTGTGTATTTTAAAGTCTAATGGGGTGGTTTGTGGAAGTTTCTCCTTCTCTCGGAGTTGCTTCAATGTCTTTACAATGGTCAAAACATACTTGCGAGCATAGGCTTCTCCTAGTTCTGGGACTAGAATCTTTTCCCTATTGCCCATGTAAGGGAGCCCGAACATCATTTCATACGGAGAGATCCCCAAGTCTTTTCTTGGGGCCACTCTGATCCTCAGTAGTGCTAGAGGGAAGCATTTTGTCCACGGCATCTGTGTCTCTATGGATAATTTAGTCAGGGTTTGTTTTAGTGTCTGGTTCATTCTTTTTACTTGTCCTGAACTCTGGGGATGCCATGGAGTATGTAAGTCCCATTCTATTCTTAATGCATCTGTCAAGCCCCATATTATTTTTGACGTAAAGTGAGTCCCTCGATCTGAATCAATCCTTTCACAAATCCCATACTTAGGGATTATTTGTTCGAGCACAGCTTTGGACACATTGTTTGCAGTGGCTTTTAGAACAGGGTATGCTTCAACCCAGTGAGTTAGATGGTCCACTATTACTAGTAAATATCTCCATCGTTGAACTGGTGGCAATTCAGTGAAATCTACCTGTATTGCTTGGAAGGGTCTTAGAGCTAGTTCTCTCCCACCGCTCACCTGTTTCCTCATTACCTTTTTGTTTACTTTCTGACAGATTAAACACCGATCTGCCAGTTGTTTAGCTACTGTATATATTCCTATACACCCATAATTCCTCAAAAATTGGTCACATAAAGCTTGGGTTCCCCAATGGGTGCTCTGATGCAGCTGTGGCATTACTTCTCCAGCTAAAGCTTTATTCAGCATTTGTCTCCCATCCGGGAGTAATCAAATGCCTTCAGAAGTTTCTATTCCTCCTATTCTTTTTAATTCATCTTTTTCTTTCTGTGTAAACTTTGGAATCTGCTTTGGAGGGTCTTCCGTCAGTATTAAAGCTAACATGGTTATCGGTCCTTTCTGTGCTGCCAATTTTGCCGGCTCATCTGCTAACTGGTTCCCCTGTATTTCGAAAGGTGTCCCCTTCTGATGTCCTTTTATGTGCACGATAGCAATTTCATTCGGTTTCATCAATGCTTCTAATACTTCAGTGATTATTTTTTCATGTATTAGCTCCTTCCCTCAGGAATTTATTAGCCCTCTCTTTCCAAATTTTTCCAAAGGTATGTACTATTCCATATGTATACTTTGAGTCCGTATAGATAGTGCCTTCTTTTCCTTGAAGATAATCTAAAGCTCTCTTCAAAGCGTATAGTTCACAACTCTGGGCTGACCAATTTGCTGGTAATTCCCCTTCTTCAATTACTGCCTCTTCTTCTCCATCGATGACAGCATAACCACTTACTCTCTTTCCATTTATACATCGGGAGGAACCATCTATAGAAAGTTTTTTCCCATAGGGCATAGGTGTGTCTATTGGTCCTCTCTTACCCTGGTTTGGTAATCTATAAAGTCTAAACAATCACGTTCTGGTTTCCCACTTTCCTGTCCATACAAGAATTGTGAGGGATTCAGGTTTCCGTCTACTACAAGGGTCAAATCATTCCTTTACATTAAAATGGTTTCGTATTTCAAAATTCTGGAATCTGTTAACCACCGGCCAGACTTCTGAGATAAGATAGTTCTTACAGTGTGGGGGGTATGTACGATAAGGGTTCCCCCAAAGGTTAATTTTCAGCTTTCTTCTACTAATATCGCTGTGGCCGCTGCTGCCTGTAGCATGTGGGCCACCCCCGACATACCGGGTCCATCAATTTGGATAGGTATGCCACCGGTTTCCTTTCCCTGCCCCATTCCTGTGTTAGGACTCCATGCGCTATCCCTTCTTCCGTGTTTACAAAAAGGTGAAATGTTTTTTCTAGGGAGGGGAGGGCTAAAACCGGGGCTTTTATTAGCTTCTGCTTTAATTCTTTGAATCACTCTCGTTCGTCTTCTGTCCACTGTATTGGACCTTCTTTTACTAGTTTGTCATACAGAAATTTTACTGATTGAGTGTATCCCTCAACCCATAGTTTACAGTACCCTAGTAACCCTAAAATCTTCCTTATTTCTCTCTTCGTTCTTGGGACACTTAATGCTGTAATCCCAGAAATTCGTTCTGGATTGATTTTTCTTTTTCCTCGCTAATCAGATGCCCTAAATACCTTACTTCCTTTTGTACAAACTGCAGTTTTGTCCTTGAGACTTTTAATCCTTGTTCTCCTAAAAAATTCAGCAAACGTATCGATGTCTCTCTGACTTTCTGCTCTCTTTCCCCCGATACCAATAGATCATCCACATATTGCAAGATTCTTACTCCGGGTTCTGCCTGGAACTCCCCTAAAATTTTCTCTAGCATCTGTCCAAATAGATTTGGGGATTCTGTGAATCCTTGAGGCAGGGAGGTCCAGCAGAGTTGCTGCTTCCTTCCAGTGTCCAGATCTTCCCATTCAAAGGCAAATAAGTTTCTACTCTCCTCTGCTAGTGGACAGGCCCAAAAGGCATCTTTAAGGTCTGTTACACTAAACCATTTATGATTATGCGATATTTTACTCAGGAGGGTATATGGGTTTGAAACGACCGGGTGCTGAGTCTGTACTCGTTTATTGACTTCTCGTAGGTCTTGAACTAATCTATATGTCTCATCAGCCTTCTGGACGGGTAGAATTGGACTATTGTAAGGTGACATACATGGTTCCAACAATCCGTCCTTCAACAATGAATCAGTTACTGGTTTTAGACCTTTCCTCCCCTCGTAAGATATGGCATATTGTTTTATCCTTATTGGCCAGTCCTCTTTAACTTCCATTTTCACAGGGGGTATCTTTAGGCTCCCTCTATTTCCTTCTTTAACCCACACTTGAGGCATAATTCGCTTTTCATCCTCCTGGGTTAATTCAAAGGTTTTGACTACAATCTTTCCATTTTCTGGGGCAGTCCCTATCCCTAATTTGACTTGTAAATCTCTACCCAGCAAGTGTACTCCTGCTTCCAGTATTAATAAAACATCTGTTCTTATTGTCCTTTCATCATCTCGTATTTCTACTTGTTCTACTATTGGTACTTTAAAACTTTCTCTCTTTGCCCCTACCACAGTGGTTTGTCTCTTACTAACTTCACATCCATAAGGCAATTTCATAATACTTGACTTCTCGGCTCCTGAGTCTACTAAAAAGGCATAAATTTCCTCCTGGGGGCCTAATTTTAAATTTATCAAGGGCTCACCGTTTCTTTCTTCCCCCAGGAGGTGGAGCCCCTGACATCCCTAATCAGTAGCATATTCTTCTTGTTGACATATTTTAAACACTCGTTGATCTCTCTCTCGCTGGGGACGCTCTCTTAAAATGTCCTTCTTGCCCACAATAGTAACACTTTCTGCCGCCCGGACCTTCTGGTTTCATCCATATGGGCTTTTTGAGGGGTGGCAGATGGGCTCTCTGCATCTTGTATGGTCTCGTTCCTGGCCTTAGATTCTGGGGCGCCTTATCTTTAGTCTTTGTTATTTTTTTTACAGTCGCTACCATTAGCTTCGCTTTTATCCTCTGCTTCTCCTCATCACGCCTCACATATACTTTTTGTGATTCTCGTAACAACTCATTGATTCCTCTCTTGTGCCAGCCTTCCATCTTTGCCAGTTTCTTCCTTACACCTGGCCAGGCATGGGTGACAAAATTTACTTTTAATAATTCCTGGCCAGCCACAGTCTCTGGGTCAATTCCAGAAAACTGCTGAATATTTCTTCGGAGCTTTTCCAGCCATTCCGTCGAAGACCCCTCTTTCCCTTGTTTATCATCAAAGGCTTTGCTCACATTTGACCCCCTCGGGGCTGCCTCTTTAATTCCCCTTATAATTAATGTCCAATAATCAGACATGTTTCTTCTCCCTGCGGGGTCATTTTGATTCCAATCAGGTCTTTGTAGGGGTAACTTTTGGTCCCCCGCCACCCCATGAACGTTTTCCCTTTCCCATATTCTCATCCCTGCTACACGAATCATTTGTCTTTCCTCAGGGGTGAACAAAGTTCCCAGGATGGGTTGCATTTCTTCCCAAGCATATACATTGGGCCTAAAAATTGGTCTAATTGTTCTGACAAACCTAGGGGATCTTCCAACAATTTCTTCATTTCTGTTTTAAAGTTCCTGACTTCTGTACTGGTTAGGGGGACATTCACAAATCCCACCCAATTTTGAACTCCTGACATCGGGACCTCCCGTGACGGATGCAGCTCGATTGGTTCCGTTATTTCCTCATTTTCTTTCACTATGGACCTCCTCACTTCCTGACTCCGTCTCCTCTGGCTTTCCCTTCTAACAGGGGCTTGAGGCGCTCTCGCGCCTTCTGGAAGGTCGGGATTATATGGGGGAGGTAAGTGTTCAAGAGGATCCCAGACTGGTGTCTGGTCCTCCTCCTTCTCCTTTTGTGTCTCCGATTTAAAAACCCCTACATCTCCTTTCCAGCATGCTGCCGATTCGCTCTCTTCTTGATCGAACGTCTCTTTAGAGTTAACGTGTACATTTAGTGTTTGACACAGCTGTCCCTCCATAGATCCATACTTTGGCCAATATAACTTGTCTGGCCTTATGGGCTCTTTGGTCCATTTAAACGTACAGTAATTGATCATCTTTGCTTTATCCTTACCCTGGGTGCAGAACTCTCCTTCCTGCCCCCATTGTAACAACATCCTCCTTAATGGACTGTCTGGAGGTATTTCTGGAATTCCCCAATCAGTTTTTCCCTTAAATTGCTCTTTACTTTTTCCTTGTCCCATTTTTCCCCGGGGGATCTCTCAACTCCAGCCTTTCGCTTCGTCTCTTCACCGGCCGGTCTCCTCGCGGAGATACGGAACAGCAGTTAAAAAGACTCCACACTCGCGTTGCAGATCTTGTCCGCGTCTCTCATTCACACCACTCTCAATCCCCCGTCACCCAGCCGCCCGAGTAATACTTAACAGTCAATTTTCTTACCCAGGTCTTGTGCACAAGTATTATCGGCTGCCGCGGTTATCCCTGGGACCCCTCTTTGGGCCACGAGCCCCTTCGCCGAGCTGTTGCCGCTGGTCCATCACTGTGAGCGGGGAGAACCCGAGGATCGCTGAAATCAGCAGTGGCGCGCCATCCTGGTCTGCTCACCCGTCCAAGGCTCCGAACATAGGCTTCAGATATCCCAGACGAGCCCCCAGATTGTGAGAAACACGCTCGCTGTATTGAATTTTAATCAGGAGCAAATTTGGTGGAGCAAAGGATAAGTATTACAGCGCTGGGAGCTACACAGGGGATTTCTCCTCCCGTGGCTCAGTTTCCCTGTCACAAACACGGGTTTTTATTTCATATTCCTTATGCCTAGTCATGTTTTTTCTTTGAAAACATTTTGCATGATCAATGAGTTTTCGGAACACAACCTCCCCCCAGTTGCATAGTCAATGAGCTCTTGGAATGCAACCCACCCCCAAACATGCCCCCTCCCCTCCAGCGGCGCCGGCGCTGTGCTTCTTGGTGGTCCTTGAAGTCTTTCTCACCATGTCCTTCTGGTGGCTTCTTTATTCTTCACACTTCTGTGGTTATCTTGGCTAACTACACCACCCTTTGTCTTTACAACCATCCCGTACTTTCAACTGTTGTTTGCTTTTGATATGCAATCTAACGCTATCCCTCCCCCCAAACGCATAGCAAGCACATACCTATCTTAGCTGAAGCCATAGCAAGCACATTTCTATTGACTGTATAGCACGCACACACCCATCTTAGCTGAAGCTGTAGGGAACACATATCCATTTTAGCTGAAGCAAAATTCTTTTGCTAAATTACTTATTACAAGATGACCATCTCCTTCCCATATCTGCTGTATCATCACAGGGCTTGGCCGTGGAATCTCCACCCCACTCCATCCCCGTGTTGCTCGGCGAGCGATATTGTGCAGGGAATCACCGATGTAGTGGATTCTTCACATACCAGCTGCAGCTGTATTCTACCTTAGAAACCTTTTTGATTTTAAGCTTTTCCTCAATGTGTGAACAATGCTGTATTTTTGGTTATTTTAGTAATTATTCCACAACCCTAAAGAAGGTAGCAGGCAGCTCTTAATTTATCCCAGAGGAAAGCCAGCTCTTTTACCCGAAAGGAAGACATTCCTAACTACCCGGGCACCAATTCGGGAAGGAGGTGTGCTCTGTTAACTGTAATTCTGCACCAGATTTTCCACACTGGCAGCAAATTTGCCTATTCTGCGGGTCTGATGCAGAGTACCTGCAGCGCCCCGGAACTCGCAAACATTTCTCCCCGCTCCCCCAGCCCCACGCGCGCCATTACCTGAGCAGCCGGCGGAATCAACCCCGCAGGATTTTCCTCCTGGGACGCAGAAGGGGACACTGGGAAAAGAAGAGGCGAGAAATGACCCTGTTTGTCACAGCCAGCCCACGGGGACAAGCCGAGGCACCCCCAGCCCACCTCTGCCCTCGGGAATGGGGCCCAGAGAGGCGCCTGGCGTGGATTTAACCCCCCAGGCAAGAGGCCGGGCTCCCCGCCGGCAGCAGGACGACTCGCCTCCCCACTGCTCGTGGCTCCTCGCTGGGGACAGCCCGGCCGCTCCTTCTCCTTACAAGCTCCAGCTACTTGCAACAGCCTGGGCTTTTGACAAGGGCGTCCTTCAATCACTGTCATAATTTGAGTATTGGCATTAAACACCATAGCTGGACACGGTATCAATATTAATTACTTTGTATGACTAATTACCTCATAACTACTCTAAACAGTAGACTAGAAAAAGCTGGACTCGAAGAGGTGAGGGTTCCCCCCCGAGACCCCCGCAGACAGGGAGTTCAGCCTGCTGCACGCCGGCCTCCTGAACTCGGGGGGCCCACGGGTACAGACCCCCACCTCCGGGGAGGGTCCACGCACCCTGCCCACCCCCTGCTTTCCCCCACACCCCCAGCTCCCTCCCGCCCCTCTCAGCCTCCCACCCCCCACAAAACCAGCCAAACTGGAGTCTGCTCTTGGCCCCCAAACCAGCTCACTTACTGCCCGTTTCTGAGCCCAAAACCCCAGCTGATGGGTCTGTTCTCAAGACCCAAAAACGCAGCACTCGACCCCTCCTCCTCAGCCCAAAGCCACACGACTCCGCCTCTTTCTGCACCCCAAAACCAGCCCCGGCAGCCTGCTTTCAGCCCCCAGGGCAGAAAACTTGTTCTCCATTCTGGGCCCCAAACTGGCTCACCCTCTCTGCTCCCTCACCCCCTCGGCAGCCCCCCCACAGCCCGCCACCCCCCGGGGCCCACGGGCACGCTTTACGATAAAGCGCTGGGCGCCTGCAGACGGCACGAACCCACTGCGCTGCGGGGCACCGCCAACACGGCCGGGCCGCCGCTTCCCTATCGCCCTTTTGGGCTTTGTTTCTCTGGCACCACCAGCCCCGCACCCCCAACCCCACAGCCCAAAGAGACCCCGCGGTCAGTACGAATACTAATTGTTGCCATTCTGAACACATTCTTAGCACGACAGTAAACCCTCTCGCTGCTGTTGGGAAACGCCTCCTCCCTTCCTCACGGCGCTGCTGCGGGGACATCGCCCTGCCAGGCCACCGCAGGGGGCTGCGCCGTAACCGCAATCGATGCGACGGACCCCCCAACAGCTACAGCCCTCGCGCTGCTGCTGCTGCTGCACACTGTGCTGGGTCGATAGAGCTGAAAGGGCAGGGTAAAACTCATTATGTCTCATGTCTCATTATATTGTGCTCATTATAATGTCATTATAATAGCTAAACATACCTCCATCCCAAAGGCTACCCGTCTCCAAGGTGTGACCACTCCTCCTTGAGTCTGCACCCTGAATTTTTGGTAAACTGTACCTTGAAATGTGAAGCCAGAGAATTTTACACCAATCGTAATAAATGTGTTTATGACTAAAGTCACTCAAACTCCACCTTGAAGGGAAAAAATAGTATAAAAATAGCCCAAGAAATGGGAATATTAGGGAAGACATCATCGTGAACAAGTCAAGGAGGACTCCATCAAAACTGCCTTTGACTTCCAGGACCAGCCGACGGGCTGAGCCTTTCTTCCCCCCATAGGGACACCTTTGGCTAAGGCTTAGACTATACCAAGTGCTTCCTCAAGAAACTTAGAACTCTCTCTAGACAGTCTTTTTCCTATGTTTATAGCCAGGCTGTACTGTATATAACTTTGTCGTGTGTTTTGTATAACTAACAACACTTTTATTTGCACGTGCTTCGCAGACAGTGTATTTATCACCGGCAATCCATAAGAACTTGTGTATCTGTTGCTAAAATAAACTGCGCTGCTTAAGTAGCTGGTCGTTTTGGTTTCTCACTGAACACGACCACAAAAGTGGCCGTGGTAGTTCATGAGCACGACTAGACTGAAGGTGCAGTCCGCTATTAGTGTATCCAGAATCGTGATAGTTTAATATATATATTAAACGCGACTGGACTGATAGCAGTGAATTGGGCATCACTCAGAATTCAAACCTGGCCGCACCGCGCCTCCCACCTCGGTGAGGAGCGTTAGAACGCAAGGGGGTTTGTTTTCTGCCAAACTGCTCCGCCCTTGAACGCAACAAGGGTCCGGTGTTTCTCTTCTGTTTGTTCGTGCTAGTTTTATGGGCAAGTTGGAAACAGCCTTTTATTTTTCCCTGCGTAACTGAATTGTTATGAGTCGGTGCGAGTATGGTCAATTTTTGAGCACCTAGATGCCAGTGGAAAAAAAGGTGTTTTTGAGGCTGAAGTGGGCAGGAAAGCCCTGAGCCCCAAGGTTTGTGGGGCGATGAAAGCGCTGCCAGGGGACAGTGAGGAGAAGGCACAGCCCCCCAGCGATGGGGACGCGGGGGGATGATGGAGGGCAGGGGGAGGCGTTCGGGAGGATGGGGGGCGGTGGGCAGTTCCAGTCGCTGTGGCTCGTAAAGGCCGTGCTGTATTTCGCGCGGAGCTGTTTCCCTGGAGTCCTCCTGCGGCACAGCTGCTGTGCCATCCCTCGGTCTGAGGGAATTCCTCTGCTTTCTTCTGTGCTATTTGTTAATCTGCTGAAATATAATTGGGGCTTTTTGTTTTTCAGGTGCCTCGCTGTACTACATGTCTGGTGATGCTCAATAGACCCCCCCCCACCCGCCCAGGTTTGGCTGCCGGTGGCTGAGCGCCGCGAGGGGAAGGCGCCAGCCCTGGGTCCGGTGGATTTGTGCCTTTTTGGGGGGGGAATAAAAAAGGGTCTGCGTGGGTGACGATGTCATTTGGGGCAGCCCAAGGTCCCTGGAGGGGGGGGGGGGGGGCAATGATGCGGCAGAGGAGCAGGTGAGTGGGGGATGGGGGGGGGTCACATGGAGGTTGCAGCCCCCTAATGTCTGAAAATTCACGGGGGAGATTAAAAAACACAAAAACCTGTAAATATGGGAGTAAGGCATTGAAATACAGAAGAGTCATTTTAATGTATATAGATAAATTGCTATTCATTTATGTATCTCAAAGGAGTTCAAAATAAAAAAACTTACTCTAAAAAAATTCTTGTCTATTACATAAAGGAATTTTGGACTATAAAAAGATGCATCCCACAGCCCCTTTCTGCCGTTACCGTTCTCTCTCTGGTGGGCTGCCCGTCCCTGTGCTTTTAATTGCTGTGTCTCTGCCCTTCAGCTCACGGAGGTTTTCTGGTGCTTCCAAGGTTTATCTTTCCCCTAAATAATACATATCTCTGTGTGAATAGATAGATGAGCGAAGTGTCTATGCTCTGTAAGGTTTTTGAAAGGCTTTCTTTGCATTTTTGCAGAAAGCATGTTAAAACTCGCCACCCCCGCCCCCCGTAATCTCTATGGAAGATGTAAAAGCGCTTTGAAGAGCCGCCTCCCTGGCCCCGCCCCCCGCCCTGGCCCCGCCTTCCCGCCCGCCTTGGCCCCGCCTCCAGCCCCTCCTCGGCCCCGCCTCCTGCGTGCTTGTGCCCCGCCTGCCGTCCTCCCCTGCTCCGCCTCCCCTTCTTCCTGACCCCGCCTCCTGCCTCACCTCGGCCCCGCCTCTCGACCACCCGGGCCCCGCCTCCCACCGGTCTCAGTTCCGCCTTACGCCCCGCCTCCTGCTTCCCTTCGGCCCCGCCTCTTGCCCGCCTCTGCCCCGCCTCCCGGCCCGCTTCGGCCCCGCCTTCCTCCCACTTCGGCCCCGCCCTCCGCTCCCCTCGGCCCCGCCTCCCGCCCGGCCTCGTTCTCGCTGCTGCTGCTCCCGCGTGGCCGAAGCGCGGTACTGCAGCGCCGGTCCCGCACGGGCGGCTGCCGGGCTCGATCCCCGGCGGCGCGGGGGGGCCGGGAGCACCGGGGAGGCGAGCGAGCCCCTTCGCCGGGGGCGGGGGTGTCTCCTGCCCGCTGGCCGCCCGGGGGTGGCGGGGCGGGACGCTTCAAACTGCCCGCTGCGGCAGGCTGCCGGTCCGCTGGAGGCGAGCCGGCTCCGGGCAGCCCGCGGGAGTAACCCGAGCGCTGACGGAAGGCAGGAGGGGAAGCAGGCGCCGGGCGCCCGCCCAGCTCCCCAGAGCTCCCCCGGAGTCTCCTCCGTCACCCTTACGACCGTGCCCCCCCCACCGTAGATGCCGGCCCACCCGCCGGCGCAGCGCCCAGTGCCGCCCCAGCTGCGGAAGCCCCGTCCCCGCTCGAAGTGCCTGACCCCAGGGAGCGCTACGGGGGCCGGGCTGCGCCACCGGTTTATTTAGTGCTGTGGCACACAAATCGCTAAAGCTCTTAAGAAGCAAAAGCCGGCTTTCGGTGAGTCCCGCCCCGCGTCAGGCCCGGGGACGGTCCCGCGCCGCCGCGGGTGCCTCTTCGCCATGGCAACCACCCAGGCGGATGGGCGGGAGGGCGGGCCAATCGCAGCGCGGGCGCCGTGTTTCGATTGGTCGGATGGCCTCGTCGGGGTGGGGCGAGTTGGGATTGACGGCGACGCCAGGCCAATGGAGCGGGGCTTCCCAATGAGGGGTGCGGCCGTCCACCAATGGGCGCGCGGCATGGGCGGGCCGCCGTGGGCGCTCCGGAAGCGGAGGGAGCCGGGGGAAAATGGCGCCGAGTTGGAAGCCGGAGCGCGGCGTCCCAGGGGGAAGCGGGGCCCAGCCGGGCTCGCGGTGCCACCGCGAGCACGTCGTGAGGCAGCTGGATCGGTACTGGGACCTGTACTATTCAACATCTTTGTTAGCGACATGGACAGTGGGGTAGAGTGCCCCCTCAGCAAGTTTGCCGATGATACCGAGCTGTGTGGCGAGGCAGACACGCTGGAGGGGAGGGATGCCATCCAGAGGGACCTGGACAGGCTGGAGAGGTGGGCCCAAGCCAACCTCATGCAGTTCAACAAGGCCAAGTGCAAGGTCCTACATCTGGGTCGGGGCAATCCCAAGTACAAATACAGGCTCGGCGGGTAATGGCTGGAGAACAGCCCTGTGGAGAAGGACCTGGGGGTGATGATTGATGAGAAGCTCGACATGAGCAAGCAATGTGCGATCGCAGCCCAGAAGGCCAACCGTATCCTGGGCTACATCAAAAGAAGTGTGGCCAGCAGGTCAAGGGAGGTGATTCTGCCCCTCTACTCCGCTCTCGTGAGACCCCACCTGGAGTACTGCATTCAGCTCTGGAGTCCCCAACATAAGAAGGACATAGACCTGCTGGAGAGCGTCCAGAGGAGAGCCACGAGGATGATCCGAGGGCTGGAGCACCTCTCCTATGAGGAGAGGCTGAGAGAGTTGGGGCTGTTCAGTCTGGAGAAGAGAAGGCTCCGAGGAGATCTTATTGCGGCCTTCCAGTACCTAAAGGGGCTACAGGAGAGCTGGGGAAGGACTTTTTACTCGGGCATGGAGTGATAGGACGAGGGGGAATGGCTTTAAGCTGGAAGAGGGCAGGTTTAGATTAAACATTAGGAAGAAGTTTTTCACTTTAAGAGTAGTAAGGCACTGGAACAGGTTGCCCAGAGAGGTTGTTGAAGCCCCGTCCCTGGAGGTGTTCAAGGCCAGGCTGGACGTGGCCTTGGGCAACCTGGTCTAGTGAGAGGTGTCCCTGCCTATGGCAGGGGGGTTGGAACTCGATGATCTTCAAGGTCCCTTCCAACCTAAACCATTCTATGATTCTATGATTCTATGATCGCATGAAGGTGAGCGGGAGGCCTGAGGGGGCCAGGGGGAGCAGGGGTCACTGTAGGATCGTAGCGCGGGTGGCTGGGCCCAACTTCCCGCGGGGTGCCTTCAGCCTCGGGGGTTTGGGGTGCGGGGCTGGTGGTGCCGGAGAAATCAAGGCCGAAAGGGCGATAGTGAAGCAGCGCCCGGGCCGTGCTGGCGCTGCCCCACAGCGCAGTGGGCCCGGGCCCTCCACAGTTGTACAGCGCTCCCCAAAAGTGCCTGTGGGCCCTGGGGTGCCAGGCTGTGGGGGGGCTGCACTCCCCCCGCCCCTCAGCGTTACCTGCGGGGGCTGCAGAGGCGGTGAGAAAGCAGAGAGGGTGCGCTGGTTTGGGGCCCGAAACGGAGAGCGGGTCTTCTGCCCCTGGGGCTGGAAAGCGGGCTGCCGGGGGTGGTTTTGGGGGCTCAGAAAGAGGTGGAGTTGTGTAAATATTAAATGAATATTAGAGTCTTCTGCCGTTTGGTTTCCACTGGTTTTAAGGCAAAAGGATAAGCACATGTGCCCAGCAGGCGGTAGCAGAGCTGCACAGAATGAAAGATTCCGAGTTCCGGACTACATTTCACATAATCCTATGGGATTTAAAAAGAAATCCTACTGCACTGTTGGATTTGCAGTATCTGACTCACCCTTTTCAAAGTGCTGTACACATGGAGAATGTGACCATTTATCTAGGAGGCGAGGCCCTGGATCTTAACTGACCCTGTTCCTCCTTGCAGACTTTCTTGGGAAGAGGTTAATTATACTGACATGTGCTCCAAACTGGAGTTTGGACTGGTGTGAGAAAGGGAAAACTTTTGCATCTTCAGCCTGTGCTGTGTTGTCAAATTATCTTTCTCCTAATCATGTTTACGGAACTCCATTGACAGAGTATTGTCTACTGTCTTTAGCAAAGGGACAAAATGCAGATGAACGTATGCAGGTGCAACGGTGTCTTTTTCAAATCCCAAATCATTGCATATGAGAGCCTGGGCAATGCTCTTGTGGACATCTGCCACGAACTGCTCTCTGCTGTTAAAGTGTCACCTGCTGCACCACCGTAACTTTCTGCAGTGCTGGAGGATGGTTTGGGCTGGAAGATTTGTAGTGAGGCTGTTCTTGCAGTACTCGTTCTTCAGAACTCCCACCCCAGCAGCATGAAGCAAATGTGTGCATAAGCTGTGGGGGTGTGCTGGCAGGCACAGACTCTGGTCTGGGGTAACAGGACATGTAACACCTCCACTTGACACCAAGCAATAAAGTTTCCATTGGAGCATCAGGTTTATGTGAGCCCTTGTCTTAAGTCTGTTTCTTCAGATGGCTTGTACTCCAGTTTTGCAGTAAGCATCATAGGTGTATTTTAGTTGCTGCTGAGAAGTTTCTTTGCTCTGTGAGGTGGCTGAAGTTCGCTTTACTTTCACTCATGTACTTTTGGCATTGATACTCACATACTGCTACTAAAAAGTTTCTTTCCAGTCCCTAGTGGAAAGGGAGTTAAATAGAGAAATGCCAATGAGAAGGCAAAGTAGGGTATGACAAGAGCTGAAAGATGTTGTGAGGATACTGTATACTGGCTAAAAATAAGTGAAAATCCCTCCTGAACTTTGATTCTTGCCCCTTTCTGTCATATTTAGCCTCAGCAAAATGCGAACTGATGGTGTGTGAAGGAATTAAAAACTTATGTAATGCCAAACAGGAAGGGGATTAGCAGCAACAAACTATTGTGTCTCTCTCTCCTCTGCTCAGGCTGATGTGTGCTAATCCAGATAATTCAGATGCTTTTGCCTGAGAGGTGCCAAAGTGAACTGAATACCCTTTCAAACTGCTGTGGAATAAAGCCTCTGGGGATCAGCGAGAGGGTAACAGAAACAGAGGGATACTGCGGGGCTGGTACACTTCTTAAAGACAGATTTATATTCACCTGGATGACCCAGGGCATGCTGTCATTTTTGTTACAACAGAGGCAATAATCAATCTTGATTTTAAAGTTCTGAGCAGTAGGGTCATTGCCTTGCTAAAACCCTGCACTTTTATTTCCCTCTAAACTTCTCTACTTTCAAATGCTTGGGATTGCCTTCTTTCTCTCTAAAGCTTTGATTCTTGCTCTATGACAGCGGCTTGACCATCTGAGACATTTGAGTTTGGGTGTCCACTGCGGGATCGGGGAGGGGAAAGTTGTTGTTTGGTCACAACAGTCCAAGGTAAATGCTTCCTTCCGGTCCCTTCTTTTTCGGGGCGGGGGGGTGTGTGTGTGTGGGAAGGTTAACTTTGTAACACGAAGCTTCATGCTGGGTCAAAGTAGACAGGGCATTGTTGGTCTTAGCCTAGAGCTCACGAATTTGCCAGAAACACTTTGTCAAATGTCCTCATTAATTAAGTAATTAAGTAAATAAGTAACAGAAACATTACTGTATTGCTAACTTGATTCATGTCAAACTCTTACTACTGGAAGACTGGACATTGAGGGCATCCAGGACTCGCTATCGGGAAAGCACAAAGACTCTTTCTACATGTCCCTGCCAGCATAAATGGAATAAATATTTCATGTCCCTCTACGGTGCCATTACGGTGTTGAGGAAGGAATACTGAGCCTGCTTTGGTGGCATCTTCCAGGCTGAGTTAGAGGCGTTTGGGAGGAGGCAGCTGGGATTCTTGCACTGTCTTATGTGGCTCAATAATTGTGTTTATATTGTGTATGCCTCTTTGAAGCAAAGCCTCATCCGCCTGAGTGTTCAGTGTGATGCCTCTAGCCAGTCCTTGCTATGCACTGGAAAAATGGAGGACTCTATTTTAGGCACAGACCAACTCTGTAAATCCTATGCATTTGACTCCTCTTGCCTGAAAAAAGGTGAAGTCTTTGTGTCCTCCTCTTTCTTTCTACCTTTTGTGTCACATGAATCAAGATTTTTAATGCAAGGTATCTTTCCCTGAAAAGGGAAAGGAAGGTCGTAACTCGGTGTGCCTTATGTACATACTCTGACGCTTGCCCACCTCTGTGGGTGTGCCCTCTGGGAAGAGCAGGCTTTTAAGAGAGCTTTTGAAAGGATGAAAAGGGGTAGGAGAGATGCAATCAAAATATTTCTCTGGGTGCGTTTATGGATGATAAAGGGTACAGTAATGAGAAACACGCCAGGGTTAATCCATGCTAAAGGTCTTTAATTAAAAGGTATGGTCGCCAATTAATCTGTTTCAGCATCTGAAGCATCAAGAAGGAATCTCTCGCAAGAGGAGATGCCAGGGAACAACAGCATCGGGGTTGGCTTTGTGCAGCAGCTATCGAGCATCCGTACTGGGTTTAAAAAGGTTGATAGCCTTGGATAAAGCCCTTGTTATTTCCCTGACAGTACTTAAGGTCCACAAGTTGCAGGACATCCAGTATAGTGCATGATCCGTAGTTGTATGTATTTTGTGGTCCTTTAAAAACAAGAAAAGGAAAAAAAAATACCATGAGGCAATAGCTAAGGTGGTGTGAAGTTACATGTATGAGTGAAAGATTCTTTTGGAGTCCCCAAACACAACTGGATCTTTAACTCAGAAATGAACGATCACAACGATTTGCTGTTCCATATTCTTTTGGGTTTCCAGTACAGAGGAGCACTATTAAGCTCTGTACTGTTAGTATATGTTGCTGTGCATTATATGGCCATGCTAGTGCTAGTTCCTAGGCTTTGACGTGATGGGAGAATCCTGTAAAGTGTAGGTTGTGAAACTCCTGGGTAAAGCGATCATTCCACCTCTGAAAAACGTACAGGGAAGGAAGCAACCTGGCCTAGTATTGTCAAACTTAAGTGTGTGGTGGGATTCCTCAGTAAAGTTCTGGGCAATCTCTGAGCTAAGGGATAGGGCTTCTTAGGACTGCCCTTTTTCTTTACCTTGGCGTTACAGAGGACGCCAATCTGCAACATTCAGGGCCCAATCTTAAGCCTCCTTAAGCTTTATTACCAGGAGTAGTAAGGGTTTGGAGGAGATCATTTATGGAGGTTGTGACTCAACACTGGTCCAATCCTGATCTGCAGAGATACTGAACCCTTTCTGCAACTCCTGAGGTTCTTGATTTGTGCCCATCTCCAGTCGGATGGGCAGCATTTGTCTATTATTCCCTAAGGGAAGGAAGTGCCTGGTTAGTTACTGCCATAACTCATTTGCGTGCACTCACCGTAAACTTCAGAAGTCAGGTAGGTTGTGAGTCCTCTGCACATGGCCATGATCTCTGTTCCGTAAGTGGTGAGGTCACGGACGGCGTTCTTGACGACAAATGTGATCTCCTTTGCAGGGCGTCCTTGACCTTTCAGGCCCTAAACATCAAATAACATCATTCAGCAAGACCAGTGCCTCGATCCCTTTAATGCTATGCATGTTCCTAGGCTTCCTAACTTGGAAGTGTGGAAGAAGTCGATTTGCTCAGCCTTCTGAAATGGGAACCAGAGGGCAGTAGCAGCACTTGGCAGATACATTTGCACTAAAGTTATTTGCAAGGGGTGCTTATGAAAAAAGAAATAAATCAAAATGCTGCCACTTGTGAAAAGCTCATCCTCTCAAAAAAGAGAAAGCACAGTTAAGAAAGAGCTGGAAGAACACCAGGGTAGACACATTTAGCTGGGATGACTGGGATTGATGTGGGCTTTCAAAGTTATGCTGGAATTTTATCAAAGGGTTCCTGAAAGCCCATTTCAATATACTTCCTTCTGGAAGGCTTTCTTCCCTGCCATGCCTTCTGGCCCTTTCAAGCCAGGATTTTTATAAGGACTTGGTTCTCAGACTTCCAGAGAAGCCAGTGTCTACAAAAGGTTCCTATGCTCAATGCTGAGATAATTTTTAAAACGCCTGTGCTAATTCTTTGGGCTGAGCTCATGCACATAGGGTCTTCCTCAACTAGAGCTGCCTAAAAAATGGATTTTTTAGCCTGCAAAGACTGTGAGATGAGGAAGACTACCATGCCAAAAGTCTAAAATCTTGAAGCATAAAACTGTGTGAAAAAGCAGTCCATCCAAATAATCTTTTAAAACATTATAGAAATAAGCTAAGTGACCTGCAACATCAAAAAGCGGGAGAACCCTCCTCCAATGCAAGCATCTGAAACAGGGTAGTCTAACTTTTCACAGGTTTCAAATTATGTTAATGTAAAATGTCATTGAAATTGATACAACTTCATCATCGATCTAAATGGCTTTTAACGTAAGTGTTGGTTTAAAAGCTTTTGAAAAGAACAATGTCTCTGACGTCAGTTTACTTTCCATTACTGTACACCTTTGCAAGTAACTACTCCTTTTCAGTCTTACCATGCTCTGTTCAGCCTGTATGACAAGGGTATCAAAGCGAGGCATCTCGACTCTGTTCATCACGGAAATGTAGCAAGTTCCCTCTGACTGCACTCTGCTTGCAATGAAGCCCTGTAGAATAAAATTATGGACAATGAGGAATGCAATTTTTCAATAATCGAGATTGGAATAATATCTGTATTAAAAGCAAAGTAATAAATGCAGCTAGGTTTGACCCAAACTGTTAAGAATAAAGAAACAAGCCCAGTGTTTTGGTCAGTTTTATAGGAGCTGGTCTCCCTGTATGTTTCCCGAAAAAGCCTGCTGCTTGCCACTCACCAGGTTGTAGTTCCAAATGGTTTTCCATGACCCTTGGTTGCTCCTTTGCTCAATAATTGCCACACGCCAGTCCCTGTTGATGGTCAGAATTTGGAAGCCTCCAACAATGGTGAATTGCTTGGTTATGATTTGCTGGTTTCCACCAGTTTGCTGAAACTGGAGAAGGAAATTAAGCAACACTTTTAGACTTTTGAGTCAGTTATCGCCACAGAGATTCAGAAAATCACTGCTGTAATAGAGTAAATGCTGCCCACAGGGAGCGCCTTTAGTGACCACGGTATTTTCAAAATGACAAAGAAATCAGGCTGTGGCATTCTGGAGTAGCCGTAAGAATTCTTGTGATACAGTCAATGGATAATTTCTGTATCTTACAACTGTCACCTGGTGGTTTTAGCGTTTCACATGTGAAGTAAGTCTTAGATTCCTTTCCTCCAAAGGGATGGGGAAAGAAGCAAGGAAAACTCAAGAAGGAGGGAATCTAGAAACAGCAGCAATATATGTGTGACTTGGTGGCTATACTCACGTATTCAGCAAGGGCTGGAGCCAGCAAGAGGCCAAGAAGGACGGTAGTCGCAATCTGAAATGAAATTCAAAACCAAAATTGTAACTGCGGGTCTGGCTGACAAATCTGGTTGTGAGAATCCTAGTGCCTTTTTCCTCATCTGGCGTTGAAGTGTACTCCTTGGATCCTTTTTGCTTTCATTCTGGAATTACAATAGTCACCTAAAGTGAGTCATCCTTGCTTTACCCTAGAACTAGACATGTGGGAGGTTGCTTTTTTTAAGAGCCAAATCTGAAGTTGCTTCTGAGACCTGTATAGTCATATACAGACACTGTAGCAGGATGAGGAGAAGGAGTATAAATTCTTTCTGCTTAGGCATTACAAGACAGTGGTTGATCCACTAGTGCATTGCTGGAGCCTGTCAAAAGCATTGACAAAAATGGACACAGATTAGCCTTCCTGTAGATTGACTAAGGTATAGTTAACCTTGAAAAGAATCCTCGCCTCTTTACCTGCTTAGGTTAACAAGGTCTGAGTTGCTCACTCTGGAGGAGGAAACTCTCCCCAGAGAACACCTTTTTGCTATCGACAGACACGGGCACTTCTGAGAGGTAAAGGCAATGGTTTGGAATCAAAGTTTTAGTTTCTAAGGAGGAAAAAAAGCATGCATACTCACAGTGAGTTTCATCTTGACTGCAGAGCTGATGCTGGTGCAGGTAGAATGAACGATGCGAACCGTTCACCTTATATACGTTTTCAGAATTAGGCGTGGAATGGTTAAGTGTTGAACTAAAATTATTTTGTAATTTGCATCCCTGTCTGCATGTCACCGAAAAGTATTTCCTGCTGTAACTACTGCATAAATATGGGGATTGTACTTTTGCAAATTTTGACCTGCCAGTCTGATAATTATCAGATAAGAATCCATTTGCCATGAAAAATTAAATATTTTTCATAGGAACTTTCTGACATGTACTAATTACTTTTGAAAATTCACATCAAACTTAAGACCAGAGATAGCCTAGGGTTTAAAAGAAAAGCCTTACAGTAGACAAAATAAACAAGAGCCTTTGTACTTTCCAAAATGTACTGCGTGTTACCACGTAACCATAGGGCCCACCAAAATATTTGGCCCAAATGCCACATTGCCACTGAAAATTTTTTTACAGTAAATAGGCAGCCCAAGCTGTAATGTCACATAATGTGCAAGTCTGTGGATGCCTCTTTGTTCTTTCAGGTGGCAACAGTCATTATTTTTTTTTCCTCACCTTGCCTCAGCTTCTTTTCTCTGGTGATGCAGAGAAAAAGAGGTGATGGTTCAGATAGGGAGGTTTTGGGACACATGGGTTTTGTGTCAAGTTGCTCATTTTATTCTGCGTGCAGCCTTAGTCTGTGGCAGGGAATCACTGTAAAGATGCAGAATTACTTTTCAATGGAATCCAGCACATATTAATAAAAGTAGGGCTTTTTAATATATAAAAATTACTTCTAAGCCGTCCTGCAAGTGCAATATTAAATTAAATCTGGTCTCAGATTCACTGAGTCGAGCCTGCATGTCCAAAGCGACATATTTGATACATACAGTTACGCCACATGGTGGTTATCCCTATTTCCCTGCAAGGCTGCTGTCCTCTTTGCACGCAGGGCTGTGACAGATCTGCAATCAGATTATTATCCCCTTTTAGTTTTTCAGGTAGGCAGTGATGACGTAGTGAGAAGAACGCCGAGGGCAATGAAGAAAGACTTCAGGGCCTTGGGACGACTGGTTAAGGGATCGGGAGGACAAGTCTTGTTCTCCTCTATCCCTCCAGTTGCGGGGTTTGATGAGGGGGTAAACGGGAAGAGCCAGCAGGTCAATGACTGGCTTTGAACCTGGTGCTACCAGCAGGGTTTCGGGTTCTTTGATCACAGCCTGATTTACAGAACACCAGGCCTGCTGGTAGCAGATGGGAAAAGCCCATCTCGCAGGGGGAAAAGGGTTCTAGGACTAGAATTAGCGGGGCTAATTGAGAGAGCTTTAAACTAGATTGGAAAGGGGCTGGGCATGTAACTGTGCTCACTAGAGAGGCACGCAGCTGTAGTAGCTCCACACTTGTGGGGCAGCGTGCTAGTATTTTTGAGAATCGGAAGGCCCACCACCCCTCAAGGGCAAAGACTACACACTCCTTGGCCTCTCTGAAATGCCTGTACACTAATGCGCGCAGCATGGGGAACAAGCAAGAGGAGTTAGAGATCTGTGTGCGGTCACAGGGCTGTGATCTCATTGCAATTACTGAGACGTGGTGGGATAGCTCGCATGACTGGAAGACTGCCATGGAGGGCTATGTTCTTCTCTTTAGGAAAGATAGGCCAGCGAGGCGAGGTGGTGGAGTCTGTCTTTATGTGAGAGAGCAACTGGAAGGTACTGACCTCTCCCTGGGGACAGATGAGGAGCGATTTGAGAGCTTATGGGTAAGGATTGAGGGGCAGAGTAACAGGGAAGACACTGTTGTGGGTGTTTATTACAGGCCACTGGATGAGGAAGAGAAAGTTGATGAGGCCTTCTACAGACAAGTGAGAATCGCCTCACAATCACAGGCCTTGGTTCTCCTGGGGGACTTCAACTACCCTGATATCTGCTGGGAAGGTTACACAGCTAGGCAGGTGCAGTCCAGTAGGTTCCTCCAGTGTGTTGGTGATAACTTTTTGACTCGGGTGGTGGAGTAGCCCACAAGGAGAGGTGTACTACTGGACCTAGTACTGACAAAGAGGGACTGGTGGAGCTCAGGATTCAGTGCAGTATGCACAAAATGACAAGCATGGTTGAAACTTTAGACTTCAGGAGGGCTAACTTCGATCTCTTCAAGGAATTGCTGGGAGAAATCCCATGGGAGAGGGCTCTAGAGGGTAAAGGAGCTCAAGAGAGCTGGCTGATATTTAAGCACCACTTCCTCCAAGCTCAGGATCGGTGCATCCCGAAGAGCAAGAGATCAGGCAAGGGAAGAAGGAGACGTGCATGGCTGAGCAGGGAGCCTCTGAAAAAGCTCAGGTGGAAGAAGGGAGTTTACCGTATGTGGAAGAAGGGGCTGACGGCTTGGGACGAGTATAAGAACGCTGTCAGGGTATGCAGGGAAGAAATGAGAAAAGCCAAGGCAGCCTTGGAATTGAACCTGACAAGGGATGTCAAGGCCAATAGGAAGGGTTTCTTTAAGTATATAGGAGGCAAAAGGAAAACCAGGGAAAATGTGGGCCCGCTGTTGAATGAGACGGGTGCAGTGTGACAGATGATGCAGAGAAGGCGGAGTTGCTGAATGCCTTCTTTGCTTTGGTCTTCACTGCTCAGGCCAGCCCTCGGGAGTCCCAGACTTTGCAGGTAACAGAGAAAGTCTGGAGGAAGTATGACTTTCCCCTGGTCAGAGAAGAACAAGTTAGGGATCGAGTAGGTAAACTGGATATCCACAAGTCCATGGGGCCTGATGAGATGCACCCGCCAGTACGGAGGGAACTGGCGGAAGTCACTGCTGAGCCTCTCTCCATAATCTTTGAAAGGTTTGGAGAACAGGGGAGGTGCCTGAGGACTGGAGGAAAGCCAACGTCACTCCGGTCTTCAAAAAGGGCAAGAAGGATGACCTGGGAAACTACAGGCCAGTCAGCCTCACCTCCATGCCTGGAAAGATGATGGAACAGCTCGTTCTGGGCATCATCTCCAAGCGTCTGGAGGAAAAGAAGGTTATCAGAAGTAGTCAACATGGATTCACCAAGGGGAAGTCATGTCTGACTAATCTGATAGCCTTCTACGATGGCGTGACTAGGTGGGTGGATGAAGGGAGGGCAGTGGATGTTGTATACCTTGACTTCAGCAAGGCTTTCGACACTGTCTCCCACATCATCCCCGCAGGCAAACTTAGGAAGTGTGGGTTGGATGAATGGACAGTGGGATGAATTGAACAGTGGCTGAATGATAGAGCTCAGAGGGTTGTGGTTAGCGGTGCAGAGTCCAGTTGGAGGCCAGTAACAAGTGGTGTCCCTCAGGGGTCAGTACTGGGTCCAGTCCTGTTCAGTATATTCATCAATGACCTGGATGAAGGGATAGAGTGTACCATCAGCAAGTTTGCTGATGACACAAAACTGGGAGGGGTGACTGACACACCGGAAGGCTGTGTCGCCATACAGCGTGACCTGGACAGGCTGGAGAGTTGGGCAGAGAAAAACCTGATGAAATTCAACAAGGGGAGCGTAGGATACTGCATCTGGGGAGGAATAACCCCATGCATCAGTACAGGTTGGGGGCTGACCTCCTGGAGAGCAGCTCTGTGGAAAGGGACCTGGGAGTTCTGGTGGCCAACAGGGTGACCATGAGCAAGCAATGTGCCCTGGTGGCCAAGAAGGCCAATGGCATCCTGGGGTGCATCCAGCAGAGTGTGGCCAGCGGGGTGAGGGAGGTCATCCTCCCCCTCTGCTCTGCCCTGGGGAGGCCGCAGCCGGAGCACTGTGTGCAGTTCTGGGCTCCCTGGGTCACGAAGGACAGGGAACTGCTGGAGAGGGTACAGCAAAGGGCTACAAAGATGATGAGGGGATTGGAGCATCTTTCCTACGAGGAAAGCCTCAGGGATTTGGGTCTTTTTAGTCTAGAGAAAAGAAGACTGAGGGGGGATCTTATCAATGATCTTATCAAATATAATTCAAATTGGATCTTATCAAATTTGATCTTACCAAATATAAAATCCTCAAAGGGAGGGTGCCAGGCAGATGAGAAGAGTCTTTTTTCAGTGGTGCCCCGTGATAGGACAAGAGGTAACGGGCACAAACTTGAACATAGGAAGTTCTATCTTAACATGAGGAGGAAGTTCTTTACACTGAGGGTGGCAGAGCAGTGGCACAGGCTGCCCAGAGAGGTGGGGGAGTCTCCCTCACTGGAGACATTTAAAACCCGCCTGGACTCCATCCTGTGCCACTGCTGTAGGTGACGCAGCTCTGGCAGGGGGTTGGACTGGGGGAGCTCCAGAGGTCCCTTCCACCCTATCCATTCTGTGACAGCTGGGGCTGCCTGATGTTGTGCTGTGCCATAGGCCCTGCTCAGGTCAGATCCCTGCTGCTTCAGGGGACTTTAAACCATCATCTGTTACACAGTCTGGCCCATAGTCTTCAAGGGCTCAAAGGCCCCCAGAAAGACATTTCCCAGTGACTTGCGATCGGGTAAGTGAAGAGGGCTGTGCCTGTTTGGTCTCAGGGAAAATGCAGTGTAACGTTGGAAAAGGAGAGGAGATTCTCTCCAGAGACTCCCAGGCAAGTGGGACAGGAACTTTGTTTAAATCCTGCAACCATATGGCTGCTTTTCTTTGGAGGTGCTAAACTCTTCTTGGGTGCAGTTTTCTTTGGGTTTCATGTCAGTTAACCATTCAAGACCCCAAATTCATTTCCCTGAACCGAACCGGCTGCTGCATCCTTTATTTAGGGTAACCCTTGACTGTTCCTGAATGGGTAAAGTGTCTCTTGGAGCAACTCCTTTTGAATTCCAACGCAAGGGCCTCTGAGCAAAGAGGGAAGGTGAAGGTCTGGTATTCTCCAGGCAGACGGAGTTACTGACGTGATCGTCTTAGATGAAGGAACCAGTGCCAGCCGTTTTGCCCTAGTTTTGGCCTGACTATGGTTTGATTCTTTCAAATTCCCAGCTTCACTTTTGATGGGTTAGGGTGTGCTTTTTTGCTTCCTGTGTTAAGCATTTTCCAAACATTGTTGAGTAACACCTGTAGTCAACTCCAAAGTGCATTTAATACACTTATTAATTCTGTTACTTGCAGCTTGATTTCTGGGTTGATGAGAGCAAAAGTGCATCTGTCTCTTCGTAATTGGCCCTGTTGCATTGCCACACTTATTTTTAACATAAAACATTGTAATACTTAGTATGTTTGTAAGAAGTTAAAAATAAAAATAGCTCAGATACGCTTCTTTCAATAAATCTGGACTTCAGGCCATATTGTTTTAAATATGGTTATGCAGTAGAAATAGCACCATTTGCTTTAAGTAGTGATGAATAATTGCTTAAGGCAGCGTGTGAAATGTGACTGGGAAATTGTACAGGATGGGATTGGAATGCCAAACCTGGGATTATGCAAGAACACCGGTCTTTGGAATGGGTTCCACTTTTTGAAAGGATTAGTAAAAACACGGTGCAGCCCAATGGAGGTTGATGGTAGATTTTACTGAGACACAAAACCTCTACAGAGATCAGACAAAGAGACAGAAGCAATTGAAATGTGATCAAGAGAAGATTATCGAGGAGAAAACTCTTGTTTGTGGGTAGACAGGTCTGTGAATTTCTTCCTCAAAACTTTGTCCGGAATAACTAATCACAGTAATAGACAGGCAGTTCCTTAATCTGAACTTTCAAACATGCAACATCTTGCTTTAGGAAGTTTGATCCTGAAAGAAAAGGAAAAACTGATTAGGTTTGGACTGAGGAAATAACAGAACAAGGTAGCTGAGATGCTTCCAACATAATTGGAAATGTACTGGGAAACGCCATTTAGAAATTGAGCTGCATCTTTCTAAACTTAGACGACAAGCAACTGTTGGTGCAATCTTTTTAGACAAATGTAAGCTGCAAATGGGGCTGTGAATCTCAAAAATGTGCTGTGGCAGGACCCCTGGTAGCTGAGTGTTATATATGCATGAAGTTGCCTAAAGAATTCAGACTCACGTCAACAGCGAGAGCGCAAAACCTTCCCGGAAAAGCCTGGTCTCCAAGTTGTATGCAGAAGAGTGACAGGCCTGCTTTTTCCCTTATGCACGCATGCAATGATTTCTGAGAAGTCATGGAAAAGCACAGGATCTCAGTAATTAACTTGCTTGTTTTCACTTAAATCTTCTTCACCCTTACTTGTGATCATGTTGGTCTTTATTTTGGTATCCAAAGCACTGTTCCGAGTGTACTCACCAGCAGCTGGGTACGCAAGGTAAGAGGGAATTCCTCTGCACAGAGCTTGAATACGTTTTCCATATGGGCGCAGGCTTTGGAGCCTGTTTCTTGAGATAATGAAGCGATTCTCTGGGGCTGGAAGTTGGTTCGGACCAGGTGCCTAAGATCAAAGAGACAAACCCAGAAAAGAGCGTTTAGGAAAACCCAAACTGGAGTTGAGCATCTGTCCGCACATCTTAGGTAATGGAGAAGGGGTTATTCAAGTTTCCAATGCAGCTTTAGAAAGGCTGGGCTTTTGGAGTGACTCAGCCCTGCTGAGAAACTCGTCTGCAGTTCTTGGAGCTTTTTCTCCTCTCTGTGGGTCGGGAGCGAGTGCTTCTCACAGGCAACTGATTTGCTTTCTCAGCACTGTCATTCACCATCCTACCTGGTGTCCTTGAGGAGGTGCAGGAAAGGGTTTATCAAGCAAAAACCTCTTGTCCATCTGAGCAATGATGCAGGTGTGTTTTGAAAACACCTTGGTTGCAACGTAGCCCTGTTAAAATATAAAAAGCTTTTTGTTGCAAACAATATACAGTGGAAGATAAGTGGATTGCCAGAGAAGTCAGGCTTGAAAAAAAGGCTTTCTACAGTCCAAATAATGATAGGGAAGGAAAATATTGTTTTTTCAATTATGTTGTGCAGGTGAATGTGTCATGGAGGCTGACAAGGGCCTTTGGAAAAGGTGAATTGCCTTCTGCGGTAATGCCACGTGTATGATACGTTCCAGTGCTTAAGTCAGGGGAAGGAATTCGTTGCTGACAACACCCGTGCAGCACACAGTACAGCGGAAACAATACAATGGTGAAATGGGAACGTTCTTTGGCATCTCCTCTAAAATCTCGTGAAGTTTTGTTGAAGCTTAGGTGTTTTGCAAAAAGCTTTTGGTTGTTTTCCCATTCTTTCAAGCCATGGTGGCAGCCACTTACAGTCCTCGGAGCGCTCCTTTGGGTTGGTGCTGACCCCAGTGTCAGTGAAAGAGCGGCGTGAGTGCTCACCGTGGTGCCCCTGCAAGTTGTTCTCACTATTCTGATTTTTGAAAAAGCTTAAAGGAGGCAAGGGTTTAGGTTTGGGGATTCCCAGTAGTCTTTCCCTCCATGAAGCAATACCTGTAGTAACCATGTTTGGGGAAATGACTGCTTTTAGGGATCTGGTTAAAGGGGAGATGGCTTCTGGCCTTCGAGGGGAGGCTGGGAAGCCATTAGTACTGTTGTGGCAAACCTTACATTCAGGCTTTACCTAGCGCTGGTTTTCATGTGTCTGAAGCATCGACCTTATGAAGACAGACAAGCTTTAACGCTACTGCTGTATTCCCCCCATGCCTATGAGCCCAGGTGGAAAAGACGACGTTGTTCCATCTGAACACTGGAGAACTTCCTTTAAAGTTAAACACTGTACTGGCTGTTCTGCGTCAAGCTTGCAAGAAAAATTTCTAGGAAAATTCAAATAATTCCTTTCTGTTCTTTCCCCAGCAGGAAACTGCAGGCAGAGGGTTACTGAGTGTTTCACTGTATTTTGTGGTCAGATCCTTCATGGTAATACCCATTTCTCTCCACACAATTGCTTTCACAGCGTTCATGCTAATCTCAAGACAGACTTTGTTGATTTCATAGCTCGCAACTGTCTTTTCCCCTTGATATATCAAGGACTGAAATACCTTCTTTGGTATAAGAAAAATGCAGTTTCCTGCTAAGTATCAGGCTTTAAATGCAGCTTAACTTTCAGAAAGGTATTGTTCAGAGGCTATAGCAAAAGACGACTGTTTCTTATGGCAGCAGTGTCTAATTGCATGTAGCTCTATACTTACCCTGTTAGCGAGAGCTGGAGCCAGGAAAACTCCCAGAAGAGAAGAAATCACAATCTGAAACGAACATTTGAAATTCACAGCACTGTAACATTGGGACTTGGATCAAGTTAAACTACTTTTGGGTTCCTGTTCAACTTTGTGTCCATGCTTAGCACTTTTCTGAAGTGGGGTCTAGCTGAAGAGTTTTTAAATATGCAGAAGAATGTTTTATTAATGAGCTCACATCAGAGCATGAGTTCATGTAAATGACCCTTAACCTGAGCAGTATACTTTGCACAGGTAAGAAGATCATTCAGACACAGTGGGTTTTAAAATAGGTTCAGTAAACTCCTTGGAAAAAGGTGTTCTGAAATATTTTGTCTTGAAGAGTGAACTTTTCACGCTGAGCTTTGGATTTCAGATGTGGAGCAGATCCATGCAACGTGCACGTGCAGCTATGGTGAAGAGTTGGAGTGTGGATGCACAGAAAAGCTCTGTGCTTGGAACAGCGCTGAAATGGGACTCGAGCATCCTCACAGTAGATCTCATGCCTGTGAATGGGTTTGCCTTATTGGCACGTGCACTGTACAGCCTGGGTACTTTATCCATAGCTGATAACCATCTTTTAAATCAACAGAGGTGATCATCTTGCTGTGATAAAACTGTGAAGTCTGTCCCCAGAAATCATGGATTTGGTTCTAAATCATAGAATTACTGAGTTCTTCTGTTAACCTTCCTTTCTGAGCTCGTTCAGTTCGGATCTGCTTTCCGGTCTTCAGGCACAGCCTCTGTTCTTCACAGAGCCTCTTCACAAAAGTGGTACCTGATTATGGACTGAGGGCGAACTCTAGAAAGCGACCATAAACTAGAAATAACAGCAAATGAGTAAGGGAGGAGCAGTAACAACGGGCATTTTACATGAACTAGTACTTAGAAAGTAGATGTTAATGTTTTTGGGGGGTTGATAATTATATACAGAGCTCTGGTGTTCATCCATTTTGCACCCACTTTGCAGTTTG
The DNA here is from genome assembly GCA_017639485.1 of Pluvialis apricaria. Taxonomy (NCBI): domain Eukaryota; kingdom Metazoa; phylum Chordata; class Aves; order Charadriiformes; family Charadriidae; genus Pluvialis; species Pluvialis apricaria. The sequence goes on from CM030030.1 coordinate 5,937,322, forward strand.
CAGGAGGTGTAAAATACAATGAGAGAAAGTAATGAATTCCTAAGGGCACAGATTTACTGTTCTTCTAATGGGACTGATTTGGGGATGCCACATGGAGACAGGTATGTCCTTAGCCTCCGAGCTACATGTAGAATTCTTATTTTGTATGTCGTGAAACCCTCTCGTAGTCTCTGGAAACTTAACTAATCGACTAGTTCTCAAGAAGGGCATTGAGAACCTGAACTGTACGATGCCAATCCCTGTGGTGTTGTTAGCAAGGAGTTGGAAATCAGTTTTGTCCATGTCTTCCAACAACCGTAGCCAATTTGGCCATTACAGTAATGCGTCACACTTGGAAGCCTTAATCTCCAAATCTTCCATCAGCTTCTGATTGCTGGAGTAGTTTGTGGATGTGTGGATTCATTGTGGGGAAAATGTCTCCAAAAAGCCAGGCTCTCCTACTGGAAGTACATCTAGGCTTTGCCTGACACAGAGAGTATGTTCTGTCTCGTAATAATGTCGTTAATTGATCAAAAGCTTTTGGCACTTGTCTGATCGGATCAGCAAAAGTCAGTCAGTCCAATGTAAGGTGAAAATCATGACGTTGTGGCTATTGTTGTGATTCACCGTCACTAAATGACTGATTTCACATGTCGTTCTGCTCTTACCTGGGCCTCAGCAAGCAGAAAGCAGGACCTCGTGCTTCTTGGGTGTTTTTCACAAGAAGTGAGCTTACGAAGACATAATGACTAATGGAAAATTAATGTAAGATTCAGTTTAAAAGCATATAAAATTTACGAAAGCTTTATGTTTTAGCTTGTGGTGCCTCAACGCTGTTAGATTCCTGCTATGAAAGGCTTGTTTGGCTACTGAAATGTACTCTGAGTATTTCTCACGCATCTGTAATGTAGAAACAAAGAGTCTTTTGAGAAGAAGGGACAGAGTGAGCTTTGAAGAGGAGGGTAACGCGGATCTAATCTAGTCCAATCTAATGGTGCTTGTCACAATTTGATATCAGTTTATATGTATTCTGATATATTGCTTAGCAGCATGGCTTTGTTACACTTGAGATAACATTTTCCGTGTGGAGTTCCGTGGAATAAAGCAATTGTGTGCAATTTCCCTTTTTTCATTGTGGCCGGTTTGCTGAGAGAGATTTCCATAGAATTTCTTTCACCTTTTTTCCGATGACTGAGATTACAGAAATGTGTTGCCTCTTAGCTAGTGTTCTTGTTTTATTAGAAGGGAACAGGCCTCCGTTACGACTTTCTCACAGAAAGTAGCGTGGGATTTGTGAAGGTTCTGCACTGTCTGACGTGGGGTTGCAGATGAGGAGGAGTCCAGGCAAGGTCATAGTCATAGGAGAATACTTCTCATGGCAATAATATGCGGTCACAGACATTTTCATAAAATACAGAAATCAGTGGTTGCTTTAAAGAAGGAGTCTCCATCCTGCTCCTTTTGTTTGGTGACCTTGTGTGAACCACATAGCCTCTGAAGTTTTGCGTCACTCCTTTGTATGCTGAGGGGGCTGGCAGTTACGCCGATTGTCTTGTGAAGCACAGTGGTTATTGCTAATTATGTCACTAATTTCAATGCATGTGCTATATACATCATGGTAACTGATCAAAAATAAGTGGCACTTCTTGTTAAGAGTTCATGCATGTATTAGAAGGAAGAAATGGCTGAAGAATTAGTCTGCTCAGTGGCTGGCACGTAGCCCACCATGACGTAGGTTTTTCTTTCCAGGATTTGTCTGCAGATTGTCAAGCTGTTAGGGATTGCATTTTGGAAGACAAAATGCAGCTTGTATGAATGAATAGCAGAGTTATTCCTGATGCCATTTGGCATGGAGCCAACAAGAGTGGGAACTGCTCTATAGTTTAAACCAGTAAATAGCCATTTGCAGAGTGATTGATTTTACAAAAGCTGATTTACTGAGTGCTCATAACCTATTGAGGTGAGGTTATCTGTCCCAACCCAAAATTCAGATATGACGCTTACCACAGTGTGGCATGCGGATATGGACTTGCTGGAGACATGAAGAAAAGTTCTGTCACGTGTTGCTACACCTCCAGCAAGATATAAAAGTTCAAGGTCTCTGGGATTTTCTTGCATTCTTGTTTTCTGCAGCCTCTTGTTCTTACCTGAAAGAAAAATGAACGGATTTGTGAGTATATCCATTTTTATTGAACTTAGATGATCAAAAATTCCTTATTTTTAAAAACAAAAGGGTAGAGAAGAAGATGCTCAAGTAAGTGGTGCAGCACTGGGACTGATGATCTGTGGGTTGTTCAGTGGGAAACTTGCATTTCTCGGGTGTACAGTAATCCCCTTGGAGTCAGCAGCAGCATCATTTGAGCAAAGAGTGCAGAACTTGGACTACAGTACAGAAGGGGGATTTAGTTATGATATAATTATTACAGTTGTAGAGACACATCAAGAAGTAACACGGCATCAAGGAGTGTGATTTTGAAAAATACAAACCCATGTAATGGTTAAGTTATCATTCTGCTTTTTCAGTTACAGACAAATGAGAGCCTAGTAGCAAGAATTTCACAAGGCAGAGTTGTAATTGTTTTCAACTAATACGCGTGTTAAGTGGGTAATGTTTCAAACTGATGCTGCAGCTGCTTCCCTCAGTTCATGAACTGGTTGCTGTTTTTATGGCACTGCCTGGTGTTTCTGTTGAGTGAGAATGCTTATTCCTTTGACAGGCTGCAATCCTCGTTCTGCTGGGAGTCGTTTGGACTCAGACTTCTGCATTGGAGTTGAGTAGACTGAGGAGCCTTGCAGTGCAGGTACTGCTTGAAGATGCATGAGATTGCTGGGCAGGGGACGAATATAATAGGAAGGAAAGCACAGAAGAAACTAACCAGATGCCTAGTGCCAAGCACAGAGAAAAATAGCATTTGCCAAAGGTGACAGTGGTACAAGCCGAAGAGGAAGCTCTGCTTCTTGTGCAGAGCAACAAGAAACTGGGGGGAGGGGGGTTGGGGGCGTAGGTGCCCTTAGGTCAAGCTAAAATGTGGGGACCGTTGCAGTCTCCTGCCAGTCCCTGCTGCCAGACGTAATGACTGGGGTGCCCCGTGTTGTTTTTCCTGAGCCTGCGGTGAGGGCCTGTCCCCTCCTTTCTCAGCCTGACTCACTCTTGCATGACTTATCTCCACCTCGAGGGCCTCCTGAGACTGCTAAAGGGTTGTTAAGGGATTTAGTGTTTACATAAAGCAATCTTCCTTGAGTTTTGAGAGAAAGCATTTGTTTGTAGTGCACCTTTTAAAGGTGCAAGCCAGATGATGAACAATGGTTTTGTGGTTTTTTTTATGAAAGACCATTCTCCTGGAAGAACCTGACGATGTCACTGTAGCTGTGACTGTTGCCAAAGACATGCACATTGTTAATATCCAAGTCCGTTCTGGCCTGTACTCCTCTGATACCATTATTGACTACGCACATGTAAGTAAATCTAAGAATCTGCCAAGACTTAATCGCTGAGGAAGTTTTTAAACTCAGAAATTCATTTACTGTACTGTCACCATGAGTTGTCCTGAAACAGTTTCTTTGACGACTCCCGTGACCTTTCCTCCTCTTTACGCCATCTCTTTTGGCAGTTCCTGAAAGTGAGAAGAATGGCAGTGACCTCAGTGAGGTCAGAGTTGAGAACGGGCTGCCATCGCTCACGTAGAGCAAGTGCAGCAGAAGTCTGTCGGAAAAGATGCTTCCAATCTTATGGACAGACATGAGTGTGGGCAGGCCGCGTCCATTCCCCAAAGGTGACAACGTCAATGCAGAGTCATTGCTCAGTAGTGGCCTGTGTAGCCCCTTGGTGTTTCTTCTAGGTTGTCCTAAAGATTGTGGGTAAATCCAACTAATATTTGTGGTAGGCATTTTCAATGAATTAATTAACTGTTGTGTTTTTTTAATCACAGGGATACATTGCAATAAGGTTATTTTCACGAAGTGCCTGCTTTATCATGAAAATAAATAAGGAATCCATCCCAGAGCTGCAAGAAATCCAACGCCTGGCTCTTGAGAGACAGGTGACTTTGTAGTGAAACTCATGCTGTGTCGAGGACAGGCTGCTGTATAGGAGTTGTGTGGTGTGACGGGAGCCCTCCATTCTGCCTTTAAGAACAGCTTTTCTTAGGAATGATGAAGTAGATCTGACAAGAGAGAACTTTAAGGGAATATATGGACCATTATTTTAAGATAATGAGCAATCATGACTTCCTGCTGCGGTTTTATAGTGGACAATCGTGTCCTTGGAAGTAGTGTAACTTGACTGTTTTGGGTGATCACAATATGAGTTCAGGCAGGATTTTCTTTATTTCGTTGTCCTGCTGATAGGCTGAGCTTGACATAACTTGAAATAATTCTGTGTGGGGAACAGAATTTAGGAATGAATTTACTTTGACCAGACTTTGACTTTCCTATTTGGGCAAAGGTTTCATGAAGGTGACTGGAAGTGTTGCCTGGAGATGGGCTTGAGTTCTGGACCAATTTATGACAGCCTAACAGTAGCGCATTTACAGCAAACCTTACTGCAAGTTAACATAACTTATTATGATAGTAATACAGCTCAATTTTGCCATGTTGACAGAATTAGTATGCAGTGAACTTTGTTTCCAAATAGCTTGAAAATATTTATTTTCTTGCAAAACATTTATCTGCTTTAGCCAATGCTTTATGTGAGGCAAAGGGAGGTGATCTTAGATTTGGGGTTTTTCTCAAAAGCGTCCAAGTAGAATGAAACCAAAGCTGCGTTACTGATGATGTCTAACATTTTCTGTTTAGAATATGAACACAGCACGATCTCCAAAGAATCTGTGGTTGCAGTTTCAATCTGGCCATTCTGTGCGTGGGAGTAACAAAGACTGGCTTCTCTATGGTAAACCCATTGAACAAACCTGCACAGGTCTGCCTCTCTACCAGCTTGCAGATTCTCAACGTAAGTGACGCGATCAGAACATTTTGCTTCTGTTACAGAGCATAAGCACCTTTCTATCCTTTAAACGTATGTCCATGTGACACCTTTGAGGCAGGAACATCTTTCCCTGTTTGAGAGAGGAGGAGTAAACTACCTAGCAGGAAGGAAAGGGTAAGGCTGTGGGATGCTTTGGAAAAGCTGGTGAAGCGCTGCTTTTCGTTGTTAAGCATGTAAATATCTGGGACAGCTCTTCCCAAGTGGTTTACCTGGTGTCAGAGGAGCCATTGTGTAGCAGCTGTACCCAGCTTATGCCCTGATGATACAATGGCCCCACAAGGCAGGTACTGTATGCCGGCGTGCTGCCTGCTGTGCGTAAGGGAAAGGAGAAACACAAATGTGATTGAAAGCTGCGCAGACAATTGCTGCCTTTGTGCTACGCCATAGGAGTTTTACACAGTGTCCGTTGAGACCAACAGGAGCCTTGAATAGGACCATAATTGGGATTGCAATTTGTGCATTTAACAGTCTTTTCCTTGTTGGATACATGGATCTTGTCACTGCTAATATCTTCATTTTCTTGTTTCTTTTAGCACTACCGAATGTTCATGGCTGTGCCAGTGCAGGAATTCCAAGAATTTTGGGTATTAAAATCTGTGAAAAAGCCAATTAAAAAGTCAATTAGTCTGGATCTTGACAGTCCTGTGGCATGGAAACGGCTTGTTTCTTTGCATGCTTTTGTGATGGTGGCCATGTTCTCCAACTGGAACAAACCTTGGTGTTGGTCTCAGCTTACCTATCCTAAGCTTTGAGTGCAACGTACCTATGATACACAAATAAAGATAATGCAGTAATTAAAATGCTTTGTCTTTTTCCATCGTCTGAAAACAGAAGGGAAATAAAGTGGGCCTTGCTAGTTTTCCTACAGAAGAGAGACGTTTCCCTGTGGTGCATTCCTGTGCTCAGGCTGCAATGTGACCGAGGCATTGGTATGTGCTTCATGCTAGTGAGGAAACAGTAACAGAATAGTTTTTTCCACTGGAGGACTTGCCTTTGGCATCAGCAGCCGGCCTCTTTGGGTGCTGACTCACTTCTGTGTGATTGCTGGTGGGAAAGAGCAAAGAGATGAATACACAGATAAAGGGAGGGAGCAGATCTATGTTAGCAGCACTGGCAAAGAAGCTCGAATTCTGCAAGGCCCCTGAAAAATGGTAGCAATTTGAATAGGTGCGATGGGTCAGAGATCTTTTTGTTCTGGGTGTTTTTCAAAGCTGCGTGGAGGAGACTGTCCCAGTCCTAAAAGGTTCATAACCTGGAATGAAACGGTCCTTTCACAGAATGCCAGTGTAATAAGAGCTGTGACTGCTTGCTGAATGCCGCGTGTATGCTGAAGAGCAGTTTGTGTCAGGAGCCGATTAACATACAAGATGAGGCAGCATTGGTGCTGCCTGCCTGCTCTTCTGGTAGGTCTGAGTGAATGCTTGAAGTCGCACGTCCTTTCCATCAGTGCTTGGAAGGAGTGTATCTTTTGGGGCTGAAGACTGTTTACTGGAGCCCTGGCTGGCTGCCAGAGGGCAAGGCATTCCTTTGGAGTCCAGGAACCTGGCCCCAGGTCTGCAATTTGTTATTTTCAAATCATCCTCCTGGTGAAACCATCTGCTGTTTATTAAGAGAGCATTTTGGTGAAACTGTTCTTTACGGGGAATGGTGTTCCGAACAGGCTGCAGGTACTTGGAGATCCAAAGGAATTTTCTGGAGGGTCAAACTTGGGTGCTTAACTCCGGGAACAGTTGTGTGTATCTGCAAGATGCAGGGTAGCCTGTTCAGCTGTGTTTTGAAATGGAGCTCACTGATGGGACGTAAAACTGGGAGTTGTAGTCCTGATGTTTGTTTGGCTGTTCACACAGGGGTGTGAAACACCTCAAAGCAGCCTTTGAGAGCCCTGCTTGGCAAGAGTACTCACGTGGCTTGTGACTTTCAAAGCTTTTGTGGTTGCAGTATCCAGAGAGGCTGTTGTTTCAAGACCTTCAAAACTCAGTGGAAGCCCTGATCCAGCTTCCAAGTGACAGCTGTCATGTCTCAACCCTTTCTTTGTGTATTCTTGTGTTAGAGGGCATGGAAGTTATGGCAAGCCCCTCCCCTGTCCCGAGTCAGCCAACCTCTTCAACGTCTAGAAAATAACTGCCTTAATTGTCTAGACTTCATATATCTTTGGATTATTTCTTTAGGGGTGCTGGCCTGACATCGACTCTCCAGTGACAGTTTGAAGACCAGAGATTGAAGTAGATGCCAAAGGAACAGACTGGTTGAGCTTTGAGAGAGAGGCAGACTAGATGTACGAACAAAGCTGAGTTTTATTATTCTCAGATTATGATTTAATTCAAAGTTATTTAAAGCGATTAGTCAATACAATCTGGTTTTCTGTGTTTTTGCCATATAGATGAACCTGAACCTGTACTGTGTGTGCAGTGATAGTGGTCCTTTGACTTTCCCGTCCTCTTGCTACTAGTTTAATCAGAATTAATTACTTTAAAGCAACCCTCTGCGTGCTACCTTCATTTATTAATGGAAGAGTGTTCTGAGACATGAGTGAGACCTGAATGAAACCACTGAGGGGTTATGCATGGTTCTAAAAGGTGTGGGCTAAACTCTTCCTTTGGCCCAGGGATAAAGAGCATTACTCATGGGAAGAGCGTCCTGTTCTCGACTTGCATAGCTGCTTACAGATCACGAGGACAGTTCTGAATGGACCAAATGAGGGCTGCATTGCTGCCTTGATACTATCGATGGGAAAGTGAAGCACGATCGACTCTCTGTGGTTTGACTGCTATCATGGAAATTGTCCGTGGGCAAGGCTGTTTAGAAAGTGTTGCATATACACCTAAAAAGCTTATCGACAAGCTTTTAGTCTTTACTGCCTACTAATTTTGAAGGCAGTGTTACAAGTTCAGTAGATTTGTACTTGATCCTGGAGCAAATAACTCTACAAAGAACTCTGAAACAAGCCTCAAGACTTCTTATCTGCCCTTTGGTTTTGTTTGAGCTGGGGAGGTTGTGTTTCTGCCCTTCATGTACTCAAACATGAAATAAGATTGTTTCTAGCTTTGGTTTTAGTTCACAATCTCATTGTATCAGTCAGGCCTGTTATGGATATATTTGCGTTTTGACTGCTGTGTTTATGGATTGATAAATGATGCTTTCTATCCATCTACTCTCACAGCACCTCCAGTGCCAAGGTGCACAGCTTGGGGGAACCTGTTCTGGATGGAGCACCCGGGAGGCAAATCTGTTGTGACGTTTCTGTACCTTTTGGGGTGCGGCTCACAACAAAGAGAAAAGGAAGCAGGGGAAGAATCTTGTATGTCTTTGATACTGTAGTTGGCCTGTGCTATTTCCTTCTTTGCTGACAATGCTACAGTTTACCATACCCGTCTTACACTACAATTAATCTATTTTTCTTATCTTGCAAGGTGATGGATGTTATTACTGGAGTACAGGGAAAGACCAAGGAAGTAAAAAGCAGCAAGAACAGGTGAAGCGTCCCTGAAGATATGGTCCGTCTGTTGCCTTAAATAACAGGTTTCAGTCATGTTTAAAATGTTTTCAATCATGAAACCCACAGCGTGTCAGCAAAGGGTCTGGACTGAATGTTCACAATCTGAAGGAAATAGATAGGTTTCCTTTTATTTATCGCTTAACCGAGACATACGTTTTGTATAATACGCAGCATCTACGGTCACAGAGCTTGTTAGATGTCAGTAGCTTTGTGGTTTGCCTGACAGTAGGGATCTTTTAACATTGTAATCCATGAGATTTCCCACTGGAAAATTCCCACTGATTTCCACGGGAGGGACCCACAGAGGATTGCAGCCACTTCCTAGGCGGCGATCAGCCAGCAACGGTTCTCAGAAACAATGGGGGAGAGAGTTATGTTCACAGTCAACAAAGCAGCGTGCTTATCCTAGTAACAAGTGCCTACGGTTAATGTGCCGCCGAGTGGGTTGTCCATGAGGCTGAAGCGTAAGATGAACACCTTGAAAACAGCCCAGGCAAATGGAATGTCTGCATAAGGAGATGGACAGGGCTGTGGTGATCCTACCAGGACTGGAACGCAGATCTCTCACAAAAATGAAGAACGGAGCCAGTGTGCAAGCTTAGATCCTGAAGAGAGATTGGCGGAAGGAGTCTCGAGAGGAGGAGAGTATGAGGGTGTGACTGTCAGTATCTTGACAGTTACCTGATCTTTCCAAGAGCTTCTCTCCATCCAAGTAATAGATGTGTTTTGGAAGTTTAGCTCGCTTCTCAGCTCGGCTCGTTCTAGAAAAGGTGGGGGGTTAGATGTATGTGGAAGAGAGCCCACTGGGAGGGTGCCTGAGTGTGAGTATTTGTGTGCGTGTGAGTTGGGGGCTTTTGTAAGTTAAAATAGTATTTATCCTAGGCTGGGCTATCAGGATAACGCTGATTATTTGCTCCCAGCTTTTTCAAAAAGCCTGGAAGGTGTTTAAAGGCATGCCTGGAATCCAAGCAATGGTATCACTGGATGCACACTGACAGGCAGCTAAATTATGTCAAGCATTTGGGGAGGGCAGAATTAGCACACATTCCGGTCACACCTCCAACTCTGCTGCAGTTAACCTTTCTCGATCCCTATACATATCAGTGGGCAGGAAGCCTCAGTGGTCCCTCCCTGCCAAGGACGCCGATTTAGCTAGTCACCTGCGCTGCACAGTAATCCAAGATCTTCTTACCACTGAACCCGTTCCACTGAGAACCTCTCCCCCACACCGCCCCAAATTTCCTGCTGTATGAGACTGTTCACCGAGGTGGAGGTGTGACACCTTTGCCAGATCATGCCTTAATTTTAGAAGACGAAAGCTTGCCTCTTGAGCACGTCTCTAGAACCGTTAACCACTCAGGAGCAAATTGCTGTGGTCGAGCACTGAGCAACATGGCCCAATCCATGTGCGAGAAGAGAAGAGGGCGCATCCCAGTTAAGGGGAAGTCCGTGCCCAGTTTGAATCAAGGTGCCTGGTCTTAAATAGTCAGCGTTTAAGTTATTGTCCGGAGAGGTGGCGAGCTGGGCTTTGCACGGTTACTTGTTTAAAATGAGTAAATGTCTTGGCCAGTGAGCCATACCAGATTTTCCAAGGCATGTAATCCAGTCCTGGTGGTACACGTCTGCCTTCTGCTCGAGCTGTGAACGGAGTGTGACTTCGCTTGACCACTAGATGGCAAATTGTTCCAGTAACCTCAACAGTTAGAGGGGGTTTACTGCAATCTGAATCGAGGCTTGTAATTAGGTGAGACCTTGCTGCCATTAGGCTAGTGAAAACACTGATTAGGAGCAAACCCTAACTCAAAAGTAACATAAAATGAATCCCTGTCAACCTGAGACCTGTTCCCCAGGAGGTAAAAGTGGCGTCAGGATGCAGAGGATTAGAATTCTTTCAGATTTCCAAACCTTTGAGATATTTGTTTTCACGTGTAATTACGCCGCATTTGGCGACTAAATGAACTCTTTTTTATCCCTCAATAATAGTCTGGGTTTTCTCCTTAATATATGCACCCTCAGCAAGTTTGCTGATGATACCAAGCTGTTTGGTGAAGCAGACACGCTAGAGGGGAGGAATGCCATCCAGAGGGACCTGGACAGGCTGGAGAGGTGGGCCCAAGCCAACCTCATGCAGTTCAACAAGGCCAAGTGCGAGGTCCTACATCTGGGTCGGGGCAATCCCAGGCACAGATACAGGCTCGGCGGGGAATGGCTGGAGAACAGCCCTGTGGAGAAGGACCTGGGGGTGATGATTGATGAGAAGCTCGACATGAGCAAGCAATGTGCGATCGCAGCCCAGAAGGCCAACCGTATCCTGGGCTGCATCAAAAGAAGTGTGGCCAGCAGGTCAAGGGAGGTGATTCTGCCCCTCTACTCTGCTCTCGTGAGACCCCACCTGGAGTACTGCATCCAGCTGTGGAGTCCCCAACATAAGAAGGACATGGACCTGCTGGAGCGCATCCAGAAGAGAGTCACGAGGATGATCCGAGGGCCGGAGCACAAGAAATGTTTTCTCTTTCAGAAAAGGGATGCAGCAACCGAGGAAAGAGAAATCTGCCAAAGGCCAATCGCACACTGACCACGAGCACAGGTAAGGGGGCAAGCCCCAGCACTCCTGCATTCTTCTTATCGCCCTCTCTTCATCGCAGCGCTGTTGCCACCAGGTGAAATCCAACCAGGCTCATCTGTCTGTGCCCCTGCCCGGTCCTGCTTAGCCGGGCTCCTCCCCCAGACATGAAGAACCCACAGAGGCATTATGTGCTCTTGGCTCCTTGTCTGATTTGTTGTGGGTTTTTTTTGTTGCGGGGACCAGGGTGGAAAGGGGGCTGGCAGTCTGGCTGGAGTCTTGTAGCCAGCTCTCTGTTCCTTGCAGGCAGGTCCTGCTGTTCTTCGCTCTCGTCACGGCCACGTCCTCTGCTGGTTTTAGCATCCCTCTCCCTATTCTGCAAGGTCTTTTCTTTGCTCGTTCTCTCAGCTCATGTGTGTTTAAATTGAGACATAAGGATACTAAGGCTCGAGCCAACAGTGGTAGCCAATAACCTTTTCCATCCCTGTGATGGGAAGCAGGGGCTGTTTTCACCTGAAGAAGCTCCCTGATTCAGAAATTTGCCCTGCGCACGCTGGGAGGTGTTTGACAGCAGCACACTAAGCAATGTCCCTGGGTGCAATATACTGAGAGCTGAGCCAGGGCACTCTGCCACTCGTTCCAGATAAGTCGAGGCCTTTAACACCAGGGACTGCGAGGGGCTTGTTCCATGCTCTCAATGAGATAAGCTGCCATCCGCGCTTCACAAGACACTCCTATCTGCCAAGCGGCTCTGAGAAAACCTGGCAGATGTGCAGTGTGATTTAAAGCACGTTAGAGACTCCCCCGAGCTACAATCCCAACGGTGGGGGTCTCGCTAATGAAAAGTGAGGAACTCCCGGGGGGGTGGCATCCTTCAGATAGGGGAGTGTTTGTGCACAGCTTGCAGGTGCTGACCAGCTGTGAAGGAGCTCACTGCAGCACAACGAGAATGATAGAGGTAGCAGTACTAGCGTCTAAAAACTGGGAGAGTGATTAAAAATTCTCCAGTTAAAATGTATTTTCACGATTCTCAGCCTCACGAGTGTTTAGTACAGCATAAATAGTACCTGAGAGAGAATAGTCTTTAAACCATCATCTGTTACACAGTCTGGCCCATAGTCTTCAAGGGCTCAAAGGCCCCCAGAAAGACATTTCCCAGTGAATTGCGATCAGGTAAGTGAAGAGGGCTGTGCCTGTTTGGTCTCAGGGAAAATGCAGTGTAACGTTGGAAAAGGAGAGGAGATTCTCTCCAGAGACTCCCAGGCAAGTGGGACAGGAACTTTGTTTAAATCCTGCAACCATATGGCTGCTTTTCTTTGGAGGAGCTAAACTCTTCTTGGGTGCAGTTTTCTTTGGGTTTCATGTCAGTTAACCATTCAAGACCCCAAATTCATTTCCCTGAACCGAACTGGCTGCTGCATCCTTTATTTAGAGTAACCCTTGACTGTTCCTGAATGGGTAAAGTGTCTCTTGGAGCAACTCCTTTTGAATTCCAACGCAAGGGCCTCTGAGCAAGGAGGGAAGGTGAAGGTCTGGTATTCTCCAGGCAGACGGAGTTACTGACGTGATCGTCTTAGATGAAGGAACCAGTGCCAGCCATTTTGCCCTAGTTTTGGCCTAACTATGGTTTGATTCTTTCAAATTCCCAGCTTCACTTTTGATGGGTTAGTGTGTGCTTTTTTGCTTCCTGTGTTAAGCATTTTCCAAACATTGTTGAGTAACACCTGTAGTCAACTCCAAAGTGCATTTAATACACTTATTAATTCTGTTACTTGCAGCTTGATTTCTGGGTTGATGAGAGCAAAAGTGCATCTGTCTCTTCGTAATTGGCCCTGTTGCATTGCCACACTTATTTTTAACATAAAACATTGTAATACTTAGTATGTTTGTAAGAAGTTAAAAATAAAAATAGCTCAGATACGCTTCTTTCAATAAATCTGGACTTCAGGCCATATTGTTTTAAATATGGTTATGCAGTAGAAATAGCACCGTTTGCTTTAAGTAGTGATGAATAATTGCTTAAGGCAGCGTGTGAAATGTGACTGGGAAATTGTACAGGATGGGATTGGAATGCCAAACCTGGGATTATGCAAGAACACCGGTCTTTGGAATGGCTTCCACCTGGGATTATGCAAGAACACCGGTCTTTGGAATGGCTTCCACTTTTTATAGCATTAGTAAAAACACGGTGCAGCCCAATGGAGGTTGATGGTAGATTTTACTGAGACACAAAGCCTCTACAGAGATCAGACAAAGAGACAGAAGCGATTGAAAATGTGATCAAGAGAAGATTATCAAGGAGAAAACTCATGTTTGTGGGTAGACAGGTCTGTGAATTTCTTCCTCAAAACTTTGTCTGGAATAACTAATCACAGTAGTAGACAGGCAGTTCCTTAATCTGAACTTTCAAACATGCAACATCTTGCTTTAGGAAGTTTGATCCTGAAAGAAAAGGAAAAACCGATTATATTTGGACTGAGGAAATAAGAGAACAAGGTAGCTGAGATGCTTCCAACATAATTGGAAATGTACTGGGAAACGCCATTTAGAAATTGAGCTGCATCTTTCTAAACTTAGACGACAAGCAACTGTTGGTGCAATCTTTTTAGACAAATGTAAGCTGCAAACGGGGCTGTGAATCTCAAAATTGTGCTGTGGCAGGACCCCTGGTAGCTGAGTGTTATATATGCATGAAGTTGCCTAAAGAATTCAGACTCGCGTCAACAGCGAGAGCCCAAAACCTTCCCGGAAAAGCCCGGTCTCCAAGTTGTATGCAGAAGAGTGACAGGCCTGATTTTTCCCTTATGAACGCATGCAATGATTTCTGAGAAGTCATGGAAAAGCACAGGATCTCAGTAATTAACTTGCTTGTTTTCACTTAAATCTTCTTCACCCTTACTTGTGATCATGTTGGTCTTTATTTTGGTATCCAAAGCACTGTTCCGAGTGTACTCACCAGCAGCTGGGTACGCAAGGTAAGAGGGAATTCCTCTGCACAGAGCTTGAATACGTTTTCCATATGGGCGCAGGCTTTGGAGCCTGTTTCTTGAGATAATGAAGCGATTCTCTGGGGCTGGAAGTTGGTTCGGACCAGGTGCCTAAGATCAAAGAGACAAACCCAGAAAAGAGCGTTTAGGAAAACCCAAACTGGAGTTGAGCATCTGTGCACGTATCTTAGGTAATGGAGAAGGGGTTATTCAAGTTTTCAATGCAGCTTTAGAAAGGCTGGGCTTTTGGAGTGACTCAGCCCTGCTGAGAAACTCGTCTGCAGTTCTTGGAGCCTTTTCTCCTCTCTGTGGGTCGGGAGCGAGTGCTTCTCACAGGCAACTGATTTGCTTTCTCAGCACTGTCATTCACCATCCTACCTGGTGTCCTTGAGGAGGTGCAGGAAAGGGTTTATCAAGCAAAAACCTCTTGTCCATCTGAGCAATGATGCAGGTGTGTTTTGAAAACACCTTGGTTGCAACATAGCCCTGTTAAAATAAAAAAAAGCTTTTTGTTGCAAACAATATACAGTGGAAGATAAGTGGATTGCCAGAGAAGTCAGGCTTGAAAAAAAGGCTTTCTACAGTCCAAATAATGATAGGGAAGGAAAATATTGTTTTTTCAATTATGTTGTGCAGGTGAATGTTTCATGGAGGCTGACAAGGGCCTTTGGAAAAGGTGAATTGCCTTCTGCAGTAATGCCACGTGTATGATACGTTCCAGTGCTCAAGCCAGGGGAAGGAATTCGCTGCTGACAACACCCGTGCAGCAGACAGTACAGCGGAAACAATACAATGGTGAAATGGGAATGTTCTTTGGCATCTCCTCTAAAATCTAGTGAAGTTTTGTTGAAGCTTAGGTGTTTTGCAAAAAGCTTTTGGTTGTTTTCCCATTCTTTCAAGCCATGGTGGCAGCCACTTACAGTCCTGACGTCCCAGACGGATTTCCAGTCCTCAGAGCGCTCCTTTGGGTTGGTGCTGACCCCAGTGTCAGTGAAAGAGCGGCGTGAGTGCTCACCGTGGTGCCCCTGCAAGTTGTTCTCAGTATTCTGATTTTTGAAAAAGCTTAAAGGAGGCAAGGGTTTAGGTTTGGGGATTCCCAGTAGTCTTTCCCTCCATGAAGCAATAGCTGTAGTAACCACGTTTGAGGAAATGACAGCTTTTAGGGATCTGGTTAAAGGGGAGATGGCTTCTGGCCTTCGAGGGGAGGCTGGGAAGCCATTAGTACTGTTGTGGCAAACCTTACATTCAGGCTTTACCTAGCCCTGGTTTTCATGTGTCTGAAGCATCGACCTTATGAAGACAGACAAGCTTTAACGCTACTGCTGTATTCCCCCCATGCCTATGAGCCCAGGTGGAAAAGACGACGTTGTTCCATCTGAACACTGGAGAACTTCCTTTAAAGTTAAACACTGTACTGGCTGTTCTGCGTCAAGCTTGCAAGAAAAATTTCTAGGAAAAGTCAAATAATTCCTTTCTGTTCTTTCCCCAGCAGGAACCTGCAGGCAGAGGGTTACTGAGTGTTTCACTGTATTTTGTGGTCAGATCCTTCATGGTAATACCCATTTCTCTCCACACAATTGCTTTCACAGCGTTCATGCTAATCTCAAGACAGACTTTGTTGATTTCATAGCTGGCAACTGTCTTTTCCCCTTGATATATCAAGGACTGAAATACCTTCTTTGGTATAAGAAAAATGCAGTTTCCTGCTAAGTACCAGGCTTTAAATGCAGCTTAACTTTCAGAAAGGTATTGTTCAGAGGCTATAGCAAAAGACGACTGTTTCTTATGGCAGCAGTGTCTAATTGCATGTAGCTCTATACTTACCCTGTTAGCGAGAGCTGGAGCCAGGAAAACTCCCAGAAGAGAAGCAATCACAATCTGAAATGAACATTTGAAATTCACAGCACTGTAACATTGGGACTTGGATCAAGTTAAACTACTTTTGGGTTCCTGTTCAACTTTGTGTCCATGCTTAGCACTTTTCTGAAGTGGGGTCTAGCTGAAGAGTTTTTAAATATGCAGAAGAATGTTTTATTAATGAGCTCACATCAGAGCATGAGTTCATGTAAATGACCCTTAACCTGAGCAGTATACTTTGCACAGGTAAGAAGATCATTCAGACACAGTGGGTTTTAAAATAGGTTCAGTAAACTCCTTGGAAAAAGGTGTTCTGAAATATTTTGTCTTGAAGAGTGAACTTTTCACGCTGAGCTTTGGATTTCAGATGTGGAGCAGATCCATGCAACGTGCACGTGCAGCTATGGTGAAGAGTTGGAGTGTGGATGCACAGAACAGCTCTGTGCTTGGAACAGTGCTGAAATGGGACTCGAGCATCCTCACAGTACATCTCATGCCTGTGAATGGGTTTGCCTTATTGGCACGTGCACTGTACAGCCTGGGTACTTTATCCATAGCTGATAACCATCTTTTAAATCAACAGAGGTGATCATCTTGCTGTGATAAAACTGTGAAGTCTGTCCCCAGAAATCATGGATTTGGTTCTAAATCATAGAATTACTGAGTTCTTCTGTTAACCTTCCTTTCTGAGCTCGTTCAGTTCGGATCTGCTTTCCGGTCTTCAGGCACAGCCTCTGTTCTTCACAGAGCCTCTTCACAAAAGTGGTACCTGATTATGGACTGAGGGCGAACTCTAGCAAGGGACCATAAACTAGAAATAACAGCAAATGAGTAAGGGAGGAGCAGTAACAACGGGCATTTTACATGAACTAGTACTTAGAAAGTAGATGTTAATGTTTTTGGGGGGTTGATAATTATATACAGAGCTCTGGTGTTCATCCATTTTGCACCCACTTTGCAATTTGCAGGAGGTGTAAAATACAATGAGAGAAAGTAATGAATTCCTAAGGGCACAGATTTACTGTTCTTCTAATGGGACTGATTTGGGGATGCCACATGGAGACAGGTATGTCCTTAGCCTCCGAGCTACATGTAGAATTCTTATTTTGTATGTCGTGAAACCCTCTCGTAGTCTCTGGAAACTTAACTAATCGACTAGTTCTCAAGAAGGGCATTGAGAACCTGAACTGTACGATGCCAGTCCCTGTGGTGTTGTTAGCAAGGAGTTGGAAATCAGTTTTGTCCATGTCTTCCAACAACCGTAGCCAATTTGGCCATTACAGTAATGCGTCACACTTGGAAGCCTTAATCTCCAAATCTTCCATCAGCTTCTGATTGCTGGAGTAGTTTGTGGATGTGTGGATTCATTGTGGGGAAAATGTCTGCAAAAAGCCAGGCTCTCCTACTGGAAGTACATCTAGGCTTTGCCTGACACAAAGAGTATGTTCTGTCTCGTAATAATGTCGTTAATTGATCAAAAGCTTTTGGCACTTGTCTGATCGGATCAGCAAAAGTCAGTCAGTCCAATGTAAGGTGAAAATCATGACGTTGTGGCTATTGTTGTGATTCACCGTCACTAAATGACTGATTTCACATGTCGTTCTGCTCTTACCTGGGCCTCAGCAGGCAGAAAGCAGGACCTCGTGCTTCTTGGGTGTTTTTCACAAGAAGTGAGCTTACGAAGACATAATGACTAATGGAAAATTAATGTAAGATTCAGTTTAAAAGCATATAAAATTTACGAAAGCTTTATGTTTTAGCTTGTGGTGCCTCAACGCTGTTAGATTCCTGCTATGAAAGGCTTGTTTGGCTACTGAAATGTACTCTGAGTATTTCTCACGCATCTGTAATGTAGAAACAAAGAGTCTTTTGAGAAGAAGGGACAGAGTGAGCTTTGAAGAGGAGGGTAATGTGCATCTAATCTAGTCCAATCTAATGGTGCTTGTCACAATTTGATATCAGTTTATATGTATTCTGATATATTGCTTAGCAGCACGGCTTTGTTACACTTGAGATAACATTTTCCGTGTGGAGTTCCGTGGAATAAAGCAATTGTGTGCAATTTCCCTTTTTTCATTGTGGCCGGTTTGCTGAGAGAGATTTCCATAGAATCTCTTTCACCTTTTTTCCGATGACTGAGATTACAGAAATGTGTTGCCTCTTAGCTAGAGTTCTTGTTTTATTAGAAGGGAACAGGCCTCCGTTACGACTTTCTCACAGAAAGTAGCGTGGGATTTGTGAAGGTTCCGCACTGGCTGATGTGGGGTTGCAGATGAGGAGGAGTCCAGGCAAGGTCATAGTCATAGGAGAATACTTCTCATGGCAATAATATGCGGTCACAGACATTTTCATAAAATACAGAAATCAGTGGTTGCTTTAAAGAAGGAGTCTCCATCCTGCTCCTTTTGTTTGGTGACCTTGTGTGAACCACATAGCCTCTGAAGTTTTGCGTCACTCCTTTGTATGCTGAGGGGGCTGGCAGTTACGCCGATTGTCTTGTGAAGCACAGTGGTTATTGCTAATTATGTCACTAATTTCAATGCATGTGCTATATACATCATGGTAACTGATCAAAAATAAGTGGCACTTCTTGTTAAGAGTTCATGCATGTATTAGAAGGAAGAAATGGCTGAAGAATTAGTCTGCTCAGTGGCTGGCACGTAGCCCACCATGACGTAGGTATTTCTTTCCAGGATTTGTCTGCAGATTGTCAAGCTGTTAGGGATTGCATTTTGGAAGACAAAATGCAGCTTGTATGAACGAATAGCAGAGTTATTCCTGATGCCATTTGGCATGGAGCCAACAAGAGTGGGAACTGCTCTATAGTTTAAACCAGTAAATAGCCATTTGCAGAGTGATTGATTTTACAAAAGCTGATTTACTGAGTGCTCATAACCTATCGAGGTGAGGTTATCTGTCCCAACCCAAAATTCAGATATGACGCTTACCACAGTGTGGCATGCGGATATGGACTTGCTGGAGACATGAAGAAAAGTTCTGTGACGTGTTGCTACACCTCCAGCAAGATATAAAAGTTCAAGGTCTCTGGGATTTTCTTGCGTTCTTGTTTTCTGCAGCCTCTTGTTCTTACCTGAAAGAAAAATGAACGGATTTGTGAGTATATCCATTTTTATTGAACTTAGATGATCAAAAATTCCTTATTTTTAAAAACAAAAGGGTAGAGAAGAAGATGCTCAAGTAAGTGTTACAGCGCTGGGACTGATGATCTGTGGGTTGTTCAGTGGGAAACTTGCATTTCTCGGGTGTACAGTAATCCCCTTGGAGTCAGCGGCAGCATCATTTGAGCAAAGAGTGCAGAACTTGGACTACAGTAGAGAAGGGGGATTTAGTTATGATATAATTATTACAGTTGTAGAGACACATCAAGAGGTAACATGGCATCAAGGAGTGTGATTTTGAAAAATACAAACCCATGTAATGGTTAAGTTATCATTCTGCTTTTTCAGTTACAGACAAATGAGAGCCTAGTAGCAAGAATTTCACAAGGCAGAGTTGTAATTGTTTTCAACTAATACGCGTGTTAAGTGGGTAATGTTTCAAACTGATGCTGCAGCTGCTCCTCAGTTCATGAACTGGTTGTTGTTTTTATGGCACTGCCTGGTGTTTCTGTTGAGTGAGAATGCTTATTCCTTTGACAGGCTGCAATCCTCGTTCTGCTGGGAGTCGTTTGGACTCAGACTTCTGCACTGGAGTTGAGTAGACTAAGGAGCCTTGCAGTGCAGGTACTGCTTGAAGATGCATGAGATTGCTGGGCAGGGGCCGAATATAATAGGAAGGAAAGCACAGAAGAAACTAACCAGATGCCTAGTGCCAAGCACAGAGAAAAATAGCATTTGCCAAAGGTGACAGGGGTACAAGCCGAAGAGGCAGCTCTGCTTTCTTGTGCAGAGCAACAAGAAACTGGGAGGAGGGGGGGTTGGGGGCGTAGGTGCCCTTAGGTCAAGCTAAAATGTGGGGACCGTTGCAGTCCCCTGCCAGTCTCTGCTGTCAGACGTAATGACTGGTGTGCCCCGCGTTGATTTTCATGAGCCCTGCGGTGAGGGCCTGTCCCCTCCTTTCTCAGCCTGACTCACTCTTGCATGACTTATCTCCACCTCGAGGGCCTCCTGAGACTGCTAAAGGGTTGTTAAGGGATTTAGTGTTTACATAAAGCAATCTTCCTTGGGTTTTGAGAGAAAGCATTTGTTTGTAGTGCACCTTTTAAAGGTGCAAGCCAGATGATGAACAATGGTTTTGTGGTTTTTTTTTATGAAAGACCATTCTCCTGGAAGAACCTGACGATGTCACTGTAGCTGTGACTGTCTGCCAAAGACATGCACATTGTTGATGTCCAAGTCCGTTCTGGCCTGTACTCCTCTGATACCATTATTGACTACGCACATGTAAGTAAATCTAAGAATCTGCCAAGACTTAATCGCTGAGGAAGTTTTTAAACTCAGAAATTCATTTACTGTACTGTCACCATGAGTTGTCCTGAAACAGTTTCTTTGACGACTCCCATGACCTTTCCTCCTCTTTACGCCATCTCTTTTGGCAGTTCCTGAAAGTGAGAAGAATGGCATTGACCTCAGTGAGGTCAGAGTTGAGAACGGGCTGCCATCGCTCACGTAGAGCAAGTGCAGCAGAAGTCTGTCGGAAAAGATGCTTCCAATCTTATGGACAGACATGAGTGTGGGCAGGCCGCGTCCATTCCCCAAAGGTGACAACGTCAATGCAGAGTCATTGCTCAGTAGTGGCCTGTGTAGCCCCTTGGTGTTTCTTCTAGGTTGTCCTAAAGATTGTGGGTAAATCCAACTAATATTTGTGGTAGGCATTTTCAATGAATTAATTAACTGTTGTGGTTTTTTAATCACAGGGATACATTGCAATAAGGTTATTTTCACGAAGTGCCTGCTTTATCATGAAAATAAATAAGGAATCCATCCCAGAGCTGCAAGAAATCCAACGCCTGGCTCTTGAGAGACAGGTGACTTTGTAGTGAAACCCATGCTGTGTCGAGGACAGGCTGCTGTATAGGAGTTGTGTGGTGTGACGGGAGCCCTCCATTCTGCCTTTAAGAACAGCTTTTCTTAGGAATGATGAAGTAGATCTGACAAGAGAGAACTTCAAGGGAATATCATATGGACCATTATTTTAAGATAATGAGCAATAATGACTTCCTGCTGCGGTTTTATAGTGGACAATCGTGTCCTTGGAAGTAGTGTAACTTGACTGTTTTGGGTGATCACAATATGAGTTCAGGCAGGATTTTCCTTTATTTCGTTGTCCTGCTGATAGGCTGAGCTTGACATAACTTGAAATAATTCTGTGTGGGGAACAGAATTTAGGAATGAATTTACTTTGACCAGACTTTGACTTTCCTATTCGGGCAAAGGTTTCATGAAGGTGACTGGAAGTGTTGCCTGGAGATGGGCTTGAGTTCTGGACCAATTTATGACAGCCTAACAGTAGCACATTTACAGCAAACCTTACTGCAAGTTAACATAACTTATTATGATAGTAATACAGCTCAATTTTGCCATGTTGACAGAATTAGTATGCAGTGAACTTTGTTTCCAAATAGCTTGAAAATATTTATTTTCTTGCAAAACATTTATCTGCTTTAGCCAATGCTTTATGTGAGGCAAAGGGAGGTGATCTTAGATTTGGGGATTTTCTCAAAAGCGTCCAAGTAGAATGAAACCAAAGCTGCGTTACTGATGATGTCTAACATTTTCTGTTTAGAATACGAACACAGCACGATCTCCAAAGAATCTGTGGTTGCAGTTTCAATCTGGCCATTCTGTGCGTGGGAGTAACAAAGACTGGCTTCTCTATGGTAAACCCATTGAACAAACCTGCACAGGTCTGCCTCTCTACCAGCTTGCAGATACTCAACGTAAGTGACGCGATCAGAACATTTTGCTTCTGTTACAGAGCATAAGCACCTTTCTATCCTTTAAACCTATGTCCATGTGACACCTTTGAGGCAGGAACATCTTTCCCTGTTTGAGAGAGGAGGAGTAAACTACCTAGCAGGAAGGAAAGGGTAAGGCTGTGGGATGCTTTGGAAAAGCTGGTGAAGCGCTGCTTTTCATTGTTAAGCATGTAAATATCTGGGACAGCTCTTCCCAAGTGGTTTACCTGGTGTCAGAGGAGCCATTGTGTAGCAGCTGTACCCAGCTTATGCCCTGATGATACAATGGCCCCACAAGGCAGGTACTGTATGCCGGCGTGCTGCCTGCTGTGCGTAAGGGAAAGGAGAAGCACAAATGTGATTGAAAGCTGCGCAGACAATTGCTCCCTTTGTGCTACGCCATAGGAGTTTTACACAGTGTCCGTTGAGACCAACAGGAGCCTTGAATAGGACCATAGGATTGCAATTTATGCATTTAACATTCTTTTCCTTGTTGGATACATGGATCTTGTCACTGCTAATATCTTCATTTTCTTGTTTCTTTTAGCACTACCGAATGTTCATGGCTGTGCCAGTGCAGGACTTCCAAGAATTTTGGGTATTAAAATCTGTGAAAAAGCCAATTAAAAAGTCAATTAGTCTGGATCTTGACAGTCCTGTGGCATGGAAACAGCTTGTTTCTTTGCATGCTTTTGTGATGGTGGCCATGTTCTCCAACTGGAACAAACCTTGGTGTTGGTCTCAGCTTGCCTATCCTAAGCTTTGAGTGCAACGTACCTATGATACACAAATAAAGATAATGCAGTAATTAAAATGCTTTGTCTTTTTCCATCGTCTGAAAACAGAAGGGAAATAAAGTGGGCCTTGCTAGTTTTCCTACAGAAGAGAGACGTTTCCCTGTGGTGCATTCCTGTGCTCAGGCTGCAATGTGACCGAGGCATTGGTATGTGCTTCATGCTAGTGAGGAAACAGTAACAGAATAGTTTTTTCCACTGGAGGACTTGCCTTTGGCATCAGCAGCCGGCCTCTTTGGGTGCTGACTCACTTGTGTGTGATTGCTGGTGGGAAAGAGCAAAGAGACGAATACACAGATAAAGGGAGGGAGCAGATCTATGTTAGCAGCACTGGCAAAGAAGCTTGAATTCTGCAAGGCCCCTGAAAAATGGTAGCAATTTGAATAGGTGCGATGGGTCAGAGATCTTTTTGTTCTGGGTGTTTTTCAAACCCGCATGGAGGAGATTGTCCCAGTCCTAAAGAGTTCATAACCTGGAATGAAACGGTCCTTTCACGCAATGCCAGTGTAAGAAGAGCTGTGACCGCTTGCTGAGTGCCGCGTGTATGCTGAAGAGTAGTTTGTGTCAGGAGCCGATTAACATACAAGATGAGGCAGCATTGGTGCTGCCTGCCTGCTCTTCTGGTAGGTCTGAGTGAATGCTTGAAGTCGCGCGTCCTTTCCATCAGTGCTTGGAAGGAGTGTATCTTTTGGGGCTGAAGACTGTTTACTGGAGCCCTGGCTGGCTGCCAGAGGGCAAGGCATTCCTTTGGAGTCCAGGAACCTAGCCCCAGGTCTGCAATTTATTATTTTCAAATCATCCTCCTGGTGAAACCATCTGCTGTTTATTAAGAGAGCATTTTATCATATGGTGAAACTGTTCTTTTCGGGGAATGGTGTTCCGAACAGGCTGCAGGTACTTGGAGATCCAAAGGAATTTTCTGGAGGGTCAAACTTGGGTGCTTAACTCCGGGAACAGTTGTGTGTATCTGCAAGATGCAGGGTAGCCTGTTCAGCTGTGTTTTGAAATGGAGCTCACTGATGGGACGTAAAACTGGGAGTTGTAGTCCTGATGTTTGTTTGGCTGTTCACACAGGGGGTGTGAAACACCTCAAAGCAGCCTTTGAGAGCCCTGCTTGGCAAGAGTACTCACGTGGCTTGTGACTTTCAAAGCTTTTGTGGTTGCAGTATCCAGAGAGGCTGTTGTTTCAAGACCTTCAAAACTCAGTGGAAGCCCTGATCCAGCTTCCAAGTGACAGCTGTCATGTCTCAACCCTTTCTTTGTGTATTCTTGTGTTAGAGGGCATGGAAGTCATGGCAAGCCCCTCCCCTGTCCCGAGTCAGCCAACCTCTTCAACGTCTAGAAAATAACTGCCTTAATTGTCTCAGGCTTTATATATCTTTGGATTATTTCTTTAGGGGTGCTGGCTTAACATCGACTCTCCAGTGACAGTTTGAAGACCAGAGATTGAAGTAGATGACAAAGGAACAGACTGGTTGAGCTTTGAGAGACATGAGTGAGATGTGAATGAAACCACTGAGTGGTTATGCACGGTTCTAAAAGGTGTGGGCTAAACTCGTCCTTTGGCCCAGGGATAAAGAGCATTACTCATGGGAAGAGCGCCCTGTTCTCAACTTGCATAGCTGCTTACAGATCACGAGGACAGTTCTGAATGGACCAAATGAGGGCTGCATTGCTGCCTTGATACTATCGATGGGAAAGTGAAGCGCGATCGACTCTCTGTGGTTTGACTGCTATCATGGAAATTGTCCGTGGGCAAGGCAGGATCTCAGTCCGGCTCTTCAGTCTTCACCGATGGTTTAAGACATCCCTCTCTCTAGTTTGAGGGAATTTCATTGATATTACGAGGATGTTTGAGGTCTTACATTTTTGTTTAGAAAGTGTTGCATATACACCTAAAAAGCTTATCGACAAGCTTTTAGTCTTTACTGCCTACTAATTTTGAAGGCAGTGTTACAAGTTCAGTAGATTTGTACTTGATCCTGGAGCAAATAACTCTACAAAGAACTCTGAAACAAGCCTCAAGACTTCTTATCTGCCCTTTGGTTTTGTTTGAGCTGGGGAGGTTGTGTTTCTGCCCTTCATGTACTCAAACATGAAATAAGATTGTTTCTAGCTTTGGTTTTAGTTCACAATCTCATTGTATCAGTCAGGCCTGTTATGGATATATTTGCGTTTTGACTGCTGTGTTTATGGATTGATAAATGATGCTTTCTATCCATCTACTCTCACAGCACCTCCAGTGCCAAGGTGCACAGCTTGGGGGAACCTGTTCTGGATGGAGCACCCGGGAGGCAAATCTGTTGTGACGTTTCTGTACCTTTTGGGGTGCGGCTCACAACAAAGAGAAAAGGAAGCAGGGGAAGAATCATAGCACACGAGCCATATGCCACCTTCTCCTTGCCCATGTTTTTCAGAGGATGTTCTGTTTTCATGTGAGCACATGGATGGGCTTGTTACAGCTCTGAATTTACAGAGCTGGAGCGTAGGCCTGTTGGCATCCCCAAGATATCACTGATTTCAAAGATCATGCTAGAGCAAAAGAAATTGATTGTGAATTTAGTAACTAACTGCAGGACAATCAGGAACATGCACCCAGCTTTGAACAAAAGCAGACAAAATGACCTGTGCAGGAGAAAGAAGTTCGGTATTGTATGTCTTTGATACTGTAGTTGGCCTGTGCTATTTCCTTCTTTGCTGACAATGCTACAGTTTACCATACCCGTCTTACACTACAATTAATCTATTTTTCTTATCTTGCAAGGTGATGGATGTTATTACTGGAGTACAGGGGAAGACCAAGGAAGTAAAAAGCAGCAAGAACAGGTGAAGTGTCCCTGAATATAAGGTCCGTCTGTTGCCTTAAATAACAGGTTTCAGTCATGTTTAAAATGTTTTCAATCATGAAACCCACAGCGTGTCAGCAAAGGGTCTGGACTGAATGTTCACAATCTGAAGGAAATAGATAGGTTTTCCTTTTATTTATCGCTTAACCGAGACATACGTTTTGTATAATACGCAGCATCTACGGGTCACAGAGCTTGTTAGATGTCAGTAGCTTTGTGGTTTGCCTGACAGTAGGGATCTTTTAACATTGTAATCCATGAGACTTCCCACTGGAAAATTCCCACTGATTTCCACGGGAGGGACCCACAGAGGATTGCAGCCACTTCCTAGGCGGCGATCAGCCAGCAACGGTTCTCAGAAACAATGGGGGAGAGAGTTATGTTCACAGTCAACAAAGCAGCGTGCTTATCCTAGTAACAAGTGCCTACGGTTTAATGTGCCGCCGAGTGGGTTGTCCCATGAGGCTGAAGCGTAAGATGAACACCTTGAAAACAGCCCAGGCAAATGGAATGTCTGCATAAGGAGATGGACAGGGCTGTGGTGATCCTACCAGGACTGGAACGCAGATCTCTCACAAAAATGAAGAACGGAGCCAGTGTGCAAGCTTAGATCCTGAAGAGAGATTGGCGGAAGGAGTCTCAAGAGGAGGAGAGTATGAGGGTGTGACTGTCAGTATCTTGACAGTTACCTGATCTTTCCAAGAGCTTCTCTCCATCCAAGTAATAGATGTGTTTTGGAAGTTTAGCTCGCTTCTCAGCTCGGCTCGTTCTAGAAAAGGTGGGGGGTTAGATGTATGTGGAAGAGACCCCACTGGGAGGGTGCCTGAGTGTGAGTATCTGTGTGCGTGTGCATTGGCGGCTTTTGTAAGTTAAAATAGTATTTATCCTAGGCTGGGCTATCAGGATAATGCTGATTATTTGCTCCCAGCTTTTTCAAAAAGCCTGGAAGGTGTTTAAAGGCATGCCTGGAATCCAAGCAATGGTATCACTGGATGCACACTGACAGGCAGCTAAATTATGTCAAGCATTTGGGGAGGGCAGAATTAGCACACATTCCGGTCACACCTCCAACTCTGCTGCAGTTAACCTTTCTCGATCCCTATACATATCAGTGGGCAGGAAGCCTCAGTGGTCCCTCCCATGCCAAGGACGCCGATTTAGCTAGTCACCTGCGCTGCACAGTAATCCAAGATCTTCTTACCACTGAACCCGTTCCACTGAGAACCCCCACACACACCTCCCCAAATTTCCTGGTGTATGAGACTGTTCACCGAGGTGGAGGTGTGACACCTTTGCCAGATCATGCCTTAATTTTAGAAGACGAAAGCTTGCCTCTTGAGCACGTCTCTAGAACCGTTAACCACTCAGGAGCAAATTGCTGTGGTCGAGCACTGAGCAACATGGCCCGATCCATGTGTGAGAAGAGAAGAGGGCGCATCCCAGTTAAGGGGAAGTCCGTGCCCAGTTTGAATCAAGGTGCCTGGTCTTAAATACTCAGCTTTTAAGTTATTGTCTGGAGAGGTGGCGAGCTGGGCTTTGCACGGTTACTTGTTTAAAATGAGTAAATGTCTTGGCCAGTGAGCCATACCGGATTTTCCAAGGCATGTAATCCAGTCCTGGTGGTACACGTCTGCCTTCTGCTCGAGCTGTGAACGGAGTGTGAATTCGCTTGACCACTAGATGGCAAATTGTTCCAGTAACCTCAACAGTTAGGGGGGGTTTACTGCAATCTGAATCGAGGCTTGTAATTAGGTGAGACCTTGCTGCCATTAGGCTAGTGAAAACACTGATTAGGAGCAAACCCTAACTCAAAAGTAAAATAAAATGAATCCCTGTCAACCTGAGACCTGTTCCCCAGGAGGTAAAAGTGGCGTCAGGATGCAGAGGATTAGAATTCTTTCAGATTTCCAAACCTTTGAGATATTTGTTTTCACGTGTAATTACGCCGCATTTGGCAACTAAATGAACTCTTTTTTATCCCTCAATAATAGTCTGGGTTTTCTCCTTAATATATGCACCCTCAGCAAGTTTGCTGATGATACCAAGCTGTTTGGCGAGGCAGACACGCTGGAGGGGAGGGATGCCATCCAGAGGGACCTGGACAGGCTGGAGAGGTGGGCCCAAGCCAACCTCATGCAGTTCAACAAGGCCAAGTGCGAGGTCCTACATCTGGGTCGGGGCAATCCCAGGCACAGATACAGGCTCGGCGGGGAATGGCTGGAGAACAGCCCTGAGGAGAAGGACCTGGGGGTGATGATTGATGAGAAGCTCGACATGAGCAAGCAGTGTGCGATCGCAGCCCAGAAGGCCAACCGTATCCTGGGCTGCATCAAAAGAAGTGTGGCCAGCAGGTCAAGGGAGGTGATTCTGCCCCTCTACTCTGCTCTCGTGAGACCCCAGCCTGGAGTACTGCATTCCAGCTCTGGAGTCCCCAACATAAGAAGGACATGGACCTGCTGGAGCGCATCCAGAAGAGAGTCACGAGGATGATCCGAGGGCCGGAGAACAAGAAATGTTTCTCTTTCAGAAAAGGGATGCTAGCAACCGAGGAAAGAGAAATCTGCCAAAGGCTCAATCGCACACTGACCACGAGCACAGGTAAGGGGGGCAAGCCCCAGCACTCCTGCATTCTTCTTATCGCCCTCTCTTCATCGCAGCGCTGTTGCCACCAGGTGAAATCCAACCAGGCTCATCTGTCTGTGCCCCTGCCCGGTCCTGCTTAGCCGGGCTCCTCCCCCAGACATGAAGAACCCACAGAGGCATTATGTGCTCTTGGCTCCTTGTCTGATTTGTTGTGGGTTTTTTTTGTTGCGGGGACCAGGGTGGAAAGGGGGCTGGCAGTCTGGCTGGAGTCTTGTAGCCAGCTCTCTGTTCCTTGCAGGCAGGTCCTGCTGTTCTTCGCTCTCAGTCACGGCCACGTCCTCTGCTGGTTTTAGCATCCCTCTCCCTGTTCTGCAAGGTCTTTTCTTTGCTCGTTCTCTCAGCTCATGTGTGTTTAAATTGAGACATAAGGATACTAAGGCTCGAGCCAACAGTGGTAGCCAATAACCTTTTCCATCCCTGTGATGGGAAGCAGGGGCTGTTTTCACCTGAAGAAGCTCCCTGATTCAGAAATTTGCCCTGCGCACGCTGGGAGGTGTTTGACAGCAGCACACTAAGCAATGTCCCTGGGTGCAATATACTGAGAGCTGAGCCAGGGCACTCTGCCACTCGTTCCAGATAAGTCGAGGCCTTTAACACCAGGGACTGCGAGGGGCTTGTTCCATGCTCTCAATGAGATAAGCTGCCATCCGCGCTTCACAAGACACTCCTATCTGCCAAGCGGCTCTGAGAAAACCTGGCAGATGTGCAGTGTGATTTAAAGCACGTTAGAGACTCCCCCGAGCTACAATCCCAACGGTGGGGGTCTCGCTAATGAAAAGTGAGGAACTCCCGGGGGGGTGGGCATCCTTCAGATAGGGGAGTGTTTGTGCACAGCTTGCAGGTGCTGACCAGCTGTGAAGGAGCTCACTGCAGCACAACGAGAATGATAGAGGTAGCAGTACTAGCGTCTAAAAACTGGGAGAGTGATTAAAAATTCTCCAGTTAAAATGTATTTTCACGATTCTCAGCCTCACGAGTGTTTAGTACAGCATAAATAGTACCTGAGAGAGAATAGTCTTTAAACCATCATCTGTTACACAGTCTGGCCCATAGTCTTCAAGGGCTCAAAGGCCCCCAGAAAGACATTTCCCAGTGAATTGCGATCAGGTAAGTGAAGAGGGCTGTGCCTGTTTGGTCTCAGGGAAAATGCAGTGTAACGTTGGAAAAGGAGAGGAGATTCTCTCCAGAGACTCCCAGGCAAGTGGGACAGGAACTTTGTTTAAATCCTGCAACCGTATGGCTGCTTTTCTTTGGAGGAGCTAAACTCTTCTTGGGTGCAGTTTTCTTTGGGTTTCATGTCAGTTAACCATTCAAGACCCCAAATTCATTTCCCTGAACCGAACCTGGCTGCTGCATCCTTTATTTAGAGTAACCCTTGACTGTTCCTGAATGGGTAAAGTGTCTCTTGGAGCAACTCCTTTTGAATTCCAACGCAAGGGCCTCTGAGCAAGGAGGGAAGGTGAAGGGTCTGGTATTCTCCAGGCAGACGGAGTTACTGACGTGATCGTCTTAGATGAAGGAACCAGTGCCAGCCATTTTGCCCTAGTTTTGGCCTAACTATGGTTTGATTCTTTCAAATTCCCAGCTTCACTTTTGATGGGTTAGGGTGTGCTTTTTTGCTTCCTGTGTTAAGCATTTTCCAAACATTGTTGAGTAACACCTGTAGTCAACTCCAAAGTGCATTTAATACACTTATTAATTCTGTTACTTGCAGCTTGATTTCTGGGTTGATGAGAGCAAAAGTGCATCTGTCTCTTCGTAATTGGCCCTGTTGCATTGCCACACTTATTTTTAACATAAAACATTGTAATACTTAGTATGTTTGTAAGAAGTTAAAAATAAAAATAGCTCAGATACGCTTCTTTCAATAAATCTGGACTTCAGGCCATATTGTTTTAAATATGGTTATGCAGTAGAAATAGCACCGTTTGCTTTAAGTAGTGATGAATAATTGCTTAAGGCAGCGTGTGAAATGTGACTGGGAAATTGTACAGGATGGGATTGGAATGCCAAACCTGGGATTATGCAAGAACACCGGTCTTTGGAATGGCTTCCACCTGGGATTATGCAAGAACACCGGTCTTTGGAATGGCTTCCACTTTTTATAGCATTAGTAAAAACACGGTGCAGCCCAATGGAGGTTGATGGTAGATTTTACTGAGACACAAAGCCTCTACAGAGATCAGACAAAGAGACAGAAGCGATTGAAAATGTGATCAGAGAAGATTATCAGAGGAGAAAACTCATGTTTGTGGGTAGACAGGTCTGTGAATTTCTTCCTCAAAACTTTGTCTGGAATAACTAATCACAGTAATAGACAGGCAGTTCCTTAATCTGAACTTTCAAACATGCAACATCTTGCTTTAGGAAGTTTGATCCTGAAAGAAAAGGAAAAACCGATTATATTTGGACTGAGGAAATAAGAGAACAAGGTAGCTGAGATGCTTCCAACATAATTGGAAATGTACTGGGAAACGCCATTTAGAAATTGAGCTGCATCTTTCTAAACTTAGACGACAAGCAACTGTTGGTGCAATCTTTTTAGACAAATGTAAGCTGCAAACGGGGCTGTGAATCTCAAAATTGTGCTGTGGCAGGACCCCTGGTAGCTGAGTGTTATATATGCATGAAGTTGCCTAAAGAATTCAGACTCGCGTCAACAGCGAGAGCCCAAAACCTTCCCGGAAAAGCCCGGTCTCCAAGTTGTATGCAGAAGAGTGACAGGCCTGATTTTTCCCTTATGAACGCATGCAATGATTTCTGAGAAGTCATGGAAAAGCACAGAATCTCAGTAATTAACTTGCTTGTTTTCACTTAAATCTTCTTCACCCTTACTTGTGATCATGTTGGTCTTTATTTTGGTATCCAAAGCACTGTTCCGAGTGTACTCACCAGCAGCTGGGTACGCAAGGTAAGAGGGAATTCCTCTGCACAGAGCTTGAATACGTTTTCCATATGGGCGCAGGCTTTGGAGCCTGTTTCTTGAGATAATGAAGCGATTCTCTGGGGCTGGAAGTTGGTTCGGACCAGGTGCCTAAGATCAAAGAGACAAACCCAGAAAAGAGCGTTTAGGAAAACCCAAACTGGAGTTGAGCATCTGTGCACGTATCTTAGGTAATGGAGAAGGGGTTATTCAAGTTTTCAATGCAGCTTTAGAAAGGCTGGGCTTTTGGAGTGACTCAGCCCTGCTGAGAAACTCGTCTGCAGTTCTTGGAGCCTTTTCTCCTCTCTGTGGGTCGGGAGCGAGTGCTTCTCACAGGCAACTGATTTGCTTTCTCAGCACTGTCATTCACCATTCTACCTGGTGTCCTTGAGGAGGTGCAGGAAAGGGTTTATCAAGCAAAAACCTCTTGGTCCATCTGAGCAATGATGCAGGTGTGTTTTTGAAAACACCTTGGTTGCAACGTAGCCCTGTTAAAATAAAAAAAAGCTTTTTGTTGCAAACAATATACAGTGGAAGATAAGTGGATTGCCAGAGAAGTCAGGCTTGAAAAAAAGGCTTTCTACAGTCCAAATAATGATAGGGAAGGAAAATATTGTTTTTTCAATTATGTTGTGCAGGTGAATGTTTCATGGAGGCTGACAAGGGCCTTTGGAAAAGGTGAATTGCCTTCTGCAGTAATGCCACGTGTATGATACGTTCCAGTGCTCAAGCCAGGGGAAGGAATTCACTGCTGACAACACCCGTGCAGCAGACAGTACAGCGGAAACAATACAATGGTGAAATGGGAACGTTCTTTGGCATCTCCTCTAAAATCTAGTGAAGTTTTGTTGAAGCTTAGGTGTTTTGCAAAAAGCTTTTGGTTGTTTTCCCATTCTTTCAAGCCATGGTGGCAGCCACTTACAGTCCTGACGTCCCAGACGGATTTCCAGTCCTCAGAGCGCTCCTTTGGGTTGGTGCTGACCCCAGTGTCAGTGAAAGAGCGGCGTGAGTGCTCACCGTGGTGCCCCTGCAAGTTGTTCTCAGTATTCTGATTTTTGAAAAAGCTTAAAGGAGGCAAGGGTTTAGGTTTTGGGGATTCCCAGTAGTCTTTCCCTCCATGAAGCAATAGCTGTAGTAACCATGTTTGGGGAAATGACTGCTTTTAGGGATCTGGTTAAAGGGGAGATGGCTTCTGGCCTTCGAGGGGAGGCTGGGAAGCCATTAGTACTGTTGTGGCAAACCTTACATTCAGGCTTTACCTAGCGCTGGTTTTCATGTGTCTGAAGCATCGACCTTATGAAGACAGACAAGCTTTAACGCTACTGCTGTATTCCCCCCATGCCTATGAGCCCAGGTGGGAAAAGACGACGTTGTTCCATCTGAACACTGGAGAACTTCCTTTAAAGTTAAACACTGTACTGGCTGTTCTGCGTCAAGCTTGCAAGAAAAATTTCTAGGAAAAGTCAAATAATTCCTTTCTGTTCTTTCCCCAGCAGGAACCTGCAGGCAGAGGGTTACTGAGTGTTTCACTGTATTTTGTGGTCAGATCCTTCATGGTAATACCCATTTCTCTCCACACAATTGCTTTCACAGCGTTCATGCTAATCTCAAGACAGACTTTGTTGATTTCATAGCTGGCAACTGTCTTTTCCCCTTGATATATCAAGGACTGAAATACCTTCTTTGGTATAGAGAAAAATGCAGTTTCCTGCTAAGTACCAGGCTTTAAATGCAGCTTAACTTTCAGAAAGGTATTGTTCAGAGGCTATAGCAAAAGACGACTGTTTCTTATGGCAGCAGTGTCTAATTGCATGTAGCTCTATACTTACCCTGTTAGCGAGAGCTGGAGCCAGGAAAACTCCCAGAAGAGAAGCAATCACAATCTGAAATGAACATTTGAAATTCACAGCACTGTAACATTGGGACTTGGATCAAGTTAAACTACTTTTGGGTTCCTGTTCAACTTTGTGTCCATGCTTAGCACTTTTCTGAAGTGGGGTCTAGCTGAAGAGTTTTTAAATATGCAGAAGAATGTTTTATTAATGAGCTCACATCAGAGCATGAGTTCATGTAAATGACCCTTAACCTGAGCAGTATACTTTGCACAGGGTAAGAAGATCATTCAGACACAGTGGGTTTAAAATAGGTTCAGTAAACTCTTGGAAAAAGGTGTTCTGAAATATTTTGTCTTGAAGAGTGAACTTTTCACGCTGAGCTTTGGATTTCAGCTGTGGAGCAGATCCATGCAACGTGCACGTGCAGCTATGGTGAAGAGTTGGAGTGTGGATGCACAGAACAGCTCTGTGCTTGGAACAGTGCTGAAATGGGACTCGAGCATCCTCACAGTACACTCATGCCTGTGAATGGGTTTGCCTTATTGGCACGTGCACTGTACAGCCTGGGTACTTTATCCATAGCTGATAACCATCTTTTAAATCAACAGAGGTGATCATCTTGCTGTGATAAAACTGTGAAGTCTGTCCCCAGAAATCATGGATTTGGTTCTAAATCATAGAATTACTGAGTTCTTCTGTTAACCTTCCTTTCTGAGCTCGTTCAGTTCGGATCTGCTTTCCGGTCTTCAGGCACAGCCTCTGTTCTTCACAGAGCCTCTTCACAAAAGTGGTACCTGATTATGGACTGAGGGCGAACTCTAGCAAGGGACCATAAACTAGAAATAACAGCAAATGAGTAAGGGAGGAGCAGTAACAACGGGCATTTTACATGAACTAGTACTTAGAAAGTAGATGTTAATGTTTTTGGGGGGTTGATAATTATATACAGAGCTCTGGTGTTCATCCATTTTGCACCCACTTTGCAATTTGCAGGAGGTGTAAAATACAATGAGAGAAAGTAATGAATTCCTAAGGGCACAGATTTACTGTTCTTCTAATGGGACTGATTTGGGGGATGCCACATGGAGACAGGTATGTCCTTAGCCTCCGAGCTACATGTAGAATTCTTATTTTGTATGTCGTGAAACCCTCTCGTAGTCTCTGGAAACTTAACTAATCGACTAGTTCTCAAGAAGGGCATTGAGAACCTGAACTGTACGATGCCAGTCCCTGTGGTGTTGTTAGCAAGGAGTTGGAAATCAGTTTTGTCCATGTCTTCCAACAACCGTAGCCAATTTGGCCATTACAGTAATGCGTCACACTTGGAAGCCTTAATCTCCCAATCTTCCATCAGCTTCTGATTGCTGGAGTAGTTTGTGGATGTGTGGATTCATTGTGGGGAAAATGTCTGCAAAAAGCCAGGCTCTCCTACTGGAAGTACATCTAGGCTTTGCCTGACACAGAAGAGTATGTTCTGTCTCGTAATAATGTTCGTTAATTGATCAAAAGCTTTTGGCACTTGTCTGATCGGATCAGCAAAAGTCAGTCAGTCCAATGTAAGGTGAAAATCATGACGTTGTGGATATTGTTGTGATTCACCGTCACTAAATGACTGATTTCACATGTCCTTCTGCTCTTACCTGGGCCTCAGCAGGCAGAAAGCAGGACCTCGTGCTTCTTGGGTGTTTTTCACAAGAAGTGAGCTTACGAAGACATAATGACTAATGGAAAAATAATGTAAGATTCAGTTTAAAAGCATATAAAATTTACGAAAGCTTTATGTTTTAGCTTGTGGTGCCTCAACGCTGTTAGATTCCTGCTATGAAAGGCTTGTTTGGCTACTGAAATGTACTCTGAGTATTTCTCACGCATCTGTAATGTAGAAACAAAGAGTCTTTTGAGAAGAAGGGACAGAGTGAGCTTTGAAGAGGAGGGTAATGCTGCATCTAATCTAGTCCATCTAATGGTGCTTGTCACAATTTGATATCAGTTTATATGTATTCTGATATATTGCTTAGCAGCACGGCTTTGTTACACTTGAGATAACATTTTCCGTGTGGAGTTCCGTGGAATAAAGCAATTGTGTGCAATTTCCCTTTTTTCATTGTGGCCGGTTTGCTGAGAGAGATTTCCATAGAATCTCTTTCACCTTTTTTCCGATGACTGAGATTACAGAAATGTGTTGCCTCTTAGCTAGAGTTCTTGTTTTATTAGAAGGGAACAGGCCTCCGTTACGACTTTCTCACAGAAAGCGTGAGGATTTGTGAAGGATAGCGTGGGATTTGTGAAGGTTCCGCACTGGCTGATGTGGGGTTGCAGATGAGGAGGAGTCCAGGCAAGGTCATAGTCATAGGAGAATACTTCTCATGGCAATAATATGCGGTCACAGACATTTTCATAAAATACAGAAATCAGTGGTTGCTTTAAAGAAGGAGTCTCCATCCTGCTCCTTTTGTTTGGTGACCTTGTGTGAACCACATAGCCTCTGAAGTTTTGCGTCACTCCTTTGTATGCTGAGGGGGCTGGCAGTTACGCCGATTGTCTTGTGAAGCACAGTGGTTATTGCTAATTATGTCACTAATTTCAATGCATGTGCTATATACATCATGGTAACTGATCAAAAATAAGTGGCACTTCTTGTTAAGAGTTCATGCATGTATTAGAAAGAAGAAATGGCTGAAGAATTAGTCTGCTCAGTGGCTGGCACGTAGCCCACCATGACGTAGGTTTTTCTTTCCAGGATTTGTCTGCAGATTGTCAAGCTGTTAGGGATTGCATTTTGGAAGACAAAATGCAGCTTGTATGAATGAATAGCAGAGTTATTCCTGATGCCATTTGGCATGGAGCCAACAAGAGTGGGAACTGCTCTATAGTTTAAACCAGTAAATAGCCATTTGCAGAGTGATTGATTTTACAAAAGCTGATTTACTGAGTGCTCATAACCTATCGAGGTGAGGTTATCTGTCCCAACCCAAAATTCAGATATGACGCTTACCACAGTGTGGCATGCGGATATGGACTTGCTGGAGACATGAAGAAAAGTTCTGTCACGTGTTGCTACACCTCCAGCAAGATATAAAAGTTCAAGGTCTCTGGGATTTTCTTGCGTTCTTGTTTTCTGCAGCCTCTTGTTCTTACCTGAAAGAAAAATGAACGGATTTGTGAGTATATCCATTTTTATTGAACTTAGATGATCAAAAATTCCTTATTTTTAAAAACAAAAGGGTAGAGAAGAAGATGCTCAAGTAAGTGGTGCAGCACTGGGACTGATGATCTGTGGGTTGTTCAGTGGGAAACTTGCATTTCTCGGGTGTACAGTAATCCCCTTGGAGTCAGCGGCAGCATCATTTGAGCAAAGAGTGCAGAACTTGGACTACAGTACAGAAGGGGGATTTAGTTATGATATAATTATTACCGTTGTAGAGACACATCAAGAAGTAACACGGCATCAAGGAGTGTGATTTTGAAAAATACAAACCCATGTAATGGTTAAGTTATCATTCTGCTTTTTCAGTTACAGACAAATGAGAGCCTAGTAGCAAGAATTTCACAAGGCAGAGTTGTAATTGTTTTCAACTAATACGCGTGTTAAGTGGGTAATGTTTCAAACTGATGCTGCAGCTGCTTCCCTCAGTTCATGAACTGGTTGTTGTTTTTATGGCACTGCCTGGTGTTTCTGTTGAGTGAGAATGCTTATTCCTTTGACAGGCTGCAATCCTCGTTCTGCTGGGAGTCGTTTGGACTCAGACTTCTGCACTGGAGTTGAGTAGACTAAGGAGCCTTGCAGTGCAGGTACTGCTTGAAGATGCATGAGATTGCTGGGCAGGGGCCGAATATAATAGGAAGGAAAGCACAGAAGAAACTAACCAGATGCCTAGTGCCAAGCACAGAGAAAAATAGCATTTGCCAAAGGTGACAGGGGTACAAGCCGAAGAGGCAGCTCTGTTTCTTGTGCAGAGCAACAAGAAACTGGGGGGGGGGGGGTTGGGGCGTAGGTGCCCTTAAGTCAAGCTAAAATGTGGGGACCGTTGCAGTCCCCTGCCAGTCTCTGCTGTCAGACGTAATGACTGGGGTGCCCCGCGTTGTTTTTCATGAGCCTGCGGTGAGGGCCTGTCCCCTCCTTTCTCAGCCTGACTCACTCTTGCATGACTTATCTCCACCTCGAGGGCCTCCTGAGACTGCTAAAGGGTTGTTAAGGGATTTAGTGTTTACATAAAGCAATCTTCCTTGAGTTTTGAGAGAAAGCATTTGTTTGTAGTGCACCTTTTAAAGGTGCAAGCCAGATGATGAACAATGGTTTTGTGGTTTTTTTTTACGAAAGACCATT
Source organism: Pluvialis apricaria (assembly GCA_017639485.1). Lineage (NCBI taxonomy): Eukaryota > Metazoa > Chordata > Aves > Charadriiformes > Charadriidae > Pluvialis > Pluvialis apricaria. The sequence continues at coordinate 5,974,473 of CM030030.1, forward strand.
CTCCTGGAAGAACCTGACGATGTCACTGTAGCTGTGACTGTTGCCAAAGACATGCACATTGTTAATATCCAAGTCCGTTCTGGCCTGTACTCCTCTGATACCATTATTGACTACGCACATGTAAGTAAATCTAAGAATCTGCCAAGACTTAATCGCTGAGGAAGTTTTTAAACTCAGAAATTCATTTACTGTACTGTCACCATGAGTTGTCCTGAAACAGTTTCTTTGACGACTCCCATGACCTTTCCTCCTCTTTACGCCATCTCTTTTGGCAGTTCCTGAAAGTGAGAAGAATGGCATTGACCTCAGTGAGGTCAGAGTTGAGAACGGGCTGCCATCGCTACGTAGAGCAAGTGCAGCAGAAGTCTGTCGGAAAAGATGCTTCCAATCTTATGGACAGACATGAGTGTGGGCAGGCCGCGTCCATTCCCCAAAGGTGACAACGTCAATGCAGAGTCATTGCTCAGTAGTGGCCTGTGTAGCCCCCTTGGTGTTTCTTCTAGGTTGTCCTAAAGATTGTGGGTAAATCCAACTAATATTTGTGGTAGGCATTTTCAATGAATTAATTAACTGTTGTGTTTTTTTAATCACAGGGATACATTGCAATAAGGTTATTTTCACGAAGTGCCTGCTTTATCATGAAAATAAATAAGGAATCCATCCCAGAGCTGCAAGAAATCCAACGCCTGGCTCTTGAGAGACAGGTGACTTTGTAGTGAAACCCATGCTGTGTCGAGGACAGGCTGCTGTATAGGAGTTGTGTGGTGTGACGGGAGCCCTCCATTCTGCCTTTAAGAACAGCTTTTCTTAGGAATGATGAAGTAGATCTGACAAGAGAGAACTTCAAGGGAATATCATATGGACCATTATTTTAAGATAATGAGCAATAATGACTTCCTGCTGCGGTTTTATAGTGGACAATCGTGTCCTTGGAAGTAGTGTAACTTGACTGTTTTGGGTGATCACAATATGAGTTCAGGCAGGATTTTCCTTTTTTTGTTGTCCTGCTGATAGGTTGAGCTTGACATAACTTGAAATAATTCTGTGTGGGGAACAGAATTTAGGAATGAATTTACTTTGACCAGACTTTGACTTTCCGATTCGGGCAAAGGTTTCATGAAGGTGACTGGAAGTGTTGCCTGGAGATGGGCTTGAGTTCTGGACCAATTTATGACAGCCTAACAGTAGCGCATTTACAGCAAACCTTACTGCAAGTTAACATAACTTATTATGACAGTAATACAGCTCAATTTTGCCATGTTGACAGAATTAGTATGCAGTGAACTTTGTTTCCAAATAGCTTGAAAATATTTATTTTCTTGCAAAACATTTATCTGCTTTAGCCAATGCTTTATGTGAGGCAAAGGGAGGTGATCTTAGATTTGGGGATTTTGTCAAAAGCGTCCAAGTAGAATGAAACCAAAGCTGCGTTACTGATGATGTCTAACATTTTCTGTTTAGAATACGAACACAGCACGATCTCCAAAGAATCTGTGGTTGCAGTTTCAATCTGGCCATTCTGTGCGTGGGAGTAACAAAGACTGGCTTCTCTATGGTAAACCCATTGAACAAACCTGCACAGGTCTGCCTCTCTACCAGCTTGCAGATACTCAACGTAAGTGACGCGATCAGAACATTTTGCTTCTGTTACAGAGCATAAGCACCTTTCTATCCTTTAAACCTATGTCCATGTGACACCTTTGAGGCAGGAACATCTTTCCCTGTTTGAGAGAGGAGGAGTAAACTACCTAGCAGGAAGGAAAGGGTAAGGCTGTGGGATGCTTTGGAAAAGCTGGTGAAGCGCTGCTTTTCATTGTTAAGCATGTAAATATCTGGGACAGCTCTTCCCAAGTGGTTTACCTGGTGTCAGAGGAGCCATTGTGTAGCAGCTGTACCCAGCTTATGCCCTGATGATACAATGGCCCCCACAAGGCAGGTACTGTATGCCGGCGTGCTGCCTGCTGTGCGTAAGGGAAAGGAGAAGCACAAATGTGATTGAAAGCTGCGCAGACAATTGCTCCCTTTGTGCTACGCCATAGGGAGTTTTACACAGTGTCCGTTGAGACCAACAGGAGCCTTGAATAGGACCATAATTGGGATTGCAATTTGTGCATTTAACAGTCTTTTCCTTGTTGGATACATGGATCTTGTCACTGCTAATATCTTCATTTTCTTGTTTCTTTTAGCACTACCGAATGTTCATGGCTGTGCCAGTGCAGGACTTCCAAGAATTTTGGGTATTAAAATCTGTGAAAAAGCCAATTAAAAAGTCAATTAGTCTGGATCTTGACAGTCCTGTGGCATGGAAACAGCTTGTTTCTTTGCATGCTTTTGTGATGGTGGCCATGTTCTCCAACTGGAACAAACCTTGGTGTTGGTCTCAGCTTGCCTATCCTAAGCTTTGAGTGCAACGTACCTATGATACACAAATAAAGATAATGCAGTAATTAAAATGCTTTGTCTTTTTCCATCGTCTGAAAACAGAAGGGAAATAAAGTGGGCCTTGCTAGTTTTCCTACAGAAGAGAGACTTTTCCCTGTGGTGCATTCCTGTGCTCAGGCTGCAATGTGACCGAGGCATTGGTATGTGCTTCATGCTAGTGAGGAAACAGTAACAGAATAGTTTTTTCCACTGGAGGACTTGCCTTTGGCATCAGCAGCCGGCCTCTTTGGGTGCTGACTCTCTTGTGTGTGATTGCTGGTGGGAAAGAGCAAAGAGACGAATACACAGATAAAGGGAGGGAGCAGATCTATGTTAGCAGCACTGGCAAAGAAGCTTGAATTCTGCAAGGCCCCTGAAAAATGGTAGCAATTTGAATAGGTGCGATGGGTCAGAGATCTTTTTGTTCTGGGTGTTTTTCAAACCCGCATGGAGGAGATTGTCCCAGTCCTAAAGAGTTCATAACCTGGAATAAAACGGTCCTTTCACGCAATGCCAGTGTAAGAAGAGCTGTGACCGCTTGCTGAGTGCCACGTGTATGCTGAAGAGCAGTTTGTGTCAGGAGCCGATTAACATACAAGATGAGGCAGCATTGGTGCTGCCTGCCTGCTCTTCTGGTAGGTCTGAGTGAATGCTTGAAGTCGCGCGTCCTTTCCATCAGTGCTTGGAAGGAGTGTATCTTTTGGGGCTGAAGACTGTTTACTGGAGCCCTGGCTGGCTGCCAGAGGGCAAGGCATTCCTTTGGAGTCCAGGAACCTAGCCCCAGGTCTGCAATTTATTATTTTCAAATCATCCTCCTGGTGAAACCATCTGCTGTTTATTAAGAGAGCATTTTATCATATGGTGAAACTGTTCTTTTAGGGGAATGGTGTTCCGAACAGGCTGCAGGTACTTGGAGATCCAAAGGAATTTTCTGGAGGGTCAAACTTGGGTGCTTAACTCCGGGAACAGTTGTGTGTATCTGCAAGATGCAGGGTAGCCTGTTCAGCTGTGTTTTGAAATGGAGCTCACTGATGGGACGTAAAACTGGGAGTTGTAGTCCTGATGTTTGTTTGGCTGTTCACACAGGGGGTGTGAAACACCTCAAAGCAGCCTTTGAGAGCCCTGCTTGGCAAGAGTACTCACGTGGCTTGTGACTTTCAAAGCTTTTGTGGTTGCAGTATCCAGAGAGGCTGTTGTTTCAAGACCTTCAAAACTCAGTGGAAGCCCTGATCCAGCTTCCAAGTGACAGCTGTCATGTCTCAACCCTTTCTTTGTGTATTCTTGTGTTAGAGGGCATGGAAGTCATGGCAAGCCACTTCCCTGTCCCGAGTCAGCCAACCTCTTCGACGTCTAGAAAATAACTGCCTTAATTGTCTAGGCTTCATATATCTTTGGATTATTTCTTTAGGGGTGCTGGCCTGACATCGACTCTCCAGTGACAGTTTGAAGACCAGAGATTGAAGTAGATGCCAAAGGAACAGACTGGTTGAGCTTTGAGAGAGAGGCAGACTAGATGTACGAACAAAGCTGAGTTTTATTATTCTCAGATTATGATTTAATTCAAAGTTATTTAAAGCGATTAGTCAATACAATCTGGTTTTCTGTGTTTTTGCCATATAGATGAACCTGAACCTGTACTGTGTGTGCAGTGATAGTGGTCCTTTGACTTTCCCATCCTCTTGCTACTAATTTAATCAGAATTAATTACTTTAAAGCAACCCTCTGCGTGCTACCTTCATTTATTAATGGAAGAGTGTTCTGAGACATGAGTGAGACCTGAATGAAACTACTGAGGGGTTATGCGTGGTTCTAAAAGGTGTGGGCTAAACTCTTCCTTTGGCCCAGGGATAAAGAGGGAATGGGAAGAGCGTCCTGTTCTCGAATTGCATAGCTGCTTACAGATCACGAGGACAGTTCTGAATGGACCAAATGAGGGCTGCATTGCTGCCTTGATACTATCGATGGGAAACTGAAGTGCGATCGACTCTCTGTGGTTTGACTGCTATCATGGAAATTGTCCGTGGGCAAGGCAGGATCTCAGTCCGGCTCTTCAGTCTTCACCGATGGTTTAAGACATCCCTCTCTCTAGTTTGAGGGAATTTCATTTATATTACGAGGATGTTTGAGGTCTTACATTTTTGTTTAGAAAGTGTTGCATATACACCTAAAAAGCTTATCGACAAGCTTTTAGTCTTTACTGCCTACTAATTTTGAAGGCAGTGTTACAAGTTCGGTAGATTTGTACTTGATCCTGGAGCAAATAGCTCTACAAAGAACTCTGAAACAAGCCTCAAGACTTCTTATCTGCCCTTTGGTTTTGTTTGAGCTGGGGAGGTTGTGTTTCTGCCCTTCATGTACTCAAACATGAAATAAGATTGTTTCTAGCTTTGGTTTTAGTTCACAATCTCATTGTATCAGTCAGGCCTGTTATGGATATATTTGCGTTTTGACTGCTGTGTTTATGGATTGATAAATGATGCTTTCTATCCATCTACTCTCACAGCACCTCCAGTGCCAAGGTGCACAGCTTGGGGGAACCTGTTCTGGATGGAGCACCCGGGAGGCAAATCTGTTGTGACGTTTCTGTACCTTTTGGGGTGCGGCTCACAACAAAGAGAAAAGGAAGAACGGGAAGAATCATAGCACACGAGCCATATGCCACCTTCTCCTTGCCCATGTTTTTCAGAGGATGTTCTGTTTTCACGTGAGCACATGGATGGTCTTGTTACAGCTCTGAATTTACAGAGTTGGAGCCTAGGCCTGTTGGCATCCCCAAGATATCACTGATTTCAAAGATCATGCTAGAGCAAAAAAAATTGATTGTGAATTTAGTAACTAACTGCAGGACAATCAGGAACATGCACCCAGCTTTGAACAAAAGCAGACAAAAGGACCCGTGCAGGAGAAAGAATTTTGATATTGTATGTCTTTGATACTGTAGTTGGCCTGTGCTATTTCCTTCTTTGCTGACAATGCTACAGTTTACCATACCTGTCTTACACTACAATTAATCTATTTTTCTTATCTTGCAAGGTGATGGATGTTATTACTGGAGTACAGGGAAAGACCAAGGAAGTAAAAAGCAGCAAGAACAGGTGAAGCGTCCCTGAAGATATGGTCCGTCTGTTGCCTTAAATAACAGGTTTCAGTCATGTTTAAAATGTTTTCAATCATGAAACCCACAGCATGTCAGCAAAGGGTCTGGACTGAATGTTCACAATCTGAAGGAAATAGATAGCTTACCTTTATTTATTGCTTAACCGAGACATACGTTTTGTATAATACGCAGCATCTACGGTCACAGAGCTTGCTAGAAGCCAGTAGCTTTGTGGTTTGCCTGACAGTAAGGATCTTTTAACATTGTAATCCATGAGATTTCCCACTGGAAAATTCCCACTGATTTCCACGGGAGGGACCCACAGAGGACTGCAGCCACTTCCTAGGTGGCGATCAGCCAGCAACGGTTCTCAGAAACAATGGGGGAGAGAGTTATGTTCACAGTCAACAAAGCAGCGTGCTTATCCTAGTAACAAGTGCCTACGGTTAATGTGCCGCCAAGTGGGTTGTCCATGAGGCTGAAGCACAAGATGAACACCTTGAAAACAGCCCAGGCAAATGGAATGTCTGCATAAGGAGATGGGCAGGGCTGTGGTGATCCTACCAGGACTGGAACGCAGATCTCTCACAAAAATGAAGAACGGAGCCAGTGTGCAAGCTTAGATCCTGAAGAGAGATTGGCGGAAGGAGTCTCGAGAGGAGGAGAGTATGAGGGTGTGACTGTCAGTATCTTGACAGTTACCTGATCTTTCCAAGAGCTTCTCTCCATCCAAGTAATAGATGTGTTTTGGAAGTTTAGCTCGCTTCTCAGCTCGGCTCGTTCTAGAAAAGGTGGGGGGTTAGATGTATGTGGAAGAGAGCCCACTGGGAGGGTGCCTGAGTGTGAGTATTTGTGTGCGTGTGAGTTGGGGGCTTTTGTAAGTTAAAATAGTATTTATCCTAGGCTGGGCTATCAGGATAACGCTGATTATTTGCTCCCAGCTTTTTCAAAAAGCCTGGAAGGTGTTTAAAGGCATGCCTGGAATCCAAGCAATGGTATCACTGGATGCACACTGACAGGCAGCTAAATTATGTCAAGCATTTGGGGGAGGGCAGAATTAGCACACATTCCGGTCACACCTCCAACTCTGCTGCAGTTAACCTTTCTCGATCCCTATACATATCAGTGGGCAGGAAGCCTCAGTGGTCCCTCCCTGCCAAGGACGCCGATTTAGCTAGTCACCTGCGCTGCACAGTAATCCAAGATCTTCTTACCACTGAACCCGTTCCACTGAGAACCTCTCCCCCACAACGCCCCAAATTTCCTGCTGTATGAGACTGTTCACCGAGGTGGAGGTGTGACACCTTTGCCAGATCATGCCTTAATTTTAGAAGACGAAATCTTGCCTCTTGAGCACGTCTCTAGAACCGTTAACCACTCAGGAGCAAATTGCTGTGGTCGAGCACTGAGCAACATGGCCCAATCCATGTGCGAGAAGAGAAGAGGGCGCATCCCAGTTAAGGGGAAGTCCGTGCCCAGTTTGAATCAAGGTGCCTGGTCTTAAATACTCAGCTTTTAAGTTATTGTCTGGAGAGGTGGCGAGCTGGGCTTTACACGGTTACTTGTTTAAAATGAGTAAATGTCTTGGCCAGTGAGCCATACCGGATTTTCCAAGGCATGTAATCCAGTCCTGGTGGTACACGTCTGCCTTCTGCTCGAGCTGAGAACGGAGTGTGAATTCGCTTGACCACTAGATGGCAAATTGTTCCAGTAACCTCAACAGTTAGAGGGGGTTTACTGCAATCTGAATCGAGGCTTGTAATTAGGTGAGACCTTGCTGCCATTAGGCTAGTGAAAACACTGATTAGGAGCAAACCCTAACTCAAAAGGAAAATAAAATGAATCCCTGTCAACCTGAGACCTGTTCCCCAGGAGGTAAAAGTGGCGTCAGGATGCAGAGGATTAGAATTCTTTCAGATTTCCAAACCTTTGAGATATTTGTTTTCACGTGTAATTACGCCGCATTTGGCGACTAAATGAACTCTTTTTTATCCCTCAATAATAGTCTGGGTTTTCTCCTTAATATATGCACCCTCAGCAAGTTTGCTGATGATACCAAGCTGTTTGGTGAAGCAGACACGCTAGAGGGGAGGGATGCCATCCAGAGGGACCTGGACAGGCTGGAGAGGTGGGCCCAAGCCAACCTCATGCAGTTCAACAAGGCCAAGTGCGAGGTCCTACATCTGGGCTGGGGCAATCCCAGGCACAGATACAGGCTCGGCGGGGAATGGCTGGAGAGCAGCCCTGTGGAGAAGGACCTGGGGGTGATGATTGATGAGAAGCTCGACATGAGCAAGCAATGTGCGATCGCAGCCCAGAAGGCCAACCGTATCCTGGGCTGCATCAAAAGAAGTGTGGCCAGCAGGTCAAGGGAGGTGATTCTGCCCCTCTACTCTGCTCTCGTGAGACCCCAGCTGGAGTACTGCATTCAGCTCCGGAGTCCCCAACATAAGAAGGACATGGACCTGCTGGAACGCGTCCAGAGGAGAGCCACGAGGATGATCCGAGGGCTGGAGCACCTCTCCTATGAGGAGAGGCTGAGAGAGTTGGGGCTGTTCAGCCTGGAGAAGAGAAGGCTCCAGGGAGATCTTATTGCGGCCTTCCAGTACCTAAAGGGGGCCTACAGGAGAGCTGGGGAAGGACTTTTTTACTCGGGCATGTAGTGACAGGACGAGGGGGAATGGCTTTAAGCTGGAAGAGGGCAGGTTTAGATTAAACATTAGGAAGAAGTTTTTCACTTTAAGGGTAGTAAGGCACTGGAACAGGTTGCCCAGAGAGGTTGTTGAAGCTCCGTCCCTGGAGGTGTTCAAGGCCAGGCTGGACGTGGCCTTGGGCAACCTGGTCTAGTGAGAGGTGTCCCTGCCTATGGTAGGGGGGTTGGAACTCGATGATCTTCAAGGTCCCTTCCAACCTAAACCATTCTATGATTCTATGATTCTATGTATATATATTCCCTTGTCAAATGAGGCATTGCGTTTGCGCAAGGTTTATTCATCAAAGAGTTCAAAATGTTCTAGAGGCGGCAGTAGCAAAGATGCACAAGAAATGTTTTCTCTTTCAGAAAAGGGATGCAGCAACTGAGGAAAGAGAAATCTGCCAAAGGCCAATCGCACACTGACCACGAGCACAGGTAAGGGGGCAAGCCCCAGCACTCCTGCATTCTTCTTATCGCCCTCTCTTCATCGCAGCCCTGTTGCCACCAGGTGAAATCCAACCAGGCTCATCTGTCTGTGCCCCTGCCCGGTCCTGCTTAGCCGGGCTCCTCCCCTAGACATGAAGAACCCACAGAGGCATTATGTGCTCTTGGCTCCTTGTCTGATTTGTTGTGGGTTTTTTTGTTGCGGGGACCAGGGTGGAAAGGGGGCTGGCAGTCTGGCTGGAGTCTTGTAGCCAGCTCTCTGTTCCTTGCAGGTGGGTCCTGCTGTTCTTCGCTCTCATCACGGCCACATCCTCTGCTGGTTTTAGCATCCCTCTCCCTGTTCTGCAAGGTCTTTTCTTTGCTCGTTCTCTCAGCTCATGTGTGTTTAAATTGAGACATAAGGATACTAAGGCTCGAGCCAACAGTGGTAGCCAATAACCTTTTCCATCCCTGTGATGGGAAGCAGGGGCTGTTTTCACCTGAAGAAGCTCCCTGATTCAGAAATTTGCCCTGCGCACGCTGGGAGGTGTTTGACAGCAGCACACTAAGCAATGTCCCTGGGTGCAATATACTGAGAGCTGAGCCAGGGCACTCTGCCACTCGTTCCAGATAAGTCGAGGCCTTTAACACCAGGGACTGCGAGGGGCTTGTTCCATGCTCTCAATGAGATAAGCTGCCATCCGCGCTTCACAAGACACTCCTATCTGCCAAGCGTCTCTGAGAAAACCTGGCAGATGTGCAGTGTGATTTAAAGCACGTTAGAGACTCCCCCGAGCTACAATCCCAACGGTGGGGGTCTCGCTAATGAAAAGTGAGGAACTCCCGGGGGGGTGGGATCCTTCAGATAGGGGAGTGTTTGTGCACAGCTTGCAGGTGCTGACCAGCTGTGAAGGAGCTCACTGCAGCACAACGAGAATGATAGAGGTAGCAGTACTAGCGTCTAAAAACTGGGAGAGTGATTAAAAATTCTCCAGTTAAAATGTATTTTCACGATTCTCAGCCTCACGAGTGTTTAGTACAGCATAAATAGTACCTGAGAGAGAATAGTCTTTAAACCATCATCTGTTACACAGTCTGGCCCATAGTCTTCAAGGGCTCAAAGGCCCCCAGAAAGACATTTCCCAGTGACTTGCGATCGGGTAAGTGAAGAGGGCTGTGCCTGTTTGGTCTCAGGGAAAATGCAGTGTAACGTTGGAAAAGGAGAGGAGATTCTCTCCAGAGACTCCCAGGCAAGTGGGACAGGAACTTTGTTTAAATCCTGCAACCATATGGCTGCTTTTCTTTGGAGGTGCTAAACTCTTCTTGGGTGCAGTTTTCTTTGGGTTTCATGTCAGTTAACCATTCAAGACCCCAAATTCATTTCCCTGAACCGAACCGGCTGCTGCATCCTTTATTTAGAGTAACCCTTGACTGTTCCTGAATGGGTAAAGTGTCTCTTGGAGCAACTCCTTTTGAATTCCAACGCAAGGGCCTCTGAGCAAGGAGGGAAGGTGAAGGTCTGGTATTCTCCAGGCAGACGGAGTTACTGACGTGATCGTCTTAGATGAAGGAACCAGTGCCAGCCGTTTTGCCCTAGTTTTGGCCTAACTATGGTTTGATTCTTTCAAATTCCCAGCTTCAATTTTGATGGGTTAGGGTGTGCTTTTTTGCTTCCTGTGTTAAGCATTTTCCAAACATTGTTGAGTAACACCTGTAGTCAACTCCAAAGTGCATTTAATACACTTATTAATTCTGTTACTTGCAGCTTGATTTCTGGGTTGATGAGAGCAAAAGTGCATCTGTCTCTTCGTAATTGGCCCTATTGCATTGCCACACTTATTTTTAACATAAAACATTGTAATACTTAGTATGTTTGTAAGAAGTTAAAATAAAAATAGCTCAGATAAGCTTCTTTCAATAAATCTGGACTTCAGGCCATATTGTTTTAAATATGGTTATGCAGTAGAAATAGCACCGTTTGCTTTAAGTAGTGATGAATAATTGCTTAAGGCAGCGTGTGAAATGTGACTGGGAAATTGTACAGGATGGGATTGGAATGCCAAACCTGGGATTATGCAAGAACACCAGTCTTTGGAATGGCTTCCACTTTTTGAAAGGATTAGTAAAAACACGGTGCAGCCCAATGGAGGTTGATGGTAGATTTTACTGAGACACAAAGCCTCTACAGAGATCAGACATAGAGACAGAAACAATTGAAATGTGATCAAGAGAAGATTATCGAGGAGAAAACTCTTGTTTGTGGGTAGACAGGTCTGTGAATTTCTTCCTCAAAACTTTGTCCGGAATAACTAATCACAGTAATAGACAGGCAGTTCCTTAATCTGAACTTTCAAACATGCAACATCTTGCTTTAAGAAGTTTGATCCTGAAAGAAAAGGAAAAACTGATTAGATTTGGACTGAGGAAATAAGAGAACAAGGTAGCTGAGATGCTTCCAACATAATTGGAAATGTACCGGGAAACGCCATTTAAAAATTGAGCTGCATCTTTCTAAACTTAGACGACAAGCAACTGTTGGTGCAATCTTTTTAGACAAATGTAAGCTGCAAACGGGGCTGTGAATCTCAAAATTGTGCTGTGGCAGGACCCCTGGTAGCTGAGTGTTATATATGCATGAAGTTGCCTAAAGAATTCAGACTCGCGTCAACAGCGAGAGCGCAAAACCTTCCCGGAAAAGCCCGGTCTCCAAGTTGTATGCAGAAGAGTGACAGGCCTGCTTTTTCCCTTATGCACGCATGCAATGATTTCTGAGAAGTCATGGAAAAGCACAGGATCTCAGTAATTAACTTGCTTATTTTCACTTAAATCTTCTTCACCCTTACTTGTGATCATGTTGGTCTTTATTTTGGTATCCAAAGCACTGTTCCGAGTGTACTCACCAGCAGCTGGGTACGCAAGGTAAGAGGGAATTCCTCTGCACAGAGCTTGAATACGTTTTCCATATGGGCGCAGGCTTTGGAGCCTGTTTCTTGAGATAATGAAGCGATTCTCTGGGGCTGGAAGTTGGTTCGGACCAGGTGCCTAAGATCAAAGAGACAAACCCAGAAAAGAGCATTTAGGAAAACCCAAACTGGAGTTGAGCATCTGTGTGCACATCTTAGGTAATGGAGAAGGGGTTATTCAAGTTTTCAATGCAGCTTTAGAAAGGCTGGGCTTTTGGAGTGACTCAGCCCTGCTGAGAAACTCGTCTGCAGTTCTTGGAGCCTTTTCTCCTCTCTGTGGGTCGGGAGCGAGTGCTTCTCACAGGCAACTGATTTGCTTTCTCAGCACTGTCATTCACCATCCTACCTGGTGTCCTTGAGGAGGTGCAGGAAAGGGTTTATCAAGCAAAAACCTCTTGTCCATGTGAGCAATGATGCAGGTGTTTTTTGAGAACACCTTGGTTGCAACGTAGCCCTGTTAAAATATAAAAAGCTTTCTGTTGCAAACAATATACAGTGGAAGATAAGTGGATTGCCAGAGAAGTCAGGCTTGAAAAAAAGGCTTTCTACAGTCCAAATAATGATAGGGAAGGAAAATATTGTTTTTTCAATTATGTTGTGCAGGTGAATGTGTCATGGAGGCTGACAAGGGCCTTTGGAAAAGGTGAATTGCCTTCTCCAGTAATGCCACGTGTATGATACGTTCCAGTGCTTAAGTCAGGGGAAGGAATTCATTGCACAACACCCGTGCAGCAGACAGTACAGCGGAAACAATACAATGGTGAAATGGGAACGTTCTTTGGCATCTCCTCTAAAATCTCGTGAAGTTTTGTTGAAGCTTAGGTGTTTTGCAAAAAGCTTTTGGTTGTTTTCCCATTCTTTCAAGCCATGGTGGCAGCCACTTACAGTCCTGACGTCCCAGATGGATTTCCAGTCCTCGGAGCGCTCCTTTGGGTTGATGCTGACCCCAGTGTCAGTGAAAGAGCGGCGTGAGTGCTCACCGTGGTGCCCCTGCAAGTTGTTCTCAGTATTCTGATTTTTGAAAAAGCTTAAAGGAGGCAAGGGTTTAGGTTTGGGGATTCCCAGTAGTCTTTCCCTCCATGAAGCAATAGCTGTAGTAACCATGTTTGGGGAAATGACTGCTTTTACGGATCTGATTAAAGGGGAGATGGCTTCTGGCCTTCGAGGGGAGGCTGGGAAGCCATTAGTACTGTTGTGGCAAACCTTACATTCAGGCTTTACCTAGCGCTGGTTTTCATGTGTCTGAAGCATCGACCTTATGAAGACAGACAAGCTTTAACACTACTGCTGTATTCCCCCCATGCCTATGAGCCCAGGTGGAAAAGAGGACGTTGTTCCATCTGAACACTGGAGAACTTCCTTTAAAGTTAAACACTGTACTGGCTGTTCTGCGTCAAGCTTGCAAGAAAAATTTCTAGGAAAAGTCAAATAATTCCTTTCTGTTCTTTCCCCAGCAGGAACCTGCAGGCAGAGGGTTACTGAGTGTTTCACTGTATTTTGTGGTCAGATCCTTCATGGTAATACCCATTTCTCTCCACACAATTGCTTTCACAGCGTTCATGCTAATCTCAAGACAGACTTTGTTGATTTCATAGCTGGCAACTGTCTTTTCCCCCTTGATATATCAAGGACTGAAATACCTTCTTTGGTATAAGAAAAATGCAGTTTCCTGCTAAGTACCAGGCTTTAAATGCAGCTTAACTTTCAGAAAGGTATTGTTCAGAGGCTATAGCAAAAGACGACTGTTTCTTATGGCAGCAGTGTCTAATTGCATGTAGCTCTATACTTACCCTGTTAGCGAGAGCTGGAGCCAGGAAAACTCCCAGAAGAGAAGCAATCACAATCTGAAACGAACATTTGAAATTCACAGCACTGTAACATTGGGACTTGGATCAAGTTAAACTACTTTTGGGTTCCTGTTCAACTTTGTGTCCATGCTTAGCACTTTTCTGAAGTGGGGTCTAGCTGAAGAGTTTTTAAATATGCAGAAGAATGTTTTGTTAATGAGCTCACATCAGAGCATGAGTTCATGTAAATGACCCTTAACCTGAGCAGTATACTTTGCACAGGTAAGAAGATCATTCCGACACAGTGGGTTTTAAAATAGGTTCAGTAAACTTGGAAAAAGGTGTTCTGAAATATTTTGTCTTGAAGAGTGAACTTTTCACGCTGAGCTTTGGATTTCAGCTGTGGAGCAGCTCCACGCAACGTGCACGTGCAGCTGTGGTGAAGAGTTGGAGTGTGGATGCACAGAACAGCTCTGTGCTTGGAACAGCGCTGAAATGGGACTTGAGTATCCTCACAGTAGACCTCATGCCTGTGAATGAGTTCGCCTTATTGGCACATGCACTACTTTATCCATAGCTGATACCATCTTTTAAATCAACAGAGGTGATCATCTTGCTGTGATAAAACTGTGAAGTCTGTCCCCAGAAATCGTGGATTTGGTTCTAAATCATAGAATTACTGAGTTCTTCTGTTAACCTTCTTTTCTGAGCTCGTTCAGTTCGGATCTGCTTTCCGGTCTTCAGGCACAGCCTCTGTTCTTCACAGAGCCTCTTCACAAAAGTGGTACCTGATTATGGACTGAGGGCGAACTCTAGAAAGCGACCATAAACTAGAAATAACAGCAAATGAGTAAGGGAGGAGCAGTAACAACGGGCATTTTACATGAACTAGTACTTAGAAAGTAGATGTTAATATTTTTGGGGGGTTGATAATTATATACAGAGCTCTGGTGTTCATCCGTTTTGCACCCACTTTGCAGTTTGCAGGAGGTGTAAAATACAATGAGAGAAAGTAATGAATTCCTAAGGGCACAGATTTACTGTTCTTCTAATGGGACTGATTTTGGGGATGCCACATGGAGACAGGTATGTCCTTAGCCTCCGAGCTACATTTAGAATTCTTATTTTGTATGTCGTGAAACCCTCTCGTAGTCTCTGGAAACTTAACTAATCGACTAGTTCTCAAGAAGGGGCATTGAGAACCTGAACTGTACGATGCCAATCCCTGTGGTGTTGTTAGCAAGGAGTTGGAAATCAGTTTTGTCCATGTCTTCCAACAACCGTAGCCAATTTGGCCATTACAGTAATGCGTCACACTTGGAAGCCTTAATCTCCAAGTCTTCCATCAGCTTCTGATTGCTGGAGTAGTTTGTGGATGTGTGGATTCATTGTGGGGAAAATGTCTGCAAAAAGCCAGGCTCTCCTACTGGAAGTACATCTAGGCTTTGCCTGACACAGACAGTATGTTCTGTCTCGTAATAATGTTGTTAATTGATCAAAAGCTTTTGGCACTTGTCTGATCGGATCAGCAAAAGTCAGTCAGTCCAATGTAAGGTGAAAATCATGACGTTGTGGATATTGTTGTGATTCACCGTCACTAAATGACTGATTTCCCATGTTGTTCTGCTCTTACCTGGGCCTCAGCAGGCAGAAAGCAGAACCTCGTGCTTCTTGGGTGTTTTTCACAAGAAGTGAGCTTACGAAGACATAATGACTAATGGAAAACGAATGTAAGATTCAGTTTAAAAGCATTTAAAACTTACGAAAGCTTTATGTTTTAGCTTGTGGTGCCTCAACGCTGTTAGATTCCTGCTATGAAAGGCTTGTTTGGCTACTGAAATGTACTCTGAGTATTTCTCACGCATCTGTAATGTAGAAACAAAGAGTCTTTTGAGAAGAAGGGACAGAGTGAGCTTTGAAGAGGAGGGTAACGCGGATCTAATCTAGTCCAATCTAATGGTGCTTGTCACCATTTGATATCAGTTTATATGTATTCTGATATATTGCTTAGCAGCATGGCTTTGTTACACTTGAGATAACATTTTCCGTGTGGAGTTCCGTGGAATAAAGCAATTGTGTGCAATTTCCCTTTTTTCATTGTGGCCGGTTTGCTGAGAGAGATTTCCATAGAATCTCTTTCACCTTTTTTCCGATGACTGAGGTTACAGAAATGTGTTGCCTCTTAGCTAGAGTTCTTGTTTTATTAGAAGGGAACAGGCCTCCGTTACGACTTTCTCACAGAAAGTAGCGTGGGATTTGTGAAGGTTCCGCACTGGCTGATGTGGGGTTGCAGATGAGGAGGAGTCCAGGCAAGGTCATAGTCATAGGAGAATACTTCTCATGGCAATAATATGCGGTCACAGACATTTTCATAAAATACAGAAATCAGTGGTTGCTTTAAAGAAGGAGTCTCCATCCTGCTCCTTTTGTTTGGTGACCTTGTGTGAACCACATAGCCTCTGAAGTTTTGCGTCACTCCTTTGTATGCTGAGGGGGCTGGCAGTTACGCCGATTGTCTTGTGAAGCACAGTGGTTATTGCTAATTATGTCACTAATTTCAATGCATGTGCTATATACATCATGGTAACTGATCAAAAATAAGTGGCACTTCTTGTTAAGAGTTCATGCATGTATTAGAAGGAAGAAATGGCTGAAGAATTAGTCTGCTCAGTGGCTGGCACGTAGCCCACCATGACGTAGGTATTTCTTTCCAGGATTTGTCTGCAGATTGTCAAGCTGTTAGGGATTGCATTTTGGAAGACAAAATGCAGCTTGTATGAATGAATAGCAGAGTTATTCCTGATGCCATTTGGCATGGAGCCAACAAGAGTGGGAACTGCTCTATAGTTTAAACCAGTAAATAGCCATTTGCAGAGTGATTGATTTTACAAAAGCTGATTTACTGAGTGCTCATAACCTATCGAGGTGAGGTTATCTGTCCCAACCCAAAATTCAGATATGACGCTTACCACAGTGTGGCATGCGGATATGGACTTGTTGGAGACATGAAGAAAACTTCTGTCACGTGTTGCTACACCTCCAGCAAGATATAAAAGTTCAAGGTCTCTGGGATTTTCTTGCGTTCTTGTTTTCTGCAGCCTCTTGTTCTTACCTGAAAGAAAAATGAACGGATTTGTGAGTATATCCATTTTTATTGAACTTAGATGATCAAAAATTCCTTATTTTTAAAAACAAAAGGGTAGAGAAGAAGATGCTCAAGTAAGTGGTGCAGCACTGGGACTGATGATCTGTGGGTTGTTCAGTGGGAAACTTGCATTTCTCGGGTGTACAGTAATCCCCTTGGAGTCAGCAGGCAGCATCATTTGAGCAAAGAGTGCAGAACTTGGACTACAGTAGAGAAGGGGGATTTAGTTATGATATAATTATTACAGTTGTAGAGACACATCAAGAGGTAACATGGCATCAAG
Organism: Pluvialis apricaria; assembly: GCA_017639485.1. Classification (NCBI taxonomy): domain Eukaryota; kingdom Metazoa; phylum Chordata; class Aves; order Charadriiformes; family Charadriidae; genus Pluvialis; species Pluvialis apricaria. The sequence continues at coordinate 5,991,287 of CM030030.1, forward strand.
GAGTGTGATTTTGAAAAATACAAACCCATGTAATGGTTAAGTTATCATTCTGCTTTTTCAGTTACAGACATATGAGAGCCTAGTAGCAAGAATTTCACAAGGCAGAGTTGTAATTGTTTTCAACTAATACGCGTGTTAAGTGGGTAATGTTTCAAACTGATGCTGCAGCTGCTTCCCTCAGTTCATGAACTGGTTGTTGTTTTTATGGCACTGCCTGGTGTTTCTGTTGAGTGAGAATGCTTATTCCTTTGACAGGCTGCAATCCTTGTTCTGCTGGGAGTCGTTTGGACTCAGACTTCTGCATTGGAGGTGAGTAGACTGAGGAGCCTTGCAGTGCAGGTACTGCTTGAAGATGCATGAGATTGCTGGGCAGGGGCCGAATATAATAGGAAGGAAAGCACAGAAGAAACTAACCAGATACCTAGTGCCAAGCACAGAGAAAAATAGCATTTGCCAAAGGTGACAGGGGTACAAGCCGAAGAGGCAGCTCTGCTTCTTGTGCAGAGCAACAAGAAACTGGGGGGTGGGGGGTTGGGGGCGTAGGTGCCCTTAGGTCAAGCTAAAATGTGGGGACCGTTGCAGTCTCCTGCCAGTCCCTGCTGTCAGACGTAATGACTGGGGTGCCCAGCGTTGTTTTTCCTGAGCCTGCGGTGAGGGCCTGTCCCCTCCTTTCTCAGCCTGACTCACTCTTGCATGACTTATCTCCACCTCGAGGGCCTCCTGAGACTGCTAAAGGGTTGTTAAGGGATTTAGTGTTTACATAAAGCAATCTTCCTTGGGTTTTGAGAGAAAGCATTTGTTTGTAGTGCACCTTTTAAAGGTGCAAGCCAGATGATGAACAATGGTTTTGTGTTTTTTTTATGAAAGACCATTCTCCTGGAAGAACCTGACGATGTCACTGTAGCTGTGACTGTTGCCAAAGACATGCACATTGTTAATATCCAAGTCCGTTCTGGCCTGTACTCCTCTGATACCATTATTGACTACGCACATGTAAGTAAATCTAAGAATCTGCCAAGACTTAATCGCTGAGGAAGTTTTTAAACTCAGAAATTCATTTACTGTACTGTCACCATGAGTTGTCCTGAAACAGTTTCTTTGACGACTCCCATGACCTTTCCTCCTCTTTACGCCATCTCTTTTGGCAGTTCCTGAAAGTGAGAAGAATGGCATTGACCTCAGTGAGGTCAGAGTTGAGAACGGGCTGCCATCGCTCACGTAGAGCAAGTGCAGCAGAAGTCTGTCGGAAAAGATGCTTCCAATCTTATGGACAGACTTGAGTGTGGGCAGGCCGCGTCCATTCCCCAAAGGTGACAACGTCAATGCAGAGTCATTGCTCAGTAGTGGCCTGTGTAGCCCCTTGGTGTTTCTTCTAGGTTGTCCTAAAGATTGTGGGTAAATCCAACTAATATTTGTGGTAGGCATTTTCAATGAATTAATTAACTGTTGTGTTTTTTTAATCACAGGGATACATTGCAATAAGGTTATTTTCACGAAGTGCCTGCTTTATCATGAAAATAAATAAGGAATCCATCCCAGAGCTGCAAGAAATCCAACGCCTGGCTCTTGAGAGACAGGTGACTTTGTAGTGAAACTCATGCTGTGTCGAGGACAGGCTGCTGTATAGGAGTTGTGTGGTGTGACGGGAGCCCTCCATTCTGCCTTTAAGAACAGCTTTTAGGAATGATGAAGTAGATCTGACAAGAGAGAACTTCAAGGGAATATCATATGGACCATTATTTTAAGATAATGAGCAATCATGACTTCCTGCTGCGGTTTTATAGTGGACAATCGTGTCCTTGGAAGTAGTGTAACTTGACTGTTTTGGGTGATCACAATATGAGTTCAGGCAGGATTTTCTTTATTTCGTTGTCCTGCTGATAGGCTGAGCTTGACATAACTTGAAATAATTCTGTGTGGGGAACAGAATTTAGGAATGAATTTACTTTGACCAGACTTTGACTTTCCTATTCGGGCAAAGGTTTCATGAAGGTGACTGGAAGTGTTGCCTGGAGATGGGCTTGAGTTCTGGACCAATTTATGACAGCCTAACAGTAGCGCATTTACAGCAAACCTTACTGCAAGTTAACATAACTTATTATGATAGTAATACAGCTCAATTTTGCCATATTGAGAGAATTAGTATGCAGTGAACTTTGTTTCCAAATAGCTTGAAAATATTTATTTTCTTGCAAAACATTTATCTGCTTTAGCCAATGCTTTATGTGAGGCAAAGGGAGGTGATCTTAGAATTGGGGATTTTCTCAAAAGCGTCCAAGTAGAATGAAACCAAAGCTGCGTTACTGATGATGTCTAACATTTTCTGTTTAGAATACGAACACAGCACGATCTCCAAAGAATCTGTGGTTGCAGTTTCAATCTGGCCATTCTGTGCGTGGGAGTAACAAAGACTGGCTTCTCTATGGTAAACCCATTGAACAAACCTGCACAGGTCTGCCTCTCTACCAGCTTGCAGATACTCAACGTAAGTGACGCGATCAGAACGTTTTGCTTCTGTTATAGAGCATAAGCACCTTTCTATCCTTTAAACCTATGTCCATGTGACACCTTTGAGGCAGGAACATCTTTCCCTGTTTGAGAGAGGAGGAGTAAACTACCTAGCAGGAAGGAAAGGGTAAGGCTGTGGGATGCTTTGGAAAAGCTGGTGAAGCGCTGCTTTTCATTGTTAAGCATGTAAATATCTGGGACAGCTGTTCCCAAGTGGTTTACCTGGTGTCAGAGGAGCCATTGTGTAGCAGCTGTACCCAGCTTATGCCCTGATGATACAATGGCCCCACAAGGCAGGTACTGTATGCCGGCGTGCTGCCTGCTGTGCGTAAGGGAAAGGAGGAGAACAAATGTGATTGAAAGCTGCGCAGACAATTGCTCCCTTTGTGCTACGCCATAGGAGTTTTACACAGTGTCCGTTGAGACCAACAGGAGCCTTGAATAGGACCATAGGATTGCAATTTATGCATTTAACATTCTTTTCCTTGTTGGATACATGGATCTTGTCACTGCTAATATCTTCATTTTCTTGTTTCTTTTAGCACTACCGAATGTTCATGGCTGTGCCAGTGCAGGAATTCCAAGAATTTTGGGTATTAAAATCTGTGAAAAAGCCAATTAAAAAGTCAATTAGTCTGGATCTTGACAGTCCTGTGGCATGGAAACAGCTTGTTTCTTTGCATGCTTTTGTGATGGTGGCCATGTTCTCCAACTGGAACAAACCTCGGTGTTGGTCTCAGCTTGCCTATCCTAAGCTTTGAGTGCAACGTACCTATGATACACAAATAAAGATAATGCAGTAATTAAAATGCTTTGTCTTTTTCCATCGTCTGAAAACAGAAGGGAAATAAAGTGGGCCTTGCTAGTTTTCCTACAGAAGAGAGACGTTTCCCTGTGGTGCATTCCTGTGCTCAGGCTGCAATGTGACCGAGGCATTGGTATGTGCTTCATGCTAGTGAGGAAACAGTAACAGAATAGTTTTTTCCACTGGAGGACTTGCCTTTGGCATCAGCAGCCGGCCTCTTTGGGTGCTGACTCACTTGTGTGTGATTGCTGGTGGGAAAGAGCAAAGAGATGAATACACAGATAAAGGGAGGGAGCAGATCTACGTTAGCAGCACTGGCAAAGAAGCTTGAATTCTGCAAGGCCCCTGAAAAATGGTAGCAATTTGAATAGGTGCGATGGGTCAGAGATCTTTTTGTTCTGGGCGTTTTTCAAACCCGCATGGAGGAGACTGTCCCAGTCCTAAAAAGTTCATAACCTGGAATGAAACGGTCCTTTCACGCAATGCCAGTGTAAGAAGAGCTGTGACCGCTTGCTGAGTGCCGCGTGTATGCTGAAGAGTAGTTTGTGTCAGGAGCCAATTAACATACAAGATGAGGCAGCATTGGTGCTGCCTGCCTGCTCTTCTGGTAGGTCTGAGTGAATGGTTGAAGTCGCGCGTCCTTTACATCAGTGCTTGGAAGGAGTGTATCTTTTGGGGCTGAAGACTGTTTACTGGAGCCCTGGCTGGCTGCCAGAGGGCAAGGCATTCCTTTGGAGTCCAGGAACCTGGCCCCAGGTCTGCAATTTGTTATTTTCAAATCATCCTCCTGGTGAAACCATCTGCTGTTTATTAAGAGAGCATTTTATCATATGGTGAAACTGTTCTTTACGGGGAATGGTGTTCCGAACAGGCTGCAGGTACTTGGAGATCCAAAGGAATTTTCTGGAGGGTCAAACTTGGGTGCTTAACTCCGGGAACAGTTGTGTGTATCTGCAAGATGCAGGGTAGCCTGTTCAGCTGTGTTTTGAAATGGAGCTCACTGATGGGACGTAAAACTGGGAGTTGTAGTCCTGATGTTTGTTTGGCTGTTCACACAGGGGGTGTGAAACACCTCAAAGCAGCCTTTGAGAGCCCTGCTTGGCAAGAGTACTCACGTGGCTTGTGACTTTCAAAGCTTTTGTGGTTGCAGTATCCAGAGAGGCTGTTGTTTCAAGACCTTCAAAACTCAGTGGAAGCCCTGATCCAGCTTCCAAGTGACAGCTGTCATGTCTCAATCCTTTCTTTGTGTATTCTTGTGTTAGAGGGCATGGAAGTCATGGCAAGCCCCTCCCCTGTCCCGAGTCAGCCAACCTCTTCAACGTCTAGAAAATAACTGCCTTAATTGTCTCAGGCTTTATATATCTTTGGATTATTTCTTTAGGGGTGCTGGCTTAACATCGACTCTCCAGTGACAGTTTGAAGACCAGAGATTGAAGTAGATGCCAAAGGAACAGACTGGTTGAGCTTTGAGAGACATGAGTGAGATGTGAATGAAACCACTGAGTGGTTATGCATGGTTCTAAAAGGTGTGGGCTAAACTCGTCCTTTGGCCCAGGGATAAAGAGCATTACTCATGGGAAGAGCGCCCTGTTCTCAACTTGCATAGCTGCTTACAGATCACGAGGACAGTTCTGAATGGACCAAATGAGGGCTGCATTGCTGCCTTGATACTATCGATGGGAAACTGAAGTGCGATCGACTCTCTGTGGTTTGACTGCTATCATGGAAATTGTCCGTGGGCAAGGCAGGGATCTCAGTCCGGCTCTTCAGTCTTCACCGATGGTTTAAGACATCCCTCTCTCTAGTTTGAGGGAATTTCATTGATATTACGAGGATGTTTGAGGTCTTACATTTTTGTTTAGAAAGTGTTGCATATACACCTAAAAAGCTTATCGACAAGCTTTTAGTCTTTACTGTCTACTAATTTTGAAGGCAGTGTTACAAGTTCAGTAGATTTGTACTTGATCCTGGAGCAAATAACTCTACAAAGAACTCTGAAACAAGCCTCAAGACTTCTTATCTGCCCTTTGGTTTTGTTTGAGCTGGGGAGGTTGTGTTTCTGCCCTTCATGTACTCAAACATGAAATAAGATTGTTTCTAGCTTTGGTTTTAGTTCACAATCTCATTGTATCAGTCAGGCCTGTTATGGATATATTTGCGTTTTGACTGCTGTGTTTATGGATTGATAAATGATGCTTTCTATCCATCTACTCTCACAGCACCTCCAGTGCCAAGGTGCACAGCTTGGGGGAACCTGTTCTGGATGGAGCACCCGGGAGGCAAATCTGTTGTGACGTTTCTGTACCTTTTGGGGTGCGGCTCACAACAAAGAGAAAAGGAAGCAGGGGAAGAATCATAGCACACAAGCCATATGCCACCTTCTCCTTGCCCATGTTTTTCAGAGGATGTTCTGTTTTCACGTGAGCACATGGATGGGCTTGTTACAGCTCTGAATTTACAGAGTTGGAGCCTAGGCCTGTTGGCATCCCCAAGATATCACTGATTTCAAAGATCATGCTAGAGCAAAAGAAATTGATTGTGAATTTAGTAACTAACTGCAGGACAATCAGGAACATGCACCCAGCTTTGAACAAAAGCAGACAAAAGGACCTGTGCAGGAGAAAGAATTTTGATATTGTATGTCTTTGATACTGTAGTTGGCCTGTGCTATTTCCTTCTTTGATGACAATGCTACAGTTTACCATACCTGTCTTACACTACAATTAATATATTTTTCTTATCTTGCAAGGTGATGGATGTTATTACTGGAGTACAGGGGAAGACCAAGGAAGTAAAAAGCAGCAAGAACAGGTGAAGTGTCCCTGAATATAAGGTCCGTCTGTTGCCTTAAATAACAGGTTTCAGTCATGTTTAAAATGTTTTCAATCATGAAACCCACAGCGTGTCAGCAAAGGGTCTGGACTGAATGTTCACAATCTGAAGGAAATAGATAGGTTTCCTTTTATTTATCGCTTAACCGAGACATACGTTTTGTATAATACGCAGCATCTACGGTCACAGAGCTTGTTAGATGTCAGTAGCTTTGTGGTTTGCCTGACAGTAAGGATCTTTTAACATTGTAATCCATGAGATTTCCCACTGGAAAATTCCCACTGATTTCCACGGGAGGGACCCACAGAGGATTGCAGCCACTTCCTAGGTGGCGATCAGCCAGCAACGGTTCTCAGAAACAATGGGGGAGAGAGTTATGTTCACAGTCAACAAAGCAGCGTGCTTATCCTAGTAACAAGTGCCTACGGTTAATGTGCCGCCGAGTGGGTTGTCCATGAGGCTGAAGCGTAAGATGAACACCTTGAAAACAGCCCAGGCAAATGGAATGTCTGCATAAGGAGATGGACAGGGCTGTGGTGATCCTACCAGGACTGGAACGCAGATCTCTCACAAAAATGAAGAACGGAGCCAGTGTGCAAGCTTAGATCCTGAAGAGAGATTGGCGGAAGGAGTCTCGAGAGGAGGAGAGTATGAGGGTGTGACTGTCAGTATCTTGACAGTTACCTGATCTTTCCAAGAGCATCTCTCCATCCAAGTAATAGCTGTGTTTTGGAAGTTTAGCTCGCTTCTCAGCTCGGCTCGTTCTAGAAAAGGTGGGGGGTTAGATGTATGTGGAAGAGACCCCACTGGGAGGGTGCCTGAGTGTGAGTATCTGTGTGCGTGTGCATTTGGGCGGCTTTTGTAAGTTAAAATAGTATTTATCCTAGGCTGGGCTATCAGGATAATGCTGATTATTTGCTCCCAGCTTTTTCAAAAAGCCTGGAAGGTGTTTAAAGGCATGCCTGGAATCCAAGCAATGGTATCACTGGATGCACACTGACAGGCAGCTAAATTATGTCAAGCATTTGGGGAGGGCAGAATTAGCACACATTCCGGTCACACCTCCAACTCTGCTGCAGTTAACCTTTCTCGATCCCTATACATATCAGTGGGCAGGAAGCCTCAGTGGTCCCTCCCTGCCAAGGACGCCGATTTAGCTAGTCACCTGCGCTGCACAGTAATCCAAGATCTTCTTACCACTGAACCCGTTCCACTGAGAACCTCTCCCCCACACCGCCCCAAATTTCCTGGTGTATGAGACTGTTCACCGAGGTGGAGGTGTGACACCTTTGCCAGATCATGCCTTAATTTTAGAAGACGAAAGCTTGCCTCTTGAGCACGTCTCTAGAACCGTTAACCACTCAGGAGCAAATTGCTGTGGTCGAGCACTGAGCAACATGGCCCGAATCCATGTGCGAGAAGAGAAGAGGGCGCATCCCAGTTAAGGGGAAGTCCGTGCCCAGTTTGAATCAAGGTGCCTGGTCTTAAATACTCAGCTTTTAAGTTATTGTCTGGAGAGGTGGCGAGCTGGGCTTTGCACGGTTACTTGTTTAAAATGAGTAAATGTCTTGGCCAGTGAGCCATACCGGATTTTCCAAGGCATGTAATCCAGTCCTGGTGGTACACGTCTGCTTTCTGCTCGAGCTGTGAACGGAGTGTGACTTCGCTTGACCACTAGATGGCAAATTGTTCCAGTAACCTCAACAGTAAGAGGGGGTTTACTGCAATCTGAATCGAGGCTTGTAATTAGGTGAGACCTTGCTGCCATTAGGCTAGTGAAAACACTGATTAGGAGCAAACCCTAACTCAAAAGTAAAATAAAATGAATCCCTGTCAACCTGAGACCTGTTCCCCAGGAGGTAAAAGTGGCGTCAGGATGCAGAGGATTAGAATTCTTTCAGATTTCCAAACCTTTGAGATATTTGTTTTCACGTGTAATTACGCCGCATTTGGCGACTAAATGAACTCTTTTTTATCCCTCAATAATAGTCTGGGTTTTCTCCTTAATATATGCACCCTCAGCAAGTTTGCTGATGATACCAAGCTGTTTGGCGAGGCAGACACGCTGGAGGGGAGGGATGCCATCCAGAGGGACCTGGACAGGCTGGAGAGGTGGGCCCAAGCCAACCTCATGCAGTTCAACAAGGCCAAGTGCGAGGTCCTACATCTGGGTCGGGGCAATCCCAGGCACAGATACAGGCTCGGCGGGGAATGGCTGGAGAGCAGCCCTGAGGAGAAGGACCTGGGGGTGATGATTGATGAGAAGCTCGACATGAGCAAGCAGTGTGCGATCGCAGCCCAGAAGGCCAACCGTATCCTGGGCTGCATCAAAAGAAGTGTGGCCAGCAGGTCAAGGGAGGTGATTCTGCCCCTCTACTCTGCTCTCGTGAGACCCCAGCTGGAGTACTGCATTCAGCTCTGGAGTCCCCAACATAAGAAGGACATGGACCTGCTGGAGCGCATCCAGAAGAGAGTCACGAGGATGATCCGAGGGCCGGAGAACAAGAAATGTTTTCTCTTTCAGAAAAGGGATGTAGCAACCGAGGAAAGAGAAATCTGCCAAAGGCCAATCGCACACTGACCACGAGCACAGGTAAGGGGGCAAGCCCCAGCACTCCTGCATTCTTCTTATCGCCCTCTCTTCATCGCAGCGCTGTTGCCACCAGGTGAAATCCAACCAGGCTCATCTGTCTGTGCCCCTGCCCGGTCCTGCTTAGCCGGGCTCCTCCCCCAGACATGAAGAACCCACAGAGGCATTATGTGCTCTTGGCTCCTTGTCTGATTTGTTGTGGGTTTTTTTTGTTGCGGGGACCAGGGTGGAAAGGGGGCTGGCAGTCTGGCTGGAGTCTTGTAGCCAGCTCTCTGTTCCTTGCAGGCAGGTCCTGCTGTTCTTCGCTCTCGTCACGGCCACGTCCTCTGCTGGTTTTAGCATCCCTCTCCCTGTTCTGCAAGGTCTTTTCTTTGCTCGTTCTCTCAGCTCATGTGTGTTTAAATTGAGACATAAGGATACTAAGGCTCGAGCCAACAGTGGTAGCCAATAACCTTTTCCATCCCTGTGATGGGAAGCAGGGGCTGTTTTCACCTGAAGAAGCTCCCTGATTCAGAAATTTGCCCTGCGCACGCTGGGAGGTGTTTGACAGCAGCACACTAAGCAATGTCCCTGGGTGCAATATACTGAGAGCTGAGCCAGGGCACTCTGCCACTCGTTCCAGATAAGTCGAGGCCTTTAACACCAGGGACTGCGAGGGGCTTGTTCCATGCTCTCAATGAGATAAGCTGCCATCCGCGCTTCACAAGACACTCCTATCTGCCAAGCGGCTCTGAGAAAACCTGGCAGATGTGCAGTGTGATTTAAAGCACGTTAGAGACTCCCCCGAGCTACAATCCCAACGGTGGGGGTCTCGCTAATGAAAAGTGAGGAACTCCCGGGGGGGTGGGCATCCTTCAGATAGGGGAGTGTTTGTGCACAGCTTGCAGGTGCTGACCAGCTGTGAAGGAGCTCACTGCAGCACAACGAGAATGATAGAGGTAGCAGTACTAGCGTCTAAAAACTGGGAGAGTGATTAAAAATTCTCCAGTTAAAATGTATTTTCACGATTCTCAGCCTCACGAGTGTTTAGTACAGCATAAATAGTACCTGAGAGAGAATAGTCTTTAAACCATCATCTGTTACACAGTCTGGCCCATAGTCTTCAAGGGCTCAAAGGCCCCCAGAAAGACATTTCCCAGTGACTTGCGATCAGGGTAAGTGAAGAGGGCTGTGCCTGTTTGGTCTCAGGGAAAATGCAGTGTAACGTTGGAAAAGGAGAGGAGATTCTCTCCAGAGACTCCCAGGCAAGTGGGACAGGAACTTTGTTTAAATCCTGCAACCGATATGGCTGCTTTTCTTTGGAGGAGCTAAACTCTTCTTGGGTGCAGTTTTCTTTGGGTTTCATGTCAGTTAACCATTCAAGACCCCAAATTCATTTCCCTGAACCGAACTGGCTGCTGCATCCTTTATTTAGAGTAACCCTTGACTGTTCCTGAATGGGTAAAGTGTCTCTTGGAGCAACTCCTTTTGAATTCCAACGCAAGGGCCTCTGAGCAAGGAGGGAAGGTGAAGGTCTGGTATTCTCCAGGCAGACGGAGTTACTGACGTGATCGTCTTAGATGAAGGAACCAGTGCCAGCCATTTTGCCCTAGTTTTGGCCTAACTATGGTTTGATTCTTTCAAATTCCCAGCTTCAATTTTGATGGGTTAGGGTGTGCTTTTTTGCTTCCTGTGTTAAGCATTTTCCAAACATTGTTGAGTAACACCTGTAGTCAACTCCAAAGTGCATTTAATACACTTATTAATTCTGTTACTTGCAGCTTGATTTCTGGGTTGATGAGAGCAAAAGTGCATCTGTCTCTTCGTAATTGGCCCTATTGCATTGCCACACTTATTTTTAACATAAAACATTGTAATACTTAGTATGTTTGTAAGAAGTTAAAAATAAAAATAGCTCAGATACGCTTCTTTCAATAAATCTGGACTTCAGGCCATATTGTTTTAAATATGGTTATGCAGTAGAAATAGCACCGTTTGCTTTAAGTAGTGATGAATAATTGCTTAAGGGCAGCGTGTGAAATGTGACTGGGAAATTGTACAGGATGGGATTGGAATGCCAAACCTGGGATTATGCAAGAACACCGGTCTTTGGAATGGCTTCCACCTGGGATTATGCAAGAACACCAGTCTTTGGAATGGCTTCCACTTTTTGAAAGGATTAGTAAAAACACGGTGCAGCCCAATGGAGGTTGATGGTAGATTTTACTGAGACACAAAGCCTCTACAGAGATCAGACAAAGAGACAGAAGCGATTGAAAATGTGATCAAGAGAAGATTATCGAGGAGAAAACTCATGTTTGTGGGTAGACAGGTCTGTGAATTTCTTCCTCAAAACTTTGTCCGGAATAACTAATCACAGTAATAGACAGGCAGTTCCTTAATCTGAACTTTCAAACATGCAACATCTTGCTTTAGGAAGTTTGATCCTGAAAGAAAAGGAAAAACTGATTAGATTTGGACTGAGGAAATAAGAGAACAAGGTAGCTGAGATGCTTCCAACATAATTGGAAATGTACCGGGAAACGCCATTTAGAAATTGAGCTGCATCTTTCTAAACTTAGACGACAAGCAACTGTTGGTGCAATCTTTTTAGACAAATGTAAGCTGCAAACGGGGCTGTGAATCTCAAAATTGTGCTGTGGCAGGACCCCTGGTAGCTGAGTGTTATATATGCATGAAGTTGCCTAAAGAATTCAGACTCGCGTCAACAGCGAGAGCGCAAAACCTTCCCGGAAAAGCCCGGTCTCCAAGTTGTATGCAGAAGAGTGACAGGCCTGCTTTTTCCCTTATGCACGCATGCAATGATTTCTGAGAAGTCATGGAAAAGCACAGGATCTCAGTAATTAACTTGCTTGTTTTCACTTAAATCTTCTTCACCCTTACTTGTGATCATGTTGGTCTTTATTTTGGTATCCAAAGCACTGTTCCGAGTGTACTCACCAGCAGCTGGGTACGCAAGGTAAGAGGGAATTCCTCTGCACAGAGCTTGAATACGTTTTCCATATGGGCGCAGGCTTTGGAGCCTGTTTCTTGAGATAATGAAGCGATTCTCTGGGGCTGGAAGTTGGTTCGGACCAGGTGCCTAAGATCAAAGAGACAAACCCAGAAAAGAGCGATTTAGGAAAACCCAAACTGGAGTTGAGCATCTGTCGCACATCTTAGGTAATGGAGAAGGGGTTATTCAAGTTTTCAATGCAGCTTTAGAAAGGCTGGGCTTTTGGAGTGACTCAGCCCTGCTGAGAAACTCGTCTGCAGTTCTTGGAGCCTTTTCTCCTCTCTGTGGGTCGGGAGCGAGTGCTTCTCACAGGCAACTGATTTGCTTTCTCAGCACTGTCATTCACCATCCTACCTGGTGTCCTTGAGGAGGTGCAGGAAAGGGTTTATCAAGCAAAAACCTCTTGTCCATCTGAGCAATGATGCAGGTGTGTTTTGAAAACACCTTGGTTGCAACGTAGCCCTGTTAAAATAAAAAAAAGCTTTTTGTTGCAAACAATATACAGTGGAAGATAAGTGGATTGCCAGAGAAGTCAGGCTTGAAAAAAAGGCTTTCTACAGTCCAAATAATGATAGGGAAGGAAAATATTGTTTTTTCAATTATGTTGTGCAGGTGAATGTGTCATGGAGGCTGACAAGGGCCTTTGGAAAAGGTGAATTGCCTTCTGCAGTAATGCCACGTGTATGATACGTTCCAGTGCTTAAGTCAGGGGAAGGAATTCGCTGCTGACAACACCCGTGCAGCAGACAGTACAGCGGAAACAATACAATGGTGAAATGGGAACGTTCTTTGGCATCTCCTCTAAAATCTAGTGAAGTTTTGTTGAAGCTTAGGTGTTTTGCAAAAAGCTTTTGGTTGTTTTCCCATTCTTTCAAGCCATGGTGGCAGCCACTTACAGTCCTGACGTCCCAGACGGATTTCCAGTCCTCAGGAGCGCTCCTTTGGGTTGGATGCTGACCCCAGTGTCAGTGAAAGAGCGGCGTGAGTGCTCACCGTGGTGCCCCTGCAAGTTGTTCTCAGTATTCTGATTTTTGAAAAAGCTTAAAGGAGGCAAGGGTTTAGGTTTGGGGATTCCCAGTAGTCTTTCCCTCCATGAAGCAATAGCTGTAGTAACCATGTTTGGGGAAATGACTGCTTTTAGGGATCTGGTTAAAGGGGAGATGGCTTCTGGCCTTCGAGGGGAGGCTGGGAAGCCATTAGTACTGTTGTGGCAAACCTTACATTCAGGCTTTACCTAGCGCTGGTTTTCATGTGTCTGAAGCATCGACCTTATGAAGACAGACAAGCTTTAACGCTACTGCTGTATTCCCCCCATGCCTATGAGCCCAGGTGGAAAAGACGACGTTGTTCCATCTGAACACTGGAGAACTTCCTTTAAAGTTAAACACTGTACTGGCTGTTCTGCGTCAAGCTTGCAAGAAAAATTTCTAGGAAAAGTCAAATAATTCCTTTCTGTTCTTTCCCCAGCAGGAACCTGCAGGCAGAGGGTTACTGAGTGTTTCACTGTATTTTGTGGTCAGATCCTTCATGGTAATACCCATTTCTCTCCACACAATTGCTTTCACAGCGTTCATGCTAATCTCAAGACAGACTTTGTTGATTTCATAGCTGGCAACTGTCTTTTCCCCTTGATATATCAAGGACTGAAATACCTTCTTTGGTATAAGAAAAATGCAGTTTCCTGCTAAGTACCAGGCTTTAAATGCAGCTTAACTTTCAGAAAGGTATTGTTCAGAGGCTATAGCAAAAGACGACTGTTTCTTATGGCAGCAGTGTCTAATTGCATGTAGCTCTATACTTACCCTGTTAGCGAGAGCTGGAGCCAGGAAAACTCCCAGAAGAGAAGCAATCACAATCTGAAACGAACATTTGAAATTCACAGCACTGTAACATTGGGACTTGGATCAAGTTAAACTACTTTTGGGTTCCTGTTCAACTTTGTGTCCATGCTTAGCACTTTTCTGAAGTGGGGTCTAGCTGAAGAGTTTTTAAATATGCAGAAGAATGTTTTGTTAATGAGCTCACATCAGAGCATGAGTTCATGTAAATGACCCTTAACCTGAGCAGTATACTTTGCACAGGTAAGAAGATCATTCAGACACAGTGGGTTTTAAAATAGGTTCAGTAAACTCCTTGGAAAAAGGTGTTCTGAAATATTTTGTCTTGAAGAGTGAACTTTTCACGCTGAGCTTTGGATTTCAGATGTGGAGCAGATCCATGCAACGTGCACGTGCAGCTGTGGTGAAGAGTTGGAGTGTGGATGCACAGAACAGCTCTGTGCTTGGAACAGCGCTGAAATGGGACTCGAGCATCCTCACAGTAGATCTCATGCCTGTGAATGGGTTTGCCTTATTGGCACGTGCACTGTACAGCCTGGGTACTTTATCCATAGCTGATAACCATCTTTTAAATCAACAGAGGTGATCATCTTGCTGTGATAAAACTGTGAAGTCTGTCCCCAGAAATCATGGATTTGGTTCTAAATCATAGAATTACTGAGTTCTTCTGTTAACCTTCCTTTCTGAGCTCGTTCAGTTCGGATCTGCTTTCCGGTCTTCAGGCACAGCCTCTGTTCTTCACAGAGCCTCTTCACAAAAGTGGTACCTGATTATGGACTGAGGGCGAACTCTAGAAAGCGACCATAAACTAGAAATAGCAGCAAATGAGTAAGGGAGGAGCAGTAACAACGGGCATTTTACATGAACTAGTACTTAGAAAGTAGATGTTAATGTTTTTGGGGGGTTGATAATTATATACAGAGCTCTGGTGTTCATCCATTTTGCACCCACTTTGCAGTTTGCAGGAGGTGTAAAATACAATGAGAGAAAGTAATGAATTCCTAAGGGCACAGATTTACTGTTCTTCTAATGGGACTGATTTGGGGATGCCACATGGAGACAGGTATGTCCTTAGCCTCCGAGCTACATGTAGAATTCTTATTTTGTATGTCGTGAAACCCTCTCGTAGTCTCTGGAAACTTAACTAATCGACTAGTTCTCAAGAAGGGCATTGAGAACCTGAACTGTACGATGCCAGTCCCTGTGGTGTTGTTAGCAAGGAGTTGGAAATCAGTTTTGTCCATGTCTTCCAACAACCGTAGCCAATTTGGCCATTACAGTAATGCGTCACACTTGGAAGCCTTAATCTCCCAATCTTCCATCAGCTTCTGATTGCTGGAGTAGTTTGTGGATGTGTGGATTCATTGTGGGGAAAATGTCTGCAAAAAGCCAGGCTCTCCTACTGGAAGTACATCTAGGCTTTGCCTGACACAGAGAGTATGTTCTGTCTCGTAATAATGTCGTTAATTGATCAAAAGCTTTTGGCACTTGTCTGATCGGATCAGCAAAAGTCAGTCAGTCCAATGTAAGGTGGAAAATCATGACGTTGTGGCTATTGTTGTGATTCACCGTCACTAAATGACTGATTTCACATGTCGTTCTGCTCTTACCTGGGCCTCAGCAGGGCAGAAAGCAGGACCTCGTGCTTCTTGGGTGTTTTTCACAAGAAGTGAGCTTACGAAGACATAATGACTAATGGAAAATTAATGTAAGATTCAGTTTAAAAGCATATAAAATTTACGAAAGCTTTATGTTTTAGCTTGTGGTGCCTCAACGCTGTTAGATTCCTGCTATGAAAGGCTTGTTTGGCTACTGAAATGTACTCTGAGTATTTCTCACGCATCTGTAATGTAGAAACAAAGAGTCTTTTGAGAAGAAGGGACAGAGTGAGCTTTGAAGAGGAGGGTAATGTGCATCTAATCTAGTCCAATCTAATGGTGCTTGTCACAATTTGATATCAGTTTATATGTATTCTGATATATTGCTTAGCAGCACGGCTTTGTTACACTTGAGATAACATTTTCCGTGTGGAGTTCCGTGGAATAAAGCAATTGTGTGCAATTTCCCTTTTTTTCATTGTGGCCGGTTTGCTGAGAGAGATTTCCATAGAATCTCTTTCACCTTTTTTCCGATGACTGAGATTACAGAAATGTGTTGCCTCTTAGCTAGAGTTCTTGTTTTATTAGAAGGGAACAGGCCTCCGTTACGACTTTCTCACAGAAAGTAGCGTGGGATTTGTGAAGGTTCCGCACTGGCTGATGTGGGGTTGCAGATGAGGAGGAGTCCAGGCAAGGTCATAGTCATAGGAGAATACTTCTCATGGCAATAATATGCGGTCACAGACATTTTCATAAAATACAGAAATCAGTGGTTGCTTTAAAGAAGGAGTCTCCATCCTGCTCCTTTTGTTTGGTGACCTTGTGTGAACCACATAGCCTCTGAAGTTTTGCGTCACTCCTTTGTATGCTGAGGGGGGCTGGCAGTTACGCCGATTGTCTTGTGAAGCACAGTGGTTATTGCTAATTATGTCACTAATTTCAATGCATGTGCTATATACATCATGGTAACTGATCAAAAATAAGTGGCACTTCTTGTTAAGAGTTCATGCATGTATTAGAAGGAAGAAATGGCTGAAGAATTAGTCTGCTCAGTGGCTGGCACGTAGCCCACCATGACGTAGGTATTTCTTTCCAGGATTTGTCTGCAGATTGTCAAGCTGTTAGGGATTGCATTTTGGAAGACAAAATGCAGCTTGTATGAATGAATAGCAGAGTTATTCCTGATGCCATTTGGCATGGAGCCAACAAGAGTGGGAACTGCTCTATAGTTTAAACCAGTAAATAGCCATTTGCAGAGTGATTGATTTTACAAAAGCTGATTTACTGAGTGCTCATAACCTATCGAGGTGAGGTTATCTGTCCCAACCCAAAATTCAGATATGACGCTTACCACAGTGTGGCATGCGGATATGGACTTGCTGGAGACATGAAGAAAAGTTCTGTCACGTGTTGCTACACCTCCAGCAAGATATAAAAGTTCAAGGTCTCTGGGATTTTCTTGCGTTCTTGTTTTCTGCAGCCTCTTGTTCTTACCTGAAAGAAAAATGAACGGATTTGTGAGTATATCCATTTTTATTGAACTTAGATGATCAAAAATTCCTTATTTTTAAAAACAAAAGGGTAGAGAAGAAGATGCTCAAGTAAGTGGTGCA
The DNA here is from genome assembly GCA_017639485.1 of Pluvialis apricaria. Classification (NCBI taxonomy): domain Eukaryota; kingdom Metazoa; phylum Chordata; class Aves; order Charadriiformes; family Charadriidae; genus Pluvialis; species Pluvialis apricaria. The sequence goes on from CM030030.1 coordinate 6,008,066, forward strand.
GCACTGGGACTGATGATCTGTGGGTTGTTCAGTGGGAAACTTGCATTTCTCGGGTGTACAGTAATCCCCTTGGAGTCAGCGGCAGCATCATTTGAGCAAAGAGTGCAGAACTTGGACTACAGTACAGAAGGGGGATTTAGTTATGATATAATTATTACCGTTGTAGAGACACATCAAGAAGTAACACGGCATCAAGGAGTGTGATTTTGAAAAATACAAACCCATGTAATGGTTAAGTTATCATTCTGCTTTTTCAGTTACAGACAAATGAGAGCCTAGTAGCAAGAATTTCACAAGGCAGAGTTGTAATTGTTTTCAACTAATACGCGTGTTAAGTGGGTAATGTTTCAAACTGATGCTGCAGCTGCTTCCCTCAGTTCATGAACTGGTTGTTGTTTTTATGGCACTGCCTGGTGTTTCTGTTGAGTGAGAATGCTTATTCCTTTGACAGGCTGCAATCCTCGTTCTGCTGGGAGTCGTTTGGACTCAGACTTCTGCATTGGAGTTGAGTAGACTGAGGAGCCTTGCAGTGCAGGTACTGCTTGAAGATGCATGAGATTGCTGGGCAGGGGCCGAATATAATAGGAAGGAAAGCACAGAAGAAACTAACCAGATGCCTAGTGCCAAGCACAGAGAAAAATAGCATTTGCCAAAGGTGACAGGGGTACAAGCCGAAGAGGCAGCTCTGCTTCTTGTGCAGAGCAACAAGAAACTGGGGGGAGGGGGGTTGGGGCGTAGGTGCCCTTAGGTCAAGCTAAAATGTGGGGACCGTTGCAGTCTCCTGCCAGTCCCTGCTGTCAGACGTAATGACTGGGGTGCCCAGCGTTGTTTTTCCTGAGCCTGCGGTGAGGGCCTGTCCTCTCCTTTCTCAGCCTGACTCACTCTTGCATGACTTATCTCCACCTCGAGCGCCTCCTGAGACTGCTAAAGGGTTGTTAAGGGATTTAGTGTTTACATAAAGCAATCTTCCTTGAGTTTTGAGAGAAAGCATTTGTTTGTAGTGCACCTTTTAAAGGTGCAAGCCAGATGATGAACAATGGTTTTGTGGTTTTTTTTTACGAAAGACCATTCTCCTGGAAGAACCTGACGATGTCACTGTAGCTGTGACTGTTGCCAAAGACATGCACATTGTTAATATCCAAGTCCGTTCTGGCCTGTACTCCTCTGATACCATTATTGACTACGCACATGTAAGTAAATCTAAGAATCTGCCAAGACTTAATCGCTGAGGAAGTTTTTAAACTCAGAAATTCATTTACTGTACTGTCACCATGAGTTGTCCTGAAACAGTTTCTTTGACGACTCCCATGACCTTTCCTCCTCTTTACGCCATCTCTTTTGGCAGTTCCTGAAAGTGAGAAGAATGGCATTGACCTCAGTGAGGTCAGAGTTGAGAACGGGCTGCCATCGCTACGTAGAGCAAGTGCAGCAGAAGTCTGTCGGAAAAGATGCTTCCAATCTTATGGACAGACATGAGTGTGGGCAGGCCGCGTCCATTCCCCAAAGGTGACAACGTCAATGCAGAGTCATTGCTCAGTAGTGGCCTGTGTAGCCCCTTGGTGTTTCTTCTAGGTTGTCCTAAAGATTGTGGGTAAATCCAACTAATATTTGTGGTAGGCATTTTCAATGAATTAATTAACTGTTGTGTTTTTTTAATCACAGGGATACATTGCAATAAGGTTATTTTCACGAAGTGCCTGCTTTATCATGAAAATAAATAAGGAATCCATCCCAGAGCTGCAAGAAATCCAACGCCTGGCTCTTGAGAGACAGGTGACTTTGTAGTGAAACTCATGCTGTGTCGAGGACAGGCTGCTGTATAGGAGTTGTGTGGTGTGACGGGAGCCCTCCATTCTGCCTTTAAGAACAGCTTTTCTTAGGAATGATGAAGTAGATCTGACAAGAGAGAACTTCAAGGGAATATCATATGGACCATTATTTTAAGATAATGAGCAATCATGACTTCCTGCTGCGGTTTTATAGTGGACAATCGTGTCCTTGGAAGTAGTGTAACTTGACTGTTTTGGGTGATCACAATATGAGTTCAGGCAGGATTTTCTTTATTTCGTTGTCCTGCTGATAGGCTGAGCTTGACATAACTTGAAATAATTCTGTGTGGGGAACAGAATTTAGGAATGAATTTACTTTGACCAGACTTTGACTTTCCTATTCGGGCAAAGGTTTCATGAAGGTGACTGGAAGTGTTGCCTGGAGATGGGCTTGAGTTCTGGACCAATTTATGACAGCCTAACAGTAGCGCATTTACAGCAAACCTTACTGCAACTTAACATAACTTATTATGACAGTAATACAGCTCAATTTTGCCATGTTGATAGAATTAGTATGCAGTGAACTTTGTTTCCAAATAGCTTGAAAATATTTATTTTCTTGCAAAACATTTATCTGCTTTAGCCAATGCTTTATGTGAGGCAAAGGGAGGTGATCTTAGATTTGGGGATTTTCTCAAAAGCGTCCAAGTAGAATGAAACCAAAGCTGCGTTACTGATGATGTCTAACATTTTCTGTTTAGAATATGAACACAGCACGATCTCCAAAGAATCTGTGGTTGCAGTTTCAATCTGGCCATTCTGTGCGTGGGAGTAACAAAGACTGGCTTCTCTATGGTAAACCCATTGAACAAACCTGCACAGGTCTGCCTCTCTACCAGCTTGCAGATACTCAACGTAAGTGACGCGATCAGAACGTTTTGCTTCTGTTATAGAGCATAAGCACCTTTCTATCCTTTAAACCTATGTCCATGTGACACCTTTGAGGCAGGAACATCTTTCCCTGTTTGAGAGAGGAGGAGTAAACTACCTAGCAGGAAGGAAAGGGTAAGGCTCTGGGATGCTTTGGAAAAGCTGGTGAAGCGCTGCTTTTCATTGTTAAGCATGTAAATATCTGGGACAGCTGTTCCCAAGTGGTTTACCTGGTGTCAGAGGAGCCATTGTGTAGCAGCTGTACCCAGCTTATGCCCTGATGATACAATGGCCCCACAAGGCAGGTACTGTATGCCGGTGTGCTGCCTGCTGTGCGTAAGGGAAAGGAGAAGCACAAATGTGATTGAAAACTGCGCAGACAATTGCTCCCTTTGTGCTACGCCATAGGAGTTTTACACAGTGTCCGTTGAGACCAACAGGAGCCTTGAATAGGACCATAATTGGGATTGCAATTTGTGCATTTAACAGTCTTTTCCTTGTTGGATACATGGATCTTGTCACTGCTAATATCTTCATTTTCTTGTTTCTTTTAGCACTACCGAATGTTCATGGCTGTGCCAGTGCAGGAATTCCAAGAATTTTGGGTATTAAAATCTGTGAAAAAGCCAATTAAAAAGTCAATTAGTCTGGATCTTGACAGTCCTGTGGCATGGAAACGGCTTGTTTCTTTGCATGCTTTTGTGATGGTGGCCATGTTCTCCAACTGGAACAAACCTCGGTGTTGGTCTCAGCTTGCCTATCCTAAGCTTTGAGTGCAACGTACCTATGATACACAAATAAAGATAATGCAGTAATTAAAATGCTTTGTCTTTTTCCATCGTCTGAAAACAGAAGGGAAATAAAGTGGGCCTTGCTAGTTTTCCTACAGAAGAGAGACGTTTCCCTGTGGTGCATTCCTGTGCTCAGGCTGCAATGTGACCGAGGCATTGGTATGTGCTTCATGCTAGTGAGGAAACAGTAACAGAATAGTTTTTTCCACTGGAGGACTTGCCTTTGGCATCAGCAGCCGGCTTCTTTGGGTGCTGACTCACTTGTGTGTGATTGCTGGTGGGAAAGAGCAAAGAGATGAATATACAGATAAAGGGAGGGAACAGATCTACGTTAGCAGCACTGGCAAAGAAGCTTGAATTCTGCAAGGCCCCTGAAAAATGGTAGCAATTTGAATAGGTGCGATGGGTCAGAGATCTTTTTGTTCTGGGTGTTTTTCAAAGCCGCGTGGAGGAGATTGTCCCAGTCCTAAAAAGTTCATAACTTGGAATAAAACGGTCCTTTCACGCAATGCCAGTGTAAGAAGAGCTGTGACCACTTGCTGAGTGCCGCGTGTATGCTGAAGAGCAGTTTGTGTCAGGAGCCAATTAACATACAAATGAGGCAGCACTGGTGCTGCCTGCCTGCTCTTCTGGTAGGTCTGAGTGAATGGTTGAAGTCGCGCGTCCTTTACATCAGTGCTTGGAAGGAGTGTATCTTTTGGGGCTGAAGACTGTTTACTGGAGCCCTGGCTGGCTGCCAGAGGGCAAGGCATTCCTTTGGAGTCCAGGAACCTGGCCCCAGGTCTGCAATTTGTTATTTTCAAATCATCCTCCTGGTGAAACCATCTGCTGTTTATTAAGAGAGCATTTTGGTGAAACTGTTCTTTTAGGGGAATGGTGTTCCGAACAGGCTGCAGGTACTTGGAGATCCAAAGGAATTTTCTGGAGGGTCAAACTTGGGTGCTTAACTCCGGGAACAGTTGTGTGTATCTGCAAGATGCAGGGTAGCCTGTTCAGCTGTGTTTTGAAATGGAGCTCACTGATGGGACGTAAAACTGGGAGTTGTAGTCCTGATGTTTGTTTGGCTGTTCACACAGTGGGTGTGAAACACCTCAAAGCAGCCTTTGAGAGCCCTGCTTGGCAAGAGTACTCACGTGGCTTGTGACTTTCAAAGCTTTTGTGGTTGCAGTATCCAGAGAGGCTGTTGTTTCAAGACCTTCAAAACTCAGTGGAAGCCCTGATCCAGCTTCCAAGTGACAGCTGTCATGTCTCAACCCTTTCTTTGTGTATTCTTGTGTTAGAGGGCATGGAAGTCATGGCAAGCCCCTTCCCTGTCCCGAGCCAGCCAACCTCTTCAACGTCTAGAAAATAACTGCCTTAATTGTCTCAGGCTTTATATATCTTTGGATTATTTCTTTAGGGGTGCTGGCCTGACATCGACTCTCCAGTGACAGTTTGAAGACCAGAGATTGAAGTAGATGCCAAAGGAACAGACTGGTTGAGCTTTGAGAGAGAGGCAGACTAGATGTACGAACAAAGCTGAGTTTTATTATTCTCAGATTATGATTTAATTCAAAGTTATTTAAAGCGATTAGTCAATACAATCTGGTTTTCTGTGTTTTTGCCATATAGATGAACCTGAACCTGTACTGTGTGTGCAGTGATAGTGGTCCTTTGACTTTCCCGTCCTCTTGCTACTAGTTTAATCAGAATTAATTACTTTAAAGCAACCCTCTGCGTGCTACCTTCATTTATTAATGGAAGAATGTTCTGAGACATGAGTGAGACCTGAATGAAACTACTGAGGGGTTATGCGTGGTTCTAAAAGGTGTGGGCTAAACTCTTCCTTTGGCCCAGGGATAAAGAGCATTACTCATGGGAAGAGCGCCCTGTTCTCGACTTGCATAGCTGCTTACAGATCACGAGGACAGTTCTGAATGGACCAAATGAGGGCTGCATTGCTGCCTTGATACTATCGATGGGAAACTGAAGTGCGATCGACTCTCTGTGGTTTGACTGCTATCATGGAAATTGTCCGTGGGCAAGGCAGGATCTCAGTCCGGCTCTTCAGTCTTCACCGATGGTTTAAGACATCCCTCTCTCTAGTTTGAGGGAATTTCATTTATATTACGAGGATGTTTGAGGTCTTACATTTTTGTTTAGAAAGTGTTGCATATACACCTAAAAAGCTTATCGACAAGCTTTTAGTCTTTACTGCCTACTAATTTTGAAGGCAGTGTTACAAGTTCGGTAGATTTGTACTTGATCCTGGAGCAAATAGCTCTACAAAGAACTCTGAAACAAGCCTCAAGACTTCTTATCTGCCCTTTAGTTTTGTTTGAGCTGGGGAGGTTGTGTTTCTGCCCTTCATGTACTCAAACATGAAATAAGATTGTTTCTAGCTTTGGTTTTAGTTCACAATCTCATTGTATCAGTCAGGCCTGTTATGGATATATTTGCGTTTTGACTGCTGTGTTTATGGATTGATAAATGATGCTTTCTATCCATCTACTCTCACAGCACCTCCAGTGCCAAGGTGCACAGCTTGGGGGAACCTGTTCTGGATGGAGCACCCGGGAGGCAAATCTGTTGTGACGTTTCTGTACCTTTTGGGGTGCGGCTCACAACAAAGAGAAAAGGAAGCATGGGAAGAATCATAGCACACGAGCCATATGCCACCTTCTCCTTGCCCATGTTTTTCAGAGGATGTTCTGTTTTCACGTGAGCACATGGATTGTCTTGTTACAGCTCTGAATTTACAGAGTTGGAGCCTAGGCCTGTTGGCATCCCCAAGATATCACTGATTTCAAAGATCATGCTAGAGCAAAAAAAATTGATTGTGAATTTAGTAACTAACTGCAGGACAATCAGGAACATGCACCCAGCTTTGAACAAAAGCAGACAAAAGGACTTGTGCAGGAGAAAGAATTTTGATATTGTATGTCTTTGATACTGTAGTTGGCCTGTGCTATTTCCTTCTTTGCTGACAATGCTACAGTTTACCATACCTGTCTTACACTACAATTAATCTATTTTTCTTATCTTGCAAGGTGATGGATGTTATTACTGGAGTACAGGGAAAGACCAAGGAAGTAAAAAGCAGCAAGAACAGGTGAAGCGTCCCTGAAGATATGGTCCGTCTGTTGCCTTAAATAACAGGTTTCAGTCATGTTTAAAATGTTTTCAATCATGAAACCCACAGCATGTCAGCAAAGGGTCTGGACTGAATGTTCACAATCTGAAGGAAAAAGATAGGTTTCCTTTATTTATCGCTTAACCGAGACATACGTTTTGTATAATACGCAGCATCTACGGTCACAGAGCTTGCTAGAAGCCAGTAGCTTTGTGGTTTGCCTGACAGTAAGGATCTTTTAACATTGTAATCCATGAGATTTCCCACTGGAAAATTCCCACTGATTTCCACGGGAGGGACCCACAGAGGACTGCAGCCACTTCCTAGGTGGCGATCAGCCAGCAACGGTTCTCAGAAACAATGGGGGAGAGAGTTATGTTCACAGTCAACAAAGCAGCGTGCTTATCCTAGTAACAAGTGCCTACGGTTAATGTGCCGCCAAGTGGGTTGTCCATGAGGCTGAAGCACAAGATGAACACCTTGAAAACAGCCCAGGCAAATGGAATGTCTGCATAAGGAGATGGACAGGGCTGTGGTGATCCTACCAGGACTGGAACGCAGATCTCTCACAAAAATGAAGAACGGAGCCAGTGTGCAAGCTTAGATCCTGAAGAGAGATTGGCGGAAGGAGTCTCGAGAGGAGGAGAGTATGAGGGTGTGACTGTCAGTATCTTGACAGTTACCTGATCTTTCCAAGAGCTTCTCTCCATCCAAGTAATAGATGTGTTTTGGAAGTTTAGCTCGCTTCTCAGCTCGGCTCGTTCTAGAAAAGGTGGGGGGTTAGATGTATGTGGAAGAGAGCCCACTGGGAGGGTGCCTGAGTGTGAGTATCTGTGTGCATGTGCATTGGCGGCTTTTGTAAGTTAAAATAGTATTTATCCTAGGCTGGGCTATCAGGATAACGCTGATTATTTGCTCCCAGCTTTTTCAAAAAGCCTGGAAGGTGTTTAAAGGCATGCCTGGAATCCAAGCAATGGTATCACTGGATGCACACTGACAGGCAGCTAAATTATGTCAAGCATTTGGGGAGGGCAGAATTAGCACACATTCCGGTCACACCTCCAACTCTGCTGCAGTTAACCTTTCTCGATCCCTATACATATCAGTGGGCAGGAAGCCTCAGTGGTCCCTCCCTGCCAAGGACGCCGATTTAGCTAGTCACCTGCGCTGCACAGTAATCCAAGATCTTCTTACCACTGAACCCGTTCCACTGAGAACCTCTCCCCCACAACGCCCCAAATTTCCTGCTGTATGAGACTGTTCACCGAGGTGGAGGTGTGACACCTTTGCCAGATCATGCCTTAATTTTAGAAGACGAAATCTTGCCTCTTGAGCACGTCTCTAGAACCGTTAACCACTCAGGAGCAAATTGCTGTGGTCGAGCACTGAGCAACATGGCCCGATCCATGTGCGAGAAGAGAAGAGGGCGCATCCCAGTTAAGGGGAAGTCCGTGCCCAGTTTGAATCAAGGTGCCTGGTCTTAAATACTCAGCTTTTAAGTTATTGTCTGGAGAGGTGGCGAGCTGGGCTTTGCACGGTTACTTGTTTAAAATGAGTAAATGTCTTGGCCAGTGAGCCATACCGGATTTTCCAAGGCATGTAATCCAGTCCTGGTGGTACACGTCTGCCTTCTGCTCGAGCTGAGAACGGAGTGTGACTTCGCTTGACCACTAGATGGCAAATTGTTCCAGTAACCTCAACAGTTAGAGGGGGTTTACTGCAATCTGAATCGAGGCTTGTAATTAGGTGAGACCTTGCTGCCATTAGGCTAGTGAAAACACTGATTAGGAGCAAACCCTAACTCAAAAGTAAAATAAAATGAATCCCTGTCAACCTGAGACCTGTTCCCCAGGAGGTAAAAGTGGCGTCAGGATGCAGAGGATTAGAATTCTTTCAGATTTCCAAACCTTTGAGATATTTGTTTTCACGTGTAATTACGCCGCATTTGGCGACTAAATGAACTCTTTTTTATCCCTCAATAATAGTCTGGGTTTTCTCCTTAATATATGCACCCTCAGCAAGTTTGCTGATGATACCAAGCTGTTTGGTGAAGCAGACACGCTAGAGGGGAGGGATGCCATCCAGAGGGACCTGGACAGGCTGGAGAGGTGGGCCCAAGCCAACCTCATGCAGTTCAACAAGGCCAAGTGCGAGGTCCTACATCTGGGTCGGGGCAATCCCAGGCACAGGTACAGGCTCGGCGGGGAATGGCTGGAGAGCAGCCCTGTGGAGAAGGACCTGGGGGTGATGATTGATGAGAAGCTCGACATGAGCAAGCAATGTGCGATCGCAGCCCAGAAGGCCAACCGTATCCTGGGCTGCATCAAAAGAAGTGTGGCCAGCAGGTCAAGGGAGGTGATTCTGCCCCTCTACTCTGCTCTCGTGAGACCCCAGCTGGAGTACTGCATTCAGCTCCGGAGTCCCCAACATAAGAAGGACATGGACCTGCTGGAACGCGTCCAGAGGAGAGCCACGAGGATGATCCGAGGGCTGGAGCACCTCTCCTATGAGGAGAGGCTGAGAGAGTTGGGGCTGTTCAGCCTGGAGAAGAGAAGGCTCCGGGGAGATCTTATTGCGGCCTTCCAGTACCTAAAGGGGGCCTACAGGAGAGCTGGGGAAGGACTTTTTACTCGGGCATGTAGTGACAGGACGAGGGGGAATGGCTTTAAGCTGGAAGAGGGCAGGTTTAGATTAAACATTAGGAAGAAGTTTTTCACTTTAAGGGTAGTAAGGCACTGGAACAGGTTGCCCAGAGAGGTTGTTGAAGCTCCGTCCCTGGAGGTGTTCAAGGCCAGGCTGGACGTGACCTTGGGCAACCTGGTCTAGTGAGAGGTGTCCCTCCCTATGGTAGGGGGGTTGGAACTCGATGATCTTCAAGGTCCCTTCCAACCTAAACCATTCTATGATTCTATGATTCTATGTATATATATTCCCTTGTCAAATGAGGCATTGCGTTTGCGCAAGGTTTATTCATCAAAGAGTTCAAAATGTTCTAGAGGCGGCAGTAGCAAAGATGCACAAGAAATGTTTTCTCTTTCAGAAAAGGGATGCAGCAACTGAGGAAAGAGAAATCTGCCAAAGGCCAATCGCACACTGACCACGAGCACAGGTAAGGGGGCAAGCCCCAGCACTCCTGCATTCTTCTTATCGCCCTCTCTTCATCGCAGCCCTGTTGCCACCAGGTGAAATCCAACCAGGCTCATCTGTCTGTGCCCCTGCCCGGTCCTGCTTAGCCGGGCTCCTCCCCTAGACATGAAGAACCCACAGAGGCATTATGTGCTCTTGGCTCCTTGTCTGATTTGTTGTGGGTTTTTTTGTTGCGGGGACCAGGGTGGAAAGGGGGCTGGCAGTCTGGCTGGAGTCTTGTAGCCAGCTCTCTGTTCCTTGCAGGTGGGTCCTGCTGTTCTTCGCTCTCATCACGGCCACATCCTCTGCTGGTTTTAGCATCCCTCTCCCTGTTCTGCAAGGTCTTTTCTTTGCTCGTTCTCTCAGCTCATGTGTGTTTAAATTGAGACATAAGGATACTAAGGCTCGAGCCAACAGTGGTAGCCAATAACCTTTTCCATCCCTGTGATGGGAAGCAGGGGCTGTTTTCACCTGAAGAAGCTCCCTGATTCAGAAATTTGCCCTGCGCACGCTGGGAGGTGTTTGACAGCAGCACACTAAGCAATGTCCCTGGGTGCAATATACTGAGAGCTGAGCCAGGGCACTCTGCCACTCGTTCCAGATAAGTCGAGGCCTTTAACACCAGGGACTGCGAGGGGCTTGTTCCATGCTCTCAATGAGATAAGCTGCCATCCGCGCTTCACAAGACACTCCTATCTGCCAAGCGTCTCTGAGAAAACCTGGCAGATGTGCAGTGTGATTTAAAGCACGTTAGAGACTCCCCCGAGATACAATCCCAACGGTGGGGGGTCTCGCTAATGAAAAGTGAGGAACTCCCGGGGGGGTGGGATCCTTCAGATAGGGGAGTGTTTGTGCACAGCTTGCAGGTGCTGACCAGCTGTGAAGGAGCTCACTGCAGCACAACGAGAATGATAGAGGTAGCAGTACTAGCGTCTAAAAACTGGGAGAGTGATTAAAAATTCTCCAGTTAAAATGTATTTTCACGATTCTCAGCCTCACGAGTGTTTAGTACAGCATAAATAGTACCTGAGAGAGAATAGTCTTTAAACCATCATCTGTTACACAGTCTGGCCCATAGTCTTCAAGGGCTCAAAGGCCCCCAGAAAGACATTTCCCAGTGACTTGCGATCGGGTAAGTGAAGAGGGCTGTGCCTGTTTGGTCTCAGGGAAAATGCAGTGTAACGTTGGAAAAGGAGAGGAGATTCTCTCCAGAGACTCCCAGGCAAGTGGGACAGGAACTTTGTTTAAATCCTGCAACCGTATGGCTGCTTTTCTTTGGAGGTGCTAAACTCTTCTTGGGTGCAGTTTTCTTTGGGTTTCATGTCAGTTAACCATTCAAGACCCCAAATTCATTTCCCTGAACCGAACCGGCTGCTGCATCCTTTATTTAGAGTAACCCTTGACTGTTCCTGAATGGGTAAAGTGTCTCTTGGAGCAACTCCTTTTGAATTCCAACGCAAGGGCCTCTGAGCAAGGAGGGAAGGTGAAGGTCTGGTATTCTCCAGGCAGACGGAGTTACTGACGTGATCGTCTTAGATGAAGGAACCAGTGCCAGCCATTTTGCCCTAGTTTTGGCCTAACTATGGTTTGATTCTTTCAAATTCCCAGCTTCAATTTTGATGGGTTAGGGTGTGCTTTTTTGCTTCCTGTGTTAAGCATTTTCCAAACATTGTTGAGTAACACCTGTAGTCAACTCCAAAGTGCATTTAATACACTTATTAATTCTGTTACTTGCAGCTTGATTTCTGGGTTGATGAGAGCAAAAGTGCATCTGTCTCTTCGTAATTGGCCCTATTGCATTGCCACACTTATTTTTAACATAAAACATTGTAATACTTAGTATGTTTGTAAGAAGTTAAAATAAAAATAGCTCAGATAAGCTTCTTTCAATAAATCTGGACTTCAGGCCATATTGTTTTAAATATGGTTATGCAGTAGAAATAGCACCGTTTGCTTTAAGTAGTGATGAATAATTGCTTAAGGCAGCGTGTGAAATGTGACTGGGAAATTGTACAGGATGGGATTGGAATGCCAAACCTGGGATTATGCAAGAACACCAGTCTTTGGAATGGCTTCCACTTTTTGAAAGGGTTAGTAAAAACACGGTGCAGCCCAATGGAGGTTGATGGTAGATTTTACTGAGACACAAAGCCTCTACAGAGATCAGACATAGAGACAGAAACAATTGAAATGTGATCAAGAGAAGATTATCGAGGAGAAAACTCTTGTTTGTGGGTAGACAGGTCTGTGAATTTCTTCCTCAAAACTTTGTCCGGAATAACTAATCACAGTAATAGACAGGCAGTTCCTTAATCTGAACTTTCAAACATGCAACATCTTGCTTTAAGAAGTTTGATCCTGAAAGAAAAGGAAAAACTGATTAGATTTGGACTGAGGAAATAAGAGAACAAGGTAGCTGAGATGCTTCCAACATAATTGGAAATGTACCGGGAAACGCCATTTAAAAATTGAGCTGCATCTTTCTAAACTTAGACGACAAGCAACTGTTGGTGCAATCTTTTTAGACAAATGTAAGCTGCAAACGGGGCTGTGAATCTCAAAATTGTGCTGTGGCAGGACCCCTGGTAGCTGAGTGTTATATATGCATGAAGTTGCCTAAAGAATTCAGACTCGCGTCAACAGCAAGAGCGCAAAACCTTCCCGGAAAAGCCCGGTCTCCAAGTTGTATGCAGAAGAGTGACAGGCCTGCTTTTTCCCTTATGCACGCATGCAATGATTTCTGAGAAGTCATGGAAAAGCACAGGATCTCAGTAATTAACTTGCTTATTTTCACTTAAATCTTCTTCACCCTTACTTGTGATCATGTTGGTCTTTATTTTGGTATCCAAAGCACTGTTCCGAGTGTACTCACCAGCAGCTGGGTACGCAAGGTAAGAGGGAATTCCTCTGCACAGAGCTTGAATACGTTTTCCATATGGGCGCAGGCTTTGGAGCCTGTTTCTTGAGATAATGAAGCGATTCTCTGGGGCTGGAAGTTGGTTCGGACCAGGTGCCTAAGATCAAAGAGACAAACCCAGAAAAGAGCATTTAGGAAAACCCAAACTGGAGTTGAGCATCTGTCCGCACATCTTAGGTAATGGAGAAGGGGTTATTCAAGTTTCCAATGCAGCTTTAGAAAGGCTGGGCTTTTGGAGTGACTCAGCCCTGCTGAGAAACTCGTCTGCAGTTCTTGGAGCCTTTTCTCCTCTCTGTGGGTCGGGAGCGAGTGCTTCTCACAGGCAACTGATTTGCTTTCTCAGCACTGTCATTCACCATCCTACCTGGTGTCCTTGAGGAGGTGCAGGAAAGGGTTTATCAAGCAAAAACCTCTTGTCCATGTGAGCAATGATGCAGGTGTTTTTTGAGAACACCTTGGTTGCAACGTAGCCCTGTTAAAATATAAAAAGCTTTCTGTTGCAAACAATATACAGTGGAAGATAAGTGGATTGCCAGAGAAGTCAGGCTTGAAAAAAAGGCTTTCTACAGTCCAAATAATGATAGGGAAGGAAAATATTGTTTTTTCAATTATGTTGTGCAGGTGAATGTGTCATGGAGGCTGACAAGGGCCTTTGGAAAAGGTGAATTGCCTTCTCCAGTAATGCCACGTGTATGATACGTTCCAGTGCTTAAGTCAGGGGAAGGAATTCATTGCACAACACCCGTGCAGCAGACAGTACAGCGGAAACAATACAATGGTGAAATGGGAACGTTCTTTGGCATCTCCTCTAAAATCTCGTGAAGTTTTGTTGAAGCTTAGGTGTTTTGCAAAAAGCTTTTGGTTGTTTTCCCATTCTTTCAAGCCATGGTGGCAGCCACTTACAGTCCTGACGTCCCAGATGGATTTCCAGTCCTCGGAGCGCTCCTTTGGGTTGATGCTGACCCCAGTGTCAGTGAAAGAGCGGCGTGAGTGCTCACCGTGGTGCCCCTGCAAGTTGTTCTCACTGTTCTGATTTTTGAAAAAGCTTAAAGGAGGCAAGGGTTTAGGTTTGGGGATTCCCAGTAGTCTTTCCCTCCATGAAGCAATAGCTGTAGTAACCATGTTTGGGGAAATGACTGCTTTTACGGATCTGATTAAAGGGGAGATGGCTTCTGGCCTTCGAGGGGAGGCTGGGAAGCCATTAGTACTGTTGTGGCAAACCTTACATTCAGGCTTTACCTAGCGCTGGTTTTCATGTGTCTGAAGCATCGACCTTATGAAGACAGACAAGCTTTAACACTACTGCTGTATTCCCCCCATGCCTATGAGCCCAGGTGGAAAAGACGACGTTGTTCCATCTGAACACTGGAGAACTTCCTTTAAAGTTAAACACTGTACTGGCTGTTCTGCGTCAAGCTTGCAAGAAAAATTTCTAGGAAAAGTCAAATAATTCCTTTCTGTTCTTTCCCCAGCAGGAACCTGCAGGCAGAGGGTTACTGAGTGTTTCACTGTATTTTGTGGTCAGATCCTTCATGGTAATACCCATTTCTCTCCACACAATTGCTTTCACAGCGTTCATGCTAATCTCAAGACAGACTTTGTTGATTTCATAGCTGGCAACTGTCTTTTCCCCTTGATATATCAAGGACTGAAATACCTTCTTTGGTATAAGAAAAATGCAGTTTCCTGCTAAGTACCAGGCTTTAAATGCAGCTTAACTTTCAGAAAGGTATTGTTCAGAGGCTATAGCAAAAGACGACTGTTTCTTATGGCAGCAGTGTCTAATTGCATGTAGCTCTATACTTACCCTGTTAGCGAGAGCTGGAGCCAGGAAAACTCCCAGAAGAGAAGCAATCACAATCTGAAACGAACATTTGAAATTCACAGCACTGTAACATTGGGACTTGGATCAAGTTAAACTACTTTTGGGTTCCTGTTCAACTTTGTGTCCATGCTTAGCACTTTTCTGAAGTGGGGTCTAGCTGAAGAGTTTTTAAATATGCAGAAGAATGTTTTGTTAATGAGCTCACATCAGAGCATGAGTTCATGTAAATGACCCTTAACCTGAGCAGTATACTTTGCACAGGTAAGAAGATCATTCAGACACAGTGGGTTTTAAAATAGGTTCAGTAAACTCCTTGGAAAAAGGTGTTCTGAAATATTTTGTCTTGAAGAGTGAACTTTTCACGCTGAGCTTTGGATTTCAGCTGTGGAGCAGCTCCACGCAACGTGCACGTGCAGCTGTGGTGAAGAGTTGGAGTGTGGATGCACAGAACAGCTCTGTGCTTGGAACAGCGCTGAAATGGGACTTGAGTATCCTCACAGTAGACCTCATGCCTGTGAATGAGTTCGCCTTATTGGCACATGCACTACTTTATCCATAGCTGATACCATCTTTTAAATCAACAGAGGTGATCATCTTGCTGTGATAAAACTGTGAAGTCTGTCCCCAGAAATCGTGGATTTGGTTCTAAATCATAGAATTACTGAGTTCTTCTGTTAACCTTCTTTTCTGAGCTCGTTCAGTTCGGATCTGCTTTCCGGTCTTCAGGCACAGCCTCTGTTCTTCACAGAGCCTCTTCACAAAAGTGGTACCTGATTATGGACTGAGGGCGAACTCTAGAAAGCGACCATAAACTAGAAATAACAGCAAATGAGTAAGGGAGGAGCAGTAACAACGGGCATTTTACATGAACTAGTACTTAGAAAGTAGATGTTAATATTTTTGGGGGGTTGATAATTATATACAGAGCTCTGGTGTTCATCCGTTTTGCACCCACTTTGCAGTTTGCAGGAGGTGTAAAATACAATGAGAGAAAGTAATGAATTCCTAAGGGCACAGATTTACTGTTCTTCTATTGGGACTGATTTGGGGATGCCACATGGAGACAGGTATGTCCTTAGCCTCCGAGCTACATGTAGAATTCTTATTTTGTATGTCGTGAAACCCTCTCGTAGTCTCTGGAAACTTAACTAATCGACTAGTTCTCAAGAAGGGCATTGAGAACCTGAACTGTACGATGCCAATCCCTGTGGTGTTGTTAGCAAGGAGTTGGAAATCAGTTTTGTCCATGTCTTCCAACAACCGTAGCCAATTTGGCCATTACAGTAATGCGTCACACTTGGAAGCCTTAATCTCCAAGTCTTCCATCAGCTTCTGATTGCTGGAGTAGTTTGTGGATGTGTGGATTCATTGTGGGGAAAATGTCTCCAAAAAGCCAGGCTCTCCTACTGGAAGTACATCTAGGCTTTGCCTGACACAGACAGTATGTTCTGTCTCGTAATAATGTTGTTAATTGATCAAAAGCTTTTGGCACTTGTCTGATCGGATCAGCAAAAGTCAGTCAGTCCAATGTAAGGTGAAAATCATGACGTTGTGGATATTGTTGTGATTCACCGTCACTAAATGACTGATTTCCCATGTTGTTCTGCTCTTACCTGGGCCTCAGCAGGCAGAAAGCAGAACCTCGTGCTTCTTGGGTGTTTTTCACAAGAAGTGAGCTTACGAAGACATAATGACTAATGGAAAACGAATGTAAGATTCAGTTTAAAAGCATTTAAAACTTACGAAAGCTTTATGTTTTAGCTTGTGGTGCCTCAACGCTGTTAGATTCCTGCTATGAAAGGCTTGTTTGGCTACTGAAATGTACTCTGAGTATTTCTCACGCATCTGTAATGTAGAAACAAAGAGTCTTTTGAGAAGAAGGGACAGAGTGAGCTTTGAAGAGGAGGGTAACGCGGATCTAATCTAGTCCAATCTAATGGTGCTTGTCACAATTTGATATCAGTTTATATGTATTCTGATATATTGATTAGCAGCATGGCTTTGTTACACTTGAGATAACATTTTCCGTGTGGAGTTCCGTGGAATAAAGCAATTGTGTGCAATTTCCCTTTTTTCATTGTGGCCGGTTTGCTGAGAGAGATTTCCATAGAATCTCTTTCACCTTTTTTCCGATGACTGAGATTACAGAAATGTGTTGCCTCTTAGCTAGAGTTCTTGTTTTATTAGAAGGGAACAGGCCTCCGTTACGACTTTCTCACAGAAAGTAGCGTGGGATTTGTGAAGGTTCCGCACTGGCTGATGTGGGGTTGCAGATGAGGAGGAGTCCAGGCAAGGTCATAGTCATAGGAGAATACTTCTCATGGCAATAATATGCGGTCACAGACATTTTCATAAAATACAGAAATCAGTGGTTGCTTTAAAGAAGGAGTCTCCATCCTGCTCCTTTTGTTTGGTGACCTTGTGTGAACCACATAGCCTCTGAAGTTTTGCGTCACTCCTTTGTATGCTGAGGGGGCTGGCAGTTACGCCGATTGTCTTGTGAAGCACAGTGGTTATTGCTAATTATGTCACTAATTTCAATGCATGTGCTATATACATCATGGTAACTGATCAAAAATAAGTGGCACTTCTTGTTAAGAGTTCATGCATGTATTAGAAAGAAGAAATGGCTGAAGAATTAGTCTGCTCAGTGGCTGGCACGTAGCCCACCATGACGTAGGTATTTCTTTCCAGGATTTGTCTGCAGATTGTCAAGCTGTTAGGGATTGCATTTTGGAAGACAAAATGCAGCTTGTATGAATGAATAGCAGAGTTATTCCTGATGCCATTTGGCATGGAGCCAACAAGAGTGGGAACTGCTCTATAGTTTAAACCAGTAAATAGCCATTTGCAGAGTGATTGATTTTACAAAAGCTGATTTACTGAGTGCTCATAACCTATCGAGGTGAGGTTATCTGTCCCAACCCAAAATTCAGATATGACGCTTACCACAG
This sequence comes from Pluvialis apricaria, assembly GCA_017639485.1. NCBI lineage: Eukaryota > Metazoa > Chordata > Aves > Charadriiformes > Charadriidae > Pluvialis > Pluvialis apricaria. The sequence goes on from CM030030.1 coordinate 6,025,490, forward strand.
TGTGGCATGCGGATATGGACTTGTTGGAGACATGAAGAAAAGTTCTGTGACGTGTTGCTACACCTCCAGCAAGATATAAAAGTTCAAGGTCTCTGGGATTTTCTTGCGTTCTTGTTTTCTGCAGCCTCTTGTTCTTACCTGAAAGAAAAATGAACGGATTTGTGAGTATATCCATTTTTATTGAACTTAGATGATCAAAAATTCCTTATTTTTAAAAACAAAAGGGTAGAGAAGAAGATGCTCAAGTAAGTGGTGCAGCACTGGGACTGATGATCTGTGGGTTGTTCAGTGGGAAACTTGCATTTCTCGGGTGTACAGTAATCCCCTTGGAGTCAGCAGCAGCATCATTTGAGCAAAGAGTGCAGAACTTGGACTACAGTACAGAAGGGGGATTTAGTTATGATATAATTATTACAGTTGTAGAGACACATCAAGAAGTAACACGGCATCAAGGAGTGTGATTTTGAAAAATACAAACCCATGTAATGGTTAAGTTATCATTCTGCTTTTTCAGTTACAGACATATGAGAGCCTAGTAGCAAGAATTTCACAAGGCAGAGTTGTAATTGTTTTCAACTAATATGCGTGTTAAGTGGGTAATGTTTCAAACTGATGCTGCAGCTGCTTCCCTCAGTTCATGAACTGGTTGTTGTTTTTATGGCACTGCCTGGTGTTTCTGTTGAGTGAGAATGCTTATTCCTTTGACAGGCTGCAATCCTTGTTCTGCTGGGAGTCGTTTGGACTCAGACTTCTGCATTGGAGGTGAGTAGACTGAGGAGCCTTGCAGTGCAGGTACTGCTTGAAGATGCATGAGATTGCTGGGCAGGGGCCGAATATAATAGGAAGGAAAGCACAGAAGAAACTAACCAGATGCCTAGTGCCAAGCACAGAGAAAAATAGCATTTGCCAAAGGTGACAGTGGTACAAGCCGAAGAGGCAGCTCTGCTTCTTGTGCAGAGCAACAAGAAACTGGGAGGAGGGGGGTTGGGGGCGTAGGTGCCCTTAGGTCAAGCTAAAATGTGGGGGCCGTTGCAGTCTCCTGCCAGTCCCTGCTGCCAGACGTAATGACTGGTGTGCCCCATGTTGATTTTCCTGGCCCTGCGGTGAGGGCCTGTCCCCTCCTTTCTCAGCCTGACTCACTCTTGCATGACTTATCTCCACCTCGAGGGCCTCCTGAGACTGCTAAAGGGTTGTTAAGGGATTTAGTGTTTACATAAAGCAATCTTCCTTGGGTTTTGAGAGAAAGCATTTGTTTGTAGTGCACCTTTTAAAGGTGCAAGCCAGATGATGAACAATGGTTTTGTGTTTTTTTTATGAAAGACCATTCTCCTGGAAGAACCTGACGATGTCACTGTAGCTGTGACTGTTGCCAAAGACATGCACATTGTTAATATCCAAGTCCGTTCTGGCCTGTACTCCTCTGATACCATTATTGACTACGCACATGTAAGTAAATCTAAGAATCTGCCAAGACTTAATCGCTGAGGAAGTTTTTAAACTCAGAAATTCATTTACTGTACTGTCACCATGAGTTGTCCTGAAACAGTTTCTTTGACGACTCCCATGACCTTTCCTCCTCTTTACGCCATCTCTTTTGGCAGTTCCTGAAAGTGAGAAGAATGGCATTGACCTCAGTGAGGTCAGAGTTGAGAACGGGCTGCCATCGCTCACGTAGAGCAAGTGCAGCAGAAGTCTGTCGGAAAAGATGCTTCCAATCTTATGGACAGACATGAGTGTGGGCAGGCCGCGTCCATTCCCCAAAGGTGACAACGTCAATGCAGAGTCATTGCTCAGTAGTGGCCTGTGTAGCCCCTTGGTGTTTCTTCTAGGTTGTCCTAAAGATTGTGGGTAAATCCAACTAATATTTGTGGTAGGCATTTTCAATGAATTAATTAACTGTTGTGTTTTTTTAATCACAGGGATACATTGCAATAAGGTTATTTTCACGAAGTGCCTGCTTTATCATGAAAATAAATAAGGAATCCATCCCAGAGCTGCAAGAAATCCAACGCCTGGCTCTTGAGAGACAGGTGACTTTGTAGTGAAACTCATGCTGTGTCGAGGACAGGCTGCTGTATAGGAGTTGTGTGGTGTGACGGGAGCCCTCCATTCTGCCTTTAAGAACAGCTTTTCTTAGGAATGATGAAGTAGATCTGACAAGAGAGAACTTCAAGGGAATATCATATGGACCATTATTTTAAGATAATGAGCAATAATGACTTCCTGCTGCGGTTTTATAGTGGACAATCGTGTCCTTGGAAGTAGTGTAACTTGACTGTTTTGGGTGATCACAATATGAGTTCAGGCAGGATTTTCTTTATTTCGTTGTCCTGCTGATAGGCTGAGCTTGACATAACTTGAAATAATTCTGTGTGGGGAACAGAATTTAGGAATGAATTTACTTTGACCAGACTTTGACTTTCCTATTCGGGCAAAGGTTTCATGAAGGTGACTGGAAGTGTTGCCTGGAGATGGGCTTGAGTTCTGGACCAATTTATGACAGCCTAACAGTAGCACATTTACAGCAAACCTTACTGCAAGTTAACATAACTTATTATGATAGTAATACAGCTCAATTTTGCCATATTGAGAGAATTAGTATGCAGTGAACTTTGTTTCCAAATAGCTTGAAAATATTTATTTTCTTGCAAAACATTTATCTGCTTTAGCCAATGATTTATGTGAGGCAAAGGGAGGTGATCTTAGATTTGGGGATTTTCTCAAAAGCGTCCAAGTAGAATGAAACCAAAGCTGCGTTACTGATGATGTCTAACATTTTCTGTTTAGAATATGAACACAGCACGATCTCCAAAGAATCTGTGGTTGCAGTTTCAATCTGGCCATTCTGTGCGTGGGAGTAACAAAGACTGGCTTCTCTATGGTAAACCCATTGAACAAACCTGCACAGGTCTGCCTCTCTACCAGCTTGCAGATACTCAACGTAAGTGACGCAATCAGAACATTTTGCTTCTGTTATAGAGCATAAGCACCTTTCTATCCTTTAAACCTATGTCCATGTGACACCTTTGAGGCAGGAACATCTTTCCCTGTTTGAGAGAGGAGGAGTAAACTACCTAGCAGGAAGGAAAGGGTAAGGCTGTGGGATGCTTTGGAAAAGCTGGTGAAGCGCTGCTTTTCATTGTTAAGCATGTAAATATCTGGGACAGCTCTTCCCAAGTGGTTTACCTGGTGTCAGAGGAGCCATTGTGTAGCAGCTGTACCCAGCTTATGCCCTGATGATACAATGGCCCCACAAGGCAGGTACTGTATGCTGGCGTGCTGCCTGCTGTGCGTAAGGGAAAGGAGGAGAACAAATGTGATTGAAAGCTGCACAGACAATTGCTCCCTTTGTGCTACGCCATAGGAGTTTTACACAGTGTCCGTTGAGACCAACAGGAGCCTTGAATAGGACCATAGGATTGCAATTTATGCATTTAACATTCTTTTCCTTGTTGGATACATGGATCTTGTCACTGCTAATATCTTCATTTTCTTGTTTCTTTTAGCACTACCGAATGTTCATGGCTGTGCCAGTGCAGGAATTCCAAGCATTTTCGGAATTAAAATCTGTCAGAATGTCAATTAAAAAGTCAGTTAGTCTGGATCTTGACAGTCCTGTGGCATGGAAACAGCTTGTTTCTTTGCATGCTTTTGTGATGGTGGCCATGTTCTCCAACTGGAACAAACCTCGGTGTTGGACTCAGCTTGCCTATCCTAAGCTTTGAGTGCAACGAACCTATGATACACAAATAAAGATAATGCAGTAATTAAAATGCTTTGTCTTTTTCCATCGTCTTAAAACAGAACGGAAATAAAGTGGGCCTTGCTAGTTTTCCTACAGAAGAGAGACGTTTCCCTGTGGTGCATTCCTGTGCTCAGGCTGCAATGTGACCGAGGCATTGGTATGTGCTTCATGCTAGTGAGGAAACAGTAACAGAATAGTTTTTTCCACTGGAGGACTTGCCTTTGGCATCAGCAGCCGGCTTCTTTGGGTGCTGACTCACTTGTGTGTGATTGCTGGTGGGAAAGAGCAAAGAGATGAATACACAGATAAAGGGAGGGAGCAGATCTATGTTAGCAGCACTGGCAAAGAAGCTTGAATTCTGCAAGGCCCCTGAAAAATGGTAGCAATTTGAATAGGTGCGATGGGTCAGAGATCTTTTTGTCCTGGGCGTTTTTCAAACCCGCATGGAGGAGACTGTCCCAGTCCTAAAAAGTTCATAACCTGGAATGAAACGGTCCTTTCACGCAATGCCAGTGTAAGAAGAGCTGTGACCGCTTGCTGAGTGCCGCGTGTATGCTGAAGAGCAGTTTGTGTCAGGAGCCAATTAACATACAAGATGAGGCAGCATTGGTGCTGCCTGCCTGCTTTTCTGGTAGGTCTGAGTGAATGGTTGAAGTCGCGCGTCCTTTACATCAGTGCTTGGAAGGAGTGTATCTTTTGGGGCTGAAGACTGTTTACTGGAGCCCTGGCTGGCTGCCAGAGGGCAAGGCATTCCTTTGGAGTCCAGGAACCTGGCCCCAGGTCTGCAATTTGTTATTTTCAAATCATCCTCCTGGTGAAACCATGTGCTGTTTATTAAGAGAGCATTTTATCATATGGTGAAACTGTTCTTTTCGGGGAATGGTGTTCCGAACAGGCTGCAGGTACTTGGAGATCCAAAGGAATTTTCTGGAGGGTCAAACTTGGGTGCTTAACTCCGGGAACAGTTGTGTGTATCTGCAAGATGCAGGGTAGCCTGTTCAGCTGTGTTTTGAAATGGAGCTCACTGATGGGACGTAAAACTGGGAGTTGTAGTCCTGATGTTTGTTTGGCTGTTCACACAGGGGGTGTGAAACACCTCAAAGCAGCCTTTGAGAGCCCTGCTTGGCAAGAGTACTCACGTGGCTTGTGACTTTCAAAGCTTTTGTGGTTGCAGTATCCAGAGAGGCTGTTGTTTCAAGACCTTCAAAACTCAGTGGAAGCCCTGATCCAGCTTCCAAGTGACAGCTGTCATGTCTCAACCCTTTCTTTGTGTATTCTTGTGTTAGAGGGCATGGAAGTCATGGCAAGCCCCTCCCCTGTCCCGAGTCAGCCAACCTCTTCAACGTCTAGAAAATAACTGCCTTAATTGTCTCAGGCTTTATATATCTTTGGATTATTTCTTTAGGGGTGCTGGCTTAACATCGACTCTCCAGTGACAGTTTGAAGACCAGAGATTGAAATAGATGCCAAAGGAACAGACTGGTTGAGCTTTGAGAGACATGAGTGAGATGTGAATGAAACCACTGAGTGGTTATGCATGGTTCTAAAAGGTGTGGGCTAAACTCGTCCTTTGGCCCAGGGATAAAGAGCATTACTCATGGGAAGAGCGCCCTGTTCTCAACTTGCATAGCTGCTTACAGATCACGAGGACAGTTCTGAATGGACCAAATGAGGGCTGCATTGCTGCCTTGATACTATCGATGGGAAACTGAAGTGCGATCGACTCTCTGTGGTTTGACTGCTATCATGGAAATTGTCCGTGGGCAAGGCAGGATCTCAGTCCGGCTCTTCAGTCTTCACCGATGGTTTAAGACATCCCTCTCTCTAGTTTGAGGGAATTTCATTGATATTACGAGGATGTTTGAGGTCTTACATTTTTGTTTAGAAAGTGTTGCATATACACCTAAAAAGCTTATCGACAAGCTTTTAGTCTTTACTGCCTACTAATTTTGAAGGCAGTGTTACAAGTTCAGTAGATTTGTACTTGATCCTGGAGCAAATAACTCTACAAAGAACTCTGAAACAAGCCTCAAGACTTCTTATCTGCCCTTTGGTTTTGTTTGAGCTGGGGAGGTTGTGTTTCTGCCCTTCATGTACTCAAACATGAAATAAGATTGTTTCTAGCTTTGGTTTTAGTTCACAATCTCATTGTATCAGTCAGGCCTGTTATGGATATATTTGCGTTTTGACTGCTGTGTTTATGGATTGATAAATGATGCTTTCTATCCATCTACTCTCACAGCACCTCCAGTGCCAAGGTGCACAGCTTGGGGGAACCTGTTCTGGATGGAGCACCCGGGAGGCAAATCTGTTGTGACGTTTCTGTACCTTTTGGGGTGTGGCTCACAACAAAGAGAAAAGGAAGCAGGGGAAGAATCATAGCACACGAGCCATATGCCACCTTCTCCTTGCCCATGTTTTTCAGAGGATGTTCTGTTTTCACGTGAGCACATGGATGGTCTTGTTACAGCTCTGAATTTACAGAGCTGGATCGTAGGCCTGTTGGCATCCCCAAGATATCACTGATTTCAAAGATCATGCTAGAGCAAAAAAAATTGATTGTGAATTTAGTAACTAACTGCAGGACAATCAGGAACATGCACCCAGCTTTGAACAAAAGCAGACAAAATGACCTGTGCAGGAGAAAGAAGTTCGGTATTTTATGTCTTTGATACTGTAGTTGGCCTGTGCTATTTCCTTCTTTGCTGACAATGCTACAGTTTACCATACCCGTCTTACACTACAATTAATCTATTTTTCTTATCTTGCAAGGTGATGGATGTTATTACTGGAGTACAGGGGAAGACCAAGGAAGTAAAAAGCAGCAAGAACAGGTGAAGTGTCCCTGAATATAAGTTCCGTCTGTTGCCTTAAATAAGAGGTTTCAGTCATGTTTAAAATGTTTTCAATCATGAAACCCACAGCATGTCAGCAAAGGGTCTGGACTGAATGTTCACAATCTGAAGGAAATAGATAGGTTTCCTTTTATTTATCGCTTAACCGAGACATACGTTTTGTATAATACGCAGCATCTACGGTCACAGAGCTTGTTAGATGTCAGTAGCTTTGTGGTTTGCCTGACAGTAAGGATCTTTTAACATTGTAATCCATGAGATTTCCCACTGGAAAATTCCCACTGATTTCCACGGGAGGGACCCACAGAGGACTGCAGCCACTTCCTAGGTGGTGACAGCCAGCAACGGTTCTCAGAAACAATGGGGGAGAGAGTTATGTTCACAGTCAACAAAGCAGCGTGCTTATCCTAGTAACAAGTGCCTACGGTTAATGTGCCGCCGAGTGGGTTGTCCATGAGGCTGAAGCGTAAGATGAACACCTTGAAAACAGCCCAGGCAAATGGAATGTCTACATAAGGAGATGGACAGGGCTGTGGTGATCCTACCAGGACTGGAACGCAGATCTCTCACAAAAATGAAGAACGGAGCCAGTGTGCAAGCTTAGATCCTGAAGAGAGATTGGCGGAAGGAGTCTCGAGAGGAGGAGAGTATGAGGGTGTGACTGTCAGTATCTTGACAGTTACCTGATCTTTCCAAGAGCTTCTCTCCATCCAAGTAATAGATGTGTTTTGGAAGTTTAGCTCGCTTCTCAGCTCGGCTCGTTCTAGAAAAGGTGGGGGGTTAGATGTATGTGGAAGAGAGCCCACTGGGAGGGTGCCTGAGTGTGAGTATTTGTGTGCGTGTGAGTTGGCGGCTTTTGTAAGTTAAAATAGTATTTATCCTAGGCTGGGCTATCAGGATAACGCTGATTATTTGCTCCCAGCTTTTTCAAAAAGCCTGGAAGGTGTTTAAAGGCATGCCTGGAATCCAAGCAATGGTATCATTGGATGCACACTGACAGGCAGCTAAATTATGTCAAGCATTTGGGGAGGGCAGAATTAGCACACATTCCGGTCACACCTCCAACTCTGCTGCAGTTAACCTTTCTCGATCCCTATACATATCAGTGGGCAGGAAGCCTCAGTGGTCCCTCCCTGCCAAGGACGCCGATTTAGCTAGTCACCTGCGCTGCACAGTAATCCAAGATCTTCTTACCACTGAACCCGTTCCACTGAGAACCTCTCCCCCACAACGCCCCAAATTTCCTGCTGTATGAGACTGTTCACCGAGGTGGAGGTGTGACACCTTTGCCAGATCATGCCTTAATTTTAGAAGACGAAAGCTTGCCTCTTGAGCACGTCTCTAGAACCGTTAACCACTCAGGAGCAAATTGCTGTGGTCGAGCACTGAGCAACATGGCCCAATCCATGTGCGAGAAGAGAAGAGGGCGCATCCCAGTTAAGGGGAAGTCCGTGCCCAGTTTGAATCAAGGTGCCTGGTCTTAAATAGTCAGCGTTTAAGTTATTGTCCGGAGAGGTGGCGAGCTGGGCTTTGCACGGTTACTTGTTTAAAATGAGTAAATGTCTTGGCCAGTGAGCCATACCGGATTTTCCAAGGCATGTAATCCAGTCCTGGTGGTACACGTCTGCCTTCTGCTCGAGCTGTGAACGGAGTGTGACTTCGCTTGACCACTAGATGGCAAATTGTTCCAGTAACCTCAACAGTTAGGGGGGGTTTACTGCAATATGAATCGAGGCTTGTAATTAGGTGAGACCTTGCTGCCATTAGGCTAGTGAAAACACTGATTAGGAGCAAACCCTAACTCAAAAATAAAACAAAATGAATCCCTGTCAACCTGAGACCTGTTCCCCAGGAGGTAAAAGTGGCGTCAGGATGCAGAGGATTAGAATTCTTTCAGATTTCCAAACCTTTGAGATATTTGTTTTCACGTGTAATTACGCCGCATTTGGCGACTAAATGAACTCTTTTTTATCCCTCAATAATAGTCTGGGTTTTCTCCTTAATATATGTATATATATTCCCTTGTCAAATGAGGCATTGCGTTTGCGCAAGGTTTATTCATCAAAGAGTTCAAAATGTTCTAGAGGTGGCAGTAGCAAAGATGCACAAGAAATGTTTTCTCTTTCAGAAAAGGGATGCAGCAACCGAGGAATGAGAAATCTGCCAAAGGCCAATCGCACACTGACCACGAGCACAGGTAAGGGGGCAAGCCCCAGCACTCCTGCATTCTTCTTATCGCCCTCTCTTCATCGCAGCGCTGTTGCCACCAGGTGAAATCCAACCAGGCTCATCTGTCTGTGCCCCTGCCCGGTCCTGCTTAGCCGGGCTCCTCCCCCAGACATGAAGAACCCACAGAGGCATTATGTGCTCTTGGCTCCTTGTCTGATTTGTTGTGGGTTTTTTTGTTGCGGGGACCAGGGTGGAAAGGGGGCTGGCAGTCTGGCTGGAGTCTTGTAGCCAGCTCTCTGTTCCTTGCAGGCAGGTCCTGCTGTTCTTCGCTCTCGTCATGGCCACATCCTCTGCTGGTTTTAGCATCCCTCTCCCTGTTCTGCAAGGTCTTTTCTTTGCTCGTTCTCTCAGCTCATGTGTGTTTAAATTGAGACATAAGGATACTAAGGCTCGAGCCAACAGTGGTAGCCAATAACCTTTTCCATCCCTGTGATGGGAAGCAGGGGCTGTTTTCACCTGAAGAAGCTCCCTGATTCAGAAATTTGCCCTGCGCACGCTGGGAGGTGTTTGACAGCAGCACACTAAGCAATGTCCCTGGGTGCAATATACTGAGAGCTGAGCCAGGGCACTCTGCCACTCGTTCCAGATAAGTCGAGGCCTTTAACACCAGGGACTGCGAGGGGCTTGTTCCATGCTCTCAATGAGATAAGCTGCCATCCGCGCTTCACAAGACACTCCTATCTGCCAAGCGTCTCTGAGAAAACCTGGCAGATGTGCAGTGTGATTTAAAGCACATTAGAGACTCCCCCGAGATACAATCCCAACGGTGGGGGTCTCGCTAATGAAAAGTGAGGAACTCCCGGGGGGGTGGGATCCTTCAGATAGGGGAGTGTTTGTGCACAGCTTGCAGGTGCTGACCAGCTGTGAAGGAGCTCACTGCAGCACAACGAGAATGATAGAGGTAGCAGTACTAGCGTCTAAAAACTGGGAGAGTGATTAAAAATTCTCCAGTTAAAATGTATTTTCACGATTCTCAGCCTCACGAGTGTTTAGTACAGCATAAATAGTACCTGAGAGAGAATAGTCTTTAAACCATCATCTGTTACACAGTCTGGCCCATAGTCTTCAAGGGCTCAAAGGCCCCCAGAAAGACATTTCCCAGTGACTTGCGATCGGGTAAGTGAAGAGGGCTGTGCCTGTTTGGTCTCAGGGAAAATGCAGTGTAACGTTGGAAAAGGAGAGGAGATTCTCTCCAGAGACTCCCAGGCAAGTGGGACAGGAACTTTGTTTAAATCCTGCAACCATATGGCTGCTTTTCTTTGGAGGAGCTAAACTCTTCTTGGGTGCAGTTTTCTTTGGGTTTCATGTCAGTTAACCATTCAAGACCCCAAATTCATTTCCCTGAACCGAACCGGCTGCTGCATCCTTTATTTAGAGTAACCCTTGACTGTTCCTGAATGGGTAAAGTGTCTCTTGGAGCAACTCCTTTTGAATTCCAACGCAAGGGCCTCTGAGCAAGGAGGGAAGGTGAAGGTCTGGTATTCTCCAGGCAGACGGAGTTACTGACGTGATCGTCTTAGATGAAGGAACCAGTGCCAGCCGTTTTGCCCTAGTTTTGGCCTAACTATGGTTTGATTCTTTCAAATTCCCAGCTTCACTTTTGATGGGTTAGGGTGTGCTTTTTTGCTTCCTGTGTTAAGCATTTTCCAAACATTGTTGAGTAACACCTGTAGTCAACTCCAAAGTGCATTTAATACACTTATTAATTCTGTTACTTGCAGCTTGATTTCTGGGTTGATGAGAGCAAAAGTGCATCTGTCTCTTCGTAATTGGCCCTGTTGCATTGCCACACTTATTTTTAACATAAAACATTGTAATACTTAGTATGTTTGTAAGAAGTTAAAAATAAAAATTGCTCAGATACGCTTCTTTCAATAAATCTGGACTTCAGGCCATATTGTTTTAAATATGGTTATGCAGTAGGAATAGCACCGTTTGCTTTAAGTAGTGATGAATAATTGCTTAAGGCAGCGTGTGAAATGTGACTGGGAAATTGTACAGGATGGGATTGGAATGCCAAACCTGGGATTATGCAAGAACACCGGTCTTTGGAATGGCTTCCACCTGGGATTATGCAAGAACACCAGTCTTTGGAATGGCTTCCACTTTTTATAGCATTAGTAAAAACACGGTGCAGCCCAATGGAGGTTGATGGTAGATTTTACTGAGACACAAAGCCTCTACAGAGATCAGACAAAGAGACAGAAGCGATTGAAAATGTGATCAAGAGAAGATTATCAAGGAGAAAACTCATGTTTGTGGGTAGACAGGTCTGTGAATTTCTTCCTCAAAACTTTGTCCGGAATAACTAATCACAGTAATAGACAGGCAGTTCCTTAATCTGAACTTTCAAACATGCAACATCTTGCTTTAGGAAGTTTGATCCTGAAAGAAAAGGAAAAACTGATTAGGTTTGGACTGAGGAAATAAGAGAACAAGGTAGCTGAGATGCTTCCAACATAATTGGAAATGTACCGGGAAACGCCATTTAAAAATTGAGCTGCATCTTTCTAAACTTAGACGACAAGCAACTGTTGGTGCAATCTTTTTAGACAAATGTAAGCTGCAAACGGGGCTGTGAATCTCAAAATTGTGCTGTGGCAGGACCCCTGGTAGCTGAGTGTTATATATGCATGAAGTTGCCTAAAGAATTCAGACTCGCGTCAACAGCAAGAGCCCAAAACCTTCCCAGAAAAGCCTGGTCTCCAAGTTGTATGCAGAAGAGTGACAGGCCTGCTTTTTCCCTTATGAACGCATGCAATGATTTCTGAGAAGTCATGGAAAAGCACAGGATCTCAGTAATTAACTTGCTTGTTTTCACTTAAATCTTCTTCACCCTTACTTATGATCATGTTGGTCTTTATTTTGGTATCCAAAGCACTGTTCCGAGTGTACTCACCAGCAGCTGGGTACGCAAGGTAAGAGGGAATTCCTCTGCACAGAGCTTGAATACGTTTTCCATATGGGCACAGGCTTTGGAGCCTGTTTCTTGAGATAATGAAGCGATTCTCTGGGGCTGGAAGTTGGTTCGGACCAGGTGCCTAAGATCAAAGAGACAAACCCAGAAAAGAGCATTTAGGAAAACCCAAACTGGAGTTGAGCATCTGTCCGCACATCTTAGGTAATGGAGAAGGGGTTATTCACGTTTTCAATGCAGCTTTAGAAAGGCTGGGCTTTTGGAGTGACTCAGCCCTGCTGAGAAACTCGTCTGCAGTTCTTGGAGCCTTTTCTCCTCTCTGTGGGTCGGGAGCGAGTGCTTCTCACAGGCAACTGATTTGCTTTCTCAGCACTGTCATTCACCATTCTACCTGGTGTCCTTGAGGAGGTGCAGGAAAGGGTTTATCAAGCAAAAACCTCTTGTCCATCTGGGCAATGATGCAGGTGTGTTTTGAAAACACCTTGGTTGCAACATAGCCCTGTTAAAATAAAAAAAAGCTTTTTGTTGCAAACAATATACAGTGGAAGATAAGTGGATTGCCAGAGAAGTCAGGCTTGAAAAAAAGGCTTTCTACAGTCCAAATAATGATAGGGAAGGGAAATATTGTTTTTTCAATTATGTTGTGCAGGTGAATGTTTCATGGAGGCTGACAAGGGCCTTTGGAAAAGGTGAATTGCCTTCTGCAATAATGCCACGTGTATGATACGTTCCAGTGCTCAAGCCAGGGGAAGGAATTCGCTGCTGACAACACCCGTGCAGCACACAGTACAGCGGAAACAATACAATGGTGAAATGGGAACGTTCTTTGGCATCTCCTCTAAAATCTAGTGAAGTTTTGTTGAAGCTTAGGTGTTTTGCAAAAAGCTTTTGGTTGTTTTCCCATTCTTTCAAGCCATGGTGGCAGCCACTTACAGTCCTGACGTCCCAGACGGATTTCCAGTCCTCAGAGCACTCCTTTGGGTTGGTGCTGACCCCAGTGTCAGTGAAAGAGCGGCGTGAGTGCTCACCGTGGTACCCCTGCAAGTTGTTCTCACTGTTCTGATTTTTGAAAAAGGTTAAAGGAGACAAGGGTTTAGGTTTGGGGATTCCCAGTAGTCTTTCCCTCCATGAAGCAATAGCTGTAGTAACCACGTTTGGGGAAATGACTGCTTTTACGGATCTGATTAAAGGGGAGATGGCTTCTGGCCTTCGAGGGGAGGCTGGGAAGCCATTAGTACTGTTGTGGCAAACCTTACATTCAGGCTTTACCTAGCGCTGGTTTTCATGTGTCTGAAGCATCGACCTTATGAAGACAGACAAGCTTTAACACTACTGCTGTATTCCCCCCATGCCTATGAGCCCAGGTGGAAAAGACGACGTTGTTCCATCTGAACACTGGAGAACTTCCTTTAAAGTTAAACACTGTACTGGCTGTTCTGCGTCAAGCTTGCAAGAAAAATTTCTAGGAAAAGTCAAATAATTCCTTTCTGTTCTTTCCCCAGCAGGAACCTGCAGGCAGAGGGTTACTGAGTGTTTCACTGTATTTTGTGGTCAGATCCTTCATGGTAATACCCATTTCTCTCCGCACAATTGCTTTCACAGCGTTCATGCTAATCTCAAGACAGACTTTGTTGATTTCATAGCTGGCAACTGTCTTTTCCCCTTGATATATCAAGGACTGAAATACCTTCTTTGGTATAAGAAAAATGCAGTTTCCTGCTAAGTACCAGGCTTTAAATGCAGCTTAACTTTCAGAAAGGTATTGTTCAGAGGCTATAGCAAAAGACGACTGTTTCTTATGGCAGCAGTGTCTAATTGCATGTAGCTCTATACTTACCCTGTTAGCGAGAGCTGGAGCCAGGAAAACTCCCAGAAGAGAAGCAATCACAATCTGAAACGAACATTTGAAATTCACAGCACTGTAACATTGGGACTTGGATCAAGTTAAACTACTTTTGGGTTCCTGTTCAACTTTGTGTCCATGCTTAGCACTTTTCTGAAGTGGGGTCTAGCTGAAGAGTTTTTAAATATGCAGAAGAATGTTTTGTTAATGAGCTCACATCAGAGCATGAGTTCATGTAAATGACCCTTAACCTGAGCAGTATACTTTGCACAGGTAAGAAGATCATTCAGACACAGTGGGTTTTAAAATAGGTTCAGTAAACTCCTTGGAAAAAGGTGTTCTGAAATATTTTGTCTTGAAGAGTGAACTTTTCACGCTGAGCTTTGGATTTCAGCTGTGGAGCAGCTCCACGCAACGTGCACGTGCAGCTGTGGTGAAGAGTTGGAGTGTGGATGCACAGAACAGCTCTGTGCTTGGAACAGCGCTGAAATGGGACTTGAGTATCCTCACAGTAGACCTCATGCCTGTGAATGAGTTCGCCTTATTGGCACGTGCACTACTTTATCCATAGCTGATACCATCTTTTAAATGAACAGAGGTGATCATCTTGCTGTGATAAAACTGTGAAGTCTGTCCCCAGAAATCATGGATTTGGTTCTAAATCATAGAATTACTGAATTCTTCTGTTAACCTTCTTTTCTGAGCTCGTTCAGTTCGGATCTGCTTTCCGGTCTTCAGGCACTGTATCTTCACAGGTCTCTGTATCTTCACAGAGCCTCTTCACGAAAGGGGTACCTGATTATGGACTGAGGGCGAACTCTAGAAAGCGACCATAAACTAGAAATAACAGCAAATGAGTAAGAGAGGAGCAGTAACAACAGGCATTTTACATGAACTAGTACTTAGAAAGTAGATGTTAATATTTTTTGGGGGTTGATAATTATATACAGAGCTCTGGTGTTCATCCGTTTTGCACCCACTTTGCAGTTTGCAGGAGGTGTAAAATACAATGAGAGAAAGTAATGAATTCCTAAGGGAACAGACTTACTGTTCTTCTAATGGGACTGATTTGGGGATGCCACATGGAGACAGGTATGTCCTTAGCCTCCGAGCTACATGTAGAATTCTTATTTTGTATGTCGTGAAACCCTCTCGTAGTCTCTGGAAACTTAACTAATCGACTAGTTCTCAAGAAGGGCATTGAGAACCTGAACTGTACGATGCCAGTCCCTGTGGTGTTGTTAGAAAGGAGTTGGAAATCAGTTTTGTCCATGTCTTCCAACAACCGTAGCCAATTTGGCCATTACAGTAATGCGTCACACTTGGAAGCCTTAATCTCCAAATCTTCCATCAGCTTCTGATTGCTGGAGTAGTTTGTGGATGTGTGGATTCATTGTGGGGAAAATGTCTCCAAAAAGCCAGGCTCTCCTACTGGAAGTACATCTAGGCTTTGCCTGACACAGAGAGTATGTTCTGTCTCGTAATAATGTCGTTAATTGATCAAAAGCTTTTGGCACTTGTCTGATCGGATCAGCAAAAGTCAGTCAGTCCAATGTAAGGTGAAAATCATGACGTTGTGGCTATTGTTGTGATTCACCGTCACTAAATGACTGATTTCCCATGTTGTTCTGCTCTTACCTGGGCCTCAGCAGGCAGAAAGCAGAACCTCGTGCTTCTTGGGTGTTTTTCACAAGAAGTGAGCTTACGAAGACATAATGACTAATGTAAAACGAATGTAAGATTCAGTTTAAAAGCATGTAAAACTTACGAAAGCTTTTTGTTTTAGCTTGTGGTGCCTCAACGCTGTTAGATTCCTGCTATGAAAGGCTTGTTTGGCTACTGAAATGTACTCTGAGTATTTCTCACACATCTGTAATGTAGAAACAAAGAGTCTTTTGAGAAGAAGGGACAGAGCGAGCTTTGAAGAGGAGGGTAACGCGGATCTAATCTAGTCCAATCTAATGGTGCTTGTCACAATTTGATATCAGTTTATATGTATTCTGATATATTGCTTAGCAGCACGGCTTTGTTACACTTGAGATAACATTTTCCGTGTGGAGTTCCGTGGAATAAAGCAATTGTGTGCAATTTCCCTTTTTTCATTGTGGCCGGTTTGCTGAGAGAGATTTCCATAGAATCTCTTTCACCTTTTTTCCGATGACTGAGATTACAGAAATGTGTTGCCTCTTAGCTAGAGTTCTTGTTTTATTAGAAGGGAACAGGCCTCCGTTACGACTTTCTCACAGAAAGTAGCGTGGGATTTGTGAAGGTTCTGCACTGTCTGACGTGGGGTTGCAGATGAGGAGGAGTCCAGGCAAGGTCATAGTCATAGGAGAATACTTCTCATGGCAATAATATGCGGTCACAGACATTTTCTTAAAATACAGATATCAGTGGTTGCTTTAAAGAAGGAGTCTCCATCCTGCTCCTTTTGTTTGGTGACCTTGTGTGAACCACATAGCCTCTGAAGTTTTGCGTCACTCCTTTGTATGCTGAGGGGGCTGGCAGTTACGCCGATTGTCTTGTGAAGCACAGTGGTTATTGCTAATTATGTCACTAATTTCAATGCATGTGCTATATACATCATGGTAACTGATCCATTTTTCTTTCCAGGATTTGTCTGCAGATTGTCAAGCTGTTAGGGATTGCATTTTGGAAGACAAAATGCAGCTTGTATGAATGAATAGCAGAGTTATTCCTGATGCCATTTGGCATGGAGCCAACAAGAGTGGGAACTGCTCTATAGTTTAAACCAGTAAATAGCCATTTGCAGAGTGATTGATTTTACAAAAGCTGATTTACTGAGTGCTCATAACCTATCGAGGTGAGGTTATCTGTCCCAACCCAAAATTCAGATATGACGCTTACCACAGTGTGGCATGCGGATATGGACTTGTTGGAGACATGAAGAAAAGTTCTGTGACGTGTTGCTACACCTCCAGCAAGATATAAAAGTTCAAGGTCTCTGGGATTTTCTTGCGTTCTTGTTTTCTGCAGCCTCTTGTTCTTACCTGAAAGAAAAATGAACGGATTTGTGAGTATATCCATTTTTATTGAACTTAGATGATCAAAAATTCCTTATTTTTAAAAACAAAAGGGTAGAGAAGAAGATGCTCAAGTAAGTGGTGCAGCACTGGGACTGATGATCTGTGGGTTGTTCAGTGGGAAACTTGCATTTCTCGGGTGTACAGTAATCCCCTTGGAGTCAGCGGCAGCATCATTTGAGCAAAGAGTGCAGAACTTGGACTACAGTACAGAAGGGGGATTTAGTTATGATATAATTATTACAGTTGTAGAGACACATCAAGAAGTAACACGGCATCAAGGAGTGTGATTTTGAAAAATACAAACCCATGTAATGGTTAAGTTATCATTCTGCTTTTTCAGTTACAGACAAATGAGAGCCTAGTAGCAAGAATTTCACAAGGCAGAGTTGTAATTGTTTTCAACTAATACGCGTGTTAAGTGGGTAATGTTTCAAACTGATGCTGCAGCTGCTTCCCTCAGTTCATGAACTGGTTGTTGTTTTTATGGCACTGCCTGGTGTTTCTGTTGAGTGAGAATGCTTATTCCTTTGACAGGCTGCAATCCTTGTTCTGCTGGGAGTCGTTTGGACTCAGACTTCTGCATTGGAGGTGAGTAGACTGAGGAGCCTTGCAGTGCAGGTACTGCTTGAAGATGCATGAGATTGCTGGGCAGGGGCCGAATATAATAGGAAGGAAAGCACAGAAGAAACTAACCAGATACCAGAGAAAAATAGCATTTGCCAAAGGTGACAGTGGTACAAGCCGAAGAGGCAGCTCTGCTTCTTGTGCAGAGCAACAAGAAACTGGGAGGAGGGGGGTTGGGGGCGTAGGTGCCCTTAGGTCAAGCTAAAATGTGGGGGCCGTTGCAGTCTCCTGCCAGTCTCTGCTGTCAGACGTAATGACTGGTGTGCCCCATGTTGATTTTCCTGGCCCTGCGGTGAGGGCCTGTCCCCTCCTTTCTCAGCCTGACTCACTCTTGCATGACTTATCTCCACCTCGAGGGCCTCCTGAGACTGCTAAAGGGTTGTTAAGGGATTTAGTGTTTACATAAAGCAATCTTCCTTGGGTTTTGAGAGAAAGCATTTGTTTGTAGTGCACCTTTTAAAGGTGCAAGCCAGATGATGAACAATGGTTTTGTGTTTTTTTTATGAAAGACCATTCTCCTGGAAGAACCTGACGATGTCACTGTAGCTGTGACTGTCATCAAAGACATGCACATTGTTGATGTCCAAGTCCGTTCTGGCCTGTACTCCTCTGATACCATTATTGACTACGCACATGTAAGTAAATCTAAGAATCTGCCAAGACTTAATCGCTGAGGAAGTTTTTAAACTCAGAAATTCATTTACTGTACTGTCACCATGAGTTGTCCTGAAACAGTTTCTTTGACGACTCCCATGACCTTTCCTCCTCTTTACGCCATCTCTTTTGGCAGTTCCTGAAAGTGAGAAGAATGGCATTGACCTCAGTGAGGTCAGAGTTGAGAACGGGCTGCCATCGCTCACGTAGAGCAAGTGCAGCAGAAGTCTGTCGGAAAAGATGCTTCCAATCTTATGGACAGACATGAGTGTGGGCAGGCCGCGTCCATTCCCCAAAGGTGACAACGTCAATGCAGAGTCATTGCTCAGTAGTGGCCTGTGTAGCCCCTTGGTGTTTCTTCTAGGTTGTCCTAAAGATTGTGGGTAAATCCAACTAATATTTGTGGTAGGCATTTTCAATGAATTAATTAACTGTTGTGTTTTTTTAATCACAGGGATACATTGCAATAAGGTTATTTTCACGAAGTGCCTGCTTTATCATGAAAATAAATAAGGAATCCATCCCAGAGCTGCAAGAAATCCAACGCCTGGCTCTTGAGAGACAGGTGACTTTGTAGTGAAACTCATGCTGTGTCGAGGACAGGCTGCTGTATAGGAGTTGTGTGGTGTGACGGGAGCCCTCCATTCTGCCTTTAAGAACAGCTTTTCTTAGGAATGATGAAGTAGATCTGACAAGAGAGAACTTCAAGGGAATATCATATGGACCATTATTTTAAGATAATGAGCAATCATGACTTCCTGCTGTGGTTTTATAGTGGACAATCGTGTCCTTGGAAGTAGTGTAACTTGACTGTTTTGGGTGATCACAATATGAGTTCAGGCAGGATTTTCTTTATTTCGTTGTCCTGCTGATAGGCTGAGCTTGACATAACTTGAAATAATTCTGTGTGGGGAACAGAATTTAGGAATGAATTTACTTTGACCAGACTTTGACTTTCCTATTCGGGCAAAGGTTTCATGAAGGTGACTGGAAGTGTTGCCTGGAGATGGGCTTGAGTTCTGGACCAATTTATGACAGCCTAACAGTAGCACATTTACAGCAAACCTTACTGCAAGTTAACATAACTTATTATGATAGTAATACAGCTCAATTTTGCCATATTGAGAGAATTAGTATGCAGTGAACTTTGTTTCCAAATAGCTTGAAAATATTTATTTTCTTGCAAAACATTTATCTGCTTTAGCCAATGATTTATGTGAGGCAAAGGGAGGTGATCTTAGATTTGGGGATTTTCTCAAAAGCGTCCAAGTAGAATGAAACCAAAGCTGCGTTACTGATGATGTCTAACATTTTCTGTTTAGAATATGAACACAGCACGATCTCCAAAGAATCTGTGGTTGCAGTTTCAATCTGGCCATTCTGTGCGTGGGAGTAACAAAGACTGGCTTCTCTATGGTAAACCCATTGAACAAACCTGCACAGGTCTGCCTCTCTACCAGCTTGCAGATACTCAACGTAAGTGACGCAATCAGAACATTTTGCTTCTGTTATAGAGCATAAGCACCTTTCTATCCTTTAAACCTATGTCCATGTGACACCTTTGAGGCAGGAACATCTTTCCCTGTTTGAGAGAGGAGGAGTAAACTACCTAGCAGGAAGGAAAGGGTAAGGCTGTGGGATGCTTTGGAAAAGCTGGTGAAGCGCTGCTTTTCATTGTTAAGCATGTAAATATCTGGGACAGCTCTTCCCAAGTGGTTTACCTGGTGTCAGAGGAGCCATTGTGTAGCAGCTGTACCCAGCTTATGCCCTGATGATACAATGGCCCCACAAGGCAGGTACTGTATGCCGGCGTGCTGCCTGCTGTGCGTAAGGGAAAGGAGGAGAACAAATGTGATTGAAAGCTGCACAGACAATTGCTCCCTTTGTGCTACGCCATAGGAGTTTTACACAGTGTCCGTTGAGACCAACAGGAGCCTTGAAAAGGACCATAGGATTGCAATTTATGCATTTAACATTCTTTTCCTTGTTGGATACATGGATCTTGTCACTGCTAATATCTTCATTTTCTTGTTTCTTTTAGCACTACCGAATGTTCATGGCTGTGCCAGTGCAGGAATTCCAAGCATTTTCGGAATTAAAATCTGTCAGAAAGTCAATTAAAAAGTCAGTTAGTCTGGATCTTGACAGTCCTGTGGCATGGAAACAGCTTGTTTCTTTGCATGCTTTTGTGATGGTGGCCATGTTCTCCAACTGGAACAAACCTCGGTGTTGGACTCAGCTTGCCTATCCTAAGCTTTGAGTGCAACGAACCTATGATACACAAATAAAGATAATGCAGTAATTAAAATGCTTTGTCTTTTTCCATCGTCTTAAAACAGAACGGAAATAAAGTCGGCCTTGCTAGTTTTCCTACAGAAGAGAGACGTTTCCCTGTGGTGCATTCCTGTGCTTAGGCTGCAATGTGACCGAGGCATTGGTATGTGCTTCATGCTAGTGAGGAAACAGTAACAGAATAGTTTTTTCCACTGGAGGACTTGCCTTTGGCATCAGCAGCCGGCCTCTTTGGGTGCTGACTCACTTGTGTGTGATTGCTGGTGGGAAAGAGCAAAGAGATGAATACACAGATAAAGGGAGGGAGCAGATCTATGTTAGCAGCACTGGCAAAGAAGCTTGAATTCTGCAAGGCCCCTGAAAAATGGTAGCAATTTGAATAGGTGCGATGGGTCAGAGATCTTTTTGTTCTGGGCGTTTTTCAAACCCGCATGGAGGAGACTGTCCCAGTCCTAAAAAGTTCATAACCTGGAATGAAACGGTCCTTTCACGCAATGCCAGTGTAAGAAGAGCTGTGACCGCTTGCTGAGTGCCGCGTGTATGCTGAAGAGTAGTTTGTGTCAGGAGCCGATTAACATACAAGATGAGGCAGCATTGGTGCTGCCTGCCTGCTCTTCTGGTAGGTCTGAGTGAATGGTTGAAGTCGCGCGTCCTTTACATCAGTGCTTGGAAGGAGTGTATCTTTTGGGGCTGAAGACTGTTTACTGGAGCCCTGGCTGGCTGCCAGAGGGCAAGGCATTCCTTTGGAGTCCAGGAACCTGGCCCCAGGTCTGCAATTTGTTATTTTCAAATCATCCTCCTGGTGAAACCATGTGCTGTTTATTAAGAGAGCATTTTATCATATGGTGAAACTGTTCTTTTCGGGGAATGGTGTTCTGAACAGGCTGCAGGTACTTGGAGATCCAAAGGAATTTTCTGGAGGGTCAAACTTGGGTGCTTAACTCCGGGAACAGTTGTGTGTATCTGCAAGATGCAGGGTAGCCTGTTCAGCTGTGTTTTGAAATGGAGCTCACTGATGGGACGTAAAACTGGGAGTTGTAGTCCTGATGTTTGTTTGGCTGTTCACACAGGGGGTGTGAAACACCTCAAAGCAGCCTTTGAGAGCCCTGCTTGGCAAGAGTACTCACGTGGCTTGTGACTTTCAAAGCTTTTGTGGTTGCAGTATCCAGAGAGGCTGTTGTTTCAAGACCTTCAAAACTCAGTGGAAGCCCTGATCCAGCTTCCAAGTGACAGCTGTCATGTCTCAACCCTTTCTTTGTGTATTCTTGTGTTAGAGGGCATGGAAGTCATGGCAAGCCCCTCCCCTGTCCCGAGTCAGCCAACCTCTTCAACGTCTAGAAAATAACTGCCTTAATTGTCTCAGGCTTTATATATCTTTGGATTATTTCTTTAGGGGTGCTGGCCTGACATCGACTCTCCAGTGACAGTTTGAAGACCAGAGATTGAAGTAGATGCCAAAGGAACAGACTGGTTGAGCTTTGAGAGACATGAGTGAGATGTGAATGAAACCACTGAGTGGTTATGCACGGTTCTAAAAGGTGTGGGCTAAACTCGTCCTTTGGCCCAGGGATAAAGAGCATTACTCATGGGAAGAGCGCCCTGTTCTCGACTTGCATAGCTGCTTACAGATCACGAGGACAGTTCTGAATGGACCAAATGAGGGCTGCATTGCTGCCTTGATACTATCGATGGGAAAGTGAAGCGCGATCGACTCTCTGTGGTTTGACTGCTATCATAGAAATTGTCCGTGGGCAAGGCAGGATCTCAGTCCGGCTCTTCAGTCTTCACCGATGGTTTAAGACATCCCTCTCTCTAGTTTGACGGAATTTCATTTATATTACGAGGATGTTTGAGGTCTTACATTTTTGTTTAGAAAGTGTTGCATATACACCTAAAAAGCTTATCGACAAGCTTTTAGTCTTTACTGCCTACTAATTTTGAAGGCAGTGTTACAAGTTCGGTAGATTTGTACTTGATCCTGGAGCAAATAGCTCTACAAAGAACTCTGAAACAAGCCTCAAGACTTCTTATCTGCCCTTTGGTTTTGTTTGAGCTGGGGAGGTTGTGTTTCTGCCCTTCATGTACTCAAACATGAAATAAGATTGTTTCTAGCTTTAGTTTTAGTTCACAATCTCATTGTATCAGTCAGGCCTGTTATGGATATAGTTGCGTTTTGACTGCTGTGTTTATGGATTGATAAATGATGCTTTCTATCCATCTACTCTCACAGCACCTCCAGTGCCAAGGTGCACAGCTTGGGGGAACCTGTTCTGGATGGAGCACCCGGGAGGCAAATCTGTTGTGACGTTTCTGTACCTTTTGGGGTGCGGCTCACAACAAAGAGAAAAGGAAGCAGGGGAAGAATCATAGCACACGAGCCATATGCCACCTTCTCCTTGCCCATGTTTTTCAGAGGATGTTCTGTTTTCACGTGAGCACATGGATTGTCTTGTTACAGCTCTGAATTTACAGAGTTGGAGCCTAGGCCTGTTGGCATCCCCAAGATATCACTGATTTCAAAGATCATGCTAGAGCAAAAGAAATTGATTGTGAATTTAGTAACTAACTGCAGGACAATCAGGAACATGCACCCAGCTTTGAACAAAAGCAGACAAAAGGACCTATGCAGGAGAAAGAAGTTTGGTAATGTATGTCTTTGATACTGTAGTTGGCCTGTGCTATTTCCTTCTTTGCTGACAATGCTACAGTTTACCATACCCATCTTACACTACAATTAATCTATTTTTCTTATCTTGCAAGGTGATGGATGTTATTACTGGAGTACAGGGAAAGACCAAGGAAGTAAAAAGCAGCAAGAACAGGTGAAGTGTCCCTGAAGATATGGTCCGTCTGTTGCCTTAAATAACAGGTTTCAGTCATGTTTAAAATGTTTTCAATCATGAAACCCACAGAATGTCAGCAAAGGGTCTGGACTGAATGTTCACAATCTGAAGGAAATAGATATGTTTCCTTTTATTTATCGCTTAACCGAGACATACGTTTTGTATAATACGCAGCATCTACGGTCACAGAGCTTGTTAGATGTCAGTAGCTTTGTGGGTCGCCTGACAGTAGGGATCTTTTAACATTGTAATCCATGAGATTTCCCACTGGAAAATTCCCACTGATTTCCACGGGAGGGACCCACAGAGGACTGCAGCCACTTCCTAGGCGGCGATCAGCCAGCAACGGTTCTCAGAAACAATGGGGGAGAGAGTTATGTTCACAGTCAACAAAGCAGCGTGCTTATCCTAGTAACAAGTGCCTACGGTTAATGTGCCACTGAGTGGGTTGTCCATGAGGCTGAAGCATAAGATGAACACCTTGAAAACAGCCCAGGCAAATGGAATGTCTGCATAAGGAGATGGACAGGGCTGTGGTGATCCTACCAGGACTGGAACGCAGATCTCTCATAAAAATGAAGAACGGAGCCAGTGTGCAAGCTTAGATCCTGAAGAGAGATTGGCGGAAGGAGTCTCGAGAGGAGGAGAGTATGAGGGTGTGACTGTCAGTATCTTGACAGTTACCTGATCTTTCCAAGAGCTTCTCTCCATCCAAGTAATAGATGTGTTTTGGAAGTTTAGCTCGCTTCTCAGCTCGGCTCGTTCTAGAAAAGGTGGGGGGTTAGATGTATGTGGAAGAGAGCCCACTGGGAGGGTGCCTGAGTGTGAGTATCTGTGTGCATGTGCATTGGCGGCTTTTGTAAGTTAAAATAGTATTTATCCTAGGCTGGGCTATCAGGATAACGCTGATTATTTGCTCCCAGCTTTTTCAAAAAGCCTGGAAGGTGTTTAAAGGCATGCCTGGAATCCAAGCAATGGTATCGTTGGATGCACACTGACAGGCAGCTAAATTATGTCAAGCATTTGGGGAGGGCAGAATTAGCACACATTCCGGTCACACCTCCAACTCTGCTGCAGTTAACCTTTCTCGATCCCTATACATATCAGTGGGCAGGAAGCCTCAGTGGTCCCTCCCTGCCAAGGACGCCGATTTAGCTAGTCACCTGCGCTGCACAGTAATCCAAGATCTTCTTACCACTGAACCCGTTCCACTGAGAACCCCCACACACACCTCCCCAAATTTCCTGGTGTATGAGACTGTTCACCGAGGTGGAGGTGTGACACCTTTGCCAGATCATGCCTTAATTTTAGAAGACGAAAGCTTGCCTCTTGAGCACGTCTCTAGAACCGTTAACCACTCAGGAGCAAATTGCTGTGGTCGAGCACTGAGCAACATGGCCCGATCCATGTGCAAGAAGAGAAGAGGGCGCATCCCAGTTAAGGGGAAGTCCGTGCCCAGTTTGAATCAAGGTGCCTGGTCTTAAATAGTCAGCGTTTAAGTTATTGTCTGGAGAGGTGGCGAGCTGGGCTTTGCACGGTTACTTGTTTAAAATGAGTAAATGTCTTGGCCAGTGAGCCATACCGGATTTTCCAAGGCATGTAATCCAGTCCTGGCGGTACACGTTTGCTTTCTGCTCGAGCTGTGAACGGAGTGTGACTTCGCTTGACCACTAGATGGCAAATTGTTCCAGTAACCTCAACAGTTAGGGGGGGTTTACTGCAATCTGAATCGAGGCTTGTAATTAGGTGAGACCTTGCTGCCATTAGGCTAGTGAAAACACTGATTAGGAGCAAACCCTAACTCAAAAATAAAACAAAATGAATCCCTGTCAACCTGAGACCTGTTCCCCAGGAGGTAAAAGTGGCGTCAGGATGCAGAGGATTAGAATTCTTTCAGATTTCCAAACCTTTGAGATATTTGTTTTCACGTGTAATTACGCCGCATTTGGCGACTAAATGAACTCTTTTTTATCCCTCAATAATAGTCTGGGTTTTCTCCTTAATATATGTATATATATTCCCTTGTCAAATGAGGCATTGCGTTTGCGCAAGGTTTATTCATCAAAGAGTTCAAAATGTTCTAGAGGCGGCAGTAGCAAAGATGCACAAGAAATGTTTTCTCTTTCAGAAAAGGGATGCAGCAACCGAGGAATGAGAAATCTGCCAAAGGCCAATCGCACACTGACCACGAGCACAGGTAAGGGGGCAAGCCCCAGCACTCCTGCATTCTTCTTATCACCCTCTCTTCATCGCAGCCCTGTTGCCACCAGGTGAAATCCAACCAGGCTCATCTGTCTGTGCCCCTGCCCGGTCCTGCTTAGCCGGGCTCCTCCCCCAGACATGAAGAACCCACAGAGGCATTATGTGCTCTTGGCTCCTTGTCTGATTTGTTGTGGGTTTTTTTGTTGCGAGGACCAGGGTGGAAAGGGGGCTGGCAGTCTGGCTGGAGTCTTGTAGCCAGCTCTCTGTTCCTTGCAGGCAGGTCCTGCTGTTCTTCGCTCTCGTCATGGCCACATCCTCTGCTGGTTTTAGCATCCCTCTCCCTGTTCTGCAAGGTCTTTTCTTTGCTCGTTCTCTCAGCTCATGTGTGTTTAAATTGAGACATAAGGATACTAAGGCTCGAGCCAACAGTGGTAGCCAATAACCTTTTCCATCCCTGTGATGGGAAGCAGGGGCTGTTTTCACCTGAAGAAGCTCCCTGATTCAGAAATTTGCCCTGCGCACGCTGGGAGGTGTTTGACAGCAGCACACTAAGCAATGTCCCTGGGTGCAATATACTGAGAGCTGAGCCAGGGCACTCTGCCACTCGTTCCAGATAAGTCGAGGCCTTTAACAGCAGGGACTGCGAGGGGCTTGTTCCATGCTCTCAATGAGATAAGCTGCCATCCGCGCTTCACAAGACACTCCTATCTGCCAAGCGGCTCTGAGAAAACCTGGCAGATGTGCAGTGTGATTTAAAGCACGTTAGAGACTCCCCCGAGCTACAATCCCAACGGTGGGGGTCTCGCTAATGAAAAGTGAGGAACTCCCGGGGGGGTGGCATCCTTCAGATAGGGGAGTGTTTGTGCACAGCTTGCAGGTGCTGACCAGCTGTGAAGGAGCTCACTGCAGCACAACGAGAATGATAGAGGTAGCAGTACTAGCGTCTAAAAACTGGGAGAGTGATTAAAAATTCTCCAGGTAAAATGTATTTTCACGATCCTCAGTCTCACGAGTGTTTAGAACAGCATAAATAGTACCTGAGAGAGAATAGTATTTAAACCATCATTTGTTACACAGTCTGGCCCATAGTCTTCAAGGGCTCAAAGGCCCCCAGAAAGACATTTCCCAGTGACTTGCGATCGGGTAAGTGAAGAGGGCTGTGCCTGTTTGGTCTCAGGGAAAATGCAGTGTAACGTTGGAAAAGGAGAGGAGATTCTCTCCAGAGACTCCCAGGCAAGTGGTACAGGAACTTTGTTTAAATCCTGCAACCATATGGCTGCTTTTCTTTGGAGGTGCTAAACTCTTCTTGGGTGCAGTTTTCTTTGGGTTTCATGTCAGTTAACCATTCAAAACCCCAAATTCATTTCCCTGAACCGAACCGGCTGCTGCATCCTTTATTTAGAGTAACCCTTGACTGTTCCTGAATGGGTAAAGTGTCTCTTGGAGCAACTCCTTTTGAATTCCAACGCAAGGGCCTCTGAGCAAGGAGGGAAGGTGAAGGTCTGGTATTCTCCAGGCAGACGGAGTTACTGACGTGATCGTCTTAGACGAAGGAACCAGTGCCAGCCGTTTTGCCCTAGTTTTGGCCTAACTATGGTTTGATTCTTTCAAATGCCCAGCTTCACTTTTGATGGGTTAGGGTGTGCTTTTTTGCTTCCTGTGTTAAGCATTTTCCAAACATTGTTGAGTAACACCTGTAGTCAACTCCAAAGTGCATTTAATACACTTATTAATTCTGTTACTTGCAGCTTGATTTCTGGGTTGATGAGAGCAAAAGTGCATCTGTCTCTTCGTAATTGGCCCTATTGCATTGCCACACTTATTTTTAACATAAAACATTGTAATACTTTGTATGTTTGTAAGAAGTTAAAATAAAAATTGCTCAGATACGCTTCTTTCAATAAATCTGGACTTCAGGCCATATTGTTTTAAATATGGTTATGCAGTAGGAATAGCACCGTTTGCTTTAAGTAGTGATGAATAATTGCTTAAGGCAGCGTGTGAAATGTGACTGGGAAATTGTACAGGATGGGATTGGAATGCCAAACCTGGGATTATGCAAGAACACCAGTCTTTGGAATGGCTTCCACTTTTTGAAAGGATTAGTAAAAACACAGTGCAGCCCAATGGAGGTTGATGGTAGATTTTACTGAGACACAAAGCCTCTACAGAGATCAGACATAGAGACAGAAGCGATTGAAAATGTGATCAAGAGAAGATTATCGAGGAGAAAATTCATGTTTGTGGGTAGACAGGTCTGTGAATTTCTTCCTCAAAACTTTGTCCGGAATAACTAATCACAGTAATAGACAGGCAGTTCCTTAATCTGAACTTTCAAACATGCAACATCTTGCTTTAGGAAGTTTGATCCTGAAAGAAAAGGAAAAACTGATTAGGTTTGGACTGAGGAAATAAGAGAACAAGGTAGCTGAGATGCTTCCAACATAATTGGAAATGTACCGGGAAACGCCATTTAAAAATTGAGCTGCATCTTTCTAAACTTAGACGACAAGCAACTGTTGGTGCAATCTTTTTAGACAAATGTAAGCTGCAAACGGGGCTGTGAATCTCAAAATTGTGCTGTGGCAGGACCCCTGGTAGCTGAGTGTTATATATGCATGAAGTTGCCTAAAGAATTCAGACTCGCGTCAACAGCGAGAGCGCAAAACCTTCCCGGAAAAGCCTGGTCTCCAAGTTGTATGCAGAAGAGTGACAGGCCTGCTTTTTCCCTTATGCACGCATGCAATGATTTCTGAGAAGTCATGGAAAAGCACAGGATCTCAGTAATTAACTTGCTTGTTTTCACTTAAATCTTCTTCACCCTTACTTGTGATCATGTTAGTCTTTATTTTGGTATCCAAAGCACTGTTCCGAGTGTACTCACCAGCAGCTGGGTACGCAAGGTAAGAGGGAATTCCTCTGCACAGAGCTTGAATACGTTTTCCATATGGGCGCAGGCTTTGGAGCCTGTTTCTTGAGATAATGAAGCGATTCTCTGGGGCTGGAAGTTGGTTCGGACCAGGTGCCTAAGATCAAAGAGACAAACCCAGAAAAGAGCGTTTAGGAAAACCCAAACTGGAGTTGAGCATCTGTGTGCACATCTTAGGTAATGGAGAAGGGGTTATTCAAGTTTTCAATGCAGCTTTAGAAAGGCTGGGCTTTTGGAGTGACTCAGCCCTGCTGAGAAACTCGTCTGCAGTTCTTGGAGCCTTTTCTCCTCTCTGTGGGTCGGGAGCGAGTGCTTCTCACAGGCAACTGATTTGCTTTCTCAGCACTGTCATTCACCATCCTACCTGGTGTCCTTGAGGAGGTGCAGGAAAGGGTTTATCAAGCAAAAACCTCTTGTCCATCTGAGCAATGATGCAGGTGTGTTTTGAAAACACCTTGGTTGCAACGTAGCCCTGTTAAAATAAAAAAAGCTTTTTGTTGCAAACAATATACAGTGGAAGATAAGTGGATTGCCAGAGAAGTCAGGCTTGAAA
Organism: Pluvialis apricaria; assembly: GCA_017639485.1. NCBI lineage: Eukaryota > Metazoa > Chordata > Aves > Charadriiformes > Charadriidae > Pluvialis > Pluvialis apricaria. Next base: position 6,054,223 of record CM030030.1, read on the forward strand.
AAAAGGCTTTCTACAGTCCAAATAATGATAGGGAAGGAAAATATTGTTTTTTCAATTATGTTGTGCAGGTGAATGTTTCATGGAGGCTGACAAGGGCCTTTGGAAAAGGTGAATTGCCTTCTGCAATAATGCCACGTGTATGATACGTTCCAGTGCTCAAGCCAGGGGAAGGAATTCGCTGCTGACAACACCCGTGCAGCAGACAGTACAGCGGAAACAATACAATGGTGAAATGGGAACGTTCTTTGGCATCTCCTCTAAAATCTAGTGAAGTGTTGTTGAAGCTTAGGTGTTTTGCAAAAAGCTTTTGGTTGTTTTCCCATTCTTTCAAGCCATGGTGGCAGCCACTTACAGTCCTGACGTCCCAGACGGATTTCCAGTCATCGGAGCGCTCCTTTGGGTTGATGCTGACCCCAGTGTCTGTGAAAGAGCGGCGTGAGTGCTCACCGTGGTACCCCTGCAAGTTGTTCTCACTGTTCTGATTTTTGAAAAAGGTTAAAGGAGACAAGGGTTTAGGTTTGGGGATTCCCAGTAGTCTTTCCCTCCATGAAGCAATAGCTGTAGTAACCACGTTTGGGGAAATGACTGCTTTTACGGATCTGATTAAAGGGGAGATGGCTTCTGGCCTTCGAGGGGAGGCTGGGAAGCCATTAGTACTGTTGTGGCAAACCTTACATTCAGGCTTTACCTAGCGCTGGTTTTCATGTGTCTGAAGCATCGACCTTATGAAGACAGACAAGCTTTAACGCTACTGCTGTATTCCCCCCATGCCTATGAGCCCAGGTGGAAAAGACGACGTTGTTCCATCTGAACACTGGAGAACTTCCTTTAAAGTTAAACACTGTACTGGCTGTTCTGCGTCAAGCTTGCAAGAAAAATTTCTAGGAAAAGTCAAATAATTCCTTTCTGTTCTTTCCCCAGCAGGAACCTGCAGGCAGAGGGTTACTGAGTGTTTCACTGTATTTTGTGGTCAGATCCTTCATGGTAATACCCATTTCTCTCCGCACAATTGCTTTCACAGCGTTCATCCTAATCTCAAGACAGACTTTGTTGATTTCATAGCTGGCAACTGTCTTTTCCCCTTGATATATCAAGGACTGAAATACCTTCTTTGGTATAAGAAAAATGCAGTTTCCTGCTAAGTATCAGGCTTTAAATGCAGCTTAACTTTCAGAAAGGTATTGTTCAGAGGCTATAGCAAAAGACGACTGTTTCTTATGGCAGCAGTGTCTAATTGCATGTAGCTCTATACTTACCCTGTTAGCGAGAGCTGGAGCCAGGAAAACTCCCAGAAGAGAAGCAATCACAATCTGAAACGAACATTTGAAATTCACAGCACTGTAACATTGGGACTTGGATCAAGTTAAACTACTTTTGGGTTCCTATTCAACTTTGTGTCCATGCTTAGCACTTTTCTGAAGTGGGGTCTAGCTGAAGAGTTTTTAAATATGCAGAAGAATGTTTTGTTAATGAGCTCACATCAGAGCATGAGTTCATGTAAATGACCCTTAACCTGAGCAGTATACTTTGCACAGGTAAGAAGATCATTCAGACACAGTGGGTTTTAAAATAGGTTCAGTAAACTCCTTGGAAAAAGGTGTTCTGAAATATTTTGTCTTGAAGAGTGAACTTTTCACGCTGAGCTTTGGATTTCAGCTGTGGAGCAGCTCCACGCAACGTGCACGTGCAGCTGTGGTGAAGAGTTGGAGTGTGGATGCACAGAACAGCTCTGTGCTTGGAACAGCGCTGAAATGGGACTTGAGTATCCTCACAGTAGACCTCATGGCTGTGAATTGTATTCAGTAATATAACTAACAGTATAAGCGTAGGCGAAATCATTTTTGTTCAGAAAACTGTAATGTTAAACACTTTGATACCCCTTTATAAAATAATATTGTTTGTGACTGACATGCTTGTTGTTGTGCAGGTTTGTCAAAACTGCTGCTGATATATTTTTGAGAGATTTGATTCTGTTACTATGATAAATTCTTTTGTAACATTACTTTTTGTGAACAATTGTTCTCTTTGAGACAATGCCTCTAATATTGAATTGGTCACAAATTTCATCTACTTCACAGGAGGATTTTTATGAGGAAGATTCAAGTGTGAGTCAGAGCATTTTGCCCTAACATTTTGGAATTTACCCTGCAACAATTTCAGGCTGCTGTAAATACCCCTGCTTCATAACTATGCACTTGGAGTCTCTCATGTCTCATGGTTCTCCTCCTATGCTCTCATCAGACAGCTGTGCCATAACTTCATGTAACTTGCTGAGACTGTTGACTTGCGTCCGAGTTGTGAAGGACAGACTCTTGTCCTTCCAACATTTTACATGTGCGTCTTGTCCTTATCATAGAATCATAGAATTGTCTAGGTTGGAAGGGACCTTTAAGATCAAGTCCAACCATCAACCTAACACTGTGAAGCCCACCACTAACCCACGTCCCTCAGCACCACATCTGCCCGTGTTTTAAATACCTCCAGGGATGGCAACTCCACCACTGCCCTGGGCAGCCTGTGCCAGTGCTTTACAACCCTTTTGGTGAAGAAATTTTTCCTAATATCCAATGTAAACCTCCCCTGGCGTAACTTGAGGCCATTTCCTCTTGTCCTATCGCTTGTTACTAATGAGAAGAGGTCGACCCCCACCTGTCTACAACCTACTTTCAGGTAATTGTACTAAGCAATAAGGTCTCCCCTCAGCCTCCTTTTCTCCACGCTAAACAACAGAGCACTTCTCCCTTTCACCTTTGAGTAGGCATGTAGAGTGAAGTCACGGCTGAAAGGGAAATTTCACCCATGCAGTCCCAACCCATTTGGCATTTTTATTCTGTAATCCCTACATAAATCAGTAATAGTTTGCTAGGCGCCAAGAAAGACTCAAAATAATTTTAAACCTGTCCAGCCTTTACAGTTTTATGAGAAAGTGATACATATACTCACAGTGAACTTCATTTTGAAGGTAGGCGAGGCAAGATCTGCAGGTAATTGATGTGTACTCTTACTTTTTATACAGTAATATCCCAAAGTTAAAATGGGTTTATTTGATTGGCACGTGTCCTGTGTTCACAAAATCATGACGGGTTTCCTGGGGAAGTGCTCTGATAAGACGAGGCTTTGATACCGGCTTGATTGAATTCGTTACATATGGAAAGATGAAAGAAAACTTGTTAAGGTAACTTAAATGTATTTTATAGCAACTTTTAAATGACAAAAAAAAATCAGAACCAGAAAACAGATGCCTAATAAAATTTATAGCGGGACTTTGTGCCTAGGTGGCAAAGGACTCAGCCTGGCTACTTTATCCATAGCTGATACCATCTTTTAAATCAACAGAGGTGGTCATCTTGCTGTGATAAAACTGTGAAGTCTGTCCCCAGAAATCATGAATTTGGTTCTAAATCATAGAAATTACTGAGTTCTTCTGTTAACCTTCCTTTCTGAGCTCGTTCAGTTCGGATCTGCTTTCCGGTCTTCAGGCACAGCCTCTGTATCTTCACAGAGCCTCTTCATGAAAGGGGTACCTGATTATGGACTGAGGGCAAACTCTAGAAAGCGACCATAAACTAGAAATAACAGCAAATGAGTAAGGGAGGAGCAGTAACAACGGGCATTTTACATGAACTAGTACTTAGAAAGCAGATGTTAATATTTTTGGGGGGTTGATAATTATATACAGAGCTCTGGTGTTCATCCGTTTTGCACCCACTTTGCAGTTTGCAGGAGGTGTAAAATACAATGAGAGAAAGTAATGAATTCCTAAGGGCACAGATTTACTGTTCTTCTAATGGGACTGATTTGGGGATGCCACATGGAGACAGGTATGTCCTTAGCCTCCGAGCTACATGTAGAATTCTTATTTTGTATGTCATGAAACCCTCTCGTAGTCTCTGGAAACTTAACTAATCGACTAGTTCTCAAGAAGGGCATTGAGAACCTGAACTGTACGATGCCAGTCCCTGTGGTGTTGTTAGCAAGGAGTTGGAAATCAGTTTTGTCCATGTCTTCCAACAACCGTAGCCAATTTGGCCATTACAGTAATGCGTCACACTTGGAAGCCTTAATCTCCAAATCTTCCATCAACTTCTGATTGCTGGAGTAGTTTGTATGGCAAACACACAGAGCTGGAACATTTGACATTAAGAATAGCTTATGAAAATAATTACAATAGTAGAAGCCAGGAAAAGGGGCAGGCAGGGGTTCTTTTACTGTATAAATCCTTTTTCTTTTTGTAGGACAAGCTTGTCTCAGTCTCATTTTTAAAGGTCTGCTCAAGGCATTGTGTTTCTGTACTAGATTCCATACTAGATGTACCACTGTGCATCAAACTGCCAAGGCTGAGAGCCGCTCCAGTTTTAACCCTGTTCTCAAACAAGTGTTTCGTTTTGTGCACACACTTTCATTTTCAGGTGTTTTATTAGGCTGTATTGTCTAGCAAGACTAAAACTGCTGAAGTGATTTCTGGGTTCATCCTTGAGGCTTGATTTATTATTTAACTGCAGAATGTGATTAATTCTGCTTGACCTGTCCTTTAGCACACAGATTGTTCTAGAATTTGCACCTCATCTTTATCTAGTGTGTGGCATACCCAGCTGAATGCAAACAGAAGCACAGAGCATTTTGTTGATTTTTTGAGGTGTTGCTTCATTCTTTACTTTTCTCCCACTACCTGCTGACTCCCTGATAAAGTAAATATTTATGAAAAGTACCTGGAAAAAAAAACATGAGTCACCAGGAGACTTTATTATGATAGTGTAATCTCACCTTAACTTGACCGAATCCATCTCCCTTATGTGTTGAAATTCTTGTTTGGTAATCAGACTTTAACTGAAATTGTACGATTATTCTTTGCATTTGATGTTCAAGGTTATTTTGTTTAAATGACTTTTAGTTGATGGTAGTGCCAAATAATGTGTCGAATTCTTCTGGAAATTTTACTTATATATATTAATAGGAATTCTGTAACTTAATCATGTTTCATCAGGGTAAATCAGAATGTATTTGAAAATATTTGGCCCTGTGTTGTTGCAACATATTACTTGTTCTGAAAACTACTCAAATTCCATTTCATGCTGGCTTCCCTAATATGACTGACGTGACTGCAAGTGTAACAGTTGAGGAAAAAGTGATTTTAATTGGGGGAAAGTTTGAGCGTCTTCCCTTAGGTCCAAAGGTATCCAGAGCCAGAAGACTACTTTCAGAACGTGGGCATCATTGTGAAATTTCACATTAAGCAAGGTGTTCTGCGTCACGGCTTCCTAAGATAAACCTCACTCTGCCTAAGGACTGGAGAAAGTGAAAAAGTTGTGCATATGGAAATTAGAGCAGGTTATATGCGGTTTCAGTGGCTTAATATAGAACGGTGCGTTGAGGACTCTTGGCGTAGTCATGGATTGTCTTGCCTCTGGGTGCATGTGTGCTAATTTCAGGTGTATTACTGGGAGGTATATGATTCACTGTGGGGAAAAGGTTTCCAAAAAGCTTAGCTTTCCTATTAGAAGTATGTCTAGGCTTTGCCTGAGACAACTAGGAGTATCTTCTCTCTTGCAATAATGTTGTTCCTTAGTCAAATGCTTTCTAGAAATTAATGTTTGTCCTTGTCTGATCGGATCAGCAAAAGTCAGTCAGTCCAATGTAAGGTGAAAATAATGAGATCGTGACTATTGTTGTAGTTCACCTTCACTAAATGACTGATTTCACATGTTGTTCTGCTCTTACCTGGGCCTTAGCATGTTGATGCTTAAGAAAGCAAAAGCTCGTGCTTCTTGGGTGTTTTTCACAAGAAGTGAGCTTACGAAGACATAATGACTAATGGAAAATTAATTTAAAATTCAGTTTAAAAGCATTTAAAACTTACGAAAGCTTTATGTTTTAGCTTGTGGTGCCTCAACGCTGTTAGATTCCTGCTATGAAAGGCTTGTTTGGCTACTGAAATGTACTCTGAGTATTTCTCACACATCTGTAATGTAGAAACAAAGAGTCTTTTGAGAAGAAGGGACAGAGCGAGCTTTGAAGAGGAGGGTAACGCGGATCTAATCTAGTCTAATCTAATGGTGCTTGTCACAATTTGATATCAGTTTATATGTATTCTGATATATTGCTTAGCAGCAAAGCTTTGTTACACTTGAGACATTTTCCATGTGGTGCTCAGTGGAATAAAGCAAATGTGTGCAATTTCCTTGTGTGAATCACACATCCTCCAAAGTTTTGTGTATGCTGAGGGGGCTGGCAGTTACCCAGATTGTCTTGTGAAGCATAATGGTTATTCCTAATTATGTCACTAATTTCAATGCATGTGTTATATACACCACATTAACTGATCAAAACCAAGCAGCACTCTGTCTGGGTATAAGGTAAAACAGAACTAATTTTCTTTTCAGTAATTTTACTTTTCAGTTAAGCCTCTTCTAACTAAGTGCACACTCTGAAATGAATGGCATATTTTTCAGACAGTACTTGCAGCAGATAATGCCTGATGTTTATAGTTAACACCAAGGAATGGTATGCAGAGAGGCTCTTGCTTATACGTATTCCTGTAACAACCAAGGTCAGCTAACTTTCTTATGTACTGAGTTGGAGGGTTGGAAGTGGAAAAGCATAGAGGGGTCCCACCTGCGGGGAGGAGCGGACAGGACAGATGACCCAGAACTGACCAGCAGGGTATTCCGTCCTATCTGCCTCATGCTCAGTATAAAAGCTGAGGGACCAAAGGTGTCAGTCTCTTTCTTCAATGGCCAGTGTCCGAGGAGGACTCTGTCTGTTTGTCTGCCTTTGATCCCAATCCGTGCATTCCTGAATCCAGTTCCTGAGTTCAGCTCCTGTTCGTCGCTGAGTCCCGTCTGGGACTTCCCCAGTGCCCGCCAGTGACGTGATCATCATCCTGGGAGCTTGATGTGGTTTTGTATATATTGTATATATTTCATTATTTTCTTATTAATATTATTATCTTTTATTATTAATATTTCATTAGTCTAGTTTCTTTTCAACACATAAGTCTCTCTCTCTTACTCTGTCTCTCTCTTCTCTGAAGAGGGATGTAAGGTTAAAGGCGAGAGAGGGAGAGAGGTTAAAAAGTGCATCTGTCACTCATTTTAGTGGCCAGCCCAGCCCAAACCACAAAAGATTTATGGGCACCCAACCTGGGGCACAACCGGGCTCTGAAAAATTGCCCGAGTAGTTTGAATTCTGGCTTGCTCAGTTGAGAGAGTAACGGATTTTTTTTTCTATAAGAGTCTTAAGGGGTTGGGAATTAAAACAGACAGCTCACATCACGTCGTTCTTGAGTGAAATGTTGTATTGTGCCTTTATAGAGTTTTGTTTAAAGTTGCTTGATACAATGCTGCTTCTTGTCAAGAGTTCATGCATGTGTTAGATAGAAGAAATGGCTGAAGAATTGGTCTGTGGATCGCTGGCACATAGCCCACCATGACATAGGTATTTCTTTGCAGGATTTGTGTGCAGAGTTATTCCTGATGCCATTTAATTCTGGACAGGATCCTGTTAAATATTGAAAAAATGGAACGAACAAGAGTGGGAACTGCTCTATAGTTTAAACCAGTAAATAGTAGACATTTGCAGAGTGATTGATTTTACAAAAGCTGATTTACTGAGTGCTTTTAACCTATCGAGGTGAGGTTATCTGTACCAAGCCAAAATTCAGATATGACGCTTACCACAGTGTGCATGTAGATATGGACTTGTTCGAGTCATGAAGAAAAGTTCTGTCAATTATTTCCCACACCTCCAGCAAGATATAAAAGTTCAAGGTCTCTGGGATTTTCTTGCATTCTTGTTTTCTGCAGCCTCTTGTTCTTACCTGAAAGAAAAATGAACGGATTTGTGAGTATATCCATTTTTATTGAACTTAGATGATCAAAAATTCCTTATTTTTAAAAACAAAAGGGTAGAGAAGAAGATGCTCAAGTAAGTGGTACAGCGCTGGGACTGATGATCTGTGGGTTGTTCAGTGGGAAACTTGCATTTCTCGGGTGTACAGTAATCCCCTTGGAGTCAGCGGCAGCATCATTTGAGCAAAGAGTGCAGAACTTGGACTACAGTACAGAAGGGGGATTTAGTTATGATATAATTATTACCGTTGTAGAGACACATCAAGAAGTAACACGGCATCAAGGAGTGTGATTTTGAAAAATACAAACCCATGTAATGGTTAAGTTATCATTCTGCTTTTTCAGTTACAGACAAATGAGAGCCTAGTAGCAAGAATTTCACAAGGCAGAGTTGTAATTGTTTTCAACTAATACGCGTGTTAAGTGGGTAATGTTTCAAACTGATGCTGCAGCTGCTTCCCTCAGTTCATGAACTGGTTGTTGTTTTTGTGGCACTGCCTGGTGTTTCTGTTGAGTGAGAATGCTTATTCCTTTGACAGGCTGCAATCCTCGTTCTGCTGGGAGTCGTTTGGACTCAGACTTCTGCATTGGAGGTGAGTAGACTGAGGAGCCTTGCAGTGCAGGTACATGCACATGAAAGTGCATGAGATTGCTGGGCAGGGGCCGAATATAATAGGAAGGAAAGCACAGAAGAAACTAACCGGATGCCTAGTGCCAAGCACAGAGAAAAATAGCATTTGCCAAAGGTGACAGGGGTACAAGCCGAAGAGGCAGCTCTGCTTCTTGTGCAGAGCAACAAGAAACTGGGAGGGGGGTTGGGGCGTAGGTGCCCTTAGGTCAAGCTAAAATGTGGGGACCGTTGCAGTCCCCTGCCGGTCCCTGCTGCCAGACGTAATGACTGGGGTGCCCCGCGTTGTTTTTCCTGAGCCTGCGGTGAGGGCCTGTCCCCTCCTTTCTCAGCCTGACTCACTCTTGCATGACTTATCTCCACCTCGAGGGCCTCCTGAGACTGCTAAAGGGTTGTTAAGGGATTTAGTGTTTACATAAAGCAATCCTGCTTGGTTTTTGAGAGAAAGCATTTGTTCGTAGTGCACCTTTAAAAGGTGCAAGCCAGATGACAGTTTTGTGTTGTTTTCACCAAAGACCTTTGTCCTGCAAGAACCTCAAAATGACTATGTCACTGGAACTATGACTATCGATGACAAGAACCACATTGTTGATGTCCATGTCCGTTCTGGCCTGTACTCCTCTGATACCATTTTTGATTACAAGCATGTAAGTAAATCTAAGAATCTGCCAAGACTTTATCTCTGACGAAGTTTTTAAATTCAGAAATTCATTTACTGTATTGTCACCACGAGTTGTCCCAAACCATTGTTTCTTTGAAGACTCCCATCACCTTTCCTCCTCTTATCCCACATTTTTCACCCGTATGATAGTCAGTTTAGATAACTTGTAATGAAACCCATGGTGGCGGTTCCTGAAAGTGAGAATGGCATTGACCTCAGTGAGGTCAGAGTTGAGAACGGGCTGCCATCGCTCACGTAGAGCAAGTGCAGCAGAAGTCTGTCGGAAAAGATGCTTCCAATCTTATGGACAGACATGAGTGTGGGCAGGCCGCGTCCATTCCCCAAAGGTGACAACGTCAATGCAGAGTCATTGCTCAGTAGTGGCCTGTGTAGCCCCTTGGTGTTTCTTCTAGGTTGTCCTAAAGATTGTGGGTAAATCCAACTAATATTTGTGGTAGGCATTTTCAATGACTTAATTAACTGTTGTGTTTCTTTAATCACAGGGATATGTTGCAACAAGGTTATTTTCACGAAATGCTTGCTTTATCATGAAAATAAATAAGGAATCCATCCCAGAGCTGCATGAAATTGGACGCCTGGCTTTTGAGAGACAGGTGACTTTAGCAAAACCCATGCCGTGTCGAGGACAGGCTGCTGTATAGGAGTTGTGTGGTGTGACGGGAGCCCTCCATTCTGCCTTTAAGAACAGCTTTTCTTAGGAATGTCTTTTGCTGTGTTAGCAATGATGAAGCAGATCTGACAAGAGAGAACTTTAAGGGAATATCATACGGACCATTATTTTAAGATAATGAGCAATCATGACTCCCCTCTGCGGTTTTATAGTGGACAATCATGTCCTTGGACATAGTGTAACTTGACTGTTTTGGGTGATCACAATATGAGTTCAGGCAGGATTTTCCTTTTTTTGTTGTCCTGCTGATAGGTTGAGCTTGACATAACTTGAAATAATTCTGTGTGGGGAACAGAATTTAGGAATGAATTTACTTTGACCAGACTTTGACTTTCCGATTCGGGCAAAGGTTTCATGAAGGTGACTGGAAGTGTTGCCTGGAGATGGGCTTGAGTTCTGGACCAATTTATGACAGCCTAACAGTAGCGCATTTACAGCAAACCTTACTGCAAGTTAACATAACTTATTATGACAGTAATACAGCTCAATTTTGCCATGTTGACAGAATTAGTATGCAGTGAACTTTGTTTCCAAATAGCTTGAAAATATTTATTTTCTTGCAAAACATTTAGCTGCTTTAGCCAATGCTTTATGTGAGGCAAAGGGAGGTGATCTTAGATTTGGGGATTTTCTCAAAAGCGTCCAAGTAGAATGAAACCAAAGCTGCGTTACTGATGATGTCTAACATTTTCTGTTTAGACTATGAACACAGTATACTCTCCGAATAATGTGTGGGTACAGTTTCAATCTGGCCATTCCACACTTGGGACTCTCAAAGACTGGCTTGTCTATGGTAAAGCGATTGAACAACTCTGCACAGGTCTGCCTCTTTACCAGCTTGCAAAGACTGAGCGTAAGTGACGAGATCAGAACATTTTGCTTCTGTTATAGAGCATAAGCACCTTTCTATCCTTTAAACCTATGTCCATGTGACACCTTTGAGGCAGGAACATCTTTCCCTGTTTGAGAGAGGAGGAGTAAACTACCTAGCAGGAAGGAAAGGGTAAGGCTGTGGGATGCTTTGGAAAAGCTGGTGAAGCACTGCTTTTCATTGTTAAGCATGTAAATATCTGGGACAGCTGTTCCCAAGTGGTTTACCTGGTGTCAGAGGAGCCATTGTGTAGCAGCTGTACCCAGCTTATGCCCTGATGATACAATGGCCCCACAAGGCAGGTACTGTATGCCGGCGTGCTGCCTGCTGTGCGTAAGGGAAAGGAGGAGCACAAATGTGATTGAAAGCTGCGCAGACAATTGCTCCCTTTGTGCTACGCCATAGGAGTTTTACACAGTGTCCGTTGAGACCAACAGGAGCCTTGAATAGGACCATAATTGGGATTGCAATCTGTGCATTTAACAGTCTTTTCCTTGTTGGATACATGGATCTTGTCACTGCTAATATCTTCATTTTCTTGTTTCTTCTAGCACTACCGAATGTTCATGGCTGTGCCAGTGCAGGAATTCCAAGCATTTTGGGTATTAAAATCTGTGAAAAACTCAATTAGTCTGGATCTTGACAGTCCTGTGGCATGGAAACGGCTTGTTTCTTTGCATGCTTTTGTGATGGTGGCCATGTTCTCCAACTGGAACAAACCTCGGTGTTGGACTCAGCTTGCCTATCCTAAGCTTTGAGTGCAACGAACCTATGATACACAAATAAAGATAATGCAGTAATTAAAATGCTTTTTCTTTTTCCTTCGTCTGAAAACAGAACGGAAATAAAGTGAGTCTTGCTAGTTTTCCTACAGAAGAGAGACGTTTCCCTGTGGTGCATTCCTGTGCTCAGGCTGCAATGTGACTGAGGTATTGGTATGTGCTTCATGCTAGTGAGGAAACAGTAACAGAATAGTTTTTTCCACTGGAGGACTTGCCTTTGGCATCAGCAGCCGGCCTCTTTGGGTGCTGACTCACTTGTGTGTGATTGCTGGTGGGAGAGAGCAAAGAGATGAATACACAGATAAAGGGAGGGAGCAGATCTACGTTAGCAGCACTGGCAAAGAAGCTTGAATTCTGCAAGGCCCCTGAAAAATGGTAGCAATTTGAATAGGTGCGATGGGTCAGAGATCTTTTTGTTCTGGGTGTTTTTCAAAGCCGCGTGGAGGAGACTGTCCCAGTCCTAAAAGGTTCATAACCTGGAATGAAACGGTCCTTTCACGCAATGCCAGTGTAAGAAGAGCTGTGACCGCTTGCTGAGTGCCGCGTGTATGCTGAAGAGTAGTTTGTGTCAGGAGCCGATTAACATACAAATGAGGCAGCATTGGTGCTGCCTGCCTGCTCTTCTGGTAGGTCTGAGTGAATGCTTGAAGTCGCGTGTCCTTTCCATCAGTGCTTGGAAGGAGTGTATCTTTTGGGGCTGAAGACTGTTTACTGGAGCCCTGGCTGGCTGCCAGAGGGCAAGGCATTCCTTTGGAGTCCAGGAACCTGGCCCCAGGTCTGCAATTTATTATTTTCAAATCATCCTCCTGGTGAAACCATGTGCTGTTTATTAAGAGAGCATTTTATCATATGGTGAAACTGTTCTTTTCGGGGAATGGTGTTCCGAACAGGCTGCAGGTACTTGGAGATCCAAAGGAATTTTCTGGAGGGTCAAACTTGGGTGCTTAACTCCGGGAACAGTTGTGTGTATCTGCAAGATGCAGGGTAGCCTGTTCAGCTGTGTTTTGAAATGGAGCTCACTGATGGGACGTAAAACTGGGAGTTGTAGTTCTGATGTTTGTTTGGCTGTTCACACGGGGGTGTGAAACACCTCAAAGCAGCCTTTGAGAGCCCTGCTTGGCAAGAGTACTCACGTGGCTTGTGACTTTCAAAGCTTTTGTGGTTGCAGTATCCAGAGAGGCTGTTGTTTCAAGACCTTCAAAACTCAGTGGAAGCCCTGATCCAACTTCCAAGTGACAGCTGTCATGTCTCAACCCTTTCTTTGTGTATTCTTGTGTTAGAGGGCATGGAAGTCATGGCAAGCCCCTCCCCTGTCCCGAGTCAGCCAACCTCTTCAACGTCTAGAAAATAACTGCCTTAATTGTCTAGGCTTCATATATCTTTGGATTATTTCTTTAGGGGTGCTGGCTTGACATCGACTCTCCAGTGACAGTTTGAAGACCAGAGATTGAAGTAGATGCCAAAGGAACAGACTGGTTGAGCTTTGAGAGAGAGGCAGACTAGATGTACGAACAAAGCTGAGTTTTATTATTCTCAGATTATGATTTAATTCAAAGTTATTTAAAGCGATTAGTCAATACAATCTGGTTTTCTGTGTTTTTGCTCTATAGATGAACCTGAACCTGTACTGTGTGTGCAGTGATAGTGGTCCTTTGACTTTCCCGTCCGCTTGCTACTAGTTTAATCAGAATTAGTTACTTTAAAGCAACCCTCTGCGTGCTACCTTCATTTATTAATGGAAGAGTGTTCTGAGACATGAGTGAGACCTGAATGATACCACTGAGGGGTTATGCATGGTTCTAAAAGGTGTGGGCTAAACTCGTCCTTTGGCCCAGGGATAAAGAGCATTACTCATGGGAAGAGCGCCCTGTTCTCGACTTGCATAGCTGCTTACAGATCACGAGGACAGTTCTGAATGGACCAAATGAGGGCTGCATTGCTGCCTTGATACTATCGATGGGAAACTGAAGTGCGATCGACTCTCTGTGGTTTGACTGCTATCATGGAAATTGTCCGTGGGCAAGGCAGGATCTCAGTCCGGCTCTTCAGTCTTCACCGATGGTTTAAGACATCCCTCTCTCTAGTTTGAGGGAATTTCATTGATATTACGAGGATGTTTGAGGTCTTACATTTTTGTTTAGAAAGTGTTGCATATACACCTAAAAAGCTTACCAATAAGATTTTAGTCTTTACTGCCTACTAATTTTGAAGGCAGTGTTACAAGTTCGGTAGATTTGTACTTGATCCTGGAGCAAATAGCTCTACAAAGAACTCTGAAACAAGCCTCAAGACTTCTTATCTGACCTTTGGTTTTGTTTGAGCTGGGGAGGTTGTGTTTCTGCCCTTCATGTACTCAAACATGAAATAAGATTGTTTCTAGCTTTGATTTTAGTTCACAATCTCATTGTATCAGTCAGGCCTGTTATGGATATATTTGCGTTTTGACTGCTGTGTTTATGGATTGATAAATGATGCTTTCTATCCATCTACTCTCACAGCACCTCCAGTGCCAAGGTGCACAGCTTGGGGGAACCTGTTCTGGATGGAGCACCCGGGAGGCAAATCTGTTGTGACGTTTCTGTACCTTTTGGGGTGCGGCTCACAATAAAGAGAAAAGGAAGAACGGGAAGAATCATAGCACACGAGCCATATGCCACCTTCTCCTTGCCCATGTTTTTCAGAGGATGTTCTGTTTTCATGTGAGCACATGGATGGGCTTGTTACAGCTCTGAATTTACAGAGTTGGAGCCTAGGCCTGTTGGCATCCCCAAGATATCACTGATTTCAAAGATCATGCTAGAGCAAAAAAAATTGATTGTGAATTTAGTAACTAACTGCAGGACAATCAGGAACATGCACCCAGCTTTGAACAAAAGCAGACAAAAGGACCTGTGCAGGAGAAAGAAGTTCGGTATTGTATGTCTTTGATACTGTAGTTGGCCTGTGCTATTTCCTTCTTTGCTGACAATGCTACAGTTTACCATACCCGTCTTACACTACAATTAATCTATTTTTCTTATCTTGCAAGGTGATGGATGTTATTACTGGAGTACAGGGAAAGACCAAGGAAGTAAAAAGCAGCAAAAACAGGTGAAGTGTCCCTGAAGATATGGTCCGTCTGTTGCCTTAAATAACAGGTTTCAGTCATGTTTAAAATGTTTTCAATCATGAAACCCACAGCATGTCAGCAAAGGGTCTGGACTGAATGTTCACAATCTGAAGGAAAAAGATAGGTTTCCTTTTATTTATTGCTTAACCGAGACATACGTTTTGTATAATACGCAGCATCTACGGTCACAGAGCTTGTTAGATGTCAGTAGCTTTGTGGGTCGCCTGACAGTAAGGATCTTTTAACATTGTAATCCATGAGATTTCCCACTGGAAAATTCCCACTGATTTCCACGGGAGGGACCCACAGAGGATTGCAGCCACTTCCTAGGTGGCGATCAGCCAGCAACGGTTCTCAGAAACAATGGGGGAGAGAGTTATGTTCACAGTCAACAAAGCAGCGTGCTTATCCTAGTAACAAGTGCCTACGGTTAATGTGCCGCCGAGTGGGTTGTCCATGAGGCTGAAGCACAAGATGAACACCTTGAAAACAGCCCAGGCAAATGGAATGTCTGCATAAGGAGATGGACAGGGCTGTGGTGATCCTACCAGGACTGGAACGCAGATCTCTCACAAAAATGAAGAACGGAGCCAGTGTGCAAGCTTAGATCCTGAAGAGAGATTGGCGGAAGGAGTCTCGAGAGGAGGAGAGTATGAGGGTGTGACTGTCAGTATCTTGACAGTTACCTGATCTTTCCAAGAGCTTCTCTCCATCCAAGTAATAGATGTGTTTTGGAAGTTTAGCTCGCTTCTCAGCTCGGCTCGTTCTAGAAAAGGTGGGGGGTTAGATGTATGTGGAAGAGAGCCCACTGGGAGGGTGCCTGAGTGTGAGTATCTGTGTGCGTGTGCATTGGCGGCTTTTGTAAGTTAAAATAGTATTTATCCTAGGCTGGGCTATCAGGATAACGCTGATTATTTGCTCCCAGCTTTTTCAAAAAGCCTGGAAGGTGTTTAAAGGCATGCCTGGAATCCAAGCAATGGTATCACTGGATGCACACTGACAGGCAGCTAAATTATGTCAAGCATTTGGGGAGGGCAGAATTAGCACACATTCCGGTCACACCTCCAACTCTGCTGCAGTTAACCTTTCTCGATCCCTATACATATCAGTGGGCAGGAAGCCTCAGTGGTCCCTCCCTGCCAAGGACGCCGATTTAGCTAGTCACCTGCACTGCACAGTAATCCAAGATCTTCTTACCACTGAACCCGTTCCACTGAGAACCTCTCCCCCACACCTCCCCAAATTTCCTGCTGTATGAGACTGTTCACCGAGGTGGAGGTGTGACACCTTTGCCAGATCATGCCTTAATTTTAGAAGACGAAAGCTTGCCTCTTGAGCACGTCTCTAGAACCGTTAACCACTCAGGAGCAAATTGCTGTGGTCGAGCACTGAGCAACATGGCCCGATCCATGTGCAAGAAGAGAAGAGGGCGCATCCCAGTTAAGGGGAAGTCCGTGCCCAGTTTGAATCAAGGTGCCTGGTCTTAAATAGTCAGCGTTTAAGTTATTGTCCGGAGAGGTGGCGAGCTGGGCTTTGCACGGTTACTTGTTTAAAATGAGTAAATGTCTTGGCCAGTGAGCCATACCGGATTTTCCAAGGCATGTAATCCAGTCCTGGTGGTACACGTCTGCCTTCTGCTCGAGCTGTGAACGGAGTGTGACTTCGCTTGACCACTAGATGGCAAATTGTTCCAGTAACCTCAACAGTAAGAGGGGGTTTACTGCAATCTGAATCGAGGCTTGTAATTAGGTGAGACCTTGCTGCTATTAGGCTAGTGAAAACACTGATTAGGAGCAAACCCTAACTCAAAAATAAAATAAAATGAATCCCTGTCAACCTGAGACCTGTTCCCCAGGAGGTAAATTGGTGTCAGGATGCAGAGGATTAGAATTCTTTCAGATTTCCAAACCTTTGGGATATTTGTTTTCACGTGTAATTACGCCCCATTTGGCAACTAAATGAACTCTTTTTTATCCCTCAATAATAGTCTGGGTTTTCTCCTTTATATATGTATATATATTCCCTTGTCAAATGAGGCATTGCGTTTGCGCAAGGTTTATTCATCAAAGAGTTCAAAATGTTCTAGAGGCGGCAGTAGCAAAGATGCACAAGAAATGTTTTCTCTTTCAGAAAAGGGATGCAGCAACCGAGGAATGAGAAATCTGCCAAAGGCCAATCGCACACTGACCACGAGCACAGGTAAGGGGGCAAGCCCCAGCACTCCTGCATTCTTCTTATCGCCCTCTCTTCATCGCAGCCCTGTTGCCACCAGGTGAAATCCAACCAGGCTCATCTGTCTGTGCCCCTGCCCGGTCCTGCTTAGCCGGGCTCCTCCCCCAGACATGAAGAACCCACAGAGGCATTATGTGCTCTTGGCTCCTTGTCTGATTTGTTGTGGGTTTTGTTGTTGCGGGGACCAGGGTGGAAAGGGGGCTGGCAGTCTGGCTGGAGTCTTGTAGCCAGCTCTCTGTTCCTTGCAGGCAGGTCCTGCTGTTCTTCGCTCTCGTCACGGCCACGTCCTCTGCTGGTTTTAGCATCCCTCTCCCTATTCTGCAAGGTCTTTTCTTTGCTCGTTCTCTCAGCTCATGTGTGTTTAAATTGAGACATAAGGATACTAAGGCTCGAGCCAACAGTGGTAGCCAATAACCTTTTCCATCCCTGTGATGGGAAGCAGGGGCTGTTTTCACCTGAAGAAGCTCCCTGATTCAGAAATTTGCCCTGCGCACGCTGGGAGGTGTTTGACAGCAGCACACTAAGCAATGTCCCTGGGTGCAATATACTGAGAGCTGAGCCAGGGCACTCTGCCACTCGTTCCAGATAAGTCGAGGCCTTTAACAGCAGGGACTGCGAGGGGCTTGTTCCATGCTCTCAATGAGATAAGCTGCCATCCGCGCTTCACAAGACACTCCTATCTGCCAAGCGGCTCTGAGAAAACCTGGCAGATGTGCAGTGTGATTTAAAGCACGTTAGAGACTCCCCCGAGCTACAATCCCAACGGTGGGGGTCTCGCTAATGAAAAGTGAGGAACTCCCGGGGGGGTGGCATCCTTCAGATAGGGGAGTGTTTGTGCACAGCTTGCAGGTGCTGACCAGCTGTGAAGGAGCTCACTGCAGCACAACGAGAATGATAGAGGTAGCAGTACTAGCGTCTAAAAACTGGGAGAGTGATTAAAAATTCTCCAGTTAAAATGTATTTTCACGATCCTCAGCCTCACGAGTGTTTAGAACAGCATAAATAGTACCTTAAAGAGTGTCTCTGTATGCACATGCTACCACTAAAATGGTCTCAATCTGATGTGACAGCTAATCAAAAAACAATCTGTATACCAATGAGGTAAGTTTCCTGGCTGTAAAGATATTTGCATAGAGCTATGATATATGCACTCTCCTTTTTCCTGCTTCTTGTAGTTATTTTTTTAAAGCTGTCAAGATAAAGTCACATTTTTGACATGCTCGTTAAATTTGGAGAGCAATTAGTCCTTCAGTTTGTTGGTCTTGGATATATGTAAGACTTTTAGGTAGGGGAATTCAGCGGTTGCCTTGTGAAGTGAACTATTACCAGAATTTGATCAAATTCCTTGGTAATGCTAACCAATACATCAATATTCTGAACATCCTAAACAATAAAGTTACAGAAGCCAGGCTAAGAGGGACAGACTGTATTTGGAATTTTTGCTGCAATCAAAGCCAAAATTAATGAGTTGTTTCCCTTAAAAAAAGACAGAAAAGACAAAATTTTATATTCAGTTGCATGGCAAACAAAATGAGAGAGGCAGCTGACAACCCTAATTTATCCAGTGTAATTCCAATCATCAGGCTAAACTGAAATGTAATGCATTTTAATCTTTGCATTGTTAAGGCTGTACTTAAAGAGTATTTTGTACCGAATCAGTCTCTTCTGCTGTTACGTATAACTTGCTTTCCCTTTTTAATCCCAACCCTAACATCAAATGAAGAGAGCAGTTATTAGACATGCTTGTTTAATTTTTCCTCATGTTTTGTTGGTATGGTTACAAGCTGTTGGCTTTGTAATTACCATCTTGTGCTGAGAGGCCAGAAAATGTTCCGTCTCTGCTTAATACTCAAGGTGTCAATTAAATAATTTCAAGCTATTAATCAAAATTGTCAACAAAGTAATTTCTGGTGAACAGAGCCTGTTTTCTTCCGTCCCATTGTTCAAGATTAAGAATCCATAGTTCTGAAAACCAAGGACAAGATACATTTAGTGATTGTTCCCAACAACGTCATTCTTTTAGGGCTGTGGGAGTATTTAAATGGAGTTCTCATTAAAGAAAAGAATGGTATTCCTCAAACAGCCCATTTGGACATAGCTGACAAAGAAAGAGGAACAATTTTGGAGATTTCTGTAAAGTTTTGTTCGGGAGTCTTGCTTTTGTCAGTGTCACTGAAGCTGCTCAGAGAGCTGCCTGAAGTTTAAGACCCGCGTGAATACCAAAGCTCCGTAAAATAACTAGATGATGAGAGAGGGAATTTCAAAAATGTAAAATTAAAACTTTCTCTTGACCTTTTCCTGTTAAACTGTTCTGTGAAGCAAGTATGATAAGAAGCCCGCAGAGTCAAAACTCCTGGTATTAAACAGCATGCCTACTCTGCTGTTCATTAGCACTGCAGTGCAATTACTTTCTATGTGAAGATCTCAAATAGTAATTGATTTATTTTTGACCATATCCCATCAGGCTTGAATTGTCAGACTGAGTTAATAAATTGTGTGACCTTTAAGGGTACTAAATTTTAAATGGCCTTTTAATATTAGGGCCTCCATCTGCATGGAGGCATATACCAAGGTAAAGAGAGTGGGGACAAATCAGTAGATTTCTTGAGACATGTCTCATCCCGTAAATGATACAAGCAAGTATTTAGCTTACTGCAGGAGCAGTAAGGAAATACTTGTGCTAAATGCAAGCATTTTTATTACCTGTGTTAGTTCATTTTGAGGCCTAGCAGGAAAAAAGACAGGTTAAATGCTGGAATGTACAGAAGCAGATGCAAAAGCAAGCACCGGCTTTGCCTTTCTCATGTAAGCATCTAAGAACTTTCTGCGTATTATTCTCTGACTGCAGGACTGAGCTGTGTACTTGAGTGTGTGCTAGAAATTTCCCGATTGAATATGAAAGAAACCCAATCACACTAGAAAATGACAGCTCTTCCAAATAACTGCTTGGGGAATGGGCACACAGGGAGCCGGGACTCAGAGTAACATGAGCTTGCAGTGAATTTGCTGCACGTGACTGACGGGACACTGACAGGAAAGCAATGTCCAGCTATTTCCAGCTCTTTTCTTTTTGTTTCAGTTGCTCAGGCTTTGTGCTGGCTTGAAAATCTCTGCTTATCATTATCTGTACTGCCGCATGGTCAGTGACCCGCAGATGAGACCAGGTTGCACGAGTGCAAATGCACACTGGTGGACTCCCTTCCTAGAGCTTTTGCCACCTCAGCAGGAAAAAAGGAGAGACGAAAGGGAATTGCCTGTAGTAGTGCAGGTAGTTTTTGTGCTCTGCTGTTAGTATGTCCCCTATCCTTTTCACTTGCCTGGAAATAGCTGATGAAGGTGACGTGCCACTGGCTTCCCATATAAAGCTATTGATGCATGTTTCAGTGTTGCCTCTGGGTCAGAAGGAGGTTGTGTTATGCAGTGTAAGTAGTTCCCTGCCCTTGTGGCTGCACAGTGACTTTCCTTCTTCTCCCTGTTTCCTTTTTCTCAATCACACATGTTGTAATGCATTGCTACACTTCTCTCTCCCCACTCTTTCATTAAGTACTATCTTTTCATTTTTCAGTGACATCTGAAATCAGAATAGAGAGCTGCTGGGAACAGCCCATTTATGGAAAGGAAATCCAGAGCAGCCATGAACCGAGGCATACAGGAATAAGGACGTAGGCAGATGCAGGAATGGAAACTAATTTTAGTTATTCCATCGCAAGCTCATCACACTGTCAGTGTCACACTCTTCTTTATCTCCCATACCACATCCGACAGTTACCTCATGCCACAGCTATCTCCTGTTGGAGACCGTTGTGGGACATTTTCATAATAATTTCATCCCTGTATTTTGGAAAACTTCAAATCACATGCTGTGATGGTTGCTAGAGTGCATTAGCTTGCATCACTGTCATGAAATGACATATACGTCTGTGGTGTCCTGATTAGAGAGCAGCCCTGTACTGAAATCCCTGCATTTACACGGCTTTTGAAAAGGATTTCAGGTTTACCCGCTATGAATTTTAAAAATTTCTCAACAAGATGTCCTGTTATTGATTCAGTCTGAATGTTGACATTTGATCCAAGTGCTGTGATAACTCCTTACACCGTGCAGCGGAAAAACGTGGGTTTTTTCCTGACTCATTTCAGTGTTTTTGAGCACTGGTTAACTTCACCAAAGGCACTCCTTCCATTAAAATACACCCTTTTCTTCTTTATTAATGCTATATTACTTGTAGGCAAAAGCAGTCATGTGGCTGAGAGTGACAGCTCTCTGTGTCATATAGAAAATACTCCCAGGCTTGCCATTATTTTTCTCTCTAAGATTTTAACACAGAAACAAAGGTTCCCTTGTGCTATAATGCAAATCCTTTGCAGAAGCAGGATGGGATAGGATACTTTCTTGTGGTGAAGGAGGACGTTGCACTTTGAGTTCTGGAAACTGAGACATGATTGCTGGCTCTGCTATGTCCTCTGCTTCCTTGGGCAAGTCATCTAATAAATGTTCTTCTATGAAACAGGGATGCTTCCCTTCGCTACCCTGTGTGTCTCTTTACATACACTGTACGTTCTTGGGGGACAGGATTTGTTTCTTATCTATTGCAGATGCAAGTGTCTAACTGTGCCACTGACAAATAAGCATAAAACTTAAACGAAAATTGTAAAGCTCTTTGAAATCATAGGATACTGGAAACATTTCTTGCTTGTTAGGTTTCCTGTTTCACCTGCCCTAAATATGGGGATTTGGAATTGCAGTTTGAAGATCTATGAGAAACGTCCCCAAAAGCTCATAGTGGATGACAGTGCTTCCCTTGTGAAATCCGAAGTGAAATGCTCTTACCTCCACATCCCAGCCACAGTTTTACCTGTGATATTTATGTTCATGTAAACGCAGGGCAGGCATATAAATTTGCAGGGCAGGCAAGATTTTAATATCCTCTCACCCTCCAGTAGATTATTTAATTGAAATTTTTTTCATCAAATATATCTCTTCAAATATTTTTTTTTAAAAAAAGAGGAACTCTCAGGAATATTTGTTTTTCAGTAATGTGTCTGTATTTAAACCAAGGACAATTCCGTTTTCCTTTACTGAAACCTTAATCTATTTGGTTTTGCTTGGTGGTGTTTTCTGAGAGTCTCTTTCAATAGAATAAATTAAAAACTGTCAGTGCAAAAGGAAAAAAATAGAAATAAGGAAACATTTTTTTTCGTGTTTTAAAAAGAACCCTTATATATAATAACAGCCTAATTTTAAAATCTTAATTAAATTTGTTAAACTATGGACTACTGAACCAAAATACACGAGTTTACTCTTGAAGAAATTACACGTGACATTATAACTAACTGGCAAACTTTCTTTTTATTCACTGAGGAACTATTCATGTCCAGAAAGCCCAGGACATATAAGCAAACATTAATCACTTTCTCCTGGGAAAGGTTCCATGTCCCAGTCTGCTCTGAGTGTGTTAGTGAGAGCAGGTGTTTTGCCATTACAAAAAATCAGACTAAGGAAGGGCAAGGATACTTAAAAAACACTTCACGTTCTTTTTCCCCACTTCCTCTTACCCAGAGGAGCATCACACCCTTTCGATCTTGTATATCGTCGACCTTGACACTTCGTAAAGCCTCGCTTCACTTTCTAGCCTTTCAGCACGGAGCTTGCTTCACACATTCCTACTCAAACTCGTGCTCTTCTGCTGCCTCTTGACAGAAGAAGCCGTGGAGGCATCAGCTTGGAGGAAGTTGTGGGGTGCCTGAGATTAGAGTCTATTTTGGAGCCCCACAATCTTCAGGACTGACCCTTTCGACGAGTGAGCTGTTCCCAGGAGTTGCTGCGTAGCCTTGGCTACCGCTGTGCCAACGGCACTGACGTTCATGCCTGATCTGCTTAGCGCTGTGAGTATGAAAGTCCTCTCTCTGCTCTCTGGGCTGAGTTTCCCCTCCAGTTTATACCATGGCATAAGAATGGAGAGTGTCCAACCCATAGTGCCACCTCCACCAGAAGCCAGCTCCGACAGGAAGCACACTGAATGTGCTGTATACACACTGAATGTTGTTCCCTGACACTGCCAGGTTCAGTGCAGAGGCTTAGGTTTTCATTAGCTACATTTTCCCATGTACAACTGCAAATTCACTGAGGAAATGAACACAAACTTCCTAGGAGTGAGGGCCAAGAGACCTTACTGTAACTCTGCCTGCCTGATGCACCGTTAATGAAATGGGGTCATTGTTTACGCCACAGATTTAATAATAATTAAACAGTGATGCTTAGTAATGTTCCCTCTCCAGCTACCTCGGTTAATCTATTTAGCATAGATTTTTTGGAGAGCAATTTCCTTTCTAGGGTACTTATTGTGCATGTAAATTGCATTACATGTGGAAAAAAAAGGCCAAACCTCTTCATTTCAGTGACATGAAATAAAGCCCTTCTGTTAAACATTTTAATTCAGAGGGAAAAAAAATGTGTTAAATTCATCAGCCTGCAACACAGGGAAACAGGAAGCTGCTTTTATATCAGATATACTCTATGGGTATTGCTCATCTGGCAAATCCCCAGCAGGGTCTAAATTGAATAAGCTAGGAAACTCAGCAAATATATATTTTCATATAACACAGCAGGCTGCATTGCCCTTCAATATGCCATTGTTCAAGGAGTTATCAAAACGAGAGCAGAAGTGCAAAGACAGTTGGAATGTCTGAGCAGTAATTGTGTTCCTAATGAGCCACTGAATCAAGATGACATATTTGTGGGTTAGGAAATTTAGGTCAGATTGCTGTGCGCACACTGCTTTTTACTTCACATATTTATATCTGCAGGGTGTGAAATTACAGATTCGTAGAAAATATGTCTGGACTTAGCAGGGCTTAGAGAGGTCACTAGCCCAGCCTCTGCTCCAAGGCAGCGTCAGCGCTGCTCGTGTCACTGCTGGAGCAGCTAAAGTAGTGTTTTTCAGTTTTGTCACCCAGCGAACCAGAATTGCACAGCAGACTGAGTCTTAATTCATAGGAAAGCAGAGTGAACTTAGAAAAACTCCTCTGGCTCTAGAATTGTTCATCTGGCTTAACAGAGTAACAGAGAGAAGAATTTCACTCAATGTCTGATTAAGGGCCAGGTGCAGTCCTCAAAATAGCCAGCGTGTTCGTAGTGAGAGAGGAGAGTCAGCTAAAAAACCGGGAGCCATACAAATGCTAAAGAAATCCTGATAAATTCAAAACCTTCAGCTCTAAATCTCAGAGACAACCCCAAACCCTCAGAAAGGAGCCATGTAATACTGTAGATCCCGGTGCTTACAAGCTCTGCGAGGCATATCTGCGTGCTGTTGCCTGTGCAGTCAAGCCATTATTCATGCTTGTTGGAGAAGGAAACCCAGATATGAGCGAGGACTGAGGATAAGGCCATATGCTGGGAAGTGCTGAGAAGGTTCAGCACCTGCTGCCTTCCAGCAAGCAGTAGCTCTTAAAATGTGCTTATCTCTTTCATTTAACAATATCTGCATTTTAAAAAATCGGTGCATTTCTGAAATTAATATTTAAGCATAAAAAAAGGAAACCACTTCTGTAGGTACTATTGCTCTCATGAAAAATCTGCTATAGCTTTCTGTCACAAGCCAGCCTGAAGGTTTTCCTTTACAGTAGCCTGTGTTGCACTGCATGAAAGAGTTACGGCTAAGCCTATTCTCATGTTTTTTAATGTTAATCTCACTTCCTATGGCTTAGTTTGGCATAGCCAGGTGATGAACCACCCAAAAAAAAGAAGATTGTGCTTTTCTTTTACAGTTATTTAGCAGAAGTCACTTGAACTCAGCTCCAAAATTTCACTAAGTTTTCTATGCTTAGCTCTGGAAAGCCACAATATTCAGAGATGAGCCTTTGACAAGGCTGCAGAGGATTTGTAGATAAACTCGCACAGATCTCCACAATGAGATGTAAATGAATCTTCCGAAGCTCAGATATCTACTTCTAATGTAGCGTAGCAATAACAGGGACCTTGATAACGCACTTAGCTTTTATTGTCAAGTTCCCCATGTTTAGAAGTAGAAAAGTTGAATAAAACGAGGTTAAAAGGCCATGCTGAGGTCTGGCTCCATGGCATCAATACTGCATGGGATTTTCACAAAAATACTGATATTTATGAAAAAAAATAGAGGACTAATTTAAAACAGGCATGGCTTGAGTATCACTCTAATGAAGTCAGCTGGAGTTGTGGCCATTTGTGCCAGTACTAGATTTGGGCTATCGAAGAAAGAAGAAAGTTGCGGAGATGGAGTAACAAATCGATGGATGTGCTTAGCCATAATGGTAAAGCAGAGTCCAGAAAACCCAGCAGGTCAGTGGTGGTTTAATCTTTGGGTAAAGTTCTTAGCGCTTGCAAGGACGAAATCTGCAGTAGTCCTGAGAAGAAATGCCTCTTTATCTTTAGAGCTGAACCACTTGGGCGGAGGAGCCGAGCTCTGGCCCTGTTGCCAAAAGAAGGGCACTTTGAAAAAGTCTGTGAAGAACAAGGAGATTTGAGCAGACAATGTTCTATAAGAACTAGACCAATTTTTGCATGCACAATGCTCACATTTTGTTGAAAATTGCCTGCTAAAGTAAAAAAGGGCCACTAAATAATTTTAGCACATCTTTTTGACAAAATCATTGCCATCTTCCCCACATTCTGCCTCTCTATTTGAATTGATGCGAAGGTGAAGTCAGAGCAGGCTGTTGGCCTTTGTGGGTTTTCAATAATTTTTAGAGAGCCTCTTGGCAGTGCAGTGACTAAATCGAGAATAACTGTACCCTGACAATTCATGTGTATAACATAAAGAAGGAAGGAAAGATTTTCTGAACCATTTGCAATTATTCCAGTCCTCGCTCTGTTTCTGAGCATTCGTATGGCACGCAGCACAGGGTGCTGGCATTCAACTAGCGTTAATGTCTAGATCAGGAGAGTGGTTTATAGTGAAAATAAGCACTGGGGAGGGTGAAATCCTTTACCCAAACTGTGTGGTGCCAATGCAGGTGTATGGTGCCCGCATAAAAACACATTGAGGCCCAGCTTTACAAGCCACACTCTCGGGCTCGCATTTGATCTCTCTTTGAAGCGCTCTTTCCAGCAGAGCCCTTGCAAAGCACAACTTTATAATTGCACTGGGAGAAATTCTCCTCACTCATCTTGAGCTCATCTGCTCCGCTGCATTCAGGGCTTTGTGACTCCAATATTGTGGCAGTACCTAGAGCTCCTCTGCCATGCTTTGAGCTGCACGAGCACAGAAGAATGGACCTTTTCCCAAAGAAGCTCCTTTGTTAGAGTAATGTAAAGACTTAGCTCTGAAATAGTTTTGCAAAAGGCAGAGTTGTTACCTAAAGGAAGCTATTCCTTGCCCTTGGTGTGAAATTGATAGGTTTGGATAGGGACTCTGTAGAATTTACATTTCAGCTTGAAATCTGCGTGGACAAAAGTTGTTCACGCACGGCAAAGGAAGTCAGCTACCAGGAGGCAGAAAGAAAGGGCAGTTCCTCTCTGAGGAGAAACTTGTCCTATCTCCAAGTGTCCTAGCGCAGAATGTTTACAAAACGCTCATTAAGGGAAAGGGGATTGTGAGATAGCAACAAATCTGGTGAACAGCTTACACTACACAAGATAAGAGAGGCAAGGCGACCATAGAAGAGAGCAAGCCATATCCAATTACCGAGACCTGGTCTTGGGGAGGGGGAAGGGGGAGACAGACAGGACGGATCACAAGTTTCAAGACAAGAGCTTCCAAACTTGTCATCTCTCTGTGACACAAGCCGCGTACAACCCAGGGGATAAAACCGCCACTTAGCCCACACGAGAGCTAGAGCTTGTTGAGTGCGGTTGGAGGCTAGAGCGAAGTCATGGATTCTGTAGTCATCCAGCTGTGGGCTGTCCTCTGTGTCTTAGTTCACCTTGCCACTTGCAGTCCCATCCTGAGCTTGGAGCACTCTTCCTTGGAGGAAGATGTGCCTCTTTTCGATGAGATTCTGTCCGAGCAGGATGGTGTTGATTTCAACACGCTGCTTCAGAATATGAAAAACGAGTTTTTGAAGACGTTGAACCTCTCTGACATTCCCCTGCATGAAACGGCCAAGGTGGATCCACCAGAGTACATGCTAGAGCTGTACAACAGGTTTGCCACTGATAGGACATCTATGCCATCTGCAAATATTATTAGGAGCTTCAAAAATGAAGGTAAGATATGTGCATCTCTAGGAGAAGTAAATAGAAATGAGTGTCTTTATAGTCAGTGTGAAATGTATTTACACGGCATGGAGCATGAACTGCACTAGGGCTAAAAACGGCCTTTCAGTGAGGATGGCATTGGAAATAGGCAGCTAACGCTGTTTGCACGAGTTTTACCCAGATTCCACTTCTTGTGGGAGAGATCCATTGACCTTTGCTTTTGAGACTGTAAGGTTTGGGGGGGACGAAGATGTTTCTTTAATGTTTGGACGGTGCCGAGTGTAATTTGGGTGCATCATTTTCATTGTCCCATAATGACACACATCATTTGCAATTATCTGATTGATTTTTCAAACTGATACCTTAAGCAATATTTGAAATTAATGGAAGAAGTGTTTTTATGGACTGTTCAAAGGTGCAATATTTTTCTATTATGAGCTTAACCAAATACGGCTTTCTGTTAGTATCCTCTCGGTATTGATCCTCATAGGATTTGTAAAGTTTTCTTCCTTTGGGACCCAAGCACAGTCCAGCAAATACACAGAAATGTGTGAAACAGAATTTTGGATAACCCCTAGGTTCTACTTCGGAGGACTAGAATGTTTCCTATATAAGAAAAGAAAAAAAAGCTGAAGAAGCCTGATTGTGACCATAGGTAGTTTCCCTATAAGTTTCTGCTTCAGCATTTCATCCTCCGTTCAACAAGGAGATGGTAATGTTTCAGTGCTAACATTCAACAGTTTCTCAATACCTGTTTGTGCCAATACAGGTTTTATGATAAAAACAGTTTTCAACTAATCATTTCCAAATACTGATTCCTCAACTTGGCTAATACAAGTGCTTTGATTCGTTTTAACTACTCAGGAGTACGTGCAACTATTCAAACTGCCATGGGGCTTCCCTCATCCTTTGTTAGTCTAATTAATGAAGTATAGAAGTCATCATTGCTTTTTTCTAACATTTGCAATTTCAAAGTGATGAACTATAAGGAGAGGCTACGCGCAAGTCATTTCAGTTCTGCAACACAGAGAGATTCAAGGAGAGAATCCGAAAGCTCTGTTTTGCTCTGCCCTTCTGCCAGGCCTGGGCACTCTTTACCAGCAGCCTGTTTCTGGTTTGAAGAGGCACTAAATTGGGGTTTAAATCTTCTTTATGTATTCTTTTCTCCAGAGCGGAGGAATTTATTGAAGGATTGATGGCAAAACAGTTGCACCCACTGGTGAACCGTCATTTATCTGAATAGCAGTGCCTGTCACTGCTCATCAGCATAAATGACGACATATGCAGCAAAGCGTGTTGCTCTTGTCTCATTTTACACCATTCAGAAAAAAATAAATGGGATAAAAATTACCAAGTACAGCATGTAAGCGAATAAAATACAGTGTGGTTTAGTGACATAAATCTGAAGTCGTTCCACTGGCAAAACCAAAATTCTTTCAGGTTTGCAGCATTGCAAATAGTACAGACTGAACTTTTGCCAGTGATACACGTAGCGGTTGGCCATTCTGTGCCTTTCTGTAACCATGACCTTCGATGCCTGTTTCATCACTGCAAAAGTTCTGCACCAGTTGGGGCAAACTTGGCTTAGCTTTCTGTCGTTTCAGTATTTCTCTCACCTCTTCCAATCTAAAACTAAGATGCGAAGTGAGACTGCTGGTGTTAAGACAGCTTCATAAACGCATGCAGTTAGAGGGACTATGCAATTAATGTTTGTTATGTGTCCTGAAAGTCTGTATAACTAAGAACCATCCATGTCATGCTAAAGAGCTCTTTCGATAGAGAAATTAATTACTTGCAATGACCAGGACAGTGGAAACAAATCGTACCATGTAATTTTTTTTGTCCACCTGCCTACTGAAAATTCACAGTAATGGTAGTTTCATTATTATCCATTAAATCCTGTTTTAAATTTGTTATAAGAACATTATAAAAACATAATGTGCTGCATGGCTGGAATTAGCTCTTTGTTTTAACCCATGGACTATAGCGTCTCTGTTGTAAATGGGACTGTAATCAGTTCTTAAAACTTGAAGAAAGGTCTTAGGGGAAATTTTTCTCTTCCTACGGACTCAAGATCTCCTTTCCCGACCCAGCTAGGGACATAGTGGTAACCTTTCTAGCTAAAGAGCGAAGTCACATCCTGACTTGGAAATGAACACTTCACATGGCTGCTAGTACTCTCCCGGCTTCTTACATATGGTGTGGCCTTCCCCTGCCTCCTGGTGAATTATTTGTGCTCATCTTCTGTACGGTCAGGTGACATTTCTTCATCCTGTCATTATATGTTATCACTGCAGACTTGCTTTAGCATGTCAAGGTCTAGGAAATCCCAAAGATTACTTCCAGTATGGAGATTATAGCTCAGCTTGAATAGCATTGTCTTTCAGCTCACAGGCTGCTCCTACCTTGGCACTGTGCAGGGCATATTCAGCTCCCATCTTTATCAATTGACAGGTAGGGAAATGCAAGTAGAATCACCCTTTGATTTTTTTATTTATGAAGAGATGGAAGTGCAAAATGAAAAAAAAAAAAAAAAAGAAGGCAGCAGGTACCTCAAAACTGAAATTA
Organism: Pluvialis apricaria; assembly: GCA_017639485.1. Taxonomy (NCBI): domain Eukaryota; kingdom Metazoa; phylum Chordata; class Aves; order Charadriiformes; family Charadriidae; genus Pluvialis; species Pluvialis apricaria. The sequence continues at coordinate 6,083,783 of CM030030.1, forward strand.
AGTAAGACAAGTCACGTGCTTGAGTGAACTGCTTGCTCAAGTGCACTGATGGAGCATGGCCAATACTTGCAACTTTATCAGTGTCATTTTTCGACAAACATATCAAAATTGGAGAAGCCAGAGATGAAGATAGTAATAGGTCGCAAGTAGTTTGCCTTTGCAGAAGTGTTACCCGTAGTCCCTATGTCCTAATCTGTCTACTGAGTTCCAAGTGGACAGCACAGTAATTCAGCAACAAATACACGATTGTTAGCTAAGAATCCTGCATTGTGTGAAGAAATGCATATTGCCTATGTATAAACAAACAATGCAGATAGGACAGACGGCCTGACTGACAAGCAGATATTATGTACTTCTTATATGTTTTATTAACTAAAGCTGCCAAAAGTGCCGGGCTGAGTACAGCTGTTTGACTGCTCACTTGAAGCCCGTTGGGTCTGTGGCAGGATTTCTGTTGACTGAGGGTTCACGCTGGACGTTCACTGCTTGCTCTTCCTAACCAGGAGCCTTTACATCTTCTGAAGCAACTTTTCCTCCCTTAGTGCTTGGCCCTTTCAGTTCCTGAGGGGTGTTTCAGCAGAAGGGAATACTTGCTAGCACAGAAATGCTCAGCAGACACAGATTCAGCCTGCTGTTCTTGCATATGCAGCTTTTATGTCATCTTCCCATGTTCACTCCAGTGCTGTATCCTCCTTCCCTTCCTTTCCTGAACTGATGAATGTTTTCCCTCGTTTCTTAAATAGTTGCTGTGCAGCCACCTAGAAGTGATTTCGTTTCAGTATTAGGCAACACATTTTTAATGTGTAATCCTTCCAGGTGACAAGGGAGTCCCTGGAAGGCATGGGGATAGAAGGAGAATGTATAAATCGAGGTTTCTGGTTTTTATTGTGTCTGGGATCTTGCTGTCCGTAGACATCTAAAATAAAGTCAGCCTTTTCTACAAGTAAAGTTTTGGGAAATGATGAAAAAACAGTCTGCTGGAACTTTTCAATTGAATCCAAGCAATGCAAAACATGTCAGATGAACTTTGGTGCATGTGTTGCTGGATATATTGACCCTTCTTAAATATTTGATCTTTTTCATTTCCAGACTTGGCTTCCCACCCTATTGGTGTTACAGGAATTCGGAAATACCCTCTTCTATTCAATGTTTCCATCCCTCACCATGAAGAAATCACCATGGCAGAGCTGAGGCTCTACACCTTGGTGGAGCGGGACCAAATGCTCTACGATGGGCTTGACCGGAAGGTCACCATTTTTGAAGTGCTGGAAAATGACCATATGGGGGTAGGAGAAGAGAGAAAGACAGTGGCACTGGCATCCAGGCACATCTATGGCACGAGCAGCGAGTGGGAGAGCTTTGAGGTCACCGAAGCCATCAGGCGTTGGCGAAGGGCAGGGCTGACCACACACCGGCTGGAAGTTCATATAGAGAGCAGGGAAGGGGAGGAGCAGAATGGAGAGGGGAAACTCGATATCGACATCAACTCTGAGGCTAAGCACGTGCCCCTGTTGATTGTGTTCTCTGATGACCAAAGCAATGACAAAAAAGAGGAGAAGCAAGAGCTGAACGAAATGATAGACCATGAGCAGCTCCTGGACTTGGAGAACCTGGAGGTTGGCAATTTCCACGGCCAGCCTGGTGAGGAGGCACTGCTCCAGATGCGCTCCAACATAATTTACGACTCTACTGCCCGAATCCGGAGGAATGCAAAAGGCAACTACTGTAAAAAGACTCCACTCTACATAGATTTCAAGGAGATTGGCTGGGATTCCTGGATCATCGCCCCGGCGGGATATGAAGCTTACGAGTGCCATGGAGTGTGCGCCTACCCCTTGACAGAGCATGTCACACCAACGAAACATGCCATTGTCCAGACTTTGGTTCACCTGAAGAATCCACAGAAAGCCTCCAAGGCCTGCTGTGTGCCCACCAAACTCGATCCCATCTCTATTCTCTACTTAGATGCAGGCGTGGTCACCTACAAGTTCAAATATGAAGGCATGGTGGTATCAGAGTGTGGCTGCAGATAGTAGCAGGGAATGCATGCGCAGGGGAGTGCACAGGGGAAGTATTTAATGATTCAGTCTGTAAATTTGTACATTTCGGATTTCCTATTTAATAAGGTTATTTAATGAGGCATGTACAGATAATTGTATGTTTCCTGTTACGGGGAATGGGCAAGTCATACGACTGTAGGGAGTGTATATTTTGTTCCATTGCTTGCTTCTTGCTGTTCTTCGCTGTCCAAATTATGACCGAGTCTCTCTTCCTATCAGGGCATAGAGCAGATCACTGGATTGTTTGGGAGAGCTCTTCGTGCCAAGGGGGCACATTCAAATTCACAGAAATAAAGGCATATTTTTGTACTTTATAAATGTTGATTGGCATCTATAGGGATTTCCAGAGCTACTAAAGATAGGTGAACTACGGGCAATACACACCTAGATTGTTTAGTTTTGTGTAAAATCTTTATAAAGATCTTTATGTGTTCAGATTTATTTTTTTTTAATTTATCTCTGTAGATCTTAAGTCATGATAATTCTCAAGCTCCCAGATCACTAAGGCACAACAAGGTGTTGGACTTTTTTCCTTTTTTCTTAACCCTTTCTTTGATCTTTCCCTGTCTCAATTGAAGGTAACTGGCAGGGATGATTTGGCACATGGAGTGGAAGGGAACCATTCCCTTTCCCATCTTTCTTAGTAAAGCAGTGGGCCCAGGAGCAATGCCAGGCTTGGGCAGCGCTCTGATGTGCAATGGCAAGAAATTCCCCCTGTGCATGTTTATTACAAAAGCACCCTGTGTAAAGCAGCGCTGGCTTTGTTATGTTGGCTGTGTATTGTCTCTCAAGGGCCAGAGCTTTAGGTGGCAGAAATAAGTGCAGTAAATTTCCTGAATCCTTGAAATTGTACCAGTTTATACCAGCTAAGAAACTAGTCCCCCTACCCCGTCCAGTAAGTTACATACAATACAGCTATGTAATCCAATTCAAATGGCCAAGTTGTAGTGTTGCATTTAGTCTGCATAGAGCTAGACAGAAAAGGAGACCCCTTTGTGCCAGCTAGATAGAAAAAATCTTTCCTTTATGTATGTGCTGAAGTTGTCAATTCATAAAGATCTTGCCCCCCCCCCCCCTTAAACTATATATGATGGAGTCACATGCCATGTTTCCGCCACTCTTCTGCAACAAATCGTGGTGATAAGAAGGTGTCGGAGCTGAGAAACAATAGACCCGTCACTTTATTTATACTAAGCTGCAAATTTGTCAGATTCTTGGGAAAGTGTAAGTGACGTTGACTCTTTTAGCCTGTACCAGAGCCTACTGTACTGTCCCTGCATCTGTTTTACACTTTTAAGGGAAAGTTATCTTCCCTGGAAGTGATAAGGGTCTTTGAAAGAATCACTCTGACACTTCGTGGGAAAGAACACAAAAGACTTTATCGTGCACCAACTAAAACCAGTTTCACCTATTTTCACACATACTCTTCTGTGCTTCCCATAATTTATTGACCTATTTATTGACTGCCTGCCTTTGTAATATAATGTAGAATACAGAATGTTTTATTTTTGTGCTTGTGTGTAATCCCACTTGGATAAAATCTTTTACTGATCCTATTTTACGTGGAATCTCTCTGTTGAGTTGTGCTGCACAGGGATTGGGGTTGCTGATTTTTTTTCTCCCCTAGATATTTGTAAATACCATGTACCACAGTTATCTCCCTTGCTTACAGAACTGTTCACTCACTGCAGTGATTTAAATAGCATTCTGGAGCACGTATGGTCTTGTCCAATGTATAACTGCTCTTGCAGGGGTGTCATTGCTTTAAGTGCTCAGCTGTGTAGTTTATTGTAGAGTTATGCAGTCTCCACTCGTGCTGCCTGTTTCCAGATAGTGGGCTGCGCCATGGGGCTATATTGCTTTATGCCTGCTGCAGATCTCGCCCTGCGAGTGACTGACACCGCTTGCAGCCCTTTCCCCTGAGCTACACTGCAATCGCCGTCTGTGGTTAATGGCACGTTAAAAGAATTCCTAAGAGGTGTGATATTTCGCTCTGCTGACATGAACTGCAGCAGCCAACGGTTGAAGTGTGACCACACAGATCCTTTCAAAACTATCCACAATTCTTATGAAGCCATTTGCCAAGACAAACCATTCACCTTGTTAGGAGTGATAATCCAGCATTAGGGAGATAATCCGACATTTGCTTTTATCGTCTCTTTTCTGCAACTGTTCCCGTGGCAGTGATCTGACCAGCGTGCTTTTTGCACCGCAGTCCTTTACTGAACAGTACCAGTGTTTCTGAACAGCATGTAGGAGGACCTGTGCCTTAAAAATAATAAGTAACCCACTGTAATCACCCATAGTCGCTATAAATTTTCAAGTGACCACGTAGCAAAGCAGAGTAGCTGCCTTCGGACTCTCTTATTGCCAGAGATTTGTTGTAACAGAGCAGATAGATAGTTTACAGTGTATTACAGTACAATGCAAACACGAGTAGGCACGTAATTTTATCAGTAAGTAAATCTGCATGTGTGAATTTTTACAAGGTCAGTAAAAATATCAATGATAGCTGTTTAGAATTAGGGGTCAGCCAGGCTTTTGATATTAGTAACTGTACTAATTTACTGTACTGCTGATGGAAGAGGATTTCAGCCAGCGTTTGTGCTGAAAAACTGTGAAGCATGAGATGTATGAGATGTGTCCTATTGCGCTATTTTGGGAGAAACTGAGCATCTCTTGAATCGTTCAGCTGCACCAACACAGTTCATAACGTGAGATTAGAACTATTGGGAACGGTATTTCATTTATTAATGTGTCTGTCAGGATTGCATACCTGCTTTATGAGGAAAACCTTACCTTACCCTTGAATAGAATTATGCAAAGACGTGTACTGGGTGTTCATGCAGTTAAATGGCAGCAATCAGGCAAAATACCACCAAAAAAAAATGGGGACAGTTATTTTATAAAGAGCTTTGCCTAAGTAGTAAATTAAGGTTGTTCCTGCAAACTCAGAAGTGCGTGGCTTTAAACGCACCTGTCCATATGGATATGACACTCACGAATAATATGGTGAGTGCATGATGAGAGCCAGTGCTACCAAGCTGTAAGTGCTGGTAATGTCAGCGACATGTCCCTGAAAAAATATTCCACTGCGTGTTTTCATTTTCTTTGTTTCTTTACTCCTTCCTTCATTATTCCGTCCTTCCATCATCCACATTAGTACTGTGAGTTCTTCTGTTTCTAAAAGAATTTATTTTTCACATTAAATCGTAGTGTGCATTGATTTTCATGTCATTTCTGATCTATTTTATATCAACGTGCTACCAAATGCTTGACTTAAATCTTAAAAGTGCAAAAACCTTTTAGAAAGGTTTGGAAAAATATGGCTTCAGTATGGAAGTATCTATCTTTCTATCCATCCATCTTTGAATTATTGCATGCCTGTCTCACTGGAATGATCAATATCAGTTGGATTTTTGCTTTCCTCTGTTTCTAAATGAATAAGAAAGCGTAAGCAGATGTGGAGCCCCTTTTTTGCTGGACACTCTATGAAATGCCAGGCAGTGCTTGCAGTCTAAATAGACAGGACAGGCAAAGGGGTGGGAGCAGAAATGAACCATACAAAGAGAGGAAGAGCTTGGATAACGTATCAGCAAGGGAGTTGAGGGAAGAGCTTTGGTCTTGGATTGCTGCTCTTAAATCAACACACAATACCTCCAGAAAAGCATGAAATTCAAGACGTCTTACTCATTTCTTGGCCTTTGAAGAAATCATGACAGCTGTGTCTCCTGTGCAAACACTCAGCACCAGTGCCAGATATCACGAAGCACTTGGAAATTTGAGGTTCCCTTAAATGATCCCTATCTTTTAGCTCTCTGCACATGGACTAAAATTTCTTAAATAGATTTCTCCCTTTCTCTCAAGCTTTCTCGCATTACCCCTTTTTTGGGTGTGATCGCTGGAGCCCAGGCTCACTCTGCAGTGCCCTGTGTAGCTGATTGAAAATACAGAATCACGGCTTTTTGAGCATTAAAGCTTGACAGCTCAGCATGGCTTTTTCTGCCACTGCTGCCCCAGCCCTGCCAGCCCCCTCGCTCGGGGCAGCCTGGCTGTTTGGGGCTGTCTGTGGAGCCTGGGGAGAAGGGGCAGAGCCCCACGCTGTTCTGGCAGGACGGCAGGGCACCCCCTCTCCCTAGCAGCACCTGGTGCTGGCTCATGCTGCTCCCATTTGGAGGTGCCCAAATGTCAGTCTTTGGGAAAAAAAAATACTCCTGAATATTGTGGACACACCTCTTTCCAAAGGCAGTGCGCCTTGCCAGGGGAGCAGCAACTCTGGAGCTAAAGGCACGAGGATCAGCCTCTCCAAAATGAAGGTCACTTAGGAAAAATCATCTCCCAAAGCAACCGTCATCCAAAGCAACAGCCAAAACCTATGCCCATCTCTTTCTCCCGAGCTCCAACTACTGCACTGCCCTTCTTACACTGCTCAGAGAGCACAGCAAACTGGACCCTCCTGCAGTCTAGAAATGTCAAAGGGTCCTGTGGTTATTAACAGCCACGGCAGTTTGGTGCCTGGCTTACCTACAGCACAGTGGGAGAGGTTCAGGGAAGTGTTTTCTGTGAAACACACTGAGGCAAACCCCAGCAAAATCTATAATTTTTTTAGGGGAAAAAAAAAAAAGAGAAAGGAAGATTTCCTGGCACTTGAACATCTGCTTCAAGCATTTGAAAAACTACAGCCCAGTGTTAATTTAAACTTCCTTATAACCCAGTTCAACATTTGGAGTGCAAACACTGTTAATAGGATGGGAACTGGGGTGGTGGTGGTTTGCTTACTATATTGGGAAACAAAGCCAGAACAAAACTAGCTTGAGATAGAGTTTTTGTTTATACTGCTGACCCATCTGTCTTCATTAATGCACTATTTACAGGAAAAGTTTAAAAATTAGCTTCTGCTCCTTCTTCAATTGCAACAGCAACAAATAAAGGCTGAATGGTTCATTTGCCCTTGACTAAAAATGGAAATTCTTATCAGCACCCCTTGGAAGAAAAGGTTTATTATATGGAGTGTATTATTGTTGAATATTAGTGCTGGGACTAGGCATCTTGGCCAGAGCTGTGTATTTCTAGCACAGGCAACGTCGGGAGTGCAGAGCGGTCAGGGAGGTGCCTATGTCGCAGAAAGCAGAAACCAGCCACAAAATGTGACCCATGTCTTACTGTAAACTCCAGCTTTGAAGTCTACAGGAGAAAGAATGTGGGTTGGGTTTTTTTCTCCTGTATTGACCCCCACAGGGTAATGGTCCGATTTCCCTGGGTGTGAAAAGGGACGCATCTGAGGCCAAGCCTTGACATGGCATCAAAGCTACCCAAGCTGTCTCTGACATCGACACCAGATAAGGGGAGGCAGCGCGGGGCGATACCCCTTTCTCTTACCTGCAAGTAAAGGGACAACACATATGCGCTTCAATTTCTAGAGTTTAGATGCCTAAAAGAGAACAGATGAAAGCCACCCCAACCGTGTCTGCCCTGAACGTCCTCCAGGCAAAATGAGGCAGGTTTGTGACAATCTGTCATTAAGCCGGTTTAGCTGGCCAGATCTGGTCACACATTTATTTGGCACAGCTGTAACCCAAAAAGGACCTGAGTTTATGGCCTAGCACCCCTGGACATTTCCTAATGAAAACAGACTGTCAAAGCTCCTGCTGTGCAAATGAACTTCTTTAAAAGCACCTTCTCAGTAAGAAGAAAAAGCTAAGGTTTGCACTACAAGCCCACTGAAATAGAGACATCCATTGAAAAATCAAAACCAAACTCTCTTTCTATAAACCATGAAGCCAGTAAGCTCAAAAGGGCAGGCAGGTTTATCAGAGTTACTCTCTCATTTGCACGGCCCACTACAGGTACAGGCTTTCAAATGACCTCAGAACCCTGGGCACATTTTGGGAACAAATCTGGCTGTTAGGCATCTTGTCACGCTCTCCTTCACCCTTTCGTCCCCGCCCTGCTCTCTTTCACCCCTCTATCGCTCTCCATCCGCTTTCGCTCAGGCAAGACACGCTTTTTGTCATGCCACGTCTCTGCAAGCCATTCCCTGGGGAGCGGGACTCGAGGCACGTAGCGTGGCTGCCCCTCTCACAGCGGAGCGGCTTGTGGGGGAAATGCAAGGCTCTTGAAAGCGGTAGAAGGAGCAGCCGTTAGAATTACTGCTTCTTTTCCAAGATAAAAGTGGAAGGAAAAGTCCACCTTTTGATGCCCTTGTCAAGAAGATGAATAGTGGAAGGGGGTCCTGCTCTCCCTGCTGAGGTCTTGGTAACATCCCCTGCAGCAACCGAGCACATTTGCTTTCAGATGCAGGCTCATAAATGCCAATTTACTCTACTGCTTCTCAAGTCACTTCAGATGTCAATAAGAGCAGAATTTGGGCTAGTGATTAGCTGTGAAAACTTCTGCTTCTAACCCCATCTCACCACACGGCATTGCTGGCAAAACTCGTTAGGATATGGCTGCATTATTCCAGCAAACTGAGTTACTTTTTAGAGCAGATAATGCCACAAAATATAGAAGAGTGTTGGTAACATATATACTGCAATATATCCAGCTCAGGGCAAAAGAGCTTGCACTGGAACTAGGGAGTTTGTTGGCTTGTTTTACACTGTTGGATATGTGCCCAATGTGATTCTGTTCACAACGCAAATTGATCAAGCTCCTGCTCAGCATTTCAAGGGCTTAGCAGGACCTTTGATTGCGTTTTTTATGTAAACAAAGGAAATAAGAGGGATAAAAGCAATCAACATGGCTGCAATAAAGGAAATGATATGAGAGGAATGGATTTCCGTGACATAGAGCGATGCTTCCTGAAAAGAGGGTTGTTTTATCCCTCGCTCCAAATACTGCATCTTCTGTGATGGCCCAGGATATGGCCAACAAAGGCAATACGCTGTATTTTATTTTAAATGGGCAGCTGCGGTACCATTAACTCAATATTAGCATAACTGTATTTCGCAGAAGCTGCTGTCTGTCGTTATCTGCAGTGACTTTAGTATGAGGGGATGCTCACTGCAACACTAGAGCTCCCCAAACAATGTCCTCCAGCTCCGTGCGGCTGAGGCTGTGCAGGATGTGAGCTTCAGATGGTGTTGAAAAGATATGTGTCGAGTTAAGTGAGAAGGTTTAAATACAGGGTGGCCTCTGAAATCAAGTACAGTAGCTAACTAGCAACAATGGCTAAACAACAGTCCAACCTTCCATAGCTCTCAGGTTTATGTTGGCTTTGCTGTAGCAACTCCTTATCTTTCCAGAGATTAGAGCATTTTAGATCAGTTGTTGTGAGATTTGGTGGAATCCATTTCCTGAGCTGTCACCGCTGGCTAATCAGGCAAAGTCGAAATGCTTTGGGAGGGTGGGAATGCAAAACCCGTTGTCCTACAATACTGAACATGCTCTATTTGCTTTTATCATTACCAGATTCTAGATGCTCAGCTCAAGATACTGGTACAGAGAAGCCTACAGCCTGGAACATAAGCCAGCTGAACTGTAAGCAGAGCAAATATCTTATTGTAGGAAAAATGAGCCCTTTTACCATTTCTACAAGTACTGGTAACTGGCATAACTGTTCACCACTTGTCACTTACTGTGCTTGCTCTTCACCAGATCTGCACTATGAAATCCCAACCTGAATTCCCCCGTGGGTTAAAATGAGAGTGAGGATCCATGGGAAACTGAGACCCACACGGATAGGAAACTAGTGGGCTGATCCAGGTGTTGAGGCAGTTTATGTGATTTGATTTTGGCTTACAGTAGTTGGTTGCTACTGACACAAACACAAAATAGCATGACATCATGCAAATACAACCTGCTATCCAAAATGTCACTTACGGTTTTCTACCAATTTTGAAGTCATTCTTGCAGGGAAAGCAGGGATAAATTCAGCCACCATTGCTTTCCTTGCTGAGCTCCCTCCTTTTCCCTTGGCATTTCTCTAGCTCACGTCGTTTCTCATTCCTTTGCACTCCTCTGCCAATTGACAACTTACACCAGCTGCAAATTTGGCCCAATAATATTGATTGCATGTCTTGTGCTTCCTCTGTCCACCCTAATTAGTGCATTAGAGATAAGCAACGTGCACTGAGCAGCGAGCTAATGGCAGAGGGAGCAGGCCATGCTTCATGGGGCATGCATTCTTCCTGACGGGGGCTGCCACACACGTTCCTCCATGACACTGTTCAGGGACTGCATGTAACACTAATGAGTTCCAGGACAGGCAAACAATTTAGACAAGGGCCTCAGTGAGCTCCCCAGAGTTGCATTAACCCCTGCACTTACTGCAAGAGAAAGGAGTAACTTTTAAGACAGAGCTGTTGGCTAAGCCGGACCCTGTTGCACACTGCGGTCGGCATGCACGCGGGAGCGCAGCAGCCTTTGAGGGACTGGGTAGCCACTGGGAAACAGTAGTACCTCTGTGAACAAATGAACTGCACCTCTGTATCTGCTCTCAGTTATTCTTCTATCGGTAACCAACCCGCTTTTGCATCATTCTCTCATTGTTGCATCATTCTTCTCAGGGAAGAAACCAGCGTCTTCACCACTGGCACCAATGTTGTCAAAACTTCTGGCCCAGAATCTCTTGCCTAAAGTTAATCAATGGAAGAGTCATCTGGCAAGCCTGGTGATCTAGTTGTTATCACCAATATTTACAGCGTAGATTGGGATTCAGGACTCCCAAGTCTTTGTCTATGCTCTGCTTCATACGTACTCTGCAAACATTTTCAAAGGCTTCATTACTTTTGCGTTGAGTTTTGGAGAGCAAAAATCTGTGGCCACAATGACTTGACTTTCACAGGGACAGACGACCTAATTAGTTTGCCTTGAATGGTGAGTGCTGAGCACTCTGCCGCAAATACCTTTGCCTTGACTGGCCAAGGCACTGCAGGGCTCGCACTGGTGCAGGCTCTCCTTCCAGGGCAATGGGCTCCTGGCTTGCTGGTGTCGAAGCTAAAAGAGGATGGGGAGCTAAGACATGGGGCAGGTCAAGCAAAAAACAGTCTAACTGTCCTACACCAGTGTCCTAAAAAGCCACTACAGATGCAAATCACATTAAAGCTCCATCTCCACGTTGTGGTGGGATGCCAGGGTGCTTTGCCCTGGCTGGTGTTCCTGCATGTGATTCCTTAACAGCCTTACAAAATGGAAGAGGGACTCTGCTACAATTTTATTTTTAAAAGCCATACGGCTTGCCATTATCAGTGAGGCATTATATTTGACTGAGCAGGAGCGGGTCAGAGTGGATGACAGCAATTTAATCTGCTGTTGCTTTTCCATAACTTCTTGTGCTATCCTTGACCCTAAGCCAATGCCCTTCCACTGCCAGCTAGGGGAAAGATCCTGTCTCTTGGAGCTAGTGAGTTTCTAAACCTGTATCCCAGGCCTTCTGCAAATTGTAAATGTGATTTATCCCCACTTCAGACTTCTTTACACAGCCTTCTTTACACTGGACGGGAGGAAGGTAGCGAGGGAGCGGGATGTTCCCATTCCCCCAGTGGAAACATCTTCCCAGGGTGTGACAACAATCCAGTTTCCAGTGGACATTTGACCTCTCACTCCTCGGCACTGCCTGTAGCTGTTGTGTTGGGAACAACTGTCCTTGGGGTGCTCGGCTGACTTCCTGACTCCTGGATTGGTGTTTCCATAGAGTTCAGCACTTAACATGAGCACCGGATTTTTAGCGGCATCGGAAAGGTGTACACATGCGAAGGGAACACTTGGAAGCATTAGAAAATCCATCCTCTGAGCCCCAGGAAGGGACACACAGGGTAAAGGTGTCAAGGAAAAGACTCAAAACTGCTCTGGCCCTAGGGATTGAGGGTGGACCTCATCCAGAGCATGCGGAGTGCAAGGGGAGCCTCTGCAGCTGGATGGCAGCCTGTGCTGGTCCTTATCGGGGAGCCGAGGAAGGAAACAAGGCAACGCTGCCAGGGAAAGGAAAAATTTACCTCTCACATGCTCAGATAGCAGATGCCAAGCTGATGCTTATCCTCATTTCTTTAATAAGAGGTCAAAGCCTGGCCCCTGCCTCGCTGGCTGGTTTTAAAACGCGCTCGTTTGGAAATAGCTCCCTGGATGCAGCAAACAGCATTTCGGCCAGCTGATGAGATTAAAGGAACATTCCCCTGTTCCCAGTTCCTGTTATCGGTACATTGTGTTAAGAGGGCCGAAATATCACGTCGTGTTTTTACACGTGATAAAGCAAATTTTCACAAGCCACACCAGCGGCCGCTGACGGTGCTGGGAGTGTTGTTCCCCCCCGCCACGCAGGGCTCACCAGGGTTGGCTGGGCATGGGGGAACAACGGGACCTTGCGGACAGGGTTGTACATGAAAAGTGAATGGCTTTTTCTGAAGCTTTCTTACATGATGGACTCAAGGGGTAAACAGGATGTTTCCTTCTCACTGAGCTCTCTGCTTGTGGGATTTTTCAGCTTGGTAAATTTTCTGGTGTTTGCTAAAGGTTGAGCACACCCTGGAGTCTTGCGGTGGCAGCACCACTAAGGTCTCTCTGCTGTGCCCCACAGCCTTACAGTGAGAAAAATTGCACCCAAATTCATATCACTCACCTGGTTTCTGTATTTGGGTGAACTCACAAGCCTTATTTCTTAAGAAACCAAGTTCCCAATTAGCTGCTGAGCACTTCTGTTTATGGGAATTACCTGCTGAGAAAACTCTTGTAAAGGAAAAGAGCTAGAAGGGTAAACTATTCTCAGTGGAGACCATGCATGCGGGGAGCTGTTGGCAATGTGAATTATCCAAGGAAGAAGCTGTGCCAGCTGCAGCCTCTGTGTAGTATTCACCATCCAAGTGCTCAGGGCATTTACCTGCTTGAGTAACTCAGAATTCCTAAACTTCTGGGTTTTTTTTTGTGCTAGAATAGACGAACATTTCCTCCAAAGGAGTGCTTATTCAGGCAACTCCTGTCCCTGCTACCCTAGCTGCTTCCTCCTGCCCCCACACTGCCCCTTGTTTTATCAGGATGATCCTTTTTTGCCAGGTTATTTTTCCTCCAGGCCAGTTTGACAGTCTGGCTTCGTAGCATCCCTGTGCTGCAGCAAGGTGGCAGGAAAACACAGAGAAAGGGGGACAGTGGGACTGCTTCCAGGGAGGGTTTGGCTGGAAGTCTGAGGACTTTTTTTTCTCCCCACCTTGGTGAACAGTTATTCATACATGAAGTCTCAATTTGGCAGCCTTTTCTTCTTAAAAGCAGCCTGTTTGGGGGGTATCTTTCAGTTCTCATGTAAAGGAAGGACAGATTGCATTGCTCTCTCATTCCTGGGGAGAACAACATGTTCTCGCTGCTTTTCTTTCGTCTGCATAAGCCATCCTAAATAATAGCTGGACACTTTTCCCGCACGTCCACCTCGCCTCCCACAGCAACTTGCTATTTTATGCAGTAGCCAAGCTAAAAAAGGAAAGTTACTATCATGCCAAAAATGCAACTTTGATAAAATATGAGGGGATAAGTCAGCCTAAGTGTGACTGGCTCGGGATCCAAAGAGAATAATGTGGGAAGGATAATTTTACTTTCTTGCCTCTCACGCCTACCAAACGCCTGGATACAATGAAGTGAATTCCTAAATGAATGCAGTAAATACCTAAGAAAAGCAAAACAGATTTTTTTGCTCTAACGCAAAGAATGCTAGACAGTGAGGGCAGAACTGAAATTATATCCTAAAAGGTGTCATATCTTCACCCCATAATGCATGGCTTAACAGTTTTAGATACATTCAGACCCGTGGTTTTAACTGATCTAATTTGGAAAGCCATATCACATTTAAAAGGAGAGGAAAAACCCTCTGTGTGTTTTGTGGGTTATCCTACACACTCTCCCATCGCCTTGAAGGGGATGCTCTCGTGTCCTCTGGCTGCGCACTGTCAGTGTTAAGGGAGGTGAAAAACTGCCTTTTTGGCAGTTTCCAACCCTACAGTGCCCAGGACAGGGTTGGAACCGATCTTTCTACAGGGTTTATTCTTTACTCTCTATGATAGGCAGTCTGTTGTACTTTTACAAGTCTTTTCACACTATAAGTGGTTTCCCACTTTCTAGGATATCCAGAATCAACACTTAAAGCCTGCTGAGCTGAAAAGCAGCCACCAAACAACCCTCTATGAGTTTATAATGCCCCTTGCAGCACAGGGGAGCAGCAACCCCTGCTTCAGAAAAAAGAGACTTTCTCTGCTACTCCTTCCCCAAAAAGCTTCATGGCTTGGCTGTAAAAAGAGAGGGAGGAAGGAAATTTAGGTCGTGCATCAGTGAGTTTTCAGAGTTCTCATGTTCTGGTGTGTCCAACAGAAGATCTGAAAGTGCATTAATTCCAGAGTAGGATTTGGGCATTGCCAGCATTCAGGTGCGGCTCTGTGCGTTGCATGGCTGAGCCGAGAGGATATACCCTCGGGGATGAAAAGGATGAAAGTTTCCAGATGTCTGGGCAGATCCATGCTTTTCTGTCTCTGGAAAAAGCTCACTTCTAAAAAAAAGGAAAAGCCTCCTTATCTTACAGCACCCAACAGCAATACCAGCTCATAAGATGCCCGTGTCACTCCCTGAAGCTGTTCACTCCCCCCATGCACTTAAAAATTTCCAGCCCACCTGACCTCTATTGGAAAGTCTTATCGTTTAAATATTACCACTGTAAACACTCCAAATTTTAATGGGCAGAATATCTTCAAAGAAGTTACTCTGATCTTCAGAAACAGTCATGGTTTGATAGAGGTCATTTTGCCTATCTGCAGCGGAAGTGGAGGAATGCACAGTTTATACTAAAATAACGTGCACTTGTCCTAATCGCGGAGACTTCTGAGCCTCAGCCAAGCCTTTTCACGTCATTACAGTCTACTGTGGGCTGTGAAGGAATTATTTGCCTCTTCACACTTTTGATCTTTGCAGAAAGGAGCGTGTGGCATTTCCAGCCCAGATGTTCACGACGTTTCTCCTAAACCTGATGGAGAAGTTTCTCCCTACATGACTCCTGAGCCTCATGCCCAGACTAGTAATGAGTTCCTTGTAAAGGTAAAAAACTAAATAAACACTGAAGCAGCTCTGTCAAGGTCATCTGAAATCACAGAAAAGAATTGTGAATGGGAACAGTTGCTCTGAAATGATGGCAGGCAAAATGCATCTCACAGGCACTTTGGAAACCTCTTGATTTGAGTGTTGGGAAGATGTGGGTCCCATAGGTGCATGGTGGGAACTTTGACTTGCAGCACCAATGGTGTTAACAGTGCTTGAAAGAAACTTTGGGAGACAAGAAATGTATCGTCTCAGGATGCCCTAGTGGTCAGGACATGCAGGTGATGGGGAAGGTGAGGTTTGGATAGCTCAGCTTTGAAGGTGACTAAGCCTGGTGGAGGCCACACTGTCCTCCTTGGGGCTCTTCTCTGTGATGCCCATCCCTCTACAAGGCTGTGGAGCTCTGCACCAGCAGGTCCAGCCCCGCTGACCCAATGCAAAGGGGTATGTGAGCCTCGCTGAGATTTTAAATTACCAAGTTTCAGATTTGAAACATTTTAATCAGATTTGGTCATTGCAAGAGCAGAGGACCTCAGCTGTGGGTCCTCTGGAAGGCACTGTGGTTTTGCAGTAGCCCCACGCAGTAACCCCATGTAGGCCTCCAGAAAAATTGAATTCCCTGGTGTGAAGGTTTGTGGGCAGGACAGTGAGGAGCTGTGTAGTCTCTGGGGATGCTATGGAAATGAAAACCACCTGCAGTCAGAGCCTATAGGGCCAACGAGCTATTTATGGATCAGATTCTTAACTGCAGCTAAACTTTCACAAGCCTCTCCTTTACCTTATTATTATATATATTGTATTACTTTATATCCACATTTGAGCAAAGGTGGATTTGATACACCAAACAATCCAATTTTGAGACTAAGGAGTCTGGGCTCAGTTTTAGGGCTAGACAACTCCTTCCCCAGCAAGGCTGATAGCAGCAAATGCTATATACCCAATATTTTTTATTCTCCAATAACATATTCCTGCTCCCATCTCCCCTTTTTTTCATATAGTTTCCTGTGTGTCCCTTTCTCTCACCAGTTCATTTTTCTTCGCAAGCTCTGGCCAGCCGGTCTGCAGCCTGTCTCGAGCTGAACCTTTGTATCATCAAAGCCAAGTCCTCAGTAGCGGTAATCCCGTGTTGTTGCATTAACGTCACCATGCTTGGCACAGAGCAAACATCTTGCTTGACAGCCCCTGCAGTTCTCCATGGTTTTCCCTTTTCTGTTCCCATGAAGGCTGTAGGCTGGGCTGAGCCTGTGTGGTGGTGTTCCCCCTTCTTAACATAAATGAGGAGTGAAAGGTTTTCTTGCAGAGTCCTGTTATTTTCTTTCCTACACCAAAAGCTTCAGCAGCATCGTGGTACTGCTGGAAGGGCGACATGCTGGCAGGCAGCGGGAAAACAAGCAGACAAGTTTACGAATGGCCACACTTGGCACCATGAGACCTTCGCATCCAGTTAGTCTTTACACTGATGGCAGCAAGTGGCAGCGAGAGACCCAGCATCATCATTGGGGTGCAAACCCAGGTTTCCACCAAGGTGGCTGAGGAAGTCCTGTTCTACGCTGATGAAATGATGAAAACGAAAAGCGAAGGTGGTAAACAAGCCCAGATCTGTTATTCTTTGAAAACTGTCCGTCAGGGAAAATTCAGAAGCCCGATTTTCTGTACGGGGTAAAGTTGCTGACGGACTCCCTCTGCACAAAGTATGGGTGCATGAAAGCGCTTTCCAAAGCCTCAGCAGCAGCTGTGCTGGGTTTATATACGCATGGCTATAAGGAACAGTGATTTAAAATAACTGAACAGCCACTTAACTAAAGAGGTTTTTATGATATTGTGATTTTATGCCTGGAGCCTTGATATCGATGGGTCTGGCGCAGCACACAGTGAGTGATGCTGTGTGAGACCTCTTCTCAATGGACCCAACCGGCTGTCTGGGCTTCTCTTGCTCTACAAGAGCAATAATCAACTGTGTGTGTTAATGTGAATGTCTCAACCATGGTGCTGACAGCATTTTCAGGCCACCATCCAGGCACACTGTGTGACAGGCTGTGCCATCCCAGGCCTCAGGGAGTTTCTGTCTCCCCAGACCCAGGATTTAAGCGCTTTTTGTTCCACTCGGAAGCACTGTGGGTATCTCCAGCAAGGAGCCAGCTGGCTGGCAGGAGGGATGCTTGCTGGTTTATTTTGTGTCCTTAACCTGAACTCCTGAGTGCAAGATATTGTGATTGAGCAGCAAGAATTATTGGCCTGCTTGACAGGTAACTTGAGCAGCTGAAAGAGGAGTTGAAAAAAACACCAAAAAAAAAAGCTAAAGAATATTTTCAAAATTTCCTGTTTCAGAGCATAAACCAGCCTCTAACGTCTGGGCTCCTTCCTCCGAACCAGCCCGCGGTCAGTAGCAGAACACCGGACGATGCAAGTCCCTGGCTCTGAACCTGCTTGGCAATTCCTGTGGATTCATGCAGCTGCATTTTATGTCTGTGCACAGCTGGGTGTCTTCTCCTAGTTGGTTTTGGCATCACTTTTGCTCCTGGATTTAGCTAAATTTTTTATCTCCTCCTCAAGCATCTTGTTTTTCTTCTCCATGTCCTCCCGTAAGCGTTCCACGTTCATCAGCTTCAGCTCCAGTTCCTCAGACTTCTTCTTCTCATTCTCAATGTCCTGATTCAGCCTCACCACTTTGGCCCAGACTTCGTAGTTTTCCTTCTCGAGACTGCAAAGAGAAATGGAGCATGAACAGATTGGATGGGAAGAGTGCCGGGAAGTCATCATTTGGCTTTTAACGAGTCTGCCCTCTGCGTCATTAAGCAATAAAATAAGCCAGAGGTTCTGTCCTGATCCCCTGACCCTCAATGGCCACATAACATGATGCAATGAACCAATACATGTGATATATAATAATATATAACAATATGCAAAGCTATAGTAACACTGATGGTTACCACTGATAATGTTAGTTAATAGACAATTAGTTATTTAGTTAATGTTAGTAATGTTGGTTAATGCTACTACTGAATTCTGGATGGTATAATGGTACAATACGGCAGTAATAACAAGAATTATGACAGTGTAATTATTGCACAAACAGTGTAGTGCTGTACGATATGTAATAAGGACTATAGAGTTAATATTGTAGTAATATAACATTAGCAACTATGTCAGGAGGGTACAGCACATGAGCATTAACTTTTAGATAGCCTTCCATAATACTATAGTTTATCGTTAGTCATTACAGTTATATACTGTATAGTATTACTGGTAAATAAATCTGTCCAATACTAGTGTTGAAATAACATGGTCTGAAGCCTTCATACGCTCCAGAAAGCAGCACTCTGCAGTGTGTTACCTTTTAATTTGTTCCTCGTAGTCATTTTTCTGTACCTCCATTTCTTTTTCCAGCTTCAAGATCACGTTTTGCAGGAACTCCTTGCTCTCCTGATCAGGCTTGGAGACCTCGGCAGGGCTGCTGATGGGACTGGCTGCTTCCTTTGGCTGATGGCTGGGACTGTGGCAGGGTAGAAATTCCTTATCAGAGCCGCTGCTCGAAGGGCTGGGGCTGGAGCCGCTGCCTTCCCCGCTTTCTGCCTGGGAGGTAGGAACATTATCATAGGTCGAAGCCCGGTGAAGGTCGAGCAGCTTAAAAAGATCATGAGACAACGTTCTCTTATGTCCGTCGGTGACTGCAGGGCGCATGCTGCTCCTGGGGGAGCTTTTCCAAAAATCACTGGCAAATATGTCGGTTTTGTCATTGCTGCCTTTCTCCCCTGGAGAAGCAGCTGTCAGGAAAGATTTCCTGTTAGGTAAAGTCTGAGTTCTTTTCCTTGACTGCATTTTCCACATTCCCTGTGTATCTTTGGACCCATTATCTTCTCTGGCTGCACTTGAGCTCGCAGCTGGTTCGGGGTCACTGCTGGAATTCAGATCATCTCTCTGTAAAATAGACCCGTGGCATTAGGACAGCCTCGTCCTGCTTTGTGAGCAGAGACAGGTTGCGGCGACTGCTGTAACTGCAAGATTTACAAAAGGCACATTTTAACGTGCTAACAGGAATGGCAACAAGTTTTCCATTAAAAAGAACTTTTGGCAGAGATTCTTTCTTTCTGAGAAAAGCCTTTAATCCTCAATGTTTTCACTTCACCAGCATGAACTGCCTTTTAGCTAAAAATCTTCAGGAGTTTTCATTTTTCCCAGAACAGTAGATTTTCCACAGAAAAGTGGAAAGTTTATCTACATCGTTTTCCTGATGTAGATATTCCAGGGATGACAGTTACAGCTCTTTACCCTATTAATAGCAAGTGTTCTGAGTGGCTCGCTGACCTGTTAGATCCCATAATAATGAATCGCACATTTATTAAATGTATGTTTTATTATTTCTCTGAGGATCTAGCCTTACCATTTGCCTTTGGATCACGTTCTCTGCCCTGGGCACCGCAGGGTCCTCTGCAGCGTCCCAGCCCACGGAGCTGCGCGGGATGGGGGCTTTCTTGTCATTTTTGTGGGCAGGTGGGGAGGGCGGCACATCCTTGGATGGGGGAAAGAGGTCTGCATGGTCACTTATGAGCACAGTCATCACCTTCTGGATCTGTGGCGTGCCTGGAAGAAATTAGAGATCTGTCAGTGGCAGATCAGGCTTTCTTCCACCCACACTTGCATTTTCTGGTTGGTCTTTCTGGTGTTCAAAATGGAGATGCACACAGAAATGCTGGTGAAGACAAGGAGCACGATCATAAAACCAAATAAAGGCAGGGATTCTTATATCACCCCAGAATAGCAAAGGGAAACTATGGAGTAACCAAAACAGGAGTTGCTCAGCTGCACCAAACCATAAATTGTACTTCTTTGGCTCGACAAGCAAACTCCAGGTATCAGTTACACAAACAGGCATATGAATATCTGAACCATTTACATGTGAAGTCTGTAGAGCAGAGCAGTCTTTGGCCTTAAAGTATTTCTTCTATTAGTTCTGCTCTATCTGTCCTTGCCCATGGGATTACAGATTGGCTCAGCTAAACAGTAATTTCTTTGTATTTCCCTTGTTTTTCTAAGAAGAATTTTACACCTTTCTGCTCTAAGCAGAAGAAAGATGACTTCACTGAAATCCTGAATTGTTTGAAATATATAGACGGAACACACAGTGCTCCTAATGGGGTTTTGTCACCATGAACACACTTATAGCCTAACTAACATGTGGCTTTACTCTACCCTGCTGTATTTACTGTGCCCAGGCACGTGTCTGGCTTATATCCATGGGTCTACTGTAGAAAATTTTTAATTTCAAGATTGTGAATGCAACTGAGTATTTCAGCATATCAGGTGCTCCTATGCCAATTATTCCAGGAGTCCCTTTTACCTCTCATAATAATTGCAGGATCCTCTATCTTGGGTCTGATGAGGTTCACTCCAATCACTGTTGCCAGGTTATCCACACTCATCTTGTTGATGCTAGAGTTCAACTGTATTTCGTGTAGAAACCTGCCAGAATCCGAGGGCAAATATTTCAAGTCAGAGAAAGAAGACTGCAAAAAGCCTTACACACCCACTGGTATAAAATCCTGATGAATCCATCCAGCTCTTCTTCTAAATCCCAAGGACAGAAACATATAGTTGCCTTACAACTGCAAACTGGAGCTGGGTCTTATTGGTGTCAGTAGAAAAACCACCACGTGATGAGCTACTCAACCAAACAAAAATTCGAAAAGGAAGGGAAAAACCCCATCTAATATTTAATAACCGGAGGAAAATCACCCAGGCTGGGTGAAACCCAGCAGTTTTGTTGCACAAGGCTTTGTCTAGAAAAACTACACTTGATTTTAATTCTCAGGGATTTATTAGTGAGTTTTAGGGTAGGCACTTATGCTCAGACATCGTTAAGGTGTTTATTCCCGTGGCTGAAATTCTCCCTTTACAAAAGTCAGGATCTGGTGCCTTGAGGGGAACCAAAACACGGCTTAAGAGGGCTCTCTCTGGAGGAGTCAGCGTTAGCCTTTGGGACGATATTTCTGCTCACCAACACCAAATCTGAGCTGTTTATACCTTGTGCAGAGGACTGACCTGCAGATATAGCTGAGAAGGTTGTAATTGTCTCTGGGGAGGAGGGACAGTTGCTTCAGGAGTTCCTGGTGACCCTAAATGCAAGTTAAGAAATACCTCTATGAAGATTCACAGATGTATACAGACTCAAGAGCGGCTCTTGGTCACTCCATCCATCCCTGTATGGTCTCACCTCTTGGCATTTGCTCATCTTGGAGATTACATTTCTCCAGCGGACCAAGCATGGACATGAAGTTTTTCTGCGGTGCTCAGCGAGAAGAGGCAGCCCGGTGCCCAGCACTGCTGCTGCCACAGCAGCAAAGAGCAGGGTCCCTTCCACCCAGCACGTGTGTGATGAGCTCTTCGGAAAGAACTGCTCATGCCTAAACTTCCATTTCTTGAATATCAACATTTAGGACATTTTTAACCCCAAAGATCCTGAAGTGAAACAACCTACCAGAAGCATTTGCCCCTGAAATATTGGGCTGAACACTGCAGTTCACAGAGCTCATGCTACCGAGGATATCTACCTTATTTTTTTGCGTGTAGGATCAGCCTCTATGAGTGGGGTTTTTTTTGCAGTGAGGGGGCTTCTTTGCCACCAAAATATATAGGTAGGAAAAGACTGTTCCCGTCTGTTTCTCACTTCTGCCTCTCCCAAATCTCCACTTCCTTCCTTGCTCTCACCCAGAGCCCTCCGCCAGCCCCGCTCTCAGTCCGAGCTGGTGGAGACTGCAGGAGGTTGTGTTTCCTTCCTCTCTTGGTTTTCACACTCACTGTTTGCTGCAAGGGCTCAACAAAAAGAGATGCTGAGCAGCTCTTAAATCTGCTCCAGAAATTTAAGCTTTAAACTGGATAAACCCCTGTTGTCAAGTTGGGAAACCCCACCGGCTTTGGGAGATTTTCTCTTTTTAATTTTCTTCTTCCCCTCTCCCCCACCACAATTTCGAAGCTCAGTAATTACACAGCTTGTAATGCACAGCTACATATGCACCCGGCATCTCCAGCTCGCAAAGCCCCGGCACTGAAACATAGCTAATTTTAAGGCCAGAAGGAGAGAAATGAATGCATCTCTACCTTTCTCTCATCCGCATCCAGCGCCTGACCGCACAGCAGAAAATCCTCGTACTGCATCCAGGGTACCACTGGCTCGGGGAGCTCCCGCAGGTAGAGCTTGAACAGAGAGGCCACAGTGTGCACATCCGTATCCCTGCAACATGCAAAGAGGCACTCACATGAAACTCGCACCTAGCTGGTGAGCAAACGCTACCCCGCTCCGGCGCCATGAGATTATATTTAAGCTCTGTGTATAGATGCAGGAGACAGAGAGAGATAAATGGGGAGTCCAAACCAAGCCGGGGGCACTCCATAGGGCACCCCAAGCCAGGGAACGGCCCCAGCTGGCGGGAAAATGAATGCTTGGTGGAGGTTTTCCCCACCGTTGGGTTGGCAGGTCCCCTGTGCTCCTACCCGGGCTGAGCCTTCCCAGCCTGCGTTTGGCTCATGAGGGTTTGCATGCAAATATTGTCTGGTGTTCACATGTTTGGCAGGCACTCCCCGCTCTGTGCAGGGCTGGCGAAGCTTGTCTGGGGTTTTTAAGATTAACAGCAATTACTGAAGATGTTCTGCCGGGACAGCTGTTTGCAGCTTTGCATACCATATAGTTTACATTATGTCAAAAGGACACTGTCAAGATCGTAAGCCTCTAATTTGACCTACCTTGAAGTCGCTAAACTGTTATAAACTTCTAGCAGAAATCCCCCAGGTCATTTATTTTTAGGATCAGTTGGGGTTTTTAAAATTCTATTATTTTTAACAAACACACCATAGAGGAATTGTTTCAGAGCTTTATTTTTTTGTAGGGCCTATCAATACACACCACCAAGCACCCTGGATGCCTGGGCTGCAATGGCACCTTTCTAACGCTCCCCACTCAGTCCTGCCGAGCTTGTGCATGCAAGTGTGCCTGTGCAAACCCAAACCAGCTGCAAAGATGGCACTGAAGGTCGAGCCAGCATCTTGCAGCATTCAGGTCACTGGAAACCCCATTATTTGCCTTCCTCCTCTCTAAGAAAATGTTTTAGTTGAAGTGCATGGGGGTTGCAGTCACGCTGAGCTCGCTGCAGCAATGCTCGTACCAAACCCTTCAGCACAGGGTTAACATCGCAGCGTGCTGGGAAAAGGGCCAAACTCCCTCCACATGCCCCACTGCAAAATACAGTTCTGAAAATAAAACCAAGAAAGAAGAAAAGCCTTCACCTTCCTATGACCCCCATACAGGTTACAACAGGAAAGCTCTCAGCAGGACTCTGGCACCCAGAAAAGCAAGAAATATTCAGCTGCAAAACCAACGGCCGGGATGGTTGTTGCTCTACAAAAGCCAGGATGGCCATGGCTCTACCTTGCACAGCATTATTTAGGTTAAAGTGCTGTGGTTTTTCCTAACAGTGCTGCATCAAGCTAGGTAAAAAATAGGAAAAGTTTTGCGGTTAGGGACAGGCCTGCGCATACAGGGACGAGGCCCCTGCACTCTGCTTGGGCAAACTGTTTTGCACAGAAGTCCAGGGGAGCTCCTGGGTTTAGGTCCTCCCCTCCCACAAGCGCCCCAGACTTTGCTGGTGGCTCTCGGAGCTCAAGGCCATATGGGGCAGCTACCGGGGTCTGCAGAGATGGAGCATCACCACTGCCATCGTCAAGCACCTTCCTACACATGCAGCAGCTTGGGCACTCCTTGTCTCCATCATGGTGGACAGGGCAAGGCAGGGATTAAACCAAAAAGCCTTGCTTTAGGTGCTGTGGAGAGGCAGGACCCACTTTTCGTTTATCCCAGCACAGCAGTCATTGCTTTCATCAGCGCAAACTGTCATGTAAAGCCCCAGAGCAGCCTGCACGAGTGAGCAGGGGACACTGGGCAATGCTTTATGCAACCAGGGCCAAAAGCAAGGGATTAAATCTGACTTGGGGGTGGAGAGAGGTGGGAAACCTCTTTATAGAGATGGTGAAGCACCTGCAGGGGCAGCTGGCCTGTGAGCTGTCCCGGGAGGACTTTATAAAGAGATGCACCAGGGGTTTTATCTTTTTTTCTCTCATTTTGCATAGGGCATGGCAGAGGTAGCAATAGCAAATGTCTCTCTCCAAAGCTTCTCTGAGACCTACAGGCAGCTCTCTCGGCTTTAGGGAGTTTGCCATTTCCTCTTAGCCCTGCAGAGGAAGGGGGTCAGGAGGACACAGCCTTGCAGAAGCCAAAATCTCTCTCTTATCGCTATATGGTGGTGTAGGGAAAAGCAACAGGAAGAAAATATCATGACTATGGGCTGGCAGGGAAAGAAAGAACTTCTACTGTGTGCATTAGGGTGTTCTCTGAGCTTATTTGTGATCCTCTACTTGCTCTCCTTTCTCTTAACCTCTACCCAAGCCAACGGGCTATGTAGGCTCTTCCCTTTGCCTCCTTCCTTGGCTGCCCCTGCAAATGATAATCTCTGTGTGGGGCCAGGATTTTCCTAAACACTTTCCTTTATTTCCATGAATCTCATCTCAGCACCCTCTGATTCTGCTTTTGCCTCCATTTGGGGTTTCTGCTGAATCCTCTCTCCTTGTCAAGCCCTTCTTGGAGGGTCCAAGTTTCCTGCAGGCACTGCTGGGGTCTCTGGGGCATTAGACAGGCTGCTTTTCTCCAGTTTTTGGGGTGTATGAGACATAGTTGAGTAGGAGAGGGGGAATCCAGCATTACCTGTCAAATGATGGCCTTTCCCCAGCATCGAATGCATCCCTGAGCTGTTTCACCAGGTTGTCTTGGCCGGGGAGGCGGAAGATGCCCTCCTCACTCACGCCGTGCTCCCGGATGAACTCAGCACACTTCTGCACCAGGATGGGCACCTGGTGCTGCCCAAATTTCTGCTCATAGGCCATGGTCTCTGCCAAGCGCTGGCCGAACACCGCTAGGGAAAGGACAGAGAGATTAGAGGAGCCCAAAAGCTTTGCTAAAGGCACACTGCATCAGGTGCAAATGTGACAGCAGTACCTGCTTTTATGATAGCATGGGAGCTACAAGAAGTCTGCAAACTGGGGGAAAGCAGAACTTCTTCCAAAGAAATAATAGTAAAATTAAACGTTGTTCCTCCTCCACATAATTAACAGTTGTCAAAATTATTAAAAACAAGCAGTGAGCTTTGTTTTTCGCCATGCCGCTTGCCTGCCTTGGAGCAGGGTGCTGATACAGAGGGAGACAGGAACAGCAAAAAGGTTGATGTGAGGGCACAGGGAGAGAAGACAAGCTCATCAGGCAAACCTGAAGGATACAGAAAAACAGGAGACCACCAAGAAATACGTGAAGCAGCCTTGCAGAGATTTGGGGCTGGAAGTCATACTGATTTAGTTGCTTTTCTTCCCCCTCCCCTTTCCCCTCACCCTCCAGAAACTCCCCTGTGCAAAGAGCAGCAGTATTTTGCACCGAGTGGTACCTTTCGTTCGGAGCAATGGCTTTTTCCTCCTGAACTCGCCGCAAAAGAAGAGCTCAAAGGCGGGAAGGCAGCAGCCTGCATCCCAGCTCTTCCTCCTCGGAGCCTGGGGCATGGTAAGAGCAGACAAATCCCAACTTGAACTGGCTCTAGGATATCAATGGCAGAGGGTCTTATGGTCCTCTACCATATTTTTGCCCTGGTAGTACCTGCGATGTGTTCACCTCATGCTCTGAAGGCTGAAATAATTCCTGTGCATCTTCCAGACCAGGCAAATGCGAGTAAACACTCTCATCTGGAACCACAGGGCTTGTCGGCACCTGCCTGATCATGGGGGTTTTTCATTTATGACTCACACTTTTAAATAATGAATACAAACCTGTCATTGTGCACAGTGAAAGCAAATAGCTTTTTTTCCCCCCACCTTTGCTTTGCTAGCTGATAATTAATTGCTTATTTAACTGCAAGCTGGCAGATTTTAATTTGGGGATACCTCCCCAGGGCCAGTGCAATGCCCGTGCCAGCAGGCGGCTGTCGTAGGGTGGCAGACAACTCTGCAAGACCCCTCTGAGATTTTGGAGATGCTTTTGCTGTTGCTTCACACTTTTCAACTGCTCTGCTTTTTGGTGTGCAACAAGTTCACAACTAGCCGGGTCACACAGGGCTGCTTCCAGGTGGGCTCTTGCCAAAACCTCGGCTGTGCAGTGGGCTGCTTTAAAAGCACCGCTTGCCTCAGATTGCATTGAGGCCACAAAGCTAAAGCGTGACGTTTCGGGGTCTGTTAACCTGTATATTGACATAAAATGCAGCTCCATGGTACCTGACTTCTCCGCTATCCTCAGGGCTGTCTGTACTACTATAAATTTACATTTTCTATCATATAAGGTCGCTGTACCTAGCTGGAAGAAACTGGCAGCATCTTAAGTTTAAGCAAGGATCAGATGCAGGGTTGTTATTAAATATCAGAGCCAGGTGGGGCAATGCCCTGAACATTTCTGGCTCATGCAATCCTAGTTTCAGATGAGTAATGCTGCCTCCCCCAGGGCACAGCGTGTTTCAGTTTAGAGGCAGAAAACACCAGCGTGGCAGACAAAAAACAGCGGGGCTGTTGTTTAGGTGAAGCTTATCTGTGCCTATGGCAGGGGCACAATGAAAGAGCTCAAATTGGCAGCATCTGCTTGCCTCTGAACTGCTGTGATTCATATTAACGCAGGAGCTATGGGACACCAGAGCTCCATCATGCTTGTCTTATACAGCTGAAGGGCATGGACCCTATAAAAATTATATAAAGAGTGAGAGCAAAGCACAGAGGGAGGGAGGAGAGGCTTAGGATGACCATCCAGGTTAGAGCTCTTTTGGAAGAGAGCTGAAGAGACTCCCAGCTCTGTTTCATTGGTGGATCTTGCTTATAGGAGTTCATCCTTATAGGAAAAGTCTGGATAGTTCATCCTTATAGGAAAAGTGGCTGGAGTGACCTTTGCTGCTTCCTTTGTGGGCTTCGCCTGTGGTGGCAAATTTACGGTGTGCTTCTCTCTGATCGATTCATGTTTTATACTTCCCTGCCCACAAGTTTGTAATGGCATACATGCATGCCCGAGGGGGCTGGAAGCAAGGATCCTGTCACTGCAAGCCTTGCCTACGCCTGGGGAGGCCGATCGCGTGGCGAGGGCAGACTCTGCAGAGAAAATGGGGGACAGGGGCTGGGCTGCACAAGAAAAGCTGGAAGAAAAGCAAAGCCAGGAAATTAGCAGGTGAAAGGCAAGATTTTTCAACGCTTTATCCCTGAGTATGAGTTGTTGTCAAGAACGACATTTTCTGGGGTCGATAAGTCAATGAGGAAGTTTGCAAAAGAGCTTGAAAGCAGCCCAGAAATCTTCATTCATGCTTGGCTGCCATTTCCGTAACGCTGCCCGTGTTTGCAGCCGACCCAGCACTGCAGGGTCTGGCCTAGGAGCAGGTTTCTGCGGCACTACAAGTTACAGTCACATTACAGCTCCCTTTTCCAGTTTCAATGATTTATGAGTCCAGCTTTGAAATCCTTGCACAAAAGCACTGCAGGCTGTGAGACAGTAGGAAATCGCTTCTCCAAGAGCTGTCCCTGCTCCCCTTTACCTCCTGACGCCGACCCCAGCACTCGTCGGATGGACTTAACCCATTCCTCCATCTCAGACTGGGAATTAGCCATGAGCACGCAGGTGTCCTGCCCTGTCCGATTCTGGTCTCCAGAGACTCCTACAAAAAAAAACATTTATGCATCGTTTATAGAGAGAATTGGAGGAGAAAAGACACATTCTTGTTGTATGCTTTGCTAAATGCTTTTGGCTCCAGATTTCCCCATTAATCTCTACTTGGCTGTGAAATGAAGCAGCGCTCTTACATTTCACCCTTGCTGAAGGGCTGCAAGAAAGGAACAGAAACTGCTTAACGTTGCAGCTTGGCAAGGCTTCTCGGCATGGGACATGGGCGCTGACACAGGGCCCTCCTCCAGCCCTAACGTGAATATTGAAAGCAAGACGTTAGTCTTCATGTGCAACGCAGCGCTGTGGGGACCTTGAAAAGAAGTGGGAGCAAAAGGGCCGGCAAAGTGACTTGCCCGGATGATTTGGGGTGAACAGTCCAGCCCAAAAGCGTGCAATGAAGAGGAGTGAAGCATCCTCACCTGGGATGATTTCGAAGATAAATTTCCCTCCTTCCTCTGGGTTGCTGGCCACCTCCTTGATGGTGCTTCCCTGGAGAGACAGGCAGCCCTAGGACAAAGCAGAGCAGGAGCTGCAGATACCCGTGTCCCAGCTCTGCGAGGCTGACGCTACCGTGTGTCAGCACTGAGGATCGAAGTCCTTCTTTCAAATGCATTGCAGGAACTGGTGGCCTACATATATACATATGCTAAAAATGACTTTTCAAACAATAAGGGACACTTCTTAAATGCCAGTTTTTCTGATGAAGTGATTCTCAGAATGAGAAAACGGTCGTTTTGCTCTTTCCTTTTTTTCTTCCCTTCTCATGTTTTTTTTAACCTCCGTTGAGAGTGGAAGAAGAAAGTACAAAAGAGAAGGGACTTGGCAAAACACTGGAACATCCTGTTTCTGCTGCACCAGAGCAGGAAAACTGTTCCTTTAACACAGCACCACTTAAAACCAAAACCCAACCCCAAAGTTGGCAGGAGAGGAGGAGAGAAAAAGAAGGGAGGGAAAATAGAAAAGCAAAGTGGAAAACAGCCATTTCTTTTGGATCTTCCTTTCCCCAAGTATCGTGGTGAACATGGGCAGCTCTGTCCCCGCTGGAGAGGATGGGTGGGGAGCGGCCGACGCACTGGGGCCGAGCCGGCGTGTGACTCAGCACCAGAGGCCTCCCAGGGCAGGAAATGAAGCTGTGCCACTGAAATGACATTTCTCTGCAATTTCAGCCTCCTGAAAGCCATTGGGCTCCTGCAAGCAGTGGGGACCATCAGCGCTCCAAAAGCCTGAATGGCAGCAGTATCAATCAGAATCATTGATGGGATCAGAGAGGTTTGAAATGACCCAGGGTGGTGCATTAGGGTCACAGTGAGAGCTGCCAGAAGCACCATGAATGGCAATAAGGCTTTTGCAGCACCTTCTGTTTCTACATCCCATTTACAACCAGGGAGACTGTTCTTCCCAGTCACCCCTGAAACAGGACAAAGCCAGAAAAAGGACCTGGATCCCACGGGGCTCAGCCCTGTGCTTTCACTCCAGGGATCTACTGATCACCTTCCCCTTACGAGCATTTTCTATCTTGAGATTAATTTTGCTGCCAGTAATAATTTGTACAGAGACTGGCTTTTCCTGCAAAGGGGAAGACCTTTCCCTGAAGTTTCTCAAAACAGGGGAAAGATGGTGGATATTCAAAAAGTAAGTTATGGTATGGAGAAAGTGGTTGAAAAACTAAAAAGTTATCCATATAAATTGGGGAAAAAAACTGATTTCTTCCTAGCAAGTGTACTACAATGTATACCCTGTGAAATGGTTTATACAGGTGAGACAGAGGGCTCGTTACAACCTGGAGGGGCTGAAGATGCGGTGATGCTGCCAGAGGGCTGCAGATGTCAGGCACTGGTGCAGACGTTTAAATCGTGCCCAAGTGGGTGATCGCACTCCTGTTTTGTGCAAAGGGTTGGGTGCACATTGTGTTCTCCTGGGGATCTCAAAACTCTCAGAACTGACACGCACCAGAGCGTTCAGCAGACTTCAAGCCCTTAGAGGAAAAGGCAGCAGGGCAGGTTTCCTCTGGCCGCGTGGGGTGGACCAGGGCAGCAGCCGAATAACACAAACTGCATCCACACCACTGAGCCTTCTGCAAAGGATGAGGCTGGGCCAAGGTAGGATACAAACCCCGAGGCTGGAGAGAGAGATTTCCTTTCCTTATCCCTCCAGCTGCCCTCTCCCGCGGCAAGAGGTCCGAAGGCTGTCCAGCCCACCGCCCTGCCGTGAGCTCTGTCTTGGGCAGATCCTCATACCCAGGCTATGCTGAAAGTCCTACTTGTTTCTTCCTAAAAGCATCCTATAAGATGCCTTTCCTGCTAAGTGCATGGCTGAAACCTCTCTCAAAGCTCCCATCATCTTGTGCACCCATTGCTGCACCTACCATCACAAAAACGGTGGTGTACTGAGTTCTTTTTCTCCCCAGGCTTCTGTTGTCTTGGAGAATGATAGCAACTTTCTACTTGATAACTGTTTGGTCTTTTCCAGCACTCC
Source organism: Pluvialis apricaria (assembly GCA_017639485.1). Lineage (NCBI taxonomy): Eukaryota > Metazoa > Chordata > Aves > Charadriiformes > Charadriidae > Pluvialis > Pluvialis apricaria. Next base: position 6,114,035 of record CM030030.1, read on the forward strand.
GCTGCTTTGGCCCAGGGGGACCAAGCCCCCAGCAGGGCTCGCAGGCATTTTAAGAATTTAAGCGCATAGATGATCCTGATCAGGATATCTCATCTCTGTTACTGCACAGAGGCAGAAAACCTCTTTAATACCCTACTCCAGACCCATCCCAAACCGTTTCCCTATAAGCCAAGTTGCAAGAAGGGGGAGATTGAGGACCGGCAAAGCCCAGTGGCTTTGTCCTACCTGTGGTTTGACATCGTCCTCATCCTTGTAGTAGTAAAGCTGCTGGCCCTTAAGCACGAAGTACCGCTGCTGCCAGTTCTTGACGATGGAGCGCTGCTTTTTCAGCCAGCCGATCTTCAGAGGCCGCTCCAGCGGGTTGGGGGAAGCCGGCCGGGCACCCGCCGGCTCACCGCTCATCACGCTCTTGGAGCGGGCTGCCAAGGAAAGAGAGGGACAGGCTGGCGGGGACCCACGGGGACGAGCTGCCAGCAGACCCGCGTCCCCAGGGCCGATTTAAGAAACAACGGCGAGAACGGCTCTCTGCCCCTCTGCCTGTGCTGAGCAAACTGGCTAGAGTTTTTAAAGGAAGTGGCTGCAGTATCTGTCAGTATGTGCTTCCTTTTTCCTGCGTGGGAGTAATTGTCTTGCAAGTGAGAAGAAAATCATTAGCTTTTTTTTTTTTTTCTCTAATGGGAGTGTGTGTTTTTTTTATATCTACCCCAAACAGCCTGCAGTAGCGATAGCAGAATGACCCAGCCTGCCTTGAAAAAAAACTGTTTGGAAATGGCAGTTTTGCTCCGGGAGAGCATTGCCCGATGTTTCCAATGGGGCAGTTCTCACACAATGGGACTGGCAAGTCTCCAAGGCGGGGGAAAGTGCCAGTGTGGATTTACCGGCTGGGCAGAGCCATGGCCCCTGTCTCCTCTTTGCATCGAATAGATGAGTCCTGTGCCAGGGACCAGCAGCACAGCCCTGTGGCTCGTCTAAATGCCTCTGTGACAGTAAATGCCTTGGGAGGGATCGTTTCCAGAAGGGATCTTTGCCTGTGGACAGGGCACTACAGGACCCCAGTGCCAACCCAGCTGGGTAGAGTTAGCATTTGTGGTTGCAGGGCAAAAATAATTATATGACTCCAGGGGAATTCAGCTTCACTGGTCTCTGCACATGGTGATTTCCTGAGGTCTTACCTCTCCCCTGCTAAAACAGAGCTGATGGCACCTGGCTGGGTCCTGCGGGTGAGGGCGGTGTAGGGTTTGGGCCTGGGAGCCCAGCAGCATTTGCTGACAGAGGGCATTCAGGCTGAGCTAGGGCTGTGAGGAAGGTGTTGTGCAAGGCCACGGGACGGGGGAAGCTGTGGCGGCCCCGTATCTCTGCCCCCAAGTGCCCTCTTTTCCCCCGAGCTGGTCAGCAAAGCAGAGAGGTACAAAAGCTGCCTTAAATATGAGCGTCAATGAATCCTGACATAGACCTGAGTGCAAAGGACAAGCTTAAAAAAGGAGAAAATTAAAAATGACCCGCCGCTGCCTTGTGATGTTTGGGACTGGGGGCATCTCACACCTGATCAGATGCTCCATTGCACAGACACCCACAGGGACCATGAGACTACAAAACATTTTGCACTCAGTGCCGAGCAGTTGGCAGTTGTTCAGAGGTCAGGGGTGCTGCAGTTCAAGAGTGCACCCAGCTTCCCCTCCTGAAATCCCCTGGAGCAAGAAACCCCGCTGCATTTTGCCTTCGTCCTTCAGAGCCAGGCTTGCGTAGGGCGCTCTGAGCTCACCTCTCCATCCTTTCACGGGATTGCAAATCACTTCCCCAAAAAAAAATCAAAAAGGATTGTGAATCCAAAAATCAGCCTTCAGAGTGCAGTGAGGATGCTGCTTATATCTCAGGATGTGCTGATGCGGGATGCCCCCTGCAGAGGATGTGGTTGTGAGCAAGGACCTTCGAAAGGGATTTGCCAGTCAGCTCTGGTACCGGGGATTACCCTGATGTAAAAATCAAAACGGGGTTTCCAAATTGCCCCTTGAGCTCCAGGCAGCTTCTTTGCTCTTTGCCAAAACATCTGCATTACTCAAATCTCATAAATATTAATGAGAGTCTCCACAAACTGCTCACGAGCAGCATCACTCCTCTCCATAAATCATGTTCCTTCATGTCTTGCGGCTGCCGCCGACTCCTCTGGGGTGAGGGTTTTTGGGGAATGATCAGCAGGGGTGGAGGAGCCGCCGGGAGCACGGAGACTACTGGGCGCAGGGTGCTGCCTGCCTCCTGCGAACGCTTTGCTCTGCAGAAACCACAGCCCATTGCCAAAGAGCAAAGCCCGAGTGGGCTGGCTCCAAACTAGCCCCATTCTGCAGACAGCAGCACTCCCATGGGCCGCACTCTGATGCCTTTCCAAATTTTGCTGCGTGTTCTCCTACCTGATCATAGGACCTCATCTCCCTCACGATGAAACAGAGATGCTGATATTTGCTCTGTTTAACTAGTGCTAACATTTGCAGAGTGAGGTCTCCCTACCAAGCACCGATGACCACAAGGGCTTAATTTGAAGTGAAGCTCTTGCGATGCAGCTCGCAGGGTCCATACCCAAATGGGTGGAAATCAGGGATGCGTCTGCATCCATCAGCTCCGTGTTCAGCTTTCCCCACAGAGCTCCGCTCAGCCCAGCAGCACTGATACTTCAGCAGCACAAGACTTGGAAGGAGAAATTGCATCTTTTATGAAAAATGCAATGTTTTACTACCTTTTATTGGAGATATTAGTTTCCCTCTAAGCCCATCAGGGCTCCATCAGGGCTCTGCACCATGGAAAGGAAGCGTAGGCACTGCTACCCAGGGGTTCCTCCTGCTCTCAGCCTTGAGCTTAAATTGCCCGGTCCGTGCTGAAAATAAGGTTTATTCTCGCCCTCTTTGCAGCCTTTCCCAGATCTATAAGGAATGTGCATTCAGAGGGGTACACTTGGGGCCCCTTTCCTTAGCATCAGCCCTTCTGGAACACCAGACTCACGGTGCAACCAAAGGCCTGTGCTTAGCCGTGGCTTAGCCGTGTTCATACTTATGCACCAATGCCCACATGTATTTTCCCTCTGCACCATACAGCTCTCCCTGTACTATGGGCTCATTTAAGGCCAAAATAACAGTTTGCAGGATCCTTCTTACCCACAACGTGAGCGCTCCTCAACCGCTGTCCCCACCACAGGGCTGTTGCGGAGGCGTGGGGAGGGAGCTGCTGTGGGGAGCTTGGCTTTGCAGACAGCGAGGCTGTTTTTGCCCAGTGGAAAGTTTTCTGCGTTCACAAAACCAGAATTACCAAGGCTGCGGCTCCCTCCCTTACCGCTTTTCCAAGTTTCTACCTTTTGTGGCCAGTGTGATGTCCAGGTCACGCGTGCTGACCAGCTGAAAATTTTACATGGGGCTGGGGTGAAGCCTTTTCCCTGGCTCTCACCAGGCTGGGCCAGCACTTGTGATCATCCTTCACCAACACATCCCTGCCACACTCGGTCCCGCTCCTCCTTGCCACTCTCGCAAGGAAAGAGCCACTAAGAGCAAATGTGGTGCCCCCCGAAGCGTTTCCTGTGGTAACCGCCTCTGAAGTTGAATATTTCCTCCAAAACATCCTCACTCTTCCTCCAGCCCTGGGGACGGGCTGTAGCGGGGTGCCCGCGTCCTGCTGCCTGCTTCCCGAAAAGAGGAGCCCTGCCAAAGTGTGCCTGGCAGGAGAAATCGCATTGGGTCTCACTGTGGTGTCCGCATCGACACTGGCTCCTGCCCCAAATCCTTGTCCTGGGCAAGAGGGGTGTTGGGTACTTGCAATAAAAAAACAGTAAAAGCAAAAGTGCTACAGTAGGTTTTGCAATGAAAATTGCAAAGGCAATTTTCTCTTTCATTGACATAAATAGCTTTGCATTTTTCTCAGCATGAGGAAGCACACAGGAGCCATCGCGCTGTCCTGGAGCTTACAAAAGCTGCTTGTGCCACGGCCACGGCTGTGGAGGAGGAGGGGGAAGTGTCCTGAAGCTGGGAGGAGCCAGCGAGGGCGGTGGTGACTAATCTGCAATTAATTTCCACGAGCAAGTCACATCCCTGCTGCGCTCCTGAAGACGGCAGCGACTGGTCCCTGCAGCCAGAAACGCCGAAGCGTGAGAAGAGTCAAATCGTGGGGCTGTGCCCCAGCGCTCAGGTCTCTGCACACACACACACGCGCGCGCGCACAACCCTCATCTCAGGGGCTCGCTCACTCGCAGCAGCTGCAAAGCTGCAAAAAGCACCCAGAATTTCAGCACAAGCAGATTTTTCTTGAAAAAAAGCGATACCTGGTAACAACACAGGTTCAAGCCTGTGTCCCATCTCCACCCTCTCTGCTTCCCAGCAGCCAGCAGGCTCAGCATCCCCTGGCCTTTTTTTCTGAGCTACTGTTTGAATTTACCCCCTGCTCCGCAGCCTCTGCGAAAAAATATTAATTTTGCTAAGACTGGGCAATGCAGAAATCCAGGACGCTTCTATGATAACTACGTGAGGATTTTTCCCCCGCCATCCTGCAAACTGATGAGTGCAGGTGATGGCACTGCTTCCTCTGTCCGCCTGCAAGCTTCTGGACCGCCTGGGGTCTCATCCTGCATGTCGCTGTGCACCGCCGAGCCAGCCACAGTGGCAGCCACCGGGGACCAGCAGCGCTTCATTTGGGGCCTTGTGTGAAGCAAACGGTTTGGCCACGCCACTAAAAGCAGCTTCAGCTAGAAGTCCAAATTGCCTTTGCAAGCAAATCCAGCCAGGATGATCTTGCAAGGTGCGGGGAGGAAGAGCTCGGCACCGCAGAGACTGGCTTGGGCAAATCTCTCTGCTGCAGGGAGAAATCAAGTTGCCAGTGAGTGCCTTGACCGGTGCCAGGACCGTGGAGGGCCTTCGCCTCAGTGTGTGCACAAGGTTGGGCTTGTGCCCCCTTCCTCGACTGCAGCATACTCGCCCCCAAATCCCCTCCCTGGTTGCTTGACCCAAAAGCAGGCGTTGGCTCCGCCGTGATATTTTGGCCACAGACCCCACCGTAAGGATCCCTTACTCCTTCCCAAAGGCATTCTCAAGTGGTTTTCATGCTGGAGATGGATCCCATGGCAGAGGAGAGCTGTGCAAAGCCTGGGCAGAGGCAGGAGATAAGTCAGGAAATCAGACAGTGAAGCCGTCCCGTGGCACAGAGCCCGGCGTAGGCATCAGAGGGTTCTTTACCACCGATGAGCGGAAACCGATGATGCTGGGGTGGGCGAAGAAACCTGAGCAAGAGCGAGATTGCTTCCTCCAGCCTTCACCACTCCGTCTGCCTCTTGGCCTGCGCTTCACCTTCTGCAAGGCTTACGCCAGCAGAATGACCCCATGTGGTTTAAATCCTCCCAAACCTGGATTTTGGGTGGGCACCAGCCCCATGCTGCCAGGTCCCCCCTGTTCCCCACCCTGCCAAGACAGTCACTGTTCCGGCCCCAGAGCCACAGCCCTGGCCGTGCTCCCGCAGCATCCCTCAGCGACAACTTTGCAAATCACTTCTTGCAAATCATTTGCAAACCATCTGCTGTCTCAAAAGCGGTAGCCGGGGGCCAGGTTCCCCCACCAAGGCCAGAAGTGGGTTCGGGTCTGGGCCATAGCCGAAATCGCTGCTGGGCTTGGCCACAGGCGCCCCGGCAGAGCCTGGCTTGCACCTGAAAGGCTGAAGCAGAAACAGAAGCGCATAAAGAAACAGTCACAGTACCTATTTTTGCAGCATCCATTTTCAGGTTGAAATCCCAGTTCCGTGGCAGCTTGAGGGACATTTTGGATCAGGATGGTATTTTTGGCTGTTTTTTTTTCGAGGGGGGCTTGCTTAGGAGACAGGCTGAAATGAAGCTCTGATAGTCCCGTGGGGATCCTGCGCCTGGGGTGCGATCCCCCCCACGAAGAGCAACGGCTCAGCAAGGGTTGATTTGCCAACGTACTTCCTCCTCCCTCCTCTGAGGGCGGCTGTGAATAACCCCATAAAAGTACTTTCCTGCCCTGCTTTCCTGCAAAGCTCTCGTCTTGCTTCCCCGACGACGCCAAGGTGATGCTGCCTTCTTATTGCTCCCCTTTTTGCTACCCGCTTTGGCTGATGCGGAGATGCAGCAGCCCGGCCCCAGCCTGCACCGAAACGTGGCTGCCCGGGCTCGCTCTCTGCGCGCTGCTCGTTGCATTTGAGGAAGTGGGTGTCCTTCTCGGTGCCGTTGGTGCACTAGAAAATTGTTCGCTGAAGGACACGGCCCAGCGCAGGGTTTTGGGAAATGCTGTGCTCAGCAGCAAAGCAGAGCAGGCTGTGGCTCAGGTGGCTACGGCCAAATGCCACAGGACGGCGGCTCTCAATGTCCTAATGCGTCCCCGTGTGCACAGCCCGGGTGACATGGGTGTCTTTTGCATTTTCTTATATATATATATAGAGTCCCCGCAGCTGATTTAAGGGGTTTGTGCCTACTTTGTAACAGCCCTGTGAGCAAAAAGGGGGTGAAATGAGGCTGCTCTTGGAGGAAAGGCTGTGGGTCTCAGAGCAGTGAGGGCCAGGGGACGTGGGCGCAGACCCCACCAGGACCACTGGATCAAGCAAAGCCCCTTTCCCTGCTCACAACAGCGAGTGTATCCTGTTTTGTGTCATTTAATGCTGGTTTTCCGCAAAAGAAATGGCTGTGCATCTGCACAGCAGACTGCAATGCAATGCGACTGAGATGTGGCTCTTCAGACGCGGGATGAATGCAAGGAAGAGTTGTTGCATTCACAAATGCTCAAACGGAGCAAAAAGCAGCGAGGGCGGCTGCAAGATATGGCAGCACGTCCCAGGGGGCTTGCGGGGGGCTCCAGCCCCGTTTCCCCCCGGCCTGAGAAAGTCCAGGCACTGCGGAGAGGGAAGTTGCCCTGAGCAGAAGCAGGAACAGCGATGCAGGGAGTGCAGGGGGCTGAAAGAGGACGCGGCCACTGGTTCCCGTTCTGATTTGCAGCCCAGCCGGCATGCCTGGGATGCACCCGGCCGCTTGCAAAAAAGGGTTTTTTTCAGTCCCGTAGCATAAATTGAGGATGTGCCTCTCAGGGAAGGAGCTGGAGCCTGCACTGACTGCCCAGGGTGGACCCTGGTGGGCTAATTTGGGTTAATCGCAGCTGAAAAAATGAATTGGTTGCTTTGAGCAGCGATTGGAGCCAGCTCAGAGATCCCCGGCTCACATATTCCGCTGCCGAAAGCCCAGGGAATGTAAGCGGTTCTATCACAACGGAGCAGCCCGGCACGTACCCAACCAAGCCTGAACTAGATTAACCCCAATATCCTGCTGTGGACCCAAACTGCCCGAATTAACTCCGTTTCTGCTGTACCCTGAGCAGAGCGCCCTGAATTAAGCATCATTTTTTCCTCTTCTTAATAATATCTGCAGGACGCTCGAGGAGCTCTGGGGGGGTCACGCATTTTGATCCTTTTTTCCTCTTCAACCTGTTTCGGTTTGTGCGAAAGCCTGGCAGCAGCTTGTGAACAGCCGCCTTTCCCCACCTGCCTGCGCGAACAGGATGTCACGCGGCACTTTCCCCTCCTCGAGAAAGGAAACAAGCAAGCGTTTTAGCCCAAAATCGTGCGATTCAGCCCAACGCTGTGCGGCTCCACTGCAGCAGCTCAGCCCTCCCTGGCCCCCCCCCAAACAGCCCTTCGCAAGTGCCCCCGAGAGCTGTTTTGGCTGCCTCCTGCTTGCTCCTGTCGGGTACCTGGTGGCTGCCCCCAGGTTTGGGAAAAGACATCATAAGATTATCTGGGGGTTTTTTAGCAATCGAGCTGGGCAGCGCGTTCCTGAACCGAATGCCCCAGGGGAACTTAAAAAGGGCAAATCTCAGCCCATAAAGTCGTTTGTTTTGGTTTTACATCCCTTTTCTATCAGGATCTCATGGAAAATGTGTCTGGACCGAGGGCTGCATGAGACCTGCTCGCCTTGGTTTGAGGCTTACAGTCTTTCCGGGTACGGAGCACGGCTGGCGCCAGGATTTCCCCTGGGAATTTGCTGGGTTTGATGTTTGATTTAATTAAATTGGCACGGGCTGGGGAGAAAAAAAGGAGGACTCTTCAGCAGAAGAGCTGAAATGCGAGCGGCGATGCAGATGCGCCGGCCGCGGAGGCTGTCAGATGATGCGCCTGACTCACTGCAAGGCACGGGCACGCACACTGCCGGGCTGCCGGCCGCCTCGGCCGCTTGCCAAGAGACTTCAAAGTCCATTTTCCAAAGGATGTAACACCGAGGGATCTTTCGAGACCTCTCAGTAATGGCATCTAATTGCTTCGCAGGACTGCTGAATAGCGCACGGTGCTGCTCAGCCATTTTCTGCTTAACTGGCCGACTCCTCCGAGGGCGAAGTGTTGCAACGTGAGATTTAGTGCTTTACAGTAATTTTGCCAGGCTGCTATAGAGAAAGAGAGGGCATCATAGTCTGTCGTTGCTGGAGGATTAATTTGTCTGAAAATGCCCACACAGCGTGACAGGAAGCAAAAAGAGGGCTGCTGATGGCTTGGTTTGGCTTAGCTGATAAGTCAAAAACAGTCAAAATAACACGAGAGCTAAAAATAGTATGTTTCGCCGAGTAAACAGAAGGATTTTGCTCTCCTAACCCCACGCGAGTCAGGAGAAACAGCTGAAATGAAGCAATAATTTATGCTAAGTGAAATTCCAACGATTTTCCACATTCCCAATGAAATCTTTAGGGTAAAATGAGCTGATTTGCAGGGGGCAGCGGTGCCAACACTTCCCTCATCTTCGATCGAGCCGGGCCTGTACGATCTGATTGCAGCTTCCGCTACAAACCACCCGGGAAACGCGGCTGTTTGTGTCCCTCATGCAGGGCAAGGATGGTCCGATCCTGCCGGCACGCTCAGCCCATCCGCCGCCTCCACCCGCGTCTTTGCTACAACTGGGTCTGCTCTTTGGAAGATCCCCGAGGAAGGAGAGCTACGGGGCAAGGAATGGGAGAATCTGAGTTTAAAACAGACCGATCCGCTTTAAAGAGCGTGGAAAGGAGGTTTTCAGCATCTCCCCCACTTGCCGACAGTGCTGAATAAAACTCCACTACAGATAATGGAACTTATATTTATTTAACAGTAACATATAGTATATAAATAGGGTAAATACTTTAAAATATACAATATATCACATTCGGACATTCGGTCAAAGAAAGGCAACTCTACATGTGTATCTAAAACATTAATCAAAAGAACAATGCACAGAGAAAGAAGCAGATGGTAGAAACACAACGGGTCTGGAGAACAGGAGCCGACAAAGATTACAGTAGTACAAAATGCAACTCTGGGGCTGGCTGAGAGGGCAGGAACCACGGGAGCTTTCACGCGATGCTTTCTGTGACAAACGCCTGTCCCCTGGAGGGTCTGGATGGGCTGTACGGATACTTTGCGCGCAGCTTCGCCCTCCTCCTACCGTACAGAGCCCCTTCGGGGAGGCGGGGGGAGGAAGAGATGCCAGGATCCCACCGCAGCCGAGCTCGGGGAGCTCACTGCACACATCAGAAACAGGAGACATACCTCGGAATATACGATACCAGCATTTTGCAACCTGGTGCGAAGCGGTAGCTAACGCTGCGGGATTTTCAGCTTCATAAGCTGCACAGGGTGCCATAAACCCCAGGCAACGGCTGCCCCTTCAGATCAGCGTCAGTGCCAGCAGACTTCTGAGCCCATCACCCCGAAGAATATCTAAATAATACATGCTGAATGGCACAGGACATGACACCGTATGCAGAAACTAGGTTTTGATGCTTCGCTGAGCACTGCAGGCCATGGTCTGGCCGTTCATCTAATCTGCAAACCAATTTGGGCTACAACCAGCCTTGGAGAAGCGGATTCTTGTCTGAGCATGCCAAGCGCTCATCTACACGGACGTAGCCCGGCCGTGCCTGCTCAGGCTGTGGATCACACCAGTGTCCGACCCGTATCGCTAAATGACCCACCAGCAAACAAACGTCATGAGCGTTCAGTCACCTCGCCAGGACAGCCAGCTTCTCACGCTATGCTATAGCAGCTTTCGAGCCACGTGCCATCCCTTTGCTCATTAAATATGCTCATGTCCTTCTCTGTCCACTCCAACTGGAAACGCAGCGACCGCTGGTTTCCAAACCAGCCTGTCCCCTGCCAGGCAGCACTAATACACTCATAAGCTTCACGTTGGCCAAATCTTACTTTTCTCTTCCTCCTGATCCAAGCACACATGCCGGCTGATACCGTACCTCCCCCCTTGCTGGTCTGCTCTCACAGTTATTTCCCTCTTGCTGGGCACAAGCAGGAGGAACTTCTCCGGTCATAGAGTCCACTGTGAACAAAAACTACTGTGCAATGCCGAACTTGAGCCCTGCAGCTGGAGAAACTTCACGGCAGCATCCCCGCATCACCTTACCTAGACATCCCTGGTGTCAGTTTGGCCTCTCCCGCAGCACTAGCTATGTCAGCCTCCCTCCAAACCGACAATCCTGTGAGAGCTGCAGCACGACCAAGCTCTTGCAAGGCTTAATGCAATGTAAAGAGGTGCAACGTGTCTCGCTACACGTCCCTTGGCATCACAGTTAACTCCTTTAGGGACAGCCAAAGCCAGTAACATCAGCTTTTCATTTCCTCTAACTTTCTAAGTCTAACTTGCAATATCTACAGCAAATGAAAGCCACTCACCAGCTGGGCTGACGGGGAAACGTGTGCCCGGAGAGCACGCTGTAGCTATGAGCCGAGCAGTGCTCTGACATATATTCACACCGGCGGTGCAGAAGTGGGTTTGCCAGCCGCAGCTCTCAGCCCGACAGAGGACACGCTGCAGCGCTCACCAGTATTTCTCAGCAAGATCAGCAAATAACCTGAACGACCCCCCACGTCCCTTCCTTCCTCCTCCATTTCCCAAATGGATGCACTGTTCCCATTCAGTTTACTGAGCTTCCGTGCAGGATGATAAACCCTTTTCACGTAGCTTTACCCTTCAGGATCAAAACAGGCTTGGAAGTCCACCCTTTAACTGCACTCTGGGAAGGAAGCAAGGATAAAGCTGCGAGCTCCTCAGGAAAGCCGCCCCCATGCATTATTGCTGCTGCTTCTCTCCCAGCCCTCGGAAGCCTCTACATGCAACCGCTTTGCCCTCCAGTGTCCACAGCCCGCACTGCACCCTTCAAAAAAGCCCAAAGGCGACTTCAAATCAAAAGCATGCAGAAAAGCTTTGCGTTCGATTTTTGCCCCACTAATTACAACTAAAGGTTTAAAGCGAGATGAGCAGGAAGCTAAAGACCCATATGGAAAATTTCTTAATATAAAGAGCAGTACACTTTTGTAATATTTATCAACACTATAGCTTCTTCTGATGACTGACTTAGGACCCAACAGTGCACGACAAGGGGTTCTGGCAGACGTTGGCAACGGGCAGGGAGGATCCAGGAAAGCACCGGCTTGTCTGACCCCACAGGGCAAACTGCTTCTCAGGGACTACACAAAACCCTCTCACTTCCACACCTCTCCGCAGCCCGGCTACACCTCGCAGGTGCCCCCACTTTGCCAAGCTAAACTCAGCCACATTGTCATGAAATGCAGACCAGATATTCTCCCTGGGCAAAGCAAGATGGAAGCACCGTAATTCTCCCTTCCAATTTTCAAATTAGGAGCTTGCACCAATATCCTCTGAATCGACAGAAAATAAATCCCTGCCTAATTCAAGCTGGAAGAGAAGAGTCTCCACAACCAGTCCAGGAAAGCCTCTACACCCACCACTGGCATTAACCAAACGCAATCCTGAGCTGGCTCCATTGTAGCAGTCCTGACTCCTGCCAGAAGCCAGCAACCTCGCCAGCACCCTGCTGAAAATACTTGTGGAAACGGACCCTTCTCCTCTGCGATCCGTGCTTCCGATCAAATACCTGTATTTGCAGCGCAATGGGCACAAACTTCTGCCCTGTGGTTCCTATTTAGGGAGACGAAGCGGAGCTTATGACACAGAAAGAGTCCTATAGAAACGTAAGAGAGAGGTTGGTATCTATTAATGTATTTACACACGTGCACTCTCGCTCACTCAGGGTAAATGAAAGCAATGGCAGAATCAGAATATGGAGTACGAACTACAAAGTATTTTCAGGTGGTTTATTTTCCATCGATGCTTAGCTAGCTTGCAGCGTGTACGGGTCTCCGTGGGGGGGTGTCTGCGTATAAGGTTTATGTCAGCAACTGTTTGAAAACAGCAATGTACTTCTGTATTATCTTTCCCTGTCACTCGTTCCCCAGGTTAAAATAAGGTAAAGTTTCTCTCTCCCATGCACAAACTATACAAAGAAGTAAAATCAGAGTCACCTTGTATTTGGGATCATTGCATCAGGTATAAATCGGGGCTATTTTCACTATCTGATCACAAAAAAAGGAAAAGTTTTACAATCTTTAGGGCTCTCATTTTTAAATAACAAAAAACTATGACAAAATAAAGGAAAGCACTTAGCTAAAACTTGCAACTAGTAAGTACAAACTATTGATGACAAGATTTAGTAAGTGAAGCAGGACAGAAACCTGCAGGTAAATGAACCCGGACTGAAATGCGACATAGACCGTGATAAACTCAGCAGCACGACATCCAGAACTCAAGTAACAAACAGGTGATAGACATGATCCCTGAAAGAAAAACAAAATAGCCGGCTGGCAGCACCAGCAGGGTGCTGGAGCCCCAACCAGCCAACTTCAGAAAACAAAAAAAAACAAGTTGGAAACTGCTCTCCACATTAGTTAAAATATCCCAGTGCGGGGTTTCCACCCATCGAGAAATGAAAAAGCGTGGTTCAAAGTTTCTTAGAGGTTATTTGAGAGGGGAAAAAAGAACTAAGTTATTTAAAGGGTTGTTCTTACTTGGCAGGAATTACTCAATGAAACTTCAATGTTCTTTAAAACCTATTTACTCGATTCAGTTTTGAAGCAATTTGAGCCTCCCACATTCCCACAAGCAACTACCAGTTTCCTGACTCCTTGTCCCCAGTCTATTTCTGGTTTAATTGATTATAAAAGTCTTATTTGCCAAAATATCAGCCATAAGGGAGGAATGGGAGAGGCCCTGCAAAAAAACAGCAAGTGAAAATAGATGCACGTGCCTGGCTGGGCAGGGGAAATGCGGCTGGATTAGTACAAGATCCTCTTCCAACTAATTGAGCCTTGTGCTCACCGCGCAGTCTGCAAGGAGACTGCAGGCAGGCACAAACGTGGCTTTCCGGGACAATTCACACTGCATTCACAGTTACCACCGGAGAAGATGACGGTCCCCAGAGTTGCCATCGTGAACGCAGCCTCGCGCCGTGGCCGGGGGAGCGGCACGGCTTCACCTTCCCTGCTGGCTCGCACGTGCGGAGGCAGTTGTACGGACAGTGCTTTGTGTGTACCCTGTGTAAACACACTCACGGGAGAAGTTCAGCTCTGCCCACGCACATCGGAGGTTAAGAACAGACCACGAGGACAGTCGTACCCTCCTGCTTCACCCAACAGTCCTTCCAAGCCTTAACTCCTTTTCAGCTACAAACCCAAGATTTGCTCATTTGAACCAAAGCTATATAAATACATTATTAAAAAAAACCCCACAAATGCAAACATTTACCGAGAAAGGAAGAAAAGTTACAGTGAAATGAGGCCTTGTTATTGTCTTAAATCAGGCAAGCCAGGAATTTCCCCGAAGAGGCTTGTCTGTTTGCAGTCCTGTTCCAATCGCCCGCTGTCTATGCGTCCTCCAAACTACCTAACATACCCTTGTCAACAAGGTGTGCTCTTAGCGTGTTGAAGATGTGGAGCTGCTGGTCCGGCCGCAAAGTTAAGAACTGCTGGATCAGTTTGCTTGGGTTAGGACCTCTGAAACACAAAAGCATCATTTCTCAATGAGTCACATTGCTAAGTCTTAATGATGTGGCAACCCAAGTGCAATTTCATCAAAATAAACAGGCTTAAAGTAAGAGCCACGCTGCCCATTCCTTCACCAGTTCTACCCAGGGAGCTTCACTCCATTTGCGATGTGGAAATGGATTCAAAAGGCACGGGATGCTGAACTGCAAACAAAAAAACCCCACCCCAAACCCAATCTGTTTCAAGAGGGTTGTGCATCTTCACTCATCAGCAGATGCTCTCCCTCAAAAATCAAAGCAGCCACATAAAGACAGTTCCTCAGCTCCTTCTGTACATCTTTTATGCACCTACAGGCTTTTCTTCTATGCTTGGCTACAGAATCCTCGTTAATGCCACAAAATTAGATTTTTCTGCTTGTTCCACTCTGGAAACCCTGCTCAAGACTCACAGAGAGGCAGAAGGGACATGGAGGAGTTTCAGAGGGCCTGGAATAACAGACCTTGGGAAATGGGGGTTGTGTTTCCAGCTCTGCATGACCCTGCTAAAAGATGCTTCCCTTCTTCAAGCCTCCATTTCCTCTCTTTCTTTCTCTTGTATTTTTAGATGTTAATCTAATGGAGATAACAACTGTCTCTTCTTACAAGCCTGTGCGTCAGCTGAGTTTGACAGGGCCCCCAAACTTCACCGCAAAGCAATAAATACCTGATAAAGCTTGCGATGTACACGTTTACGAAGGTAGCCATCAGGTACTGACAGTCAAAGCGGTCCATGATACCTCCGTGCCCCGGGATTGTGTTGGCAAAGTCCTGTGGAAAGCAGAAGGGATCGTACTGAGCAGTCTCAGATGCCCAGTACCTGGACTCGCTTATGTACCTCTACGCACGACACTCATACCCTTGCTCTAATTCTTCCCAGAAGGCAAAAGTCAGACTAAGAAGACATTTTGTTTAATCTCTCCCTGGTTTTAAAAGTTTCTCCTTTATGAAGACTACCAGTGCCTGAGGGACACCAAGGCTTAACTCAGATCTGTCACTCAAAGGTCAAGGCAGGCTAACGTTTTTCTCTTGCAACCCTGTCTTGCCTTTCAAGGCATCTTACCCGAACACGGGCTGTTTGTATGTAAAACCAGCCTACAAGACATCAAGGGAAGCCTCAGATTGCAAAATTTCCTGACTGGGTCTTTCTTCCTCTACCTCAAGTTCTGCACCAAAGTGGGGTTTAGAATATCACAGCTGAAATTTTAAGGTCTCTCCCCATGCAGTCAAAAAAAACCCTAGATCCTGCTCCAGCATTTTATCTGTGACCGACCAAACCTCCCCTCCCTCCCCAAAGCTCCCAGCCTGCCACTCCGTACAGCACAGGGCTGTTCAGAGTGGTAGCAACCATTCAGTCTTTCCTTTCTGAAATGTAAATTACCTTCACCATCCTCACCTTGATTTTGAAGGCCCTCTTAAATCCACTAGCAAAGAAGCCTCCGAACGGCCCAATGAGGGAGGCAAAAGTTGACAGTGCGATGCTGTGGATTTGGAAGGGGTACATCCGGACTGTCTTCTGCAGAAAGAAAAATAGGTCAGAGAAGGATTTTCGACAAGAATAGCACTGCCCACCGCTTCCCCTCCTTCTGTGCTCTCCAGGCTTTAGACCAGTTAGTTTTCAAGTAAGTTAATGTCCCACTGGACTTGGGACAATTCCTTTGAGCCTTCAACCAACACAGAGCACCGCTAAATTCCCCCTTTTTCTGGATGTACCATCATCCCTTGTTATGTTCCTTCGAAGACCGTCAAAATCAAGCCCTGATCTCTTTTCTTAGTGTTCCCATCCCAACAAATAAGAGCCAGTAAACAGAGTCCTACCCAGCCCACCACAGACTGCAGCACCAAGGGGATGTTGTACTCCTGTAGCTGGAACAGCTCGGACGGCTCACAGTCCACTGTGAAGCTGTTGGTGTCGTTGTTGAACTCCACCGGACAGGTGAAGCACCGGTACCCAGACATCACATAGGACAGCTTCAAGGAGAGAGAAAAAGAGACGCAGCAAGAGAAAACAGCATTAATATTTTCCTGAGCAACGTGGCAGAGCTGATCTCAAGGGAAAAGGCCACTCAAGGGGACAAGGCGAGAAGGGAGCCACACTCCCATCTTCATTAAGAAGATTACTCTCCTGAGAAGCAGTAATTGGCTAACGGCAGAGTAAGCATTTTCATTTAGTAAGTGCATCTGTTCAGCAAGCAGTGACCAGAGCGCCGTACGAACAGGCTGAGACAGGCTGCACCGCTCGGCTGAGGGGACAGAAACAAGCAGACACAGAGATCGTCATAAAAAGCAGGTAAGAATACTCCAAGAGTGCTGAATTCCCCACACAGCCCTTGAAATGATGCACAGCATTCACCCAACAGCAGCAGAGAGAAAATTCCAAGGATAATTATTGTAGTGAACATGTCACAGGGTCTAAAAACTTCCTCCAGTCCTCTGCTCTGTCTGCGGTATCTGCACACAAAACACATGCTGGGACCAGTTCAAATCCCGGTCAGTAAGGAAAATGTGAAGTTGCTGACAAGAGCTGGGAGAGCTTAAAGCCTGACTGCGTTTTTTAGACAAAACTCTGTCACCCTACAAAGGGAAAAGACCAATGAAATGAGCACCATGATTGCTACTTACCAGCAATCCAAACAGAACGGTGGCAAAAAATCCTCCAATAAAACCCTCCCAGGTCTTCTTTGGGGAGAGCTGCCAGGGAGAGAGAGAAGGGGGTAATTACCAACTGTACCTCTCCACACGCCGCCGCACACCTACGCAGCCCTTCCTCACTTGTGAATCGCTGAGGCAAATACAAATTGGTACCAACAACCAACAAATGAAGAGTTTGGTCAGCAACTGACACTAACGTCTCCATCTGAAAGGGTTGGTTTAACGTGACAGCCTCAAAGACTGGGATGCACACCGCGTTCAGGCTGGAGGCTCGCTTCAAACCCACAACAAGCCACAGAACTGGAGATGGGCGCGCACAGGACTAAGACCCAAAGAATCCAAAATGCGTGTTTCATCCACCAAAGTGTTACAAACCTTGATGAGCGGCGTGCGGCCGAAGAAGAACCCGAACATGTAGGCCATGATGTCATTGCAGATCACACAGGAAATTGGGACGATGAACCTAGACGGGAGAAGAATCGAACCATTGGAAAGTGCGAAGGTCAGGCAACTCCAAGACTTAAATAAATGAGCAGCTGCTTGCTAAGATGCTTAGCAGTGCCATCACATCAATGTCTCCCCCTTCGGTGCAATGCAAGGAGCGACCACATGAACCTCCTAGGGAAACCCGGCGGTTACTCTAGTGCTCTGGACTAAAAAGCAGGTGGGGTACCCAGAATGGCCTGTTTTAAGCCCATTTTCTTTTGCCACACATGACACACTGTTAGGCAGTCGCCCCCTTTCCCCCTGGAGAAGTTGCCTTTTAGCTGTAAGCAGGCGGCTCCCAAAGCACCCCGGCCTGGCTGCGGCGCGCAGAGGAGCATGCAATCTTAAAAGCGGCCAAAATTTGTTCCCAGCCCTGCTGGTTTTGGGAAGACTCTCTGCACAGCCGCTGGAGTAAGGTGGCAGGTTGCAATCTCCTTCCTTTCGCAGTGCTGCTTGTACCGTGATGCTAACGGCACTGCCCCAAATCAAGTGCGGAGCAGCACTTTCCCACCCATTTGCTAGATGTGGGTATAAAGGGAAAGCATCTCCACAGGCCTGACACTGCCTGAAAGGTCCCTGCACCCCACAGCAATTTTCCGATGCTTCTTTACAACCACGCTTTATACTGCTCCAGTAGAGCAAAGCAAGTTCTAAGTCGCTGAGGTATCGCTCAAGCTTTTGCTTTTCTATTCTGTACAGGTTGGGCCCTCACCGGAGGCACCTTCTCCTCGGCCATTTGCTTTTTAAAAGAACAGTTTTAACTCAAAACACGGTCGTTTGTTTCAGGCTGCAGAAATTAAAGCAACTCAGAACCCACGGCAACTCACCATATCATTCCTTCAAACAGGTTGTGAATGATGAGGTGCGACTGGGTAACAACAATTAGCAACGTCACGTGTGTCCATCCAAACTGGAAGAGAAGACAGCATGCAGTCCAGCCTGCCCAGAGACACTGCCCGTACACATCGCTGGCAGAAATCAGATGCTGGTAGCTACCTCGCAGACAGAGAACAGCTCATGCAAATGTGCATTTCTACCATGCACCTTCACCACGACAAACACCGAGAGTCACAAAGAGCAGGGAACAGTCACCCGTAGTAATTCATGGGCATGTTCTTCAGCTCAAGCCCAGAGGTGACCTTCATTGGGAAGACTTCTGCTGGACCAAATGCTCTTTAGCCCACCCCTATCCCATACATCGCACTCAGCCTTCGGACTATGTAAGAGGAGAAGACTGACAGACGTCCAAGCTGTATCCCTGCGTGCTGAATATACTGAAAAGCAAAACTTGCTGCGTCGACAGTCAAACACGAGCAATGCCTTACTGATGTTTGGGAAAAGGGCGACACAGCCAATTAACCCCGGTGGTGATCTGCCCCCAGTGCAAGGGTCAAGTAACCTCGTGCAGTCCTCTCAACTTGCAGAAAGTTTCTTAATAGTATCCACAAGTGCAGAGAGAAGAGAATACGTTCGCAGGGAAATTCGGTCAGAGCCAGCTTCCTAAAAATACAGTCTGCTCCCAGTAACTTGTCTCCCAGGCAGTGTTACAATGCCCAGCCAGCACAGAAGCATCTGCTGACACGTATTCCTCTACACAACGCTTTCAAGCAGCCTACACTATTCATGCCTCCGCCTCCAACCGGGGGCAGCCAGGCCCTGCATTTAACCTTACCATGTAGAACTGGAGGCGATAGTGTTTCTTCACCAGACTCAAGACAAACATGCAGAAACCTGATGAGAGACAGAAGAGAAGTAAATGGTGGGAATGTATCTTCAACACTAAGATTACTTTTTTACCATGACATTGCACAGCTCCTTAGCAGTTTACTTCAGTAAAGCAGCAACGCGGAGTGGGAAAACGCACTACTTTGGAAGTCACAAAATAAAGGACACCTACAAGTAACACTTGGACAGATGAACAATCAAGCCTGGCTGTCCCATACAGATTACGGAGTTTTCTTCTGCAGAGCCTCATGTAAGAGGTTTGCCACCACTACTCTAACCACGCAGCCAAGTTACAGAACCACTGAGGAGCAGAGATAATTTGCTATTGGACACAATGCTCAGGACAAGTGTAGTTCAAGGAGATTCCTTCCCTTCAGCCCAGACGAGATTAACCAACAGAAAAGGTGGTCTCTACCTGTTAAGTAGAGGGCGAAAGAAATGAAGCGGTGGTATTTGCTGAGAATTCGCAGGGGCTCCTCTCTCTGAACCAAGGTGAAGAAATAATCTGTCACAGTCTCACCATAGAAAAAGTAGTTGACGCAGAGCAGGAAGTACCTGGGAAGGACGCAGATGCTCATTAGCAGGAACCCTAAAAGGCTTCTGGACAAACACAGGCCATGACTGGTCCCTAAGGTCTTTACACTGCTGTAGTATGCTGCAAACAGGTTATCTTCAAGTGACAGCCAGAAATGTTATTTCCCCCAGTTTAGGAATGTCACCTTCGTTTAAAGAGGCGGCTGCATTACTCGGCGACACGTTGCGATGGATCACACCGTTGGGGTTTGGTTTTGGCCTTCTGATGCACAAAGACTTTCTGCCTGTAGGTGGCACTCCTCAACAGGCCTCTGCGACCGTGTGCATCCCCAAAGCACCTGCGCTACGCCTTCCGAGAGCCCTGCTCCTGCCCTCTCCCGGGCCCTTACATCCAAGGTTCAGCCCCGTTTCACAGCCACCCAAAGACTCCCATCCCACCCAAGCAACCATGTCCATCCCTAAGTGGTGACGCCTGTCAATGCTGTCCCTTGCACAGATCCCGGGACTCAAATCTCTGCGTTTCATTAACAACACCATAAACTTTTTCAATGTGTGTTCTTTCAAGATATTGTTCTATCAAGATTTGGGGGGGCTTTTCCTTTACAAGACCTGCTAACACACAACACCGGCCAACACACAGCAATCCCAGGATCTCTGGTTTGGAGGTAGCCAGGTGATTCCCGTGCTGCCCGTCTGCGGTGAGCCGAAGCGTTACTGCTGCGCACACGCCTGGGGAGGGGAGCAGCCCCCTTACTCACCAGCTGAGCGTCCTGAACCAGGGCAGATCGTACGAGTGGTACACATTATAGCCAATCGTGATAATCTCGTGGAAACATTTGATCTGGACACACATCACCTGCACAAAAAGACATGTTGGCTCAACATCTCTTTCCTCAAGGAGATAAAACCCACGCATGTGTGTAACAAAACACGCTTTAGCAGTCGCTATCAGCCTGGCAGGAGTCTCCTAATCCAACATGGGAAGCTCACCATGTTGTTTCTCCCTCCCCTTTCCTCTGCAGGGGGTTTCTAACAACCCCTTGTGTTGGTTTCAGTTGCAGCCAAGTGGTGACCGCCAGCGCAGGCGGTCACAGATCCCTTCCAGGTTTCCTCCATGGAGAGAGAAATCCAGCAAGCTGAATAAGGACCTCTAAAATGTGAGGCTCTGAGCTGCCCACCCCACCAATGTTCCCAGCAACCTTGCCCCCTATCGCTGTGAACATCAGGACAGCTCTCTGGAGCACTTACTATCGTCATTAAGACCATGGGTCCCAAGTAGATGATGATGAAGAAGAAGGTGATCATTGCCAGCGTGAGGATGCCTCTTACCCACCAATTCTTCCATCTAGGCCACAGAGAAGGAAAGACGTTAGAGAAAGCCAAAACAAAGCGAGGAAGCAGGACAGCACTTCTGCTCTCTGCACATCACAGGAAGGCAACTGAGCCCTGGAAACCCAAAGTTTCCTTTCAGTGCTGCAGAGAGACCCTGATCCGCTGATGAAGGCCTGGTTGCAGCAGCTGCAAGGCTACGGCTCAGCTCAGGCTTCCCTGCTATGAACCTCCCTAAATGCAGAAGGCATTACCCAGGTGCAGAGCACCTCTGAAGGGCACTGAAACGGGACAGGAGAGCGTCTGCTCCTGTTCTGCTCCAGCTTTCCCACACCTTGGACAAGCTGCGGGATACATTCAAATAAAACGGCGATCATTACCCCTCTTCTGCACTCCTTTTCAAGAGGAGAAATGGGCCCTGGCATCCTGTACCCTCGCTACCCTCCAACAGATCCTGCCTTGAGCCTCTCCCATCCTCACAACACATCCAAGAGAGAGACTTTATCCCGTGACAGGAACACGATGTTTGTTCCCCAAAGCAGCCTGGAGAAAACATTCCCAGTTTGTTCCTAAGCCTTGTCTTATCAGCATGCTTTTCTCATGCATTCCTGCAGAAGCAGGTCACATTAGTGGTTAAAAACCACCGCGGGAAGACTTTGCTAAGAGTGCCGAGTCAAAGCAAAACGCAATGTTTTCTGCCCCACCCAGGCCTCTTTTCACCTGCCAAGACCACGCAGGCAGCGAGGCGGACCTCCCGCAGCCCTCCTCTGCCACCGGTCCCCTCCCACGCACGGCAGCCCTGAGCGCTGCGCTCCGCTCTCCCCACCAGCGTCACCCTCATCTTGTTTCCTGTGGCCTCGGGGGCACCTTCCTGCTTGCACGTCAGGGAGGGAAGGCGCAGCGCTTCCGAGAGCTGTTTATTCAGCTTCCAGCAGCCACCGCCGTGCTGGCGGGGCTGGGAAAGCCGCAGGGAGACGCGGGGAGCCTGGCAGCAGAGGGGAACGGCGCTCAGCGAGTGCTACCTCGAGGACAGGTTGGAGAGAGCTCTGTTCAGGACTTCTGGAGTGTCATCCGATGTCGGCACCGGGGGCGATCCTCCAAATTCAGATTTGCTTTCGCTGTCTGATGCTGTCTCTCCATCCAGCTTGTTCTCGGACTCCGACTCCTGCAAGTCAAAGAGAGACGAAGAGCTTTACTGGACACAGCGCTGGCACTCTTTGAAGAAACTCAGACCGGCCCACTGGATGTACCACTTACACCACTCTGCTTCTGCATGAAAGAAAGAGAATATTCTGGGTATTACATGGGGTTATAGTCACGAGAAACAACATTGAGTGTTTTAGGCGACGTACAGGATGGGTTGTACTCTCCATCAGTCTCCGCAGCAGCTACAGAAAAGGATACGTTCCCTCTGAACAGTTAAAGATGCCTCGCAGTTGATTAATAAGTACCTCCAAGTGCAGCAAGTGCTTAAGGGACCCAGGCTTGTTAGCAGGAATTTTTACAAGGTCTCCCGATCCCCAGGCAGATCTCCAAGTATGTGACACTGCCCAAATTAGACAGAAAGAAAGGCTTCCCTCCAAGTGGACAGGCTCAAGGCTTCCAGACAGACTTTTCAAGTGCTGACTTTACACGCAGGCACTAAAAATAACACCGAGTCCATCCTCAAATAGCTGAAGAGGAAGAGCATGGCTTATCGCTCAGGCCCCAACCATCCCCTCCGGCCACAGAAGAAACCCAAGGTACTGGCAACACACCCACGTGCCTTCCCCGGCCCTTGTGCTGCTCCGGCCCTTAGCTCAGAGCAAAGTCCTGCATTTAGGGGGTAAATAAGTACAGGCGAGGCAGGAGGTTACTGAAGGCTCTGCAACAGGCCAGTGGTGGAAAAAGGATTACAAATGACCTCCTGGCTCCCAGGCAGTCCCATGCCTTCTCCCCGGCGGCGGTTTTTCCTCTGGTTCAGCTCCTGAACAGAGAACGAACCCAAACTTCCACATTTGGCCCCACGTTTTAGCGGCAGAGCTTCATCCTGCTCCTCAGTCCTCGAAGCAAGGAAGGAAAACGCCGTTCCCTGGGGAGCGCTCGTGCATCGGGCAAGGCAGAGCCCATGCATTTGACCTCAGACCATGGGCTATTTTAAAACTCCCGGAAAAGAGAGCGTGTTTGCAGGAAAAGCAAGGAGGGAGCCAAGCTGGGGAACGCTGGGAGCTCTGCAAACAAAGCGACTTTGGCCCTTCGGGCTCCCAGTTAGCGCTGCCCCACGCTCGGAGAGGGGCATCCACTGGGGCTGGTTTGGTGTAACCGAATTGAGGAGTATTTGTAGTTCACCGGAGCAGTAAGGCTGGAGTAGCTCCCTTATTTAAGGCAGGAAAAGATAATTACTCCCCACGCTGTAATGTATCAGTGGCTGCAGGCCAGGTTCCTACAACAGACAAGGACAGCTAGACACCGTCAGGTGGAGGCAGCTAAAAATACGACGGTGTTGTCAGAGAGGACTTCCGCGGATGAGCAAAGCACCGTCCATCACACCAGTAGCACCCCTGTGTCACCTCTTCCTCGCCTTGCTCCACGCTCGCTTCTTGCCATTCCCGTCAACTGGGAGGGAAGAGGAAAGCAAAACTAAACGGCTCCACCAGCGCTCCCGTGGGTGCGGAGAGCTCGCAAAAAAATGCAGCTTGGCTTTTTCTTCAGCTGGTTTTTAACTGACCTCTAAAATCCACTTCTCCCTCGGACTTCAGAGAGATTTACTGCCATTTCGCTGGGAACGCACAAAAGATCAAATCCATCAGGCAGCTGCAAAGGGCAGCAGGCAAAAAAGGCTGGAAATTATAAAACTCCCCAAAGAGCATGAGTTTGGCATCCTATAGCACAGCACCGGTCAGGGGCCTGGCTCCTGAGCAGGTTAGGTTTAGGGAAATCAGCCCGCTGTATTCAGCTACAGTCGATGTTTCCCATTGCAACGCTTTCTCTATGCCTTCTCCAAGAAAATGACTCTCTGAAGAATTCCCCCGAGAGCAATCTAAATAACAGAGAAAAGCTTCAGCTCCAGCCTGACCAAGCTCCGATTCTCCTTCTGCCTTCCAGATTACATTTAGGATATGGGGACTTTGCTCCTCTTCTTGCCCATTTCTAAAACAGAAAAATTCGTGTGACTGATTCAAATCTAATGGGCAAGGAAATGCTTAGGTACTTAAGGGCAACCACCACCATCTCTATAGGCTAAAACCAAAAACCTTAAGCAGAATTCGTAACGCAATCCGAGTATCCATCACCTCATGCAAGCCCCAGGCTCGCCAGCTGGGCGATAAAGGAGTAAGTATTGAAACGAAGCAAATCCAAGCCAGCATCCCTGCATTTTATTGCCCAAAGCACTAACATTGCAGGGCTAAGTGCAAAGCAGGCAAATTCCCCCTCGTCTGTAGCCCAGAGGATCAGAAGTTTCGCAAAGCGCTCAGAGACCAAAAGAAAGGGAAAGAGCATCGATGCCTTCTTCCCTTCCACTCCTGGCCAAGAGCATGAAGGATGAAAGCAACTGTATGGCTCAAGAGACAGAGGAACTTGATGTTGCAACGGAGCTAATCTATCAGCTGCCGGAACGGGCAGCCCCGGTCTCTGCCGTAGCCCAGCCGATGATTTCTTGCACTGACACCGACGGCGCAGCTGAATGGATGTACACCGCATCACCGGTTACCCGATCCACCGCTTTCAGCGCAACGCCAACCCAAACCTCGCACGGCGAAGTGTTCTGGTCTCCCAGGGCAGGGGCAAAGCCTCACTGCATCAGTCCAACGGCACTCGCATCCCACTGTGGGATACAGTGGGATGTATCCCAGCGGGATGTCTCAAACTCCATGCTCAGCAGCGGGAATAGGAGAGGTTGTGCAACAGACACGCAATACCCGCAGCTCCAAGAAACATTGCCACATTATTTCCAGAAAGTACAAAGAAGGCACTCAAGAGGTTTGTCAAGATAAAGGGACGTGGTTAGGGTACGACATTAAGTGTAGGACTCATTCCCGCCACGTTTTGCTTGCTCAATTTAAGCCTGATGGGAGGTGGAAGGAAACATTTTCCCTGATGGAAGAAATCGCCCGTCAAAGCGAGGGCTAATGCGCATCCTCATCCTGAAAACAACGGAGCAGCGTCGGGAATCAGCTCTTCTCCTTGCATAGCTCTCTCCTTGAAACAGGGTGCTGAGATTATATAGGACATCGTGCCAGATATAGGCTATGGAGAGGACTCGGTAATTGACACTATTTTTATACCTTTTATGCAAGTTGCAACCATCAGCCTACAAATCAGCAGTTTAAGCAGCTGAGCGGGGTGCTAAATAACTTGTTTAAGCCTGAGCGTGATGCACCCTGGGCTGGGCTACTTAATCCAGCTGTGGCATTGCCTTGGTAACACCCTCCCGCACGTCCCCACTGCTGCCTCGCTCGTCCTCCAGCCGAGCCAGACAGATCCCCGGCCCCGAAGGATAATCATCAGATAGCAACGCTTTCCACAAAGCGGCTTGCAGCAGCAAGCAAAGAGCGCAAACCGGCACAGACGACAGTGAGTGATGCTCGCCGAGGGCTATTGCCGGTGAAAATTTAAGCTCATTACAGTCAGTTCTTCTGCAAAGAGCTTGTGACTGCAAGGGGAGGTTTGGGCTGTGTTGAGCCACAGACGGCCAGCGGAGCATCCCGCAATGCCAGTACCGGCAGCGTTTCAGGGAACCTGGGTCTAATAGATGATATTTTGTCACCAATTCTGCTGCTCCCCCAAGAAACACGACGTTTCTGACGCCTCTTCTGTGCTGTGCTGGGCTCCTATTTCAGCCCTTGAAACAAAAGCCTGGCAGACTCAAGACTTGCAGCGAGTGAACCCAGAAATCGTGACTTGCCTCCTTTGCCAGCCACTGGACCGCACTCCCTTCAGTTCTCAAGAGACCTTGTTTCTACCTTTATCTGGTTGTTTAGGTTCTTCCTAAAATCGAAGCTCTGTAGCCACAGGCTGATCCTCACACCCAGCTGATCACGCCTGAACCAACTATGACTTTGAGGCACCAACTCACACAGCGCAACACCGGTGCCTAAAAGCTTCAGTTTCGCACCAGGGTCTCACTGAACCAAACGCCGCCCAGACCAACGAAAACGCAGCCCCACCACCTTTCAGCAATCCCACCACTTCCCACTGGTGCTCCTGCACTGGGGCAGAGCTGTCTCCAGCTGTATTTATTCCGTATTCTCCCACCACACCTTTCCCTCACCAATTTTTCCTGTTATTTCAGTCGTCGATATTCCCTCTGCCTCTCTCCTCGTGGGCAGGAGGAGGGCACAGCACTCAGTGCAAACCTGTGTCAGGAAAGCTGCATACATGATGCAGAGCCGGGAAACAATTAAAACCCATTAGTAAGAACAAAGCAAACTTTCCCTCCAGTTATGCTGGAATCTGGCATTATTCTTCTGTTTCTTTTCCAGGGTAAGCATTAAATCTATTAAAACACAATCAGATGCAGTAGCTTTTATCGTCTTTTGTTACCAACATGGAGTTATTAAATTGAAGGGCTCCTTTTTGTGCAAATCTGCCTGTCCAGCACCGCAGGCAAGCCCGGCGCTCGTTCTTCAATTTAGTATCTCAATATTGAAGGCTTCTTAAGGAAAGAAGGGAATAAGTAATGCAGGAATAAAATCAAGACAGCACCGTACGTTTTATCCTCGCTCACTCACTTCTGCACAAGCCATGATGAGAAGAAAGAGCGAAACCCACAGATCTCGGCGAGGTCTGTTTCTCCTGACTGATGAACCAGAGCAGACGGAGGTAAAAAGCCAGACACCTACTTGCTCGTTAGATTTGTGAAATCAGTAGACCTAAGCAACATCTGTGGGCAAATATTTTATCACCCTAAAGAAAGATACACGGAGAAAGGAGTTGTCTTAGCTTTCTTTAAACAACTTAACTCCCGCAAGCGTGCGGTAAGAAATTTGTGCTCACATTTTAAATGCCTTTCTCGCAGCGGAAGCTGTGAGCGCTCAGGTTTTTTGCCCAAGTATCCATGACATGATCTCAGTTGTCATAGAAACAAGCCAGCTATCTCCCTGCCAAAAATTTTCTGCCCAATACAGAGATACAGTTAAGTATTCAATGCTGGTAGGTTAAATTAGTTCAAGAAATCCCATTATTTGCGCACCTTTCTTGAAGCATGGCGCTGTTTTATTTAGACTTCCTGCCAGATTTTAACAAAAAGCTGTGACGGAAAATGCTAATACACTGCTACAGAGAAAAACAGAGTTGCTTTTTCAGGCAATAAAACTGACAGCTAGAACAACAGGGACCGACTGTACTAAAGCCTCTACTGTTCTCACCTCTGAGCACATTTGCAGGACCGAGGCCAATATAATTAGTCTAATGGACACAAACCCAGCGGCCTCAGTTATAAAAATCTCACTGCTTTTCCGAAGTGAGTTTACTTCCCACGTCTGGGGAAAACCGTCTGCTCCGTTCCCCTCTCCCCTTCTTCACTGCTTTACCTCCACAGCGCCCGCCCCCCTCCGACGGCTGCCGTGCCACAGCCAAACCCACCTCGGCAGATCCACCAAGGTGACATCGAGGGAACAAATCAGCCCGTTCCTCCCTAATTACAGGACAGTCTCTTTTAACGGCTTACGAGCTCAGAAGGGTGAAACGAGAGAGAAGTTTGGAGACCACTAACACCAGAAGGAAGAAGCAAACAAGCGTTCAGGCTTCATTTGTATTAAGGTCCCAAAAAAGCACTGGCTTTTTGCAAGTGGGCAGAGAGCAGCTCATGTCCTGATGCTGGTCTAGGGGAAACTGCTTGAACTTCTTGGGCTGTGAAGTTATCTGCAGGGCAATTAAATTCAAGTTTCTCACGTCCTCCCATCAAGATATCCCACCAAGCTGGCGTCTAGTGGCGCCTGCTTGATTTGCTGTCTCAAAAACCAGTTTTCATTTATGTTTATACGGGGCTCCCTCCCCCATCCCGAAAAAACATATTCCAGTTAAAAACACGCACAGAAATTAGGGCATGCCTAAAAATGGAGGCCATTAGCAGATAACATCACAAAAAGCATAAATGTTTGCAGAGTGGCTGAAATAACTAAGAGAACTCCCATTGCCATCTCATGTTCCCGAAGCCGCCCGCTTTGTTTTGAACGCCGGCGAGCTCAGCTTGGCAGTGGGATGTGATCGGAGGTATGCGCAGTTCGCACTGAGCGGCACAACAGTCTGATACAAGACCCTGATCTCAGTGTCAGCAAATATGATTCACACGAAGTCGCGCATCCCCGTGACTCACTCGGCACAAGCTAATCCTCTGCCTGGCCCCCAGCACAGCACCCGCTCCGGGGTCTGTTTATTCCAGGAAATCAAGAAGGTAAACGCATCAGGCTCCAAGTCCTTTCCAGAAGCTATTGTATACAAAAGAGCACAAAAATAGGTTGCTGGTTCTGGCATTCCCCCAGAATTTCCTACTGCTGAGAAAGGAACCTGCCTCCCCCTCTGAAACATGTGACGGAGATGTTTTGGAGACAGGCTTCAGTGCTGGGTTCTCCTGGATCTCAGGGGCATCCCTCTGCTACCGTGGCGTTTACCAGACCAGCAGACTTTGTCATCCCTGCAGAGACAGAGAAACACGGACAGAAACAAGAAAGCAAAGCTCCTTTGCACCTCTTGGGATCGGTGTCTGGAAGAGGCTGCATTTCGACATTTCGATCTGTTGTTATTTGGAAGAGCCGTGAGAAACAAGAGGGAGAACAAACAGCTCTGCAGCAACGGGTACGCTATTCGCATCGGAAGGTTAGCGCAGGAAAAGTCTATTTTTGTCCTCTGAAATGAGAGCGTGCATCATGCCAAGGCCGATGGCTTTTGACCCTCAATTCCTCTGGAGTTATACATGTTTTTCCAAAACCTAATCAGAAAAACATCTTACCGGTCTGTTTAATTTGCTGACTATAAGGTGGTACCACAATCTTGTTCACGTCTCTACCAGTGAATCCCGTTGGCTTTATTTGGACTAAACAAGGAAAGGAGCCGTGTAGGACTTGGACCAGTATGTTTCAACGTAACCCTGAGGAACCCCAATCTTTCTGAAGTCACAGCTATCACCATAAACCTACAGACTATCACATGACTTGTTCTAAAGAGAAATCTATGAATCTTCATGGTCTTTTATAATCCTGGAAAACATAAATCAGAAAAAACCTCAAGTGAAGCAGATCACCAGGAGGGACACGTGCTAACGCAGGCCACATTTGGGGGGGAAATCAGTAGAGCTATTGACAGGCACAGTAATAATTTTCTGTCCCAAATTCCTGCAGCTGTGTCCTGGCCAATAAAAACAAAAGTGGCAGTATTCTTTTCTTTCAGAAAGGGCATATGGATTTACTTCTTCACATCAGTTGGTTTCCTAAGGGTTTTATTTCCAAGGGTACTCTACCCCTGGTGCACACCACTGCTCATTAAAAGCAGGCAGGAGGACAACACGGTTTTCTGGCCACCTAACGTGTGGTGTGTGGCTGATGGACAGCACAATCGGTCCTTGGTTTTTCTCCCCGCTGGGAAGAGAAATGCAAACATCTCATCCCAACTTCCCTCTCCGCAGCGCCAAACACACCTCCATTCACAGGAATCACCCCCAGCAGACCGGTGCAAGCACACGGCTTCAGCAGTGCAAGCAGAGACACCGTTTGCGTACAAAACGGCTCGGCTGAGTGCTGGGCAAGAGCCCTGACCTCAACCTGCAACCAGGGGCGTTAAAAGCAGCAGGAATATCCGTCAGGAGCCATGGATGTGCCACCACCTCCCTCCATCACCCCGCGCTGTACTGGCCTTATTGTACACAATTAGCAAGCCGCGGTCGGGAGCGAGGACAGACCCTGGAGCGGCAAGAGGGAACTGGGTAAGAAGCTCCCAGATCCACTAAGGCCCAGCGGGAACCCTCCAGAAAACAGGTCAGCCATCTGCCTGGAGGTAACGGCGACTTTCAGCTCCTGCCAAGAGAGACACTCTCTCGTGTAGCCCTCCAGACCAGACAGACATAAATCATCCAGTCATTAAGTAAGGACAGGGAACAGAAGCCAGCTCTGGTGTGTCCTAAGGGCTGAGTAACGGAAAAGCACGGTGCGCTTGGGGGGTTGCACTCCAGCATTGAGAGTCTCCGCACTCACTCTATCATATATGAGCGCTCCACACAGCTCCGGGCGGACTGGGAAGGAAAGGAGCTCCTCACAGCCTGAGGCGGAGTCATCCAACCCTTAAAACGACAAAATCTTTCTGGGATCAAACTCCTCAGGCATCGCCACCAATGAGCAAGGGAACGGGCGGTTCAAAGGAGAGCCTGCGTGTTTTGCAAGAAGGAGCGGCGGTGAAGTCCAACACCATCCAAAGGACACGACGCGCAGCCTGCAGCTCTTTCGGCAGCTCCAGGGCAGGCCAGAAGCTGGCGAAGGTATTAAATCTGACAGCCGGTTGTAATGAGCTCCATGAGAAATGCAATCGGTCCAATTTCTCATTGCCACAATTAACAGTAACAGATAACAACGCACTCCTGTCGGCAGGCACACGTAGAGCTGAGCACTGAAGAGCAAGGCAGGCTGAAACATGTTCTCCCACCAGACCTGAGATTGCTGGTCTCTATCAAGAATAGATGAGGCTCACGCTTCAGCAGAAGCCAAGCAAACTGATGCTTGGTATCAAGCCCAAAATAACATTACGAGCGGAGTTGGACCTCTGCCTCTCTGAGTCATGGGTGAAGATGAAGAGAGGCATCACTGCGTTCATCGGTTTTGGTCCTAAAAGAACCTGACCTTGTCATCACAAACTCCCAACTACTCTGAGCTCTCCTGTGACCTGGGAAGTAACAGAATTCGGAATTGCCCATCCCTTCAGAGCACCTGCACTGTTATTTCTCTATGTCCTGCACCCTCTCCCAAGGGGAACACCAGTATCGGAGGTGCTGCGTCCTCTCCAGTGCACACCAGGCAGCCATTCGCATCTGCCCTGCGCCCTCCCGAGCAGACCTGAGGGACAGCCAGCGCCGGCGTTCAAACGCCCGGCATTTACTTAGCTCAGCATCTTCAAAGCACTTTAGACCACCAGGGAAGTCTCGCAAAAAGCACAAGAAATCACACGACCAGGAAGGCACTTTTTGTACCACACAATACAGACGTAGCCAAATAAAACGTCACATCATCAGTCCACTGCAAAACCGGGCTGGAAAGAACACGAATTGACATCGAACCCTTCTCACTACAGAAACATTTCACCCTTGCACTCTTCACTACTGCTCCTCAGGGCCTCGCATCAGCAACGCAACCCTCCTGCCATCACCGTCACCTCTTTTCCCATAGGAAATGAGCCCGTCCAGCTGCTGGGGGTGCAACGAGGTGCCCAACGCTGCACGGTGGAAAAACCCACCTGCATGAAACCATCGCACAAAACCGCCTGCCAGCACAGTGGCTGCAGGGACCGCTTCCATTTGCTCTTGCAGCTGCCACCTCTCCTAAAAGGGACAGTGTTTTCCAGCGAGACACTGACTGCCAGTGACAAAGGGGTCAGTGAACAAAGCCACAAGTGATGTAGGGGTGTGATCTGCAGCGCAGACAGGCCTGCGGCTAAACAGACCTGCCCTCCTCCCTTCCACAGGACGAGGCCGTGGGATGCCCAAGACCCCCCCTGATTTCAGACAGCGTCCTAACAAAAGGACGGAAAAGGAAAAAAACCCTCTGTCCTCACTGTCAAGTCACACGATGTACAAACCGCTCCTGAGAAACGATCCTAAAATCCCATTGAACCAGCAGAAGTGTTCAGGAGCTCGGCACGCACCATGAAACAATTTTTTTTGCATTTTTCCAGTTCTCTTTGGAAGCTGGAAGAGAAAACATGATTTAATGGCATGCACACAACACAGGAGAGAAGGTATTGACCTCTGGTTTTAGATAAGGAATGAGTCTCTAAAGCAAAGGAACGAGCTACAAAGACCAAGGGATTATGGGATCCGTAACGCAAAAAAACCCTAGAACTTGTTTCAATCGTCTCCTCTTGGATACATACACACTAACAGCACCAGTTAACACCATCTGAGTCCTCTGGGCTAAGAAAATGGGCACCAGGCACAAATAACATCAGGGCAAGTTTCCCTGTTTTTTCCCTGGCAAGATCGGAGGGAGGTGACCGATGGGGGCACACAGATGTAGCCTTGGTCCCTCTGAGACGAAGATTGTGTCTTGCACAACAGTTATAACAAAAACTGATTTTAAAATGTTCTGGCGCGACGGTCTCAACCGAAGCAGCACACTTTCAGCCATCAGCATTGCCCTGTGCCAGCGGGGAGGAAAACATCAAAGCTGCGACACTGTACAAGGGTTACAGGACCAGAAAGTGAAACCAGGCTCTCGCTTTCCGTTATCAAAACAGCAAAGTACAAAACGCAACTTTCCGGGTCTGATCTTAAAACCAGCCTTGATGTTTACATCTCATTTCAACTCGTTTCTTTTAATATGCCGAGAGCCCTTTTCAGAAGACACAAGGTTTTCTGTGGAACACAATATTGCTAAATTATTTTTCTTGGCAAGGCTCACTGAATGACAAAGCAGAAACGGGACTCTCCCCTTTCCGCAGCCATACCTGCAGGCGACGCGCCGGGCAGGCTGAGACCACCGATAAATGGGATGCACACGAGCAATTTTGCTGCGTTGGCTTTATCCTGATGTTATTCCCAGGCTCTGCCAGGCATTTCCCGAGCGCTAAAAACACAACGGCTTGAGCTCAGGGGAGGAAAGAAAAATCTGCCACTGAGGTCTGCTGCCACAGAAAGCGCGATGCCGCAGGGTTTCACTAATGGCAGGATTACTGTTACCAGGTAACCTCCTCCCAGGTTTGATTTTAACAGTTTGGGGAAATTCTCTGCCTCCCGTAACTGCTTTCTATTGTGAAAGAGACGTCGTGTTCAGCACCTCAAAGGAGCTGTTCTTCACTGCTGGGAAACATCTTTTTCTTTTCGCCCTTGCGATTCATTTCAGCCGCTTTAGGACAAACACTACGATGTAAACATTCCCTCTCTTCAGTAGGGACACTTCAAGTCATTGCCCCTCAAGGTACTATCACAGGAGCCCTTCAGATGGCTCATTACACGTAAAAAGCATACTTGCCTGGAGATAACAAGATTGCACTCAAAATAGCGGCCCTCTGACCTTCTTTAGGAACGCATCACAAGTCGCTAAAGCAAGATCACAGCTTGGCCGAGGGAGCTGCTTCGCCTGCCGGTTCAGCAGCGCTCATCCTCCCAGGCTGCTGAGGGACGTCTTCCAACTCCCACCAAAGTTCTGGAATATAAAAGTCCCTGAAGATTTCCTGCTCCAAAATCAATTCCAACTGAGACAAACGTACTTATCTAGAGGATAACAGCTTTGCCCTGTGCACAACAACAACAAAACAGGAGCCATCTTATTGCTCTCTTAATAGAGGTCAGTAAATCCGCACTGAAGTCTGACAACTTCATGTCAGCTACGAAAAAGGGAGAAACCTCAGATCTACGTCCACGCAACCCATCCTCGACGCCGGCCGCACGTTCTGTCCCAGCTCCCTCCCTAATCACATCAGAACAATAAAGCGTCCTCAAACCTGACTGCACAGCTCCCAGCAGGTGTTAAACGGGCATTCAAAGCAGCATGAAATGTGACGTTTAAATTGCAAAAGACATTCCGCCTGATGATTTCACGCTCCTCTGAATTGTGCACTTCATGCGTTAGTGGAGGAAACATCCATATGATGCTACTACGGGCAAACGCACGAGTGTGGGGTTGCTCCCAAGATACGCGCATGAAACACCAACGCAGTGAAGAACCACTTTTCCCTCCAGTTTTTGCTCTCCGTGACCCTGCAAATATTCATTTACAAAGTTTTTCTTGACGGCTTATTGCTCTTGTTCCTCTCCTCGTTGGGGAGGAGGCGCAGGAGTACGGATTACAAGGGTGACGACGCCACTCCCGGTGCAACTGCCAAGCTCGGAGCATCCAACTGGGCTCGGGGTTTGGAAGAGAAGAGACGTTACAGGCAAACGTGGTCGTGTTTTCTTTTCGTGGCTCTTTTTTGGAGAAACATCACCGTTAAACCTCACTGAGGGAGAGATGGTGACCAGGCACCCCGCTGCTGGGGGGGTACTTAGGCCATACCAAAGCCTTCCCTAAGGGGTTTTGGAACCCCCACTTGATACCCCATAAAACCAGTTGGTGCCCAGATCCCCGCGCCCCCAGAAGGGGGACCCGGCACCGGCTCTGCACCCACGGACACGAAGTCCCCCCCGGGGCCGGGCTGTGCTCGGTCGGGGCCGGTTTTGGGGATGTCAGGGAGGGGAAACAAACCAAGCGACGGGCCGCCGAGCGCAGCCGGAGGCGCACGGTGCGGGGCCGGCCGGGGGTCGCAGCCGCGGCCCCGGCGAGAGGAGGCGGAGGGTCTCCCCGCGGTCTGCAGGCCGCGCAGGCCCCGCGCCCCCCCCGCCTCCCGCCGCCGGTCCCCCGCGCAGCGCCGCCGCCGCCGCCGCTCCCCGGCCTCCCCGCTCCGCTCCCCGGCCCGTACCTTCTCCTCGGGCTCCCGCGCCCCGCCGGGCTCCCGGCCGAGCCGCTGCCGCAGCTCGCTCATGCCGGCTCCGCTCCGCTCCGCGCTCCGCCGCTGCCGCTGCCGCTGCGCCGTCGCTGCGCCCCCACCCCCACCGCCGCCAGGGGGCGCGCGAAGGGAAGCGCGGCGCCGTCGTCCAATCAGCGGCGCGGGATGGACATGGGGGCGGGGTTTCGCCCCCCTCACGCACACGCTGGCCCCGCCCAGGTGTACCCGGATGTGCGCCCGCCGGCGCCATGATGGGTGGGCGCAAGTGCGTCGCTACCGCCGGGGGGAGGGAAGGAGGGGGGCCGCGTCGTGTCGCGATAGGGGAAGGCCCCGCTCGCGGAAAGTTCACAGGCGCTGGGAGAATCGCGACGGGTTTGTCTTAAAGAGGAAATTCTGGTTTTCACTCAGGCGCGGGGTTCCTGTGAGGAACCGGCGGCGGAGGAGAGGTCCCTACGGACAGGCCCGGCGTGTGGCACCGGCGCCGTGGTGCAGGCGGAGGACGGGCTGTGGTGATCAGCGCCCTCCGCCCTCAGCCGGGGCGAGCGCGGCCCCCAGGGCCGCCATCCCCGTTAGGCCCCGCCAGCCATGGCCGCACGGCCCCGCGGGACGCGGCCTAGCGCCATGGCGGGGGTGTGTGTAACCCGCGTAGTGATTGGCTCCCGCCTGACGAGGGGGCAGGATTAAGGGGAGGAGCGGCGCCGGGATTGGCCAGAGAGCGGGGGGGAGGGAGCTGTCATGTAAGCGTGCATAGGGTTCGGCCGAAGGAGGGCCGCCGGCGATTGGCTGCGGCGCGGCCGAGGGCGGGGCGGAGGAGTGTATAAAAGGGGCGCTTGGCGGGCCGCGGCTGTTGGCGGCCAGTCGTGCTCCCGCGTTTGTTCTGTGCTGTCGCCGGGTGCTGCCGCCGCTGCGAGGATGTTCGAGGCGCGGCTGGTGCAGGGCTCCGTCCTCAAGCGGGTGCTGGAGGCCCTCAAGGACCTCATCACCGAGGCCTGCTGGGACCTGGGCTCGGGCGGCATCAGCCTGCAGAGCATGGACTCCTCGCACGTCTCCCTGGTGCAGCTCACGCTGCGCTCCGAGGGCTTCGACACCTACCGCTGCGACCGCAACATCGCCATGGGCGTCAACCTCTCCAGGTGCGGGCGGCGGGGCCGCGCCGCGGGGGTGGGGGGGTCGGGCCCGGGCCCGGCGCTGAGGGGAGCGGGGGCGGTGCTGGGGCCGGGGCGGGTGAGGGGACGGTGTGGGGCGCGGGTGCGCTTTGTCCTCTCCCCCCCCACCCCGGGGAGCGGCTCCCGGGGCGGGCGGGGGCCGCGCGGGGCCCCGCTGGGCCCTTCCCCCATTCTCCTCACAGTTTTCCGCGCCGTTTTTCGCGGCGCGCGCGCGCGGGGCCCGCTGGCGGCGGTGACGTCACTGCCGGCGCGCCGTGGCGGGAAAGCCGGGCTGGGGGGGAGGGGGCGCTGCCGCCATGGCGCCGGGGGCTGCGGAGGGGGGCAGCGACGGGCCCGGGCCCCTCTCCGCCTCCGGGCGCCGGCGGCCGCTCTCTCCCCGCTCTGCGCCGTCCGCTTCTCATCCTGGGAGTAACCCCCCTTCCCCCCCCGCAGCATGTCCAAAATACTGAAATGCGCTGGGAACGAGGACATCATAACGCTGCGGGCAGAAGACAATGCGGATACGTTGGCTCTGGTGTTTGAAACACCGAGTGAGTGTTAGATTTCATAGAGTCGCACAATGGTTTGGGTTGGAAGGGACCCTAAAGACCCCCCAGTGCCACCCCCTGCCCTGGGCAGGGACACCTCCCCCCAGCCCAGGGTGCTCCCAGCCCCGTCCAACCCGGCCTTGAACACCTCCAGGGATGGGGCAGCCACAGCTTCTCGGGGCAGCCTGCGCCAGGGGCTCACCACCCGCACAGTCAACAATTTCTTCCTCATATCTCATCTCAGTCTCCCCTCTGTCAGTGTCAAACCATTCCCCCTCATCCCATCGCTCCCCTCCCTGACCCAGAGTCCCTCCCCAGCTCTCCTGGAGCCCCTTTAGGCACTGGAAGTAACAAATCTGCCACCATGATATTTCGAGGTAGTCTTCATAAATAATGTAAATGTGGGGGGAAGGAAATAACAATAAATACTCCAGAAATGGGAGGGGACGCCTGGTACTTAAACTTTTGAAACAGCTCAGCCAACTTGTCCAATGCTTTCTTGGTAAGAGGAAAGCTTTTTTTTTAGGCCATGTACAGATGCTCCTGCTGGGCTGCTGTCCTCTTACAGCCTGCAAAAGGCTTTTTGGGTCACTTTCAGATCTCTAGCTCTAATTAACCAAGCTGCATCTTACTGTCATAATTGAGGTGGTTTTATGTGGGGAGGGGGAAGGGGCAAAACTGAAATTCGGGAGGGTGACTTTCTGGAAACACTTGGTCAAACTGTGCTTTGTTTCTTTAGATCAGGAAAAAGTTTCTGATTATGAGATGAAGCTCATGGATCTCGATGTGGAGCAGCTTGGAATTCCAGTAAGTAGTGGCTCAAATGACTGACTGCGCTGTCTCGTAGAAATGGGCTTTTTCCTGCATTTACATCAGATTTAAGAGTTTGAGCCTGTAACAGAACTTCCTTTGGAAAGACAGACCCAAGTGCAGTGACTGCACCACGTGTCTTGGTAGAAATTTAATTATGACACTTCCTTTGCAGGAACAAGAGTACAGCTGTGTAGTGAAGATGCCTTCTGCCGAATTCGCACGCATCTGTAGAGATCTCAGCCACATCGGCGATGCAGTTGTCATCTCCTGCGCAAAAGACGGTGTGAAATTTTCAGCGAACGGCGAGCTGGGAAATGGGAACATCAAGCTGTCACAGACCAGTAACGTGGATAAAGAGGAGGAAGCTGTAAGTTAAGCTGTTGTGGTTACTGTGGGGTCTTCAGTATTGAGGCTTCCACTAATAAGACTGATTCTCGGACCTCTCGGGGGCCAAAGCTGGGTGATTGGGTCATGTATTTCTCTGGTTTATAGATTAGAGTCAACAAATCGTTGCCAACTTTAGGTCCTTGCCCCGGGGCCTGCGAGCAGCGCTCGGCAGAGCGGGGAGCAGCACCGCGACTGCCTCGGCACCGGGTGTCTGCATTACCGGAGAGGCATGAGGGAACTTGCGGCATTCACTGCGGTCTAACCTGGCTGGTGGTTTTCCAGGTGACAATAGAGATGAATGAGCCAGTCCAACTGACCTTTGCTCTGAGGTACCTCAACTTTTTCACCAAAGCCACTCCCCTGTCACCCACAGTAACGCTCAGCATGTCTGCGGATGTCCCGCT
This sequence comes from Pluvialis apricaria, assembly GCA_017639485.1. Lineage (NCBI taxonomy): Eukaryota > Metazoa > Chordata > Aves > Charadriiformes > Charadriidae > Pluvialis > Pluvialis apricaria. The sequence continues at coordinate 6,151,531 of CM030030.1, forward strand.
CGGTGAGTAGCAGCAGCTCTCCTTGAAAACGCCCTGGGAGAACGCTGCCACCTTAGAACCGCCTTAAGAACTCCTGATAGAATGGCTTTTCTCAAGCACCTTCTGAATGCTGGGTGTTTTTCTTTCTCTTTCCCAGTTGTGGAGTACAAGATTGCTGATATGGGACACTTAAAATACTACCTGGCTCCGAAGATTGAAGACCAACAAGATGGCTCTTAATTGGAGTGGGACTGAGGGGGAGATGTGGTCGGCCCTTGGGAGAGGACAGCTGGTTTGCAGAGGGGAATGGTGGTGTCAGCAGTTTCAGTGCACCGGAGCATCGTCTCGGCACTGTTAGGCGCGTTCTGTAGATATATTTGTAAATATTTTTTCAACTTACTATTTTACTGTACCGATGTCATTGGAGATGGGAAATTCTGCTTTTTTTTCTAGTCTATTCCTGTACTTCCAATAATCTCTTAGATGCTGTCTTAGGGTGAAATATGTTACTCCTCTCGCCTTAAGGTGAAATATGTTACTCCTCTCGCCTCGTGTTAGTGAAGGGGCTCAATATTTAACGTGCATAAAGACGATGTTTCCTGGAGTTTCACCTGTGGACCTGTAGCTCGCTGGGGTTGCTGTTCAATTATGCCATGGGTTTACTTGACCTTAACTCATTCATTTATTTTTTTGAAGCTGATATTCTAACTGAAACTTGGAAAATGGAAATAAAGAATGTAATTTGATGGGTTTGATCCTGTTTAAATGTGGTTGGGGTGAATCAAAGCTTTGTGGCGCTGTGCTAACGCACCCCAGCTGCTTTTTCAAAGGAACTGCCGACAGGGGAGCTCGTGCTTTCTCGCTTCTGCGAGGAGGGTTGAGGTGTGTTGAAATGGAGGGGTGTGGTTACGCTGGGAAGAACTAATGGTTCTGCGATGCTGTTTCCTGTCAGCAGAGGAGGTTTGTGAAACAGGTTTCCTTTTAACATGCCTTTGCTTTGGCCGATGCCAGCGCTGCCTCCAGCGGGGCCTCTTCCCGTCGCTCTCGCCGGAGGCAGAGCTGGGGGCACGGGCTGCCGCGGCGCTGGGACTGGAAGTTCCTTGGGCTGAGGGGGAGCTCTGAGCCCCCCTGGGTTTTCGGCTCTGCAGTTCCTGGGTTACTGATGTTAGGCTGCTCCCCACCGGGCCCCTGTGTGTCACGTTCATTGGGTGCCTCTGTCCCACACCTCTGACACGCGCTGTGCGCTCACCTGAGCCACCGGCAATTCCTCTCTTAAACGAGGGTGTTTGTGATCGTCTTCATGTTGTTGGTGAAGATAAAAGTTTTACGGCATGTTTCACCCTGAAGGTTTGATCATGAAAAATAGGATTTGAAAACAGTTTCAGGCAGCTACTGTTTTTTTTTCACTCGCTTTTACTGTACGGCTGCCAGCTGGCCGTAAATCCGTTTGGGATCCGAGTGACTCCGCTTGGTCACGAATGAAGAAACACTGAACCGGGACTCGGTCAGGGCGGTAAGTGGCACTGACGGGCTCTGGAGCGCTGCGGGTGTTTGAGTTTTCCAGGGGGCTGCTGGGCGCTTCCCGCCGGGCGACACCGCAAGAGTATCTCGAGCACGAACTGCCTGCGAGCTTGGCACTGGGAAAACGCCCGACAGGCGAAGCAGGAGAGTCTCACAAGGTGGCAGCACCGATTAAGAAACAAATTCTGCTGTGTCAGAATGATTGGGCTGCTGGCCTGGCAGAAACTCCCTGCTTGGAGCTGGGGCACAGCGTTTCTTAAAAGCCCCTGCCCTTACTCTGCATCGCCAGGAGCATTTCTTTACTCCTGGAGATGGTTTAGACGGTGGTTTTCCTGGGCTGCCATGCAGGTCGCTCCCTGCGTGGTTTTCCACCCCCGTATTGGGCTGTCTCTCCTCTCTCGTACCCCATTTATTCTGTTGAAGTGTCTTTGAAATCGGCCCCATCTCGACAGCAAGATCCGTGGCTGTGTGCAGTTCTGCGCTCCCCGGGTCAGGAAGGACAGGGAACTGCTGGAGAGGGCCCAGCAAAGAGCTACAAAGATGATGAGGGGATTGGAGCATCTTCCTTATGAGGAAAGGCTGAGGGCCTTGGGGCTTTTAGTCTGGAGAAGAGAAGACTGAGGGGGATCTTATCAATGCTTATAAATCCTCAAAGGGAGGGTGCCAGGGGGATGGGAACAGTCTTTTTCCAGCGGTGCCCGGGGACAGGACAAGAGGGAACGGGCACAAACCTGACCATAGGCAGTTCCATCTCAACCTGAGGAGGGACTTCTTCCCTGTGCGGGTGGCAGAGCAGTGGCACAGCTGCCCAGAGAGGGGGGGGGAGTCTCCCACTCTGGAGCCATCCCAAACCCGCCTGGACGCTGTCCTGTGCCACTGCTGGAGGGGACCCTGCTCTGGTGGGGGGTGGGACTGGGGGAGCTCCAGAGGGCCCTTCTGACCCTGACTGCTCTGGGGTTCTGTGACTTTGGCTGCCCGAGAGTTTTTCAGCAATTGCTGAGTTACTGCCCAGAAGTGGGGGGTACTTTCGATAACGGGGATGTAGGGGATCCGCTGCTCGGGCGGAGTGGCCGCGGTGGTACCCAGCTGTCCCACGAGCTCATGTGCTTCCGCAAAGAACGCGGATTCCGGATGCTGAAGTAGCGCAGGGTTCTGCGTTTCAGTGACGGGTGGATTCTGGGCTCACAATGGAAGCAACTTCTTTTTGCTGCAACCTCCTGCTGTCGTGGGGATTACCAAACCCATAGTTGTGCTTTTCTACTTGTAAACACACTAGAAATAAGCCAAGTTGCTTATTTTTGTAGCTGTAATGACCAAATTGAGTAGCCTCATGTTGTAAGAAACATCCTTTAATGTAAGTATTTACGCACTTGTGTTTTGACTTAGGCACTGTCTGCTTCCTGGAGAAATCCCTAAAGAAGTGGAATGTTTACTTTCCTGTTGCCATACCCAAATACTTCAATTAAGATGTTCCTTTTAAAAAATAAAAAAAGAAAAACCCCAAATCAAAAAGCAACAAGCTGGGGAGGCTTAGGAAATGCTGTGTGTGTGTTTCTCCATGTTTGAGGGAGTAAACTAGAAGTTTATATATTTAGACTTTCTTACCAAGGAGAAAAGGAATAAGAAAGGGGGCGGGAGAATCCTTTGAAGGCGATGAGGCTTTTCAGGCTCTAAATGCAGTTTTATTCAGCCGTGGGAGGGGGAACCGGGGCCCCTCCTGCGCTTTCCCCTGGAGCAGGTGGCAGAGGATCCCAGCTGTGTTCCAGCCGATGTGTTGATGTTGTTCCGTGTGCCAGAAATCATTTTCTGGCTGTGGCTCCTCTGTCGCACACTGAGCCCTAATGGAGGTTTAGTTAGGTCCAGACTGTCCTTTAGAAAAAGGTATGTGTAGGAGTGATGTGTGTGACACGCTGCTTCATAAACCACCCAAAGTGACAGATCCGCTCCGGTGGGTTGGGCGGGACGCGGGCCCGGGTGAGGGGGACGTGGGCCCGGGTGAGGGGGACGTGGGCCCGGGTGGGGGACGCGGGCCCGGGTGAGGGGGACGCGGGCCCGGGTGAGGGACGTGGGCCCGGGTGAGGGGGACGGGGGCCCGGGTGAGGGGGGACGGGGGCCCGGGTGAGGGACGGGGGCCCGGGTGAGGGGGACGCGGGCCCGGGTGAGGGGGACGCGGGCCCGGGTGAGGGACGCGGGCCCGGGTGAGGGGGATGTGGGCCCGGGTGAGGGGGACGCGGGCCCGGGTGAGGGACGCGGGCCCGGGTGAGGGGGACGCGGGCCCGGGGGAGGGGGACGTGGGCCCCGGTGAGGGACGCGGGCCCGGGTGAGGGGGACGCGGGCCCGGGTGAGGGACGCGGGCCCGGGTGAGGGGGACGTGGGCCCGGGTGAGGGGGACGCGGGCCCGGGTGAGGGGGACGCGGGCCCGGGTGAGGGACGCGGGCCCGGGTGAGGGGGGACGCGGGCCCGGGTGAGGGACGCGGGCCCGGGTGAGGGGGACGCGGGCCCGGGTGAGGGACGCGGGCCCGGGTGAGGGACACGGGCCCGGGTGAGGGGGACGCGGGCCCGGGTGAGGGACGCGGGCCCGGGTGGGGGACGCGGGCCCGGGTGAGGGGGACGCGGGCCCCGGTGAGGGGGGACGCGGGCCCCGGTGAGGGGGACGCGGGCCCGGGTGAGGGGGGGCGCGGGCCCGGGTGAGGGGGGCGCGGGCCCGGGTGAGGGGGACGCGGGCCCGGGTGAGGGGGACGCGGGCCCGGGTGAGGGGGACGCGGGCCCGGGTGAGGGACGCGGGCCCGGGTGAGGGGGACGCGGGCCCGGGTGAGGGGGACGAGGCCCGCGCCGGCCCTGCCCGAGGACGCGGTGATTCCAGCCGCCCGGCGGCAGCGTGAGGCTGAACATCCCCCAGCGGCGCTGAGCCGGCGAGAGCCGCCGGCCATAACCTGGAAGGAAACGACCGTCATCGGGATTAAACTTCCTGGGTGGTTCCGCAGCGCGGAAGAGACGCGGCGGTGGGAGAGATGGGTCTGACCGAGAGCGCGGGCAGCAGGTACCCGGCCTCGGGTGCGCTCGGGGCCGGCGGGCTTTGCGGCCGGGGGAGCTCCGGGCACGGTGGGCGGCAGAGACACCGTGGCGGGTCCCCAGGAGCGGCCGGGTGGCTTTGGCGCGGTAGGGGCGAGGTTTGAGCTCCCGAGAGGGCGCATCCCCGCTCCTTCTTTACCGCTGCTGCTGGGCGGGAAACCCCACTGCTTCTGCTGAGCGGCTGAGCGGGATTTTGGCGTGAAGCGCCGCGTTTGCTGTGAGGTTCCCCCGGTGAGGCTGCGCTCCGCCCGGCAGTCTCTCCCCGGGCACCGCGTGTTCTGTTTAAAACGCGACCGTAGCGCATCGTATCGCAAAAATTTGAATTACGAGCGTGATTCGCTGTTTCTTTGCCCCTCAAAGAGCTTGTTTCGCATCTTGGACCCATGTGAGTGAAGCTTAGTTGCACTTGAACCCGGCCCTTAAGCACGAGGTCTGAGTATATATATATTTTTTTTTTAAAACTTGTAATTAACAGCCCCTTTCTCGTTGCTGAGGAGAAGCAGGCAAATTTATGCACGTATAAATTGGAAATAATCCCCAGGAAGCCCCTAGGAGCAGCCTGGTAAATGACGGGGCGGTCGGTAAGAAGTCCCTGTGGTACTTGGGAGGACGATGGGGCAGTCAGGATCTGGCACGCTTCGGAGGCGCTGATTTCTTTGGGCTTCTTCCCCTCCTGCACATCTCCCCCCGGGCATGGGGGAGGCCTCGGGGGTGTTTGAAAAACGGGTGTAAGGAGCTGAGGGTGTGCGTGTCACCACCTGTGGGTGGGTGAGATTTCCAGTACCGATGGGGCCAGGAATAATGTTGTGTCTGTGCTTGGCTTTTGCTACAAAAAAAAAAAGGAAAAATTTTAAGTTAAAGGTAAAACTGAGGGGTGGGGGGTGGGTTAATATTGGAGGGTGTTGTTGGTTTTTTTTTAGAAAAACCAAATTGACTGCAGGAGGAACAACCCTGATGGCAGGGGAATGTGCCAGCAACAAGCAAGAGGGAGGGAAAGGATTTCAGTTCAAGTGGAGACTAAATATATTGAGGAGCTGTTATTACCCGAGATGCCAAACAGCGTTATGGAAAAAGCGTCTTTGTCCCTTCCTGTTGGAGCGGAGGGGATATGCGCTTTTGTTTGATTTATTCCGTACTTTCTCAGAAAATGAAAAAGCTCTTGAAGTTTGAGCGGGGGGGAGCCCATTTTCTGCCTGGTTTCTGGGAATCGTAGCCCGGGGCTGTGGGTGCGCAGGCACCGAACGCGTAGGTCCTGCTGGGAGTTCTCCGGCCCCGGTCAGTGGCTCCGCGGCGAGTCGGGGCCGTGTTGGCAGGACGGAGCCAGGCTTCGGCTCCGGGCAAGTTGGGCTCCGAGGCGGAGAAGGATGCTGGCTCTGTCCCTCTCCCTGGCACTGGCGCTGCTGGCAGTGAAACTGCAGAGCTCGACCTCACGGCGCGGTGAAATCACAGGGTACGGCTCTGGCGTAACTAAATAAAGCGCAAGCCCGAACGCTGCCTCCCTCGCAGCTACGCACACAAGTGACCTATGGTTTTTAGCTCCTTGCTGGTGTTTGGGTTACCTCACCTGCTCACCACTCCGTCCCCTTGTCACGCTCCCTCTGAGTCACGACTCGAGCTGTCTCGGGAATGACAGCTCCGTGTCCTTCTAGTTTCCAGTGGGTTTTGTTTGGTTTTTTTTCAGGTTTGGTTTTTTTTTTTCAAAATGGATCTGTTGCAAAATATCCGGCTGGTTGAAAAGCTGCTTTGTTTCGTTCTGGTTTGAGTTTATTTGCTAGTGTCCCTGTTTAGAAATAGCTGGACCTCAGACACGTCCCTGCTGGGAGTGCGATCTCCTTGCGAAATGCAAGCTGGTTTATACATTGCAGCGTTGCTATTACGATGGAATTTCTATCTTGTTTGAAACACAAGTTCTACCTCAGTTTGACTTTGCTTTCAAATATTGGCAGACCCCGTTGCGTCTACATTCGTGCTTTTGTAGTTTAGGCTGAAATACAAAGCTTTGTTTGAAAAGATTTAACTTTAAAAAAAGAACAAAGATGCCTCTGGGTTAGTACAGCCTTGACACTTTTGTTTCTCTTAAGAAACTTGACCTGTGTGTCTCAGTCTCTATCATCCAGTTTGCTCTGATTTTTTTTTTTTATTTTATTTTATTTTGCTGTTCTTTGTTTTTCAGGTTCTAGCTGATGCGCAGGCTTCCTTGTAATGATGCCGTCCCGAACCAATCTGACCGCTGGGATTCCCAGTAGCAAAGTCAAATATTCCAAGCTCTCCAGCACTGATGATGGCTATATCGACCTGCAGGTAAAAAGCGGGGAAGAAAATCTCTTTCTGCTGCTGCTCTGACCGTGAACTCCTAAGAGAGGCTGCTGTAGCTTTGCGGGCGCACGGGAGGCTGCTTTTGTGCGCATCTCCAGCAGAGCGGCCTCAGCTCAGAGAGGTACGAAGCTTGCCGCAACCCACCGCTGCAGCCCTTCTCCTCCACAAAACCCACAGAGCTTAAACGAGCAATCTTCTTCCCAGTTAATAGGGTCAGGTGCGTTTCTTTGGAGGGAGGTGACAGTGAGAGCAGGTCTGGAAGCAGTGGGTGTCAAGGGTGGCTCAGCGGGGGCTCTGCGGGCAGGGCGCCTTGCCGAAGGGCTGTTACGGAGCAAAGCTGCTCCAGCAGTTTGTCCCGTGTCGTCTGTGCCAGCAGTGGGATCCGCATCTCTGCCGCGGTGAGAGGGGAACTGCGCTGAGTTAAGCTCTTTATCGGTTGTTTTTTTTCCATCCAGTTCAAGAAGAGCCCACCAAAAATCCCCTACAAGGCAATCGCGCTGGCTGTCGTGCTCTTCATGATCGGGACCTTCCTCATTATCATCGGAGCCCTCCTCTTGGCAGGATACATTAGCAAAGGCGTAAGTGGTTTGATTACGCTTCGGTTACGGGTTTTGGCATTGCTCCGTTCCTCAAAGCCTGCCACGACCCGTCGTGGTCAGTATAGAAATGCAGAGCACGAGGCCCGTAAGCGAGGCAGGAGTCCGCCCTGCTGCTGTTTGCCGACAGCCCGTGTTCGCTGGCGGCAGAGCCCGCGGGTGTCTGTAGTGAGCACGTCTGGAGCAGGGTCAAAGCGGGACTGGAGATCTGCCAGCGGGGGCTGAGTTTCTCCGTCCCACCTCGGGTACAGTTTCCTTTCAGCGCTGCGTCCCCGCAGAGGTCAGCTTGCTGTCCTGGAAAACCCTCACGCTGGGACCATCGCCCTTCTAGTGAAGGTCTTCTGGTGCCTTCTGTAGGAGATATCAGACTGCCATATAGGACACAGCACCACTTTTCCCATCTCTCTGCATATTTGATCCATGGAAAGGGGATCTGTTCGTAGCTGAGTCGGTGCTCCCCTATGGCACGCTTCTCCTTTTACCCGCTGCCATATGGAATTGCTTCACAGTTGGCAGCTGCTACTTATCGCTGTGGAAACAGCAGTTTTTGACTGTATCGGAGGCTGTCCAGGCACGGGTAGGAGAGCTCGGCCTCAGCCCAGCGTGGCTGGCGGTTCCGCAGTGTGATTAGTGCGAGCAGGAGCCGCCCCTCCGATCCGAAGGAGAAGTTCAGTTGAGGGTTTGCTGTAGTGAGGAGGAGATGCCAGGGAGAGGATTTAGAGCTCAGCCTGAAGCAAACGGAGATATTTCTGATTTAAGATGAATTTTTACTTTTTGTCAGCTAGCCAGGCCTCAGGGATGAGTAGTTGAGGCTGGACTTAAGAAAAAGGAAAAAAAAAACCCAATCCCTGCAGCTGTCTCCTTACTGCCCTTGCACCTCTCTCCTCTGCAGGGAGCGGACCGGGCTATCCCCGTGCTCATCATCGGGATCCTGGTGTTTCTCCCCGGCTTCTACCACCTGCGCATCGCGTACTACGCTTCCAAAGGCTACCGGGGCTATTCCTACGACGATATCCCAGATTTCGATGATTGAACAATGTATTTAATTGCATTATAATTAGGTTGGCGGCGAGAGCTGTGAGTTAACGCTGGGTATCAGAGGGGCCCTGTAGGATTGTAGATGAAGCGTTAGCAGTCAGGAGATGCCGGTTCCCGGTTTTGAGGTGTTGCAGGTGGTTCAGCGGGGGGCGGGGGGGGGGAGTGGGGGGGCATTGAACATAGAATTGACCAAAAAGATTGCAATATTAGGTGGGAAGAACGTGTGATTTATTGTATTTTTCCTCTTTTGGTTACATAATGCTGGTTGCTTGTAAGAAGTTCTTCTTGGGCAAGGCAATTCTAGCAATTATCCAAAAATAGAGAAGGCAGTTTGAGCAGCAAAGATACTTGTTTTTTCTAACTGATTTATAGAATTTTAGTTTTCAGTATGATTGTGGTTGTCGTCAGGTTTACCTTTGCAGACAAACACCACAGTTGAATTCTCCTTTTGCTTTCTGTCCATCAGAAATGCTTCCAATCTCCTTGTCCTGTGCTTGCCCGGAGTGAGGAAGGTCAGATGCGTATGAGAGGGGGGGGAAACTGCGCTTGCATGAAATAATCCACACGTAGTGCATTCGCTGCACAGCTCGTCTTGTCAGCCTGACCAAGCTTATTTACTCAGCAAACACGTTCTTCGGAAGCAAGCTGTTTCCCACGCCACTGTTACTTTTGGCAAAATCCACTTATCCTTTAAAAGGACTATTGTTGGGGTTTGCTTATTATTTTAAACAAACTGAGTGGATACAGGGAGAAGAATTGGAATCCGGACCAGGACTCAAGTGTTTAAATACCAAAAATCTTGGGTTTGACTAGCGTGGATGTTGGAGACACTTGAATTCCATATGTCTGTATATTTGGAATCATTTTGTCCTTGTCTAGATAATATGCTGTGCATAACTTCCTAGACCAGTCAAAAGGAAATCTCTGTATAGCTTGTACCGAATAAATCCCGTTTGTATCGTTTTGCTCGCTTCAGTGATGCGTTATTCAGGGAAAACAGATTGGTAGCTCCGTTTTATGTAAGGTAAAAACTGTCTTGTCTCCTGAAGCGGGAATGAACTCGGGGTCCTGGAGGACAAGTTTGTGACACGTAGCGCTGCAAGTACATGTATTTAATAGGAATAAACTTCACTGTATTCTGTGTACAAATCATAAGTTTGTCTCTTTTCGCATTCACAGATCTCAGCGTGCGCTAAAGACTGTTCTGGTCAACCAGATTAAGGCTTTAGCTGAATCTGCTGTTGCCTCCTGCTCCCAATGGCTACCGTAGCCACAGCGATCAGCGTTAGGCTGTGCTGAGCCAGCAGCTTTACAACAGCTCCATCTGCGCCCGGGCGCCGTGGCTGGCTTTGGGGCAGGGCTGGGGACCTGGGATTACCCTCCGGAGTGCCGCAATCCAGAGCGCCCCGGGTGTGACAGGAAAACGTGCTGCTTCCGAAGGTCAGCATTGGCTTTTTGAACCTCACGCGCAGCCTTTATTAAGCGTGCAAAGACCCCAGCCTTCTAATTGCTTTGTTTCAGGGTCCAAATACCCGGTTCCCTTTGTGCAGTGTAAGGGGAGCAGGGTCTGTTTGGATGCGGCTTGCAGGCTGGTGCAGGTACTCCAGAACTGCCAGGCGTGACGGTTTCTGAAAGGAAGCGGGGCAGGTATCGCCGTTAGTGCAGAGCAGGTCCATGGAGGCGCTGAGACGAGATCAGCACTGGATGAACGCCTCGCTCTGAAAGCACTCTTAAAATTGCCTTTTTTTCCTCCTCCAATGTTCTAGATTGAACCCGAAGCCTGAGCCAAGATCTTTTATAGAATCATAGAATGGTTTAGGTTGGAAGGGACCTTGAAGACCCCCCAGTGCCACCCCCTGCCCTGGGCAGGGACCCCTCCCACCAGCCCAGGGTGCTCCCAGCCCCGTCCAACCCGGCCTTGAACACCTCCAGGGATGGGGCAGCCACAGCTTCTCGGGGCAGCCTGCGCCAGGGGCTCACCACCCGCACAGTCAACAATTTCTTCCTGATATCTAATCTAAATCTACCTTCTTCCAGTGTGAAGCCATTCCCCCTCATCCTATCACTCCATGCCCTTGGAAAAAGTCCCCCCCCCCCCCCCCAGCTCTCCTGGAGCCCCTTTAGGCACTGGAAGGGGCTCTGAGGTCTCCGCGGAGCCTTCTCTTCTCCAGGCTGAACACCCCTACCTCTCCCCGCCTGTCCTCCCCGCAGAGGGGCTCCAGCCCTTGGATCATCCTCGTGGCCTTCTCTGGCCCCGTTCCAACAGGTCCATGTCCTTCTTATAATGGGGGCTCCAGAGCTGGAGGCAGTACTCCAGGTGGGGTTCCCCAGAGCGCAGCAGAGGGGCACAATCCCCCCCCTCGCCCCGCTGGCCACGCTGCTGGGGATGCAGCCCAGGACACAGTGGCTGCCTGGGCTGTGATCGCACATTACCGGCTCATGTTTTTTAACTTGCATCTCTTCCCTCGTTTGACTTTAACTGGTTTGCGTGTGCCCCAGTGTTGCCCTCTGAGGAAGAACTGGTTGAATTTGGGATCTCCCTTTCCGTCTCTGGAGGCAACGACTGTGCACGTTCCCTCCTGCTCTGCTGCGTCACGCCGGCCCTCGCCCGTCTCACGCTCCTGACGCTGCCGGGGCCCGTGGCAGCCCGGCTTCCCAGATGTTGTCACGTACCGCTTGGCAGCAGCTGAAATGTGTCCATTAAAGCGGGGTCTGGCCGGGAGAGTGGCTGCTGACGCAAAGCCATGAATCAGCCTCTGTTCGGGGATAAGAATGTGGGTTTGTTTGGGTTTGGGGAAAGGGGAGAGGAAGTGGAAAGGGAAGTTTGGACGCAAAAAGAAAAAGGGGAGGGAGAAGATGCTTTTGAGTGGGACTGATAAGATGCAGAATGTTGGGAAGAGGGATAAGTAAATGTAGGGGACAGGAGAAAAACATGCTGACCTTTCTGGAGGAAAGGCAATTAATCTATTTCTTAATTGGCAGAAGCAAAGCCCTCAGGCAGCACCATGTATTAAATAAGAACGGTCCCTGCCCTAATGCTCACAGGGCTGTCTGCGTGAGGGATGGCCACAGGGAAATTTTCTTCTCTACAGGGATTGCTTTACATTTAACTTGGAAAAAATGGGACACGTCTGGAAAAATAAAAAGGTATGTTGACCACTGGAGAAACATAGATCCAGACAACTGTATTCTTCGAGTTGACATATTGCATTCTAAGTGTGGTTTTCCCTCTGGAGTGTGTAAGTTTCTAGATGCTCGTGTCTATTAATTGTCTAGCTGTAGTGTAGCTAATAGCCAGGGCTCAATTTTCTCTTGCAAGATAGCGTGAGTTTACATTTATTTCAAGAGACTGGAAAATTTTACGGCAAACGTTTTGTTTCTCTGAGCCGGGTCCATACTGTGGCAGTGGTGCTGCTCTGGTGTAGGTTTGACTGTAATCGGTGCTGTCAGCTCTTTTATTTGTTAAAACATTACATAAGGATGAAGCTTTCCTCCCAAATGGGGGCTGTTTTATCGGTGCCTCTGTGCTGATACATTTACCAACAGGATCTTTTTAATTTTCCTCCTGCTCCTGCCACACCGTGGACCCGTGTGTGTGATTTGCAGGGCTGGCTCGGCTCCTCTGCAGCCTTCCAGGAGCTCCCCGACTGCGCAGCTGTAGCCGTCCCTTGACCCCGCTGCCAGATGCTGCTGCCAAACCCTGCAGTTAATGGCTCTGCTGCTCAGTTCCCCGTCTGTCAAACCATGGGGGTTGCGGGTTTGGGGAGAGCTGACTCGCTACGGCGATGAGGGCAGTCGGAAAACGCCTGTGAAGATGTTTCTGGTTCTAGAGCCGGGCTTGAATGACAAATAAGGCAGTGGCCAAACACCGGTGGATGAGGGTAATACTGAATAGCTGTTCCCTTTACTGAGCATCATCCATTCTGGGCACTCGGCACGGCAGCTGTCTCGGAGGAAAAAATAGTCGGCATTTATATAGCTCCATGGGGTATTATTATGCACAGAATCTCTGGAGAAAGAACGGATGCCCAGATCTTCGGCGTTTCTCTAGTTTGTGAGGGCTTGAATTCACGTGTCCTCAGTGATGTTCTTCTGTTGCTGTCGTATGGCGTATTTATACGATTATGCACTTCATTTAATACCACATTCGGAAATGTGATTGCAGAGTCCTCTGGCCTGAGCTACCAGTGGTCCCAGAGAAGTTCCCCCCCTATGTATTATTTATAAAAGCAAAGACTCATTTTGAGTAAATATCTTGATTTTTTTTTTTTTTTTTTTTTGACTGTCTGGAGTGAACAGCGCCAATGAAAGTTCCTGAGCACCGTCACATCAGATGAAACTTCCCTTATGTAGACAAGCTGTTTGAAATGTTTAGGTGAATAAACCAGGGGGGAACAAACAAGGTAGCAGTGGAGACAGTCTTGGGTAGCTGCAGACATTAACTACATGCCCTGGCAACTCACGCTCGATCCAAAATGGCTCTTTCTCTGCTCCTTGTTGGCAGTGGCTCATTGTTAATAGCATATTGTGCTCCCCGAGGCAGAACAGGACCTGTTCCTCTCCTCTCCAGGAGGCCCCTCACCACTGTTGGTGGTGCAAATGCCACCAGCTGGGAGAGAGATGGCACCAGTGGCTCCTGGCTCAAAGATGCCACGTGTAACTAATTTTCTACCACTTCCCACAGCCAGTTTCCCTTGAGAAGGGAAGTCAGGCAGCAAACTCGTACCAAGTGGTGACATTCAAGGAGTCAACCTGCCGCCCACAGGCCAGCTGAGGGAGCTCAGCGGGCTTCCAGGAGAGGCTTCGCACCCAGAGACACTGCTAAAAGCATCGCAAGGGTCTCTGCTGGGTCAGGCACTGGATAAGGCTGGGGAAACCGAGGGTTTATAGCAAGTACGGCATCCAATGCTGCATCTCCAAGGTGCCTGTGCCCCTGTGGAGAGAGCCTATGGAGGGATGCCCGCCTGAAAGGGGTGCGCTCTGTCCCACGGCAAAAATAGGAGATGGAGATAAACTCAGCAGTGGAAAGGAGCAATAGGAAAAGCCAGAATTATCCAAAGTGTTGTGCAAACGGTTCTAATAAACGCTTGAAGAGGCAGAAATTGTGCTTCTGTAGGTTGCTTGACGCGATGGGAGCTGTGAGGAATTTCACCAGCCTGGAGACTGTGAGCCTCGCGTCCAAGTGAAGCCACAGTCCTGAAGGGTTTATCGCCCCATCCCTGGCTCTCAACTCTTTGTTTTTATGGCTTGTGGAGCCAGCAATGTTGTGTTCCTTACAGGCTTATGATTTTGCATCTCTCCATACCAGGAGCCTTGTAAAGAGGCATCATTTCCTCTGCAGGGAAGCAGCTACAGGCTCTCCAGTCCCATCCTGGAAAAGGGGGTGTAAGTAGTCCAGGCAGCAACTTGACTCGTGCTCTATATGGGTTTTGGCATCACGGCTGATCCTTCTCTCTGAGATTCTCCATGTGCTCGTGCTGGCGGGGGTTTGTGGGATGGGGAGAAGAGCAAGGCCCATCGCTGGTCCCGCGGTGATGTAGCAAGAAGAAACTTGAGTTTCTAACTCCTTGTTTGTCTTTTCTCAGCAGTGATTTGTATTTCTTCTTACTCTTTTGATCACCTCATCCTGTAGGCCTGGCTGGATGTTCTACCGTTTGTCCGCAGAGCAGGGTGGTTGTGAGGAGGCTGGGCTGGGCAGCGGGTTACTGAGCTTAGTCCTGAAAAATATTTTAGTAGAAGTTGTGTGAAACATCTGCGGAGATGAGGGGGAGAGATTTTGATGACTCAGAGCACGCTGGATATGACCCCCGTGCTATAAATATAGCCTTAAAAAAAAAAAGCTTTGTTTGAACAAACAGCACAATCTGCAAGAGCATCTCTCGTGCTTTCCTGGTACCAATCACACAGGAACACTTAGACCAGCCCCTGCAGTCGGGGTTTGCTTGCTTTCTGTCGACTCCAATTAGCCAAATTCAGCAACATTTGCCACTGAGAGGCTCAGTGCTATGCTGCTACTCTTACAGCAATATGGATTTTGCTTAGCATAAAAGACAACGTAAAAACCCTGCAGGGCAGGAAGAAATGACTCGGCACAAGAGTTCTGTCCCTTCTAATCACATTTGTGCTACGCTCCGCTTACGCCGTGGTCTAAACGAGTTTCTCCATGCTCTCTCTACACTCCTCCCCCTCATGCCTAGTCCTTAAAAGTCCCAAGCATCAGCTCATTCATACAACCGCCCCTCACATCTTCTGCCTCTCCCTAAGCCACCCCTTCAGCCTTCTCCTGGCCCTTCCCTTGGGGTGTTTGTCCTGCACTTCCCAGCAAGATCTCTACCTGCAAAGCACCTCCAGGATCCTTGGCTGATTCCGCCTTTCCGCTTGGCACTTTCCTCATCACTGTCCTCTGGAGGTGCAGCTCATCAGTTCAGGGGGTAAGTGCAAATTACCCGGCCCTCAGATCTCTCTGGCCTCCCACCCGCTAGCAGAGACCTTTGGTTTGTCTCTTCCAGCTCGGGGAAGTCGGCAATCCTGTCCTTGTTTTCTGTTGTCTCTTCCTGGTGAAATGTTCTCTGCCTTTTTCCTGGGGCTCTGCGTTCAGCCCAGCTATACTTCCATGCTGCAAGGCCACCAGCATTGTTACAGAGTTGTAGAATGGTTTGGGTTGGAAGGGAGCTTAAAGACCAAGTTCCACCCCCTGCCCTGGGCAGGGACACCTCCCACCAGCCCAGGGGGCTCCCAGCCCCGTCCAACCCGGCCTTGAACACCTCCAGGGATGGGGCAGACACAGCTTCTCGGGGCAATTTGTTCCAGTGTCTCACCACCCTCATAGCAAAAAAAAAAATTCCTAATATCTATTCTAAATCTCCCCTCTTTTGGTGTTCTGCGCTCCGCGTGTGAAATATGAATGTGCACATTCACAGGGCTTCCCTTCTCCTTCCGTAACACACAAGCAGCTTGAGGTTTGTCGGAATGCTGGATTTAACTAAAAATAGTCCAGACAGTTCAGTGGGTCATGACAGATTCCTCCCTCCCAAGAGAATTGGCTTTGTTCTGAGATGGAGCCAAGGGTCAAGGGAAAAAAAAAATCTTGGGAAAAAAGCTTAATTGTGGATTAAAAATGATTGTTTCCAAATGATTTTATTGACTGTTTTGCTTCTGCAGGCTCAGGCAGGCTTTGGTTTGTGCTGGTTGGGTACTTGTCACCTTGAGGCCTTTCCTTCCGTGCTTTCACCCACGGCTAGCAAGGCGTTAAGAAACTTCTTTTAGGTGGAAGTAAGGCAATTAATAGGAGGTCTTTCTCGTGGCCTGCATGGACAGACCTTACTTGTGACAAGAATCAGGAAGCGAGTGTTTCCTTCCTCCGCACTGCCCTTCTGTTGGATACTGAGCTATGATGCTGTCCTCCACCTCTGGAGCAGCGCAGAGGCTGGAGCTTGCCGCCCTGACAGTAACACAGACCTGTGAGTTTCATACGGAGCTCTTCCAGTCCCGCTCCAACTGCAGTCAGGAATAAAATGGCCATGAATCTTCTTTGAGAGGGCTCTTTCTCCTCCTGTGAAGCAGTTTTGGCACTGAAAGCCCAAGTTCTGTGGAGGAATCACCATTTCAGCCCGGGCTGTTAAAACAAAGGAAAAAAAAATCCACTAGTCACCACTAATTAACTTTATTTTGAAATATTTACTTGGACTGAAGTAGTAGCTGCTCTTAAGTCTTTAAAGGATTAGCTGCCTGCTAGTCTTTCATGCCTGCAACCATTTATTTAAGCTGTTGCTGCAAATCATGCTGTTAACCTGTCATGCAAGGTTTTAACCTTTCTTTCCTTGTCAGTGGGAAGTGCGTGGTACATATGGTCTTGCTGACGTGACGGTGGGAAGTTAATACATCCGCAGTCAGGTCTTCTGGGTTCTTTCCCCAGTTTCTGGAAGGAAGGGAGAGACAGAAAATGAGTAATAGTAATAATTGTCTACTTTAGGCTATTGCAAAGCCTAATGAGGGGCCGTAAGACGTTTAGGGAACATGAGACACTTACAAACGCATCCCACCCCCTGCCTCTGTGCTTTTCCATGTGCTGTTACCAGGGCAAATAATTCCTCTCCCTCCCGCTGACCTGTCAGATAAGATGCAGCATTTCCATTGCGCTCCATCCTGATGTTCGCTTGCACTTGTCACACCATGTTGCATCGTGTTTAACGCCAAGTGGTCAAACCAATCGACCAAAACCCAGCTGCCAGGGGAGGGTTGGCTCAAGCAAGAGCATCAGTTTCTGAGCTAAAAGCCATGTTTAGCAAAGGAAAAGTCTGGTGGATTCAGAAAGAATCCATGAAGAAAGTGGAGAGCTCACCTCAGCAAGGATTACCTCTTACTCTTATGCATGGAGTGTATTTAGTGTAGAAGGGAAAGATCTCAGGTCCTTAAACCTACAAATACTAACTAGCATCACCATATAATTTTCTAGCAGTTGTTTTCGCTAATATGTTAATAGAAAAAGTCTACCAGCTCCTATAATAATCATTTTTCTTGTTTCTCAACACTTACCAGTTCATGGCACAGCATGACTACTTCACTGCTATTTTGGGAGGTTCTTTTCCACACAAATGTCTTGTTTTCTCTGTATTTGATACTGCAGGTCAAGTGAATCCTCCCTGCGTTTTACTGCATGAGAACAGAGGCAGGATTCAAGAGGCATGGCCAGTTCAAATGTATGGCTAAAAATAGGCCAGTGGACGGTCTCCAACTGCAAATACAAAAAAATGTATTTGTAAAGGTTTCTCTTTGTTGGGTGACCGCATTTCAAATTGCTAAGAAGACACTTCAAAGTGCAACTTACAAACAGCTCGTATTTTAATCCTCCGTGTGAAACAAAGGAGACAATCTTTGACTCGCATCCGTAGTCGGCTGAGACGCTGAACGCTTGAAGCTGGCAGCCTGCTCTGCTCCCGGGAGTGTACGGTCCCTTCAGCAGGGTCAGCGCACCCGGATGCTGTCCCGGTCCCGTGCTCCCCCCCCCGTCAATGGGACATGGCCCCGGGTCTCAGGAGGGAGTTGAGGGCAGGCACAGATTCCTTCTCCCACCTCTGCTGTACATAGGGAAAATAATTTAACGGTGGCAAGATGGGCCAAAGCTTGCAAGAACACTTCAGTGACACTGTATCAGACTGTTTGGCATTAATTATGAGTAGCGGAGAGGTGGCACTTCAGGCAGGGAAGGAGTTAATAAAATAAAGGGCAATTTTCAGGGGGGAGAAGTTGGAGTTCATCGTTCCAGGCTCTGCTGTGGATTTCCTTTTTATCCTTTCATCTCTGAGTCTTGCCTCTCATCATAAAAGGAGCTGCTAGTTCTTCTCTCTGTTTTTATTTAGACTGCGAGTCCTTCAGGGCATGGACTGTACCTTAACCTGTGTGCAGCAGCACAGTGGGAAAGCTCTGTCGGTAGGGAACTATAAATAGTGAGCCTGCCCAGCCCTGTGGCATCCATGCTTGCTATAATTGCCTGGTTTGCACTCCTGTGACAAGCGTTAGTTCAGCTGTCAGGGAAAGAAGGAACTGAAAAGTATTGCCACAGACAGTTTCCAGCTCTCGATTTGCCCGTTGAGCTTCGGTTTAGGCCCAGTTCTCTCTCTCACCTCAGGGAGTTCTTTTTCTAGATGTGTTTCTAGCTGGTGTCTGCCCAGCGTGATTCGGACAGTGCCAGTTCAGAAGCAGCTTTGTAGAGGGCTTGTTGTGGTGCTGCCCGTTTCCATCTTTAACTCGTGCCTCTGCACCACGCTCACTTATTTTGTCTTTTGCCACTTGCTAGAGGAGGTTGATTCCGCAGCAATCATTTCCCTGTCATTCCTGACATCACTCTGTGGTTTTGTTGCTATATGCTCATGTGAGGAATTAAGTGAGTCATGGGGAGACAGTGGATGAAAGTAGTGACCACATCCAGGACCATCCTTCCTCCCTGAGCACACTGCGGATGTTCTTTCAGAATTATTTGCAAGTGGGTTCAAGCAATGAAAGGATAAAACGGGGATTCTCTCTGTCACTTATCTGCTGAGATATGAGTAAGCAACCACGAGGGTGCTGCTGCCTGTTCCTTGATACGCAAAGGACCTTCATTTGAACTCTCAGTGGAGGTGGCTTAAGAAAACCTGGTTTATTCCATGCTACAGAATTCCTCTAATGGACTTTAAAATTATTTTGTGCACCATGTCCACCCCGTTTTGGAAGTATTTTAAGTGGAAATAAGTTGCTCTGGTCCTGCCTATACACATCTGTCAACAGAAGCTGCCCTTTATTGCCACAGCTTTGAACAACAGCCACGCATGATCTTGACACAAGGTGGCAAAACCCAGCTTGTCTCCTGCTCGGAGCCCATCTCTCCAAATGACATAGGCTTCAGCTGACGGGCAGCTGCAAGCAAAACACCAGTGCGAATGTGCACCGGCAAAGCAAAAATGTCAGGAGCTGTCAGCCACGGGCTCGTGCAGTGCCTTTGCTGCTGCCACAACCGCTCAGAGTCAGGAGATGTGGCTCCAGCGATTCAGCAGTATTGGCAACTAGAACCTGGCAGGAAAAAAGAGAACAGAGAGGATAAATGCATGCTGCTTTCCTGGCCCCTCCTGCTCCCACTCTTCCCAAGATGGAAGGACTCTCCCTTGGCTAATTGCAGGGGCTGCGCTTTTGAAAGGAGGACTGGGAATGAACTCCAAGAGGTGACTAAGCCCATCTCCTCCTTCCTCTGCCAAATACGAGCCTCATCCTGACTCAGCAAGCTGACTCTCATCTATTCGGTACAGCCCCTGAGGTACCAGACATAACAGCATCAAGAAAATTAGCTTCTCATGCAAAGCGCAAGCTGTCCGGTTGAGTCAGTGTTACTGAAAGCGTTCTTTATCACTCCTCCTTCCCCGTATTCACGGGTAACATTTGGATGAATACACGTGGCCAATGCGCTCCGAGCAACCCTATGGCGAGAAGCGCAGCGACCTGTTCTGGGTTGTTTGTACCGTGCTGGCTGCCAGAATCTCATCTCCATTTACAAAATATTTTTGCATATGCAAAGGTGAAGGAAGGTCTCCTCTCTCCAAAAGCTACCAGAGGTAAAACCATCTTGTTACGAACAGCAGGGATCCAACAATTCTGCAACTATGCAGATTTTTTTTTCTCCTGCTCACCTATTGATTTATTACGTGCGTTCAGGCAGCTGTAACGTTGCAACCCCTGCTATTTATCTTTCTATATAGCAAGCACAGCAGTACATCTGCCTCTTGGATTGCTGACTGAAGCCTCAGTAATTTGAGTACTTGGACCAAAGTAGTCTGAGATCCTTGGACTAAAAGCCCTATTTGCTATTAAGAGCACTTTGCACTAATTAAACTTCATAAAATTCTTCTTGGGTCTTACTACCTCCGTTTTGCAGATGACAAAACTGAGGAGTTAGCTCGGATGACAGACCAGGAGTATGTCGTTCGGTTTTAGAGACAGTTCTTAGAAAGAAATCATTTTTTTTGCTAACTCTATTTCCTTATAACGTTTGGGGGAGGGGGAACAGCAATCAAGTCACGACTGGCCCCAAGATAAACTATAAATTTATGTAGGTCAAGGAACCTGAAGTGGTGTTTTCCGCTAGGTGGTGGTAGACAGCATTTTTTAAGAAGGGTTATTGGCTCTCGCTTTCTCTACCTTATAGAATCGAAACCCAGGGTCTGCCCAGCCCAGTGTTCTCTTCCCCTTACAGTTACTACTGCATATTCCAGGGGAAGAAGCAAAAACATCACTGCTGGTGAGTTGCTAAATGTTTTGCCTTTTCTTGGGGAGTTTTCTTTCACCTCCTAGGCAGCTCTTGAAATACCAGGGGGTTCATTTTTATTTTGTGTAATCCAGTGAGAGATATTCCTGTTATCCATATACATGTGTGCTGGGTTGTTCTTAACTAACTCCTGGACTCCATCTGGGGGATTCACATAAAATATTGTTAATCTGATGTGAGGCCAACTATTTTTTTTCCTTGTTTTACGTTGTTAATTAAAAAAAACTAAACAAAAAACACACCAAGGAAACAAGATAGGGAATAGGAAAAGAGCTGTGGATCCCAGACCCAAAACAATCATCCCTGGATATAACGCGATGTGAAGTTTTGATTTGGTCTTTTGGAGATCCTGTACTCGGTTCAATGATTCACGTCCCCATTGAGGCAATGCTTTGGTTTAAAATGGAAATTTGAGTAAACAAAAGAGATATCGGCCAGAAATATTTCAGCGTTTAAATTTATGCCAGTAACGTACATGCTGCATCTCAAGAAAACCCTGACCTTCTGTAGTCCTGTCCTTACCATTTTTATTTGCACAGAGTCACGAAGAAACAAACAAAATAAAGCTGGCATGCTTGGGGAACGTACTCACTAAAAGTTACCTCACTATGGCAATAATACTCTGTTCTCTGCCTGCAGAGAAGGACACGCAGCCCAGGCTAAAGGCTTGACTGTCCCACAACAATATCTCCTTACGGAGACTTTTAGCTCCACGTGGGCACAACCTCACCACAAAATCAAGTCCCTACTTGCATCCTGTCACGGAGATGCTGCAGCGATTCAGGCCGGCAAATATCACAAAGCACTATTTGCTCATGCACTCTTTAATCGTTACTACTGTGATTACATTAATACTATAATATTTATCCTGCATTATGAAAGCAAGCATAATGACTGATTAGTACAAAGAACAGACGGAGGAATTGGGGCTCCAGGAGAGTAGTCTTAGCTGAAGAAAGTCACCGTTGCAGGAATTTAGACCAGTTAGGGCAATTACAGGAGGAATTCAGGCTATATATTTTCAATGGACAGGTATTTTACGCTAGTTGAATTGGGAAGACTGGCATAAACCTTCTATTGTGACTAATTGTCTAGCTGCAGTAATGCCTTACCTGTTCAGGTAAATCCCTGGGTGAGCTTTGAGGAGCTCAGATAATCTCCTAGATTAGATCTAGCAAAGAAAAGAAAAGAAAACAACAAAGGGAAGGTGTCTCCTTTAGGATCTCAAAGGTCTGCACACTAAATGATTAATGGCTGCTAAATACTCTTGATAGCATTGTTATGAAGGACACTGCACGCGTACATCCTGTGTCTCTGATTCTTCCAACCTTTTTATGGTCCTCTGAATCACTCAGGCAGAAAGTGACTGAATGTTTTTATAAATTCCTCGTGGTTCTTCACTACGTTTTAATAACATAAATTATATATGCCAATAATACCAGAAAATTATTTTTACTTCTACAGCAGGACAGTGCGACAGCATAAAATGGGCTCTGGCTCCCTGAACGAGTGAAATGCTGGGGTATTTTCTGAAACTTTACAGCACGGAAGGCCACCTGGAAGGTAATATATCTGTTTAAGAGGAACAAAGGCCTGAAAAAGGCTTTGCAGGGTTTCAGCCCAGGTTTCCAGGGGGTCTAGCTATGTCACATTCAATTTTTGGAGTGCTAAATCCACTTTTATCATCTTTCCCCTGCTTGTCCTTGGGATTGTCATGACCCCGAGGCCTCTTTATCTGTTAAATTTCAATCTGTCTGATGCACGCGTCTGAACTTCCCACTTACAGATCTCCTGCTGTATTACCTGTGTTTCACTCTGCCATCTTCCACTGGGGGAGGGCAGGTTAGAAAATTATAACACTTAAAAAAATAGGGAGAGCGAGCGCTGTATCTCTGCCAATGATTTCTGAACGCAGGAAGTCCGTGAAGGGAGACTGCATCACTGAATACATACGATCCATCTTCCTGTACCAACTCCTGTCAGCGGCGAAACTGCTGCAGTCTCAATCAATCTTGCATTACTAAAATGTCCCTTACATCACAGCTCCATGCTCCTCTACCCTAACAAACAAAGGCTATTAAGATTTAAAAGCTGCACTAACTCTATGTATATGTTTGGGATCAGGCCAGGTATTGAATAATGCGAAGGGATCGATATTCATAATCTAGAGCAGCAGAAGAGGTGCGTTGTGACTTACCCGTGTCCTATATAGTTCTCCATATGGTTCATTTGAAAGCCTTTTAGAAGCTTAACAAGGAGAGTATTGCAGAGAATGTGGAAAAAATGATGCACAAGGATAAGAAGCACAAATGCTCCAGAGGCCTCATAGGGTCTACAGTCTTAAAATAAGCTCCTGGGTCTTAATGGGATCTGATGAAACCCTCTTTGTAGGGGCAGCGGGATGGAAGAGGTTGGACAGCTGGCCGACAAATACTTGGTAAACATTCCTGTTAGCCGAACTCTGCACAAACAGCAACTATTAAGGCAAAGACCTGAAAGATCAACAAAGAATTGCAGGTCTGGGTAAAATGATGCAATGGATTACAATTAGCGTCACTGGTCCGGGGAGCACAGGCTTTCCTATCGACTAACAGCTATGAGACGCCGTAATCAAATAACGAAGGGGGCTGGGGGGGAGAAAGCTTAGCATCAGTCAATATTATCTCAAGGACACCTACTGTAAATTAGCAGGCTGATGTCTGTGGCATGGTTTCGTTGAGGGAGAAAAGGTAGAAATTACTGGAGGCGGCTGTGGTGGCTCGGCCTCAGTTTCCCAGAAAAACATCAAGCGGCAAAAGGTTTCGTGAGCCGGCTGGCTCTCTGCACGGCCGAGAACTGCGCGTACTGGAAAGGGCAGAAGCTATATTAAAGCACGTTAACGTTATCAAAACCCATTAGGAATTTCAGGTTTTGCTGAGAGGGATGAGAGAGAGGCGGTGTCCATCTTTGGTACGGGGTATCGAAGCGGCAGGTGTCTGTGCGATGGCTGAAAACACCCACCTCCACGCGCTGGTGGGGGGATTGTGTCAGGTTTGCCCCATCCCCCCTGCCAGAAAACTGAAAATCTCAGAAAAGGGACATTTTTAGGAAGAGGAATGTGTAGGTGGTAAAGGTGTCATCTTTGGGGGGGAGGGGGGGGGGCTCAACTTCCTTACCCTTCTTCCTCCCCCCCAAGCTCACTCTCCTATTATAAAAGCTGGATTTTTCCTTAAAAAAAAAACCACAACAACCAAACCAAACCCCAGAAAGGGTCAGGGCTGAGGGCAGCCTGCGGTGACACCAGGCGAGCGCCATTTTCCTGGGGGCTGTGGAGGGACCCTCCCAGACGAAGCTCCCCGGGGGGCCGAGCCCCGCCGAGGGAGGATGGAGCCCGGCCGAGGGGCCGGGAGCCCTCCTCGTTCCCCAGGCGGGACGACCGGTTGAGCCACCCGGCGACCCGGGGCCGCCATGGCGCCCGGGCCCTGAGGGGACAAGGGCGGGCGGCGGGCGCCATCTTGTCGGGGGCGGAGCGGAGCCCGGCCCGCCCCGTGCTCTGCCTGCCGGGGCGGCCCCGGCCTCGCCGCACTCCCCGCTGCCGACCGAGCGGAGCGGAGCCGCAGCCCCCAGCGCCATTGCCGCCCTCAGCCCGCTATGGCAGGTGAGCCCGTCCTCCTTCTCCCGCCCGGCGAGGAGCCGCGGCTTGCCCGCCCTGAGGGAGAAGCCGCGCCGGCGCCTTCCCCCCGCGGCGCTCTTCCCTCAGCCCGCCGCCGGCATTGCTCTCGCCTCCCGCCTGCTGTCACCTCCATCCCGGCCCCCCGCCGCCGCCACCTCAGAGCTGCCCTCCATCCCCAGACACCCGGGGCTCGCCCCTTCCTCCTCCCGGGGAGGTGGGTCGCGGCTCCCCCGCAGCCTCCACCATGTTGCCCGGCCGCGATTCACCTTGGCCGCGCGGGCTGCCGCGCCGCCCGTACCTTTCCTCCTCTCCCTCTTTTTTTCTTTTTTTTATTTTTTTAATTTATTTCATATTGATATTTTAAACCCTTCCGCGTGCTGCCTGCGCTGCCGGCGTTTTTGGGGCTCGGCATCGCTTCCAGCCCGGGCTGGGCGGAGGGGAAGGGGCACGGCCTGGGCGGCCGCGGGGGATGGCTGAGGTGGGCACCTGCGGTGGGTTCACCTGCCCTGCGCGGCACAGACACCCCCGGGGGGGAAATATATTTCCTCTGTTACATTGAGATAATCTGGTGGTTTTTTTTAATTTATTTATTTTTTTCTCTCTCTTCAATCTGAAACAAAATGGGTGGCAGAGTCGTAAGCTTGCAAATGGGATGGAGAAATGCAGGTTAATTCTCCCCTGGTCCTGAAGGGGTGGCCTCGCTTTCTTGTCTGATCCCGTTCTCGTGATACGCTCGGAGGGTTTGGTGGTGGGGGTTTTTTTTTGCCCTTTTTATTTATTTGTTTGCTTTTTGGGGTTGGCTTTTTTTTTCCCCTTTCTTCAGTGCAGATGGAGGCAGTAAATATTTCTGTTTTCTGCTTTTGACTCGAGATCCTCGTTCAGTATCGTGCGTGGTTTTCTTTTGTTTTAAGGTACGTTTTGAGTAGAAATAAGTGATGCAGGTAGCGCAGGAAAATGCCCGAACAAAGCTTGCTGGAAAGCCTTCGATTAGGTTTCCATACTTAATGGGTAACGACAAACTACCTGTATTGTGCATATCCATTATTAGTGGCTTTTGCCTTTTTTTTTTTTTTTTTTTTAATAAAAGATGGGAATGCAGGCAAAGGCTTGTACAGTTTAATTCCTGTCCTTTCATTTTGGAGCTGTCACTGTCATTTTGTAGCCAGGGAAGATGACCCTTTGGAGTCCCACGCACCGTGTCCCCTAACCTCCCAGGTAGGTGCAGGCAGAGGCTGACCCCAAAAGGGAGCTGCAGCAGAGCCAGTAGAAGATTCTGGCAGGAAAGGGAAATCCCCATATGTACTTAAAACAAGGTAAAGACCTCGCCTGATAATTTTTTCCATCTTATCATTTGCCGTATGCAGCTGACTCTCTTATGTATGAGTTCAGTGCCAGGTTAATGCTGGGCTCCCTGTTGCTGTTGAACCTGACCAGCTGAAATAAAAATACCGAATGCTCTGTTTTCACGGGGAGCTTAATGTCTGTGTATCCTCACTGCAGCACAGTGTTGCCATGCTTAAGCAATCTTTAAATTACTCAGTTTAAGCTTTAAAGAAAAAGCTGGTTTGGGTAGTGGTTTTACTGGCAGCTGGAGTTTGATGCAGGCTGTAAAACCTAGCAGAGAAGCAGAGCAGATACTAGAGCCATTAGCTACTGGTGTGCTGCACACTGCCAGAGCTGGATGTAACGCTGCACACTTTGATCTGCCTAGTGATTTCACTATAGATAAAGGATTATTGCAACAAGTAGCTCAGGTTAGTAAACTGGAAAATAATCCTTGAGATATGTAGAAGAATTGGATTAGTAGTTGATGAGCTCTTACAACCCTACTCCTGGCTTCGAGTTATGATCCAGATAGCTTGAAATTAGAGCAGTATTAACATGGAGATGCACTGGAAGAAATTCAACCTTGGGCTAGCAGTGAGGTTAAACAAGCCCTAAGATTTTTATAATGGATTTAAACAAGCTTTTGGCTTTAGTAAAGATGAAAATAGGAGTTTGAAAATGTCTTGTCAGAGCCTTGGGGATAAGGGAAGGAGTTAAGGACTGCAGTTCTCGAGGGTGGATTGTGCTCCTGCTGTTCCTTAATAGGCCACATTCGTGTGGTTTAAAATCCACCCCAGTCTGTCACTTGTCTGTCAGCCCTGCTCTTAGCTAGGCTTAGGTTTGGTGAACTGCCTTCTCAGGGCACCTGGCTCTCACCTTGAGTAGATATAAGGAGCTGGATGGAAATCAGGCTCTCTGAGTATGGGCCTCTTGCTCGTTCTGCATCTCAAGTACGGAAACAAATGTGAAGGAGAACCAGCTTTTCAAATAGCAGGATAATTTGGGCTGCAAGTTGATGATTGTTTCTTTTGGTGACAGCACCAATTTAAGCAGCCTCCATCCATCACTGGCTGCGTGCTCCCAGTCTTACTGTGCTGGTGGTGCTGGTACCCCTGTGCGGATGGCCGCTCAGTCAGGGAGGTCAGGGAGCTTTTTTTGGGTTAGCCCACAAAAGTTTTGCTTTTATATTGAAGCCAGATCGGTTTGGAGAATTTTTACCGTCTCCTTACCCTCCCCGAGCCATGGGTAGACCTGTGTGTACATCCCTGAAGCCATACTGAGTGCTGTGTGTGTATGGGTTTCCTTTTTTAAAGGCTGCTAATATGACAAATTCTGTCTTCTGTAGTTGAAGCTAACAAGGAGTTGAATTCCAAGGGAGAAATAGAAGTCATGCCTTGGTTGGTATTATTTGGTTGGAGACTCTTTTCTTCAGGGGGAGCTTAACATAATGGCAGTGTTTGAGGATTATTTTTCGTTTCCTAATAGGTAACTTTATGGCTATGGATTTTCCCCACATTTGTTTAGAAGACTCTTTAGAAGATGCTGCATTTGTATGCAGTTACTATTTCAAAGGTTTTTAAATGAAACCAAGAAACCAAGTTGAGTTTTCTTTCTCTGATTCCATCAGTGTTTCTTCTTTTTTTTATTTTTATTTTTAATTTTCCTGGTATAGCCAAACCTGTCAACTTCCTCAACATAATGAACTCTCTTATCGTGCTGGAAGTGGCCTTGTTGTGCTGTTTAGGTTGATTGGAGACGATTGAAAACTAAAGGGGTGAAACTTTACCCATCTTTAGTATGGATTCCTCCAGAAGTGGCTGTGAAGCTGCTCTGATGACCTAATCTGAACTGCAGCAGTTAACCTCTTCTGATCCTTGTGTGTGCAGGGGGAAGTCAGCTGGCACGCCCTCGGGAGCCGTTCCAGTTCATAGCAGTCTATAAACCAGTGTCCCACAAAAAGTGATTTTTGGAAGATCTTGTTCTGCTGTAGCTGTTCGTGTCAGTGTCTTTTTGTGAACCACGTAAGAAAAATAGTGAGAAAGCTTAAGCCCAGGAAGAATCTATGGGGCCATTTCTTCAATAAATGTATTTTACTTTTGAACACTTCTTCATGCATTTATCCTTACAAGAGAAAATGCAGATGGCTCCACAGAACGGTTTTTCTTCCATTTAAGATGATGGTTCATGTATGGCTGGAAAAATTATTTGTATCAAGTGTTCTTATTTATGAAGCTTTAGTGGTCATGTAACAGTCTGACAGCAGTTACAGCGTGTTTTATTTTACTTAAAAGCTGCAGGAAGAAAATATTGACAGTTGGGATGAGTAAAGAGAGATGCATCATGATGTAGTGTAAGGCAGGAATAAAATAAATCATTTAAAATGAAAGCTATTTGCCATGTTCTCTAGCCGTTCCCAGGGGTGAAGTGCATTAAGACATTGTGCTAACTTCGTGGTATCGCACATAATACTTCTATCAGTACTGGGGAGCGTATTTTCTTTATGGCTAAATATTTTCAGTTGTTATGAGCTGTCTTATGACAATGTTTATTTGAAGGCAGAAAAGAAACCTGATGATATTTGGCTATTTTCAGGTTATGGGAGGGAAATGTCTGCTGTTTGAATGCTCTTCTATTAGAGATGAATCTAAATGTGGATTTCTTGCCATGGTAATTTGGCCATGAAAGGAGTAGAACTACCTCCTTGGGAAAGGGAATTGGAGTGTTGAAACATCGCTGGCACTTGGTGGGGAAAGGAAGTAGGAGGGAGAACTAGTCTTCTAGTCAAGAATTCTCCCGCTCTGGTTTTATTCCTTGCACTCAACATTAATCTTGGCCATTTCTGTTGCCAAACATAGCAATACAAATGTGTATGGCATCAGAAATTACAGTGTGCCTGGCGATGCACTGTGCGTCTCCCATGGTTTTCTAATCCAGTGTGCTCTCAGAGGTTTGATGAACTTATTTTTTTGGTACTGAATGTTGTCATCAGTCTAGTAAATAGTGAATCATCATTCGCCTTGGGTCTGCAGAGAGCTGTGACTCTTTTCTTGGCTCTGTCATGGCCCCGGAGTAGAGGTGGGCCGATTGGGGTTTAAAATTCTGGATTGGTTTCGGGAAGGATGAATTGACAGCCGAGCGCCCAGCCAGGCTGTTGCAAGGGTGTCCCAAACCACACGGTTTGGTTGTCTCCATCCCGCACAGCGGGAATATATTGAAATACTCTTTGTTCCTATCCGACAACTCCATTTTATTATTTGCAGAGGAGCGGCTGGGCTTGAGGTAATTGTAAAACTAGCCTCTAACGGGTTTATAATTAGAAATTCAGTGATCTAAATCTCCTTGTGTCTCAGTTCTCAGGCCAGGAGATGAAAGTGCTGGTTATGGAGGGCAGGGAGGGAATGCGCTTACTGTCCAAGTGTCTGGTGTTACTTTTATTTTTTTATTTTTTAAAAAAACTGCTTCAGGAGAGAATAAACTTTGTCCTATTCTGGTGAAAGGGAGTTTCCAGAACTACTTCTGGACACATTCAGGCAGCCAGGATATTTTATTCTTCCCCCAAAACCTACGTTATTAAGTGTGCAATAAAACGGATGTGTATTGGTAAGAGTGTGTCACGTGCAACTTAGAATGATGGCATAGCTGGATTTTAGCTTGTGTATTATGGAGACCAATATATCTTTCTGCTCTGAATGACTGATGTTTTGATCTTGTACTTGCGTCAGCAAAATGCCAGAGAAAACAAGCTCTGTCTGATAGTTGTATTTTTAGGTGCAGATGGGAGCAGATTAGTCCTGTTGTAATTGTGTTTGAGGAGCTGTAAGTGGCAGCATGGTACCTGTAAGTATTTTTGAACTTTTAGGCTTTGTGTGGTATGAAAGCAATAACTGAACCTAATTACTCGTGTTTGGATTTAACCAGCATTTGCTTGTTATCTCCTTTGTGATAAAAGGGACTGTTTTAATTCAGCACCCGTTTCCTTTACGCTTGCTTTAGATGAAAACTGCTTGAAGTATGGGTTCAAATTATTATAAATGGTGAAGGAGAGATTGACTCACCATTATTTTGGTTTTGACTGTTTTGAAATGCAGTGACTCACCGAACAGATTTCAAATCTATGTCCCCTAAATTTGTTGTCTGAATTTATTTTTAAATCAAACTATTGCAGTGCTTGTGTCACTGGAACAGTTGTCTGAAGCATTTTGAGAATGCATGGTAGACAGCGGTGCTGGTGTAGCAGGAAAGTAAAAAGCGATTTCAAGGGGGTTTTATGCACTTACATTCCTGGGCATTAACCTCGTGTGTGGATGCTTTGAGTAGTTTGGACTCTAAATGTAGCAACACATTTTAATTGGATTTACTCTTATTTTGCATGGCCGTGAAATGGCAGCCTAGGGCAATAAGGCCTGTTTTAGTGGTATGCTGGCTATTAGTACGCTTGTAAGATTGTAAAAGTTAAGAGAATAAATTGTCGTTCGGAAGCTTTAATAGGAATGTACCTTAAACACTCGGTTTACTACGTGTGCTCTTAGCTGTGTTTATATGATGAGGCGGTTAATGTGCTGGTAGTGAATTTATCCCAGTCTCCCAGTGTTCTGCATGTCGTTTTTGACCAGGCGTTAGCAGTGGGAAGAAAATGCTGGAAACCTTTGACCGCCGGAGTCTGCCATTAAGCGCATCTTTACTGAGCACTCTTTCTGTTCTAGCACAGAAGTAGTGATTGGAATGGTCTCTTTTTTTTTTTTTTTCCTGGCCTTGTTCCTTTTATCACTTACCTGTATTGTCTTGTGTTTAAGCGTATAGCTCAATGTTGCTGTTTTGTTGTGCTTTTAAAGGAAAAAAAGTGTGTATATGTTATCAGTATTCAAGGTCATATGAGTATCTCGTAAAAACAGGCATGTGACTCCATGCCACAACTTTCACTTTTTATTTAGAAGCTTGCAATGGAAATAAAATGCTGCACTGCAAAGTTAGCAACCCCTTTTCTTATTTTTTGGGCTGTATAAAATGCAAGTGTCCCAGAGCTGATAGCGCTTAATGGACTGTGCTGTGATAAGGCTTGGATTTCCATGGAGTCTTTGAATCCTTATGACAGGGAAAAAAAGTCGTAAATTCTACAGTTTTTGCTCTGTTTATTACTTGCCCTTTTTTTATACAAAATGAATTGTTTCTGAAAGTTGACTGATGTTCCTATGCAAGAAGCATTTGTTTGGTCATATTTTAACAGATTGGAGTTTTTTGATAAAAGCTTCAAGAGTGGGATTTCCTGATGAGCATTTCATTGCCAGACCCAAGGAATAATTGGGATTCAGACTGACAAGAAAGAAATTGGAGCTCCACGTCCTTATTTTGTAGGATCAGACTGCAAGACGTAATTGCAGTATTCTGATACTGTTCTCTGTCCTTTCGTATGGAACGATAACAGTTATCAGTCATTTGCTGATATTGGAAGTATTTATTTGCGTGGCTACCATTTCATTTTGTGTAGGGAATTTTGAGAGTTTATGCTGACCATAACAGTTATTATCAATATAATTTTACAGGGCTCTGTTGTGGTTTATTCAGACTGTTAGACACTTGTTGGTTTCCTGTAGTTTATTTCAACTTCCTAGTAGGTGCTTTTAAAACTCAAACAAAAAAAATATATGGACAAGGGGCTGGCTTTTTTTTTTTAATACCCAAGTGTTATGTTTTTGTTGTAGTAAGATAGTGTATCTAATTATTTGCTTTAGCCAGAAACTGAAAATTGAATGGTAACAGCTCAATTTCTGCTGTATTCATTTCAGAACATAGAAAACAGAAAATCTGGCTTGGTATAAATAATAATCTTCAGTGTTGACTGGCCCTGTGGCTTGAATTTTCCTGGGTTGCTGGTCGCATACTGAGGTGGGCACTTAGGAGTCAGGCTTTCAAATGAGCTGATGTTTTCATTGTCCGTCTGTCTTGTTTGCAAATATCAGAAAAAGCAAAGGATGGAAGCCTGAGCTCTTTGGGACACGATACGTGATCCTTCTCGTAAAAAACACAGATCTAAAAAGCCCCTTCTGCAGAAGGGGAAGAACTCCCGTAATCTGGAGCCCTGAGTACTTGTAAACATCCATTGCTAATGAGTCTTCCTCTCCTTTGGAGGGGATCAAACGCATTTAATGCTTTTCATGAAGATGCCTAATAAGGCACAATCGAATCAAGCCAAGCTGTCAATTAAGCCTTCTATTAAGTTTCTTAGTATAAATGAGCCTAAACCCAAAGTACTATCTGAGCTCTCCTCTTCAGGTGTTTGGTTTTGGGAAAGATTTTATGATCAGTTTTAGCCCAATTTTTAATCTCGCTTAGGTGCACTGTTCCTTGCTTGGTAAACCCGCTGAATCGTAGACCGCAGAACAGTGCGCTGAGTGTATTAAGATCTGAGTCTAATTACTGTTTTTGTTCTGGAGGCTGTTGTGACAGATAATGTTTTGTTGAATGGCAGGTAATAGATTTATTATGGAGAAAGCACAGCATGTGGGTACCTTCAAAGGAGACTCTATCTGTATTGGTCTTTTCTCCTCTTAATTATTCAAATGGAAAATTTTGTTTGAGGGCAAAATGTATGCCTAAATGATATTACTCCAAGTAGTAGCAGCAAAGAATTCTCACATTTTAAGCAATGCCAATTAAGTAAGAATAATTGCAATTTTTTAAAAATTTTTTTTAAGTAGTGCTATACAGACATTTGCAAAAGAGCCCTGAGGATGAAGAAACCAATAAAGTTTAATACTGAAAAGACAGTATATTGTCTAAAAAGGGTTGTTCTACTGGCAAAAATCACAAAAAAGTATTCCATTAAATGTTGCCAAAATACTTCTTTGTAAAAGGCATGTCTTGCTGAAAAGAAAAAGCTTTCCTTCAATAAACTATAGTTGGCATAAATATTATTATAAGTAATGTGAACTCTGTCAAAATATTGCAATTTTTGTGCTTTTCCTGAGCAGTCAGTTTGGTATTGAGTGGACTGTTCCATTTCTGTCGCTTCAGTCGGAGAAGAATTCACTTAGCCTTCTTTAGCAGTTTTGTTGCTTGCAGGCATATTTAATGCATTAATATATATTTAATGCATTCTTAATTAACCGCTTACGTATGGAGAAAAATCTTCAAAGCTGTTGGACTCTTACATCTCTCCAGGGCAGCGTGTTGTATGACGCACAGGTTAGATGTCAGCTGGGTTTCAACAGGTCCTAGTTACCTCCTGTCTTTAGTAATTGTCCCTGTGGAGTCAGAGGACTGAACCGGTGGCGCCACGTTCACTTCTCGAGCCACGAGCAAGATGTACAAATGCACATTTAGAAGGAAGTGGATCATCATCGCTGTGGATGTCAACACTTTCACCTAAGCCTGCCTGAAACATGAGTACGGGAAGTTAACCGGCAAGTCTGGTTAAACACAAGCCTGTCTCTATAAACACTTCCAGGCTTGTTGTGAAATTAATAAATTAGTAATTGGTTGGCTTAACGTGTGGGAATCAAATGCAGGGTTGCATACGGTTGTTTAGTATGTGGGCAGAGAGTAAGTAGTGCTGGTTTAACTTAAAAATCATTAATGGCAATAATGACTTAATTTTTCCCTATGGCTATGGGAAACCAAGCGGTGCTTAGTGACCAAAACTCATGGGACAAACAGTTGGTCAACAGTTGTCAGTTGTAATAATAGCATCTATTATTGCTAATGTAATTAGTAATAGCATCTTCTATTGCTCTCTGGCACTGGTAGATGGTCTGCGTATGCTCTGCCTTTTGCTGGTTCCAGCAGAACAAAATTCTCTTGCCATTTCGGAGGTTGGCTTCACAGAAGGACTCAGGGGCTCTAAAACCCAGCATGGTGACAACTTACTTCTGGGAAGGTATTTGAGCAGATGTGTTGGGATTGCGCTCACAGCAGTTGGCAGTCTGAAGCCAGAAGATACTTGGCCTGGAGAACCGAAGGTGCTGTGTAACACAGCAAAGGCTGCCTGCACAAAAGCACGCACAGAATCATGCTGTCTCTCCCCCTCAGCGCCTGGAAGCCTTGAAACATTTCCTCTGCAAGTGGTATAAGTTTGCTGATTATTCCCAGGAAAGATTTCTTGAAATAATCTTGAAGGAATGAAAGGTCACTGAGCAAAGAGGGCATAACTCTCCCAACTGGATAATTAAAAAGAAAATTAAAAAGTGTGCTAAGTTTGAGATTGACTTGTGGCCATGCTTTGAAGATTAAAAGGGCTTTTTTCATTTCAGATGAGGGAGGTTGGGATTGGTGGGAGGAGGAGTTGCGGCTGCTGGAGCAGTTGGGCAGTGCTGTGAAGCTGCGTTTGCTGTTTGCTTACTGAACTGTGAAGCAGATACCAGGATCACTGAGCACAAGTACAGCTATCTGCGCCTTTTCCCCCCTCTTTGAGTCTTGCAGCCAGAGTTTTCAACCTGGCTGCTCGCTATTTGGTGCAGGTAGATTTTTAGGCATCTGAGAAAATGGTGTATTGAGTTTGAAACTGCATAGACGTGTTTTGTATAAAGATGTTTTGCCTTTAGAAAATGAAAATAACTGCAACTTCAACTAAAGAAAGGAACTTCCATATTCTTTGCACAGCCTGTAGCAAGATCAGTCTGTGTTGTTTTTCTGTACAGAGATTTTGCCTGCACTTTTGAAATTATTTGCAGTCACAAAAGTAAGATATGTATACCTAGAGAGAAAGAGAACGCTAAAATATGTATGCTAAATGGTGACAGCAAAACAATGCCAAAGTAATACCAAAAAATTACAAAATCGCAGCTTTAGCAGGTAACAGCAATGGATATTTCAAGTCTAGACATAGTATATAAATTTGCATATCCACTCCATTTTGTAATGTGTGACATTGAATAGGTCAGAGCTGTTGGGCTGATCATGGGGTTTGGCTTGTGGCTAGAACCCGTGAGTGCACCTAGGGCATGTTCTGCGGTGTGATGTTAGAGAAATGAAGAGATTGAAGTCGTAGATGTGGAGTCTAACTGCAGAGTTCCCATTTGTAGTTCGTTAGAAGTAGGGTTATTAGATACTCAGGCTTATTCGCTCTGTTGTGTGGTGTTCCCTTGGCTAAGTTATTGCATACTTGAGTTTGGGCCATATACTATCTTCTTCTAAGTGTATGTTGAAGTTGACAGTGTTTCCGTGGACATTGGGGAATACTCGAAGGCAATGCTTTAAGGGTTGCAGTTAGCAACCTCGCATGATGCGGTGTTGACCAATTAACAGGTCTTAGAAGAAAAATTATTTGAGCTTTTGCCTTTAATTATGAGCATACCTGGAGGTCCAGGAAAGACGTAGGCGTCTGACTTAGTTTAAAGACGTGGTGAATACAATAGCAGGTCGCAAAAAGCACATTCCTTCTCCATTAATTTTTGAAGTGCTTTGATCTATGCCTGTGGAGTAGATGGCTTTGGCTTCAGTAGTCTTTTGTTGTTGTTTCTCCTTGAAAATGATTTCTTATTGCTTGCCCAGAAATCAGCCGTAAGTATTTTTAAAGGCACTTCCATCTTGTAATTACTTCTTTATGCAGAAGAACCATCGGTCTGCTTTGATGTACGTCTCAGACCCTACATCTTACTTACAAGTGTTTAAAAATACACAGTTGCAGGAGAAGTTCTAAGAAACACTGTAATACCAGCTGTAACTAAATTCAGGATTTAAGAAGAGCAGAAGTTGGGCACAAAGCATTGCATTCTCTAACTGGAAAAGTGGAATTCTGCCTCTAGGTATCCTTTCTGTTAAATGAGAGGGATGTATATTTTAGTGGGTTGAGTCACGTACGAGGGCTATGTGTAAGTAGTACGCAGGACCATGCCTTCCTTGCTCATTGAATTAAACAGTAAGCTTTCAGAGCAATTTCAGTAATTCCCTGTGTATATTTGATACGGCATTAGGGAAGAGAACAGTAGATGTTTTCATATTAAAGCATATCTTCTGGTAAGTGCTTTTTCAAGGAATTTATAATTCAATGGATTTATAAACGTCTCTGTAAGATCAAACTTAATGGCTTCGTCTTTCTGCAGTTCCAAGTTGTGGGTGGAAGAGGATCTTTATTCTACCAGTATGTGATGCTATTTTCTTGTGTTTGGTGTTTTATGTTAAGTGTATCCTGAAAGATGTTCACAAGAGTATAAATTGAATCTTTTCACTGATGTAAAAGATTACATATTTGTTATGACTTTGGTAGGAAGAATACTTAAATTAGGAGATTGCTACAAAAATGTAGTCAGGAGACTCATTTGGCCGTCATAAATGAGGCATCCTACACCTCGCCCTCCTGATGAAACAGGATGTTCTTGCGAAGATGATGTGCCTTTTTCTGACAGCGTTCCTCTGAGAAGGGAGCCTTGCAACAGCTGACTTTTAATTTTTTTTATTGTTTTTTTTAGATGAGTTGTGGAACAGAGAACCTCTTAACAGTTTTTCAGTGCCTGCATCAGACTTGCCTTTTTGTTGTGTGTTTTTCTTGTTGCTACCTGGCGATATATGAAGGTTCAAAGGAGGGATTTAGTTACCAAGCGTTTGCGGTCACTGGGTCATATTATTCTCAGTTTTGATCACATGAGATAACCATTGTGTGCCATCCTTTATACACAAAACACAGTTTTCATTACAGTGAAAATAGATGACTTCAAAGAAGAATTTTGTCCTGACTCAGTGCTGCAAAACTGCCTCAGAACGAATATTCAAGCTCAAAGTTGACTGTAAATTGACAGTTAGTTTACCAATGTGTATCTAACAGAAAACATTTGTAATTTGACTAGTGCACTCTGAAGTATTTTTTTCATCCTTAAACTAAACACTGTATGTCTCAAAAGAAGGCAAAAAATTGGATTTTCTCAGAATAATCAGAAGTTAATTCCTTGTAGGAGTAGCATTCTCAAGCAAGGGAAATGCTCCCATCAGTTTAAATTTCAGATATTAAGCAGGTAATAAAAATGGTGGCTAGCTATGTAGGATCATCACGACAACGTGTCCTGCACTGAAGTAGAGCGAGACAAATTGTCTCCTGTGATTTCACTTCCATCAATAAAGTGCAGCAATACATAGAGCGTCTCATCTGTTTATTCCCACCTGTCTTGCACAGTATTACGGAGTTTGAAGATGCACTGTGAAATATTCCACTGTCCTGAAACAGCAGTCGCAAGAGTTATGTCTTGAATTAACATTCATCTCAAGTATGGCAGTGATTAAGTACCTATTCTCTGCAAGGAATTTTAACCAACCAACCTGCTATTAGATCTGTCCAGACTGTTGATCATGGGAGCTGGGTTTCAAGTGGAGGCATCCGGATTAGTAGGTCGTTTATTTGAACTAAATTATTGAGTGTAAATACTAAGTAACCAGAAATAAATCTTTTGAATGATGAAATTCTGCGCTCAGCAATGATGAATTTCAGAGCGATTAGTTTTAATTGTAAGGTAAATAGACAAGTCTTGTTTAATTGGATACTTAAGTAATGTTACTTGCATTGAACTCAATTATACTTTGAACTATGATATTCAGGGCAAGCAGCATTTGAGTCCCTGCATTGTGTAATGCAACTATTTAAAAAAAAAAACAAACCAAACTAGATTGTGGAGTAAAAAATCAGATGGCGTATTTCTTTCAAAACTTTAGGTTTTTTTCTTGCCATTGATCACTTAGTCCTGTTGCTATCTGTGAGCACATCAAATGCCTTGAATCTGAAATAATTTCCGGCATGTTCCTCAAAAGTATTGTAGATGAGTAATCTTGCAGGCAGTCTGTGGACCTGTGGTGCAGCAGTTTATATTTTATGGTCTTAAAATTTAAGATGTGGTGATGCTTGCATTAAGGGCTGTAAGCTTTCTCCTTACTGAAATTAGATGTTTCTGTTTTTTAAAACATTTGGAATTCAGAAGTAAAGAACAAAGGAAAGAATCCAATAATTGGAAAAGGAGCAAGTAGAGGAGGAAACTTTTCAACATCTCTTTGCAGTGGAGATTAAATGCTGGAACATAATGTGGTTTTATATGCGCACACATAGCATAAAATAATCAGTGGAGTTAATTGGCTTTCTTCCGTGCATTCTTAGGAAGTGATGAATAAAGAGTATTGCACATAATAAGTGTCAGCTTTCAATTAAATGCGCCCTATTCAGTAGTAGGTTCTTTGATGCAAGAACAAGCACATGCCGATTTCTGATCTGCTGACGATCCGCAGCTTTCAGGTCTAGACAATTAAGCAAGCTTAGGCGGTGTGTGACAAACTTTGAGACTTGCGTAATGCTGACTTTGCTCCTTAAACCGAGGGAGCTAGATGGCGCCATTGGCCTGGCTTCTGCCTCCCCAAATTTGGGTTCAAAAGGTGCGTTTCAGGTAAAATGAGCTCATTTTCTGCCCTGGAGCGCTGTGCTCTTGGCTGGCTCTCAGTTGTGCGTAAGCAGTGGAGATGCTACGTATAAACGTGGGCAGCACCTGGTAGGTGGGTGCTACTTTCGGGTGGCCTCTTTTAATTGCCGCTTATGGTATCGTTTGTAGAAGTAATGGTTTCTCATTAATACCGCAAGCACGTGATGTATTTGGAGAGGTAACTGCTTCCCTCGTGGCGTAAAGGGATGGGATACAAGCTTGATGGCAAACTTGAGGCGGGGGCTGTGATGGGACAAATTACAAAATGACGCTTAGAGGTGTAAGGGCAGCCTTAAGACTGTGCCGTCCCCTTGCAGAACGAGAGGTAGGTCAAGGAGAGAAGAACAGATTCATGCTAAAGGACTGCACGTTAATTAATGGGTGTTTTTTGTTGCTGTTTCAAGTCTCTCACTTCTATTCCAGCCTCCTTTTCCATCTCGCTTTACTCTGTGGCCCTGAACATCACTTTTATGCAGCGTTTTCCATTAGGAAAGTGAACGAGCCCAGCACAAGTTATATTGTGTATTTTCCGTTTTTGGTGAGGCGGTGAATTGCTAAATTTTGTCTTGTGGAACAGAGCTTTGAGATCCGGCACCTCTTGAAAAAAGCTGGCTAATTGCTAATAAAAATATTTCCGTGCAAGTTGCACAACGGAGGCTTATGGAAATGCTAACTTGGTGGAGAAAATCCCAATCCTGTAATCAACAGTTGTTAGAGTCAAGCATGTAAATATTTATGCAGCTTGAATTTTGGGGGCCCTGGCTGGCTTTTCTCCCTGTAGCGGTGCAGATTATGCAAAACCCTTGAACCTCCTTGTCTGGGTTATTGTATACGCACTCTGCTGTTACTCAGAGAGACTGTTCGCTTACTTTTCGTAACTATGGCAGAGGCGTGTAGTAACAGTTTATGACCGTGTGGTGTCTTCCTGCATTTTCAGCCGTTGTGTAACGCGCAGAGATTGTGATTGGACACAGGACAGTTATACAATGTAGTGAGCCCAACCAGATTATAAAAATCCTCCTTCGGTATGTCTGCATCCTTTCAGGCTGCGGCTTGCAACTCGGGCTGTGGCACTGAGCATCGGCTGGAAGAAAGGCAGTGGAGGCATTGGCTGAGACGGTCTCTAGAAGTTGGTACAGGTTTCTGGAGGTAAGAGCTGCTTTGAATTCAGATCTCAGTGGGGATGATTACAAAAATTCGACTGCTGTAGTGTGGGCATTACTAAGTAAGAAAACTTAAACCTGGCAAACTCAGGTTTTTAATAACTAAGTTTCAATATCTTAAAGATTTGGGGACTTAATTTTTCATTTTAAAGTTGTTATCACTGTAGAGAGACTCAAAAGTATTTACCCTCTTTCCTGTTTACCTGTAAATTTCAGCTTCCTTTGCATTTTTAAAATGAGAAATTTATGAGGTTTATATAGTAAAAAAGATTTTAAGAATGTTTGATCCCAAAAGTGCAGCATCTTGGTTAGTTTTTGAAAGTTTTGTGAATTCCAAATCTTTTATGTGAAATGGAAATGAAATATTTGTTTCAAGACAAGCCAAATAGATAACTCAGTGTAAACATTTTCAAGTGTGTAATCAGTTGCTGGTTTTGTATTGCTTACTGGACTAAAATTGTTCTCTTTCAGCAAGGAACGAGTATCTGTTTCAAAAGTAGATATAGGAATGCCTAAGCCTTTGGAAGGGAACTTCGAATTCAGAGTTGAAGAAGTTGGCATGCTACCCTGATTTGCTTAATAAATGGAATTTTTCCTAGATGAGTCTAACTTCACCTTTGTTTTAATGTGATTAAGGTCTTGGAAAAAAAAGTAGCTTTCATCAGAGTGCCAAGTAGAAGTACAAAGAAGGCTGAGAAAAGCAGCAGTGTGCGTTCAGGTTGCTTTCTGAGTGCTGTGAGGGAGCTTAATGAACTGTGTATTAACATCCGTAATAACGTGGAGGTATCTGAATTCTTAGATTATTAATGCTCCCCAGGGAGACTCTAAGGACTGTATACTATTATAAATCAAGTTAACGTGTACCATAAATAGCAAGGGAGGTGTACTGCATTGCACATAAGACTATAAAGTAGTGATGTGTTTTATAAAGAACAGTGATACGCTATTTCATTTTTATTTACCATGACCGTCATTGCTATCTAGAGAACACTGCAGGTGACATTTGATATCGGTCACTTGATGTCAAGCTGTAAAATTATCACCTAGATTTTGCTTACATGTCTTTGAAATGTAATCTTATGACTTCTTCTGTATACTTCTCTCTTGGTCTTCGTTAGGACTCTGTTAATGCAGACCATTGCGTATGCGTTGATGGGTTCTCCTGTGGAGGGTGATGCACACGCTGCACGGAAATTTGGCAAAACTGTTGCCTATTGGAACAATAAAATGAGACAGTAATGGGGTGAAAGATGAGCAAGGAACAGCTTGACCAATGTTCTTGACCAAATGTACCTTCAAGTTAACCTTCTTACTGGAAATACTCATATTTCAGATATTTTTGTTTAGAATCACAGCCTAAATAAACTTTTTTAATAATTTAAGTAACCAAATGTAGCTTTTTAAAGCTGTGAGATCCTTTGTTAATGTCTCATTCAGCTGGATTTAAGTCCT
Organism: Pluvialis apricaria; assembly: GCA_017639485.1. NCBI lineage: Eukaryota > Metazoa > Chordata > Aves > Charadriiformes > Charadriidae > Pluvialis > Pluvialis apricaria. The sequence continues at coordinate 6,191,826 of CM030030.1, forward strand.
CTTCTCAACAAGCTCATTCACACAGGAAGTTAATGAGATTTAGCTAATGTGCTTTAAATCAACGGAAGGTTTGAGCTCGGCATAACTTTTCCTGTGCATCTTTGTGTAGACATGCCCTAATAATGTTGGTCAGTTGTTAAGGCGCACCATTCTGGATGGCAGTCAAAATACCAACTACTTAAAAATTCATTAGTGCCTACAAAGAAAGAATATGTTTGTGCTTTGAAGACCTACTTTGAAGTGAAGTGAGAAACTAACTCAGGACCGAAACTTCTTAAAGTGCCCGTCAAATCTTGTTTTTTAAAACCTAAATGTTTGGACGTATTTAAAATAGCAGTACTTTGTCCGCTTTTACTGCAGGTAAAGGGAAGTGATGTCTTTTGGTGAAGTGTTGTGTTAGGAATTTGAAGTATACTTTTCTTTTTTAAGTATGGATGTAGTTTGGTCTTGGGGGGGGGGGGATAATCTCTGTAGCATTTAAGGACATGGTAGCGTTTCGGTGCAATGTCATTTCATGGGAAGGAACTTTGATTGCAAGAGGCGCCTGCTAAAGACAAATCACGAGTAGTTTCCAGACCAAAGAGGCTCAGTTTCAAAATAGCCTAAGGAAAAGCACTTCTTAAGACTAAAGCGGGAAGGTTTTTACATGTAGCAACAGAAGATTAAGCACGGGTGCTGTGCAGCTCTTTTCATGTCTGTGAGATGGTCAAAATCCCCTGGAAGGTTGAAAAAATGCCCTTCGAGCACATCTATGTATCTGGAACAGTTTGTGGGGTAGAGGACCTCACGGGTGCTGTATCCAAGTCCCAATCTGGAGATGTGGCCAGTGCTGTGAAGCAATTGGACTTGTGGTTGCGGGTCTGCAGACAGTACTTTGATTGCATCATGTTAAGTACTTGTTGGGCTTTATTAGCCGGGCTGATGAGATACTTGTTGATGAATCCTTTGAGATGGCAAGGACCTTTTTGCTTTGTAGAAAAGCATCAAGCAAGTTTTTCGACAACTTTGAGTAGCAAAGTTTCCACTCTTTTTGGTCACATGTAATTTGGTCGTGAATATTTTTAAACCCCCTTGATAATGTATTGTTTCATTTTTAACAATTTCTCAGGAACAGTTTGTCACGCTTGCTGTATTTATGCTGTTAAATAGCACATGGGAACAGCTATGGCAGGCAGGCTGGAGACCGAAAGGGGGGAATCTTGTTCTCAGGTTAATCTAGTATTAAAAATAGCATAACTCAGGACTTTTAAAAGTGCGGACACATAGAAATACAAACTGCAGTGCCTGTGGCTCCCATCCAGTGCACAGAAGACAAGGTGTGTCTAATAACAGGAAGAGGAGTCTTTGATTTTTATTTTTTTTTAATACCTTAATGGCACAAAATCAGTACAGAAATTTTGTGCAACAGGCTTAACAAGAGCCAATAGCAACCTGGAGAAAGCTGCTGTTCCATAATTAACTGGGATTTGCCTTGCTTTTGTGTTGAATTGCGTGTCTGGCCAGGGGTGGCTGTACCCTGTAAGTAAACTTGTCTACTTGGAGCCTCCACAAAATTCCGTAATTGTCTGCATTGCCAGTCTTGAAAGTGCAGAAGCACTCCTGTTTCCCTAATCGGGTTGGTACAGTGTTTTGGTGAAGGAGTTTCTTTCAAAACTTCCCTGATCTTTTGGCATCCATCCTGCCGCCTTCTGCAGCCATCTGCATCTCCCTGGATACTCTCGTGCCAGTCCGAGCCGTGTGTCTGCCTGTCCCCCGTGTCTCTTGGTGAACGTCGGCTGGCAACCAAACTGTAAGCAGCTCTGTCCCCACAGCTTGTGGTTTCTCTTTAGTATGTCCCTAGTTCTGTAGAGTAGTATTAGCTGCTTGGCCTAAATGCACTTTCTTAAACTAAACAAAGTAAATGTGGTGCATTTATTACTGGCTTAAATTCTCCATAGCTGTCCTACGCTACAGGAACTGAGAATTTATCTTTAGTCGCAGTCTACAGCGTGCCCTTTCCAGAAACAGCTCGGCAGTGCTCACAGTGTTGGGTATGAGCAAGTGAAGTGGATTTTAAAACTGGTTTTATCTTCTGCTCAGACTTGGTACATTTTAACAATAAATCACCCTGACATGCAGGCATTCCAAGTCCCTTTCCACATCTCTGCTGTGTCTCTGTTGCCAAAAGTATAATCTCAGACGTAGAGGATGCCTTGATTTGTATTTAAACACATCGTGTGCTTGAGTTTCAGAGATGCCAGACACTTGAAACTGCCATTGGAGGTGGTGGAACTCCAGATGTGCTGCTGCAGCTCAGCTTATTTGCCTCAAGTGTTTTAAATTTATTTAAAATTTAGGTGAAGCTAACCTTAGTTGATGTAAGGTTGGACAGCTTCTGGCTGAGCGTCATCTCTGCTTGCAGGAGAAAGTTGTTATTCACATAAGTCTGACAGCTAATTACAAATAATAAATTGAAGATTGTAATTAAGCTGTCACCTTAATTTGATTCTAATCTCCTTAGTATATCCAACAGACTGAGCTCTCTTGGCTCTTCAGCCATCTGTAAAAGCCAGGAAGGTCCTGGGCTGGATCTGACACCGCTCCTTCCTCGGGGCGGTGCGACATGTGCTTACCAGGTGGCATACCTACATGAGTGCTCCTGGGAGCTTTTCCCTCAGTACGCTCTAAAGAATGTGCCGTTTCATCGCCAGCTTGTTTTATAACCACGCCTGTCGTGCTTCCTTTACGAATACTTCCCTTGCACAGCCGTATAGGGCCACCAAATATAGGTCAGTTCCTGATTTTTTCATGGTCAAGGTGGAGAGGGGAGGACCACCAGTACTGATTAACTAGTTAATTCTGTTTGACACTTCTACTATACTAAGAGATAGGAGGGAATACACTTAACTTTCAGACTAGCTAGGATTTTCCTTCTAACTCTTTCACCAGCTGGTTTACTTGTATCCTAGACCTCTTCCAGCAGAACTCGGTGTTGGAGGGAAAGCAACACAACAAACCACAACTAAAAGGTAGCCAGTTTCCATTTGTCTTTGCAGACAGTTCTGCCACTTTATAGAGCGGTAAAACACTTGACATTGTCCAGCAGCTTCTGGCTGTGGCTGTGGTTTTAGGAGACCTGGTAGCAGTTCTAAAATGCTGCGGCCCCATCATGCGAAGCTCTAAATCAGGCTGCTGAAGTTGTGTTCAAACTTCGTGCTCATTGCTCATGTTTGTCTGCTCAGGTTTATGCTGGGTCAGCTGTCTCCTGTCCTCTCAAAGCAGCGGCACAAATCGATATTGAAAGTCTAAAGTATTTTGGCTAATATCTCTGCATGGTGGGCCTGGCTCAGTTGATAGAAATTTGGGATCCAGTTGGAATTTGGAAAGACCCTCATGGTTTTAGGAAGTTTTTGTTTTGAATTTGGAAAAAAGGAAATACATAGAGCTGTGTCCCTCTGCAAGCTTCTGGGGGAAAAAAAACCAACCCTGCATCAGTCTTACACTTTGGAAAAACAGTGATTTTCAGAGTTGAAAGTCAATGTGACAATCATGGGGGAACCTGAGGTCCAGACTAAGCTTCTTAAAGGGTTAACCTCGAGGTCTGCTAATTGCAAATGTGGGGCAATGAACTTTATAATATTGACAATATATCCTGAGCACAGCATCGCTTCCCAGTTCTGGTGCTGCCAGTGTGACACCACCTGACAAATTTTGGACTGTTCTAATGGATGTTCAAAACAAAAACCCCCAAACAAACAGAAAAACCCCAACAGCATATTGCCCCAAGCATATTGCAGTCTGGAGGTCAGGTTGGTTTTGTTTTCCCCAGTCTTTGCTGTGTGAAGCTCTGGACTCAAAGACCCTCAAACGTAGCACTGTAGAGATGAATGCCATCCCAGCAAATCTGAATATTATTTTATTATTATTTGTTGGAATTTATACAGAAAAGCAGGGCACATTTGTAGTGTGGTTCAGCCAAAAATTAGATCAAATGATGCTGCTTTTAAAGAAAACAATGCATGGAAGGGAGAAGACGTATATATTACAATTCCCTACTGCTTTGGTGGGGTCCATGGTCCATTTTTCCTTTCCATGTTAATAAGCTCTTTGTGCATATCTGTGTCTTCTGTCCTGCCCAAGTTAACTCTTGAATCGAGTATCTTGAATCGAGAATTCTTTTTTAGATAGACTTGCATGCACTTTGGTACCTTGTGAAGTGGAAGCTTTTTGTACAGCCTGTCTTGGTATATAGGCAGATTTCTCTGTAGGAAAACCTTTGTTGTGTACTCCAGTGAAGGTTTTTATTTGTGGCAGAGGTTCTGGAGTAATGACTTGCAGGCAGAAACTGCAGGGAGAAGAAGAAAAGTAGGTTTAATTACAGTCTTGTATTGTACGTCTCCATCTCTGATGGTTTTTTCTTTCAGTGAACTTTGAAATGCTTTGGAACTTGTTTAAACAAAATAGGAGCTCCCTTGGTAAAGTAGAAAATGTGGTATTTGTAGTCACGAGAATGCAAAGGGTAAGATCTACCATGTTGTGTCAAAGCAGACACTCCTGTAGCTTTGTGTCCTGTCCCGACGGTACCAAATCTGGAAGATTTGTGTGTCAGAGAAAAGGCAGCTGTATCGAATATCCAGAGGGGCCTTTCCCTGGCTGTGAGAGTTTTCCTCCCGTGAACTTGCACCTGGACTATCCCCTGCAGTAGGCTATTTGTCTAAATACTAATCTTATCTAAAGCACTGTAAACCCGTGTCAGCTTTTGGCCTTCCTGGGTTAATCATGTATGAGCACTGCAGATAATTTGGTATAGAAAGAGATGAATGTTAATCAGTATCCTGGTGGAAATTTCACTTCTAGCCTTTCCATTTGATCCAAGGCAGCAGATAATTCAGTGTACTGTGTGTACCTAGCTGCCGTTGAATGACTTTTATCTCTTTTTACATGGCTTTTCAGCTTCTGATCAGTTAGATGTGTTACAGAGGGCTATAAAATACCTGAGTCATCTTATGTAGGTGTGCTCAGTTGGTGGGATAAGAGGTCTGATAAAATAGACTGATATCTTTCAGATAATCTGATCTGCTGCCTAAAGATTTCTGTTTCAATTTGACACTTGTGATTGCAGGATAAAAGTATTATGAAAATCTCTGATTATCACCTGTGCCATAAAGTCCAAGTTTTAATTGCTGAATAGAAGCAAGAAGTTTTTCTTGGACCACACCCCCCCACCGACAAACGTAAGTAGGTGTAGTGTTTGTGTGAGTGTAAATGTGTGTACACAAACGCACACTCCCTCTCTCTAGGAAAAGGAGCAGTTGAGGCTGGTTTTGCCTGCTAATTTGGAATCGCTTGTTCGTCATCATCTGGGAACCCTCATCCAAACACTATCGTTCTAGCTATTGTGTTTCAGCTCTCAAGAATTAATACAAGGCATGGCTTATTTGCGTGCTCTCCTGATGTAATTCATGAGAACAATTCGCGGGGAATGATCACATCTTCTTTGAGAAGATAGCAGTCTTACTGTTTTGCAATGCGAAGTAAAATAGGATTATATGGTCTTTTCTTTTGCATCGGTGGAGATGCTAGTTAATGCTAACTAAGAGGCTTAGCGTGCCAGCGTACCGTAAACCAGATCTCCTGAATGGCAGGTTTCCTGCTGGTGTAACTCTTACACTGGTGTTTTATTGGCATGGCTGCATTTGTGAGGGAGGTGTAATTCTGCCCTTTCCCTTTTCCTTTCCAATCTGAGATGATAAAACTGCCAGACTAAACTACACCCGTCTCCATCACTGATTTTCTTGGAGAATAAAATATGTCTACATTGACAGAAAAAAGCAAATTCTTTTTTTTTTTTTTTTCCTTTTGTGCTTGAAAAAATCCCTTGTGCCTCTACAGTAAAAGCAAACCAACCCCTCCAAAACAACCCCAAACAGCCCAGACATCCCCACTGCCCCCAAAGCTGTAACTACTATCTGTCTCTTGGTCCTCTCTAACCTCTTCATGCCACCTCTCAGACCGGTGTAGGTGGCTTTGAGACGAATGTTCCTGTAGAGATTGGAGGAGGCATGGCCAGTTTTCTGTGCACAAACTGAGAAGCAGACAAACTAATTTCACATTGCTGTTGATGTCTGGAGATTTGCACTTTTGAAGGGGAAGTCTGTGATTATTGCAAAAATGGGAATTCCTTCTTTCCAGAAGAGCATGACGGTCACTACTCGAGGTCACTGGTCTCCTCCTTCAGTCTTAGGCTCAAGTGAGAAACAATTATGCTACCTTCGTATTTACTTTAAGAAACAAGTCTTAATTAACCTCTTATTTGGAGGCACTACTTTCCATTACATTTTGATTTAATTAGGAGTGCTTCAAGGCTATCTCAGTGCCCGAGTGGTATTTCTTACGTAAGTATATTTTCTCTCTTGAAAAGTTACGTTGCTTTGAAAGATTAATATCTCTTTCACCTCAAGTAACCAGAATTTTCTAGCAAATGGGCAATTAACAGCTATTAAGAGGTTCTAAAATATTAGTACTCTGTAATTTTTCAGACAGTCCTAAATTGCCCCTAGCAGAAGGGTCTTTGTCAAGTTTCATTATTATTGCAATTACAGTAGACGTTCAAGCTGCTGGCATTTTCCTGAGGACTGTTTTGGAAGGGAGGCTTAAGAAAAAACCCAAACTCTACTTTTTTGCTTTCTAATGTATACATAACTGTGTTTTTTGAATGTCCATTAGCTGTGTTTCCACCTCTACCAATTAAGTTGAAAGTCATCAGTTAAAGTCACTAGGCATTTAGTCAAAAGCAAGTCATTAATTTGCTTTTGAAGTAACACCAGTGAGCAGTGGGTTTTGCTTCTTGATTGTGTTCCTGGTTTTGCAGAAAATTTCGCTTGATATGATTTTGAAAAGGCCACTTTTCAGGTTCCATGGTGTCCTTTCATCTGTAGCTGATCCTGGTTCATCCGCAGTGTCTGCAGCTGCACTTTCTTTTTTGAAGCTCAGTAACCACAAGTTGCAAAACTTGATTTTTTTTTTTTGAAAAATTTTCTACGCTGCCCTGTGGGAAATTTAGGTTAGGTTAGTTCATGTTCCTTAGTCTTGGAAATGACGAAAGTGTGGATGACCCTGGACTGGCAGGTCTAATTTAAGGAGCAAATGTGGGAAAACTATACTGTAGTGACCCGTCTGCGAAAACAAAAGAGAACCAGTAAGCTGTACGATCTTTCCTGTTCCTGTGCCGAGATAGTAGTGATACTGATTAAAATGCACGGTTTTATCCTGAAGCAGTTGCTTCAACGTCATCAGGCAGATTACTTTGAACATCGCTCACGCAACTGGGATAATTTTGGGTGAGGGTGTTCAGCAGAAAGGGCTGTTTATGTCTGGCTCACTGAAAGGCAGGTGTGCTTCACTGTCCATCTGGTTTAAGCTTCCTAGGTGCTTTTTATGTAAAAATAAGTTGTTTTAAGAGGAAGGCTTTAGTGATACAGAGGTGAGCTTGTGGGTAGGTCTACAAATATACAGTCTTTGAAGGAGCACAAGTATTGCAGTGGATGTTCAACAGCAAGCTGTTCTACATCGCTGCGTGGCTTGGAGTCCAGGCGTACCTTGTTCCCAAAAAGTTCTATGTGAAATAGGAACAACACCAAGGTTTCAGTACACTACTAATAATTGAAGACCATAAGAGAAGAATGAGAGAATAGTCACAGTATTCCCATCGTGAAAGAATTTAAAATACCGTCGACTTTATCTTTAAATGGTAATCTGCTAATTATCAAATCAAAAAGGAATGGTAAGAGTGGGTGAGTCATGAGCGTGAAAGGGAACCAAGGCTGCAGGGCATGTGTGTTTGTACATATATCTTAGGTAATCAAGAAAAAATTAATTTAGCTCTTCAATTCTAGGTGCCATTGATGCTAACGATACTTAAAAAAGCAACCCTAATGTCCCAGCTGGATCCCTGAGCACTTTTGTGATTCCTGGAGGTGCTGCTGTTTAAATAAGAAATCGTCCTTAGTACTTGGCCTGTCATTCCAGAAGCATCCGCTTGGGTACTGCATGCAAGTCCTCGACATTCTGGAAACGATGGGGATTGGTAAGAATACCACTTCGAAATCAGTGGAGGCGGGAGGCTCAACAGAAGGCAAATATGAGGATGAATCTAAACATCCCACCTTCTTCACCCTGCCGGTAAGTAACACGTTCAGGTACTGCATAGGCAAGCTCAGTGTGAATCAGTGAATAGCACTTTGGTCTAATCATGCTGTACAAAAGCCTTTATTTCCACAAGTAGTTAGTAAAACCCCTTTTGCCACTTGTTATTTTTTATCTATAAACACGGTCAATTACGTTGTCTGTAGTTGTTTGACTTCTGCGCTCCAAAGCAGTGCTGTTTGCAGGACATGCGATTCCCCAGGCTGTTTATGATTAGAACAATTAACTGTCCTGGTGCAGAATGCACCGGCCCCCGGTATGTCCTCAGTTACTTGAGTAAGATTAGCAGGTGACAGCAAGGACACATTTGTTTGTCTTCATAGAATCATAGAATCATAGAATGGTTTAGGTTGGAAGGGGCCTTAAAGATCATCTCGTTCCACCCCCCTGCCCTGGGCAGGGACACCTCCCCCCAGCCCAGGGTGCTCCAAGCCCCGTCCAACCCGGCCTTGGACACCTCCAGGGATGGGGCAGCCACAGCTTCTCGGGGCAACCTGCACCAGGGGCTTGCCACCCCCAAAGTGAAAAATTTCTTCCTAATATCTAATCTAAATCTACCTTCTTCCAGTTTGGAACCATTCCCCCTCATCCTATCACTCCATGCCCTTGTAAAAAGTCCCTCCCCAGCTCTCCTGGAGCCCCTTTAGGCACTGGAAGGGGCTCTGAGGTCTCTGTGGAGCCTTCTCTCCTCCAGGCTGAGCCCCCCCCCCCCCCCCTCCCAGCCTGTCCTCCCCGCAGAGGGGCTCAGCCCTCGCAGCATCTCCGGGCCCTCCTCTGGCCCCGCTCCAACAGCTCCGTGTCTTTCCTATGTTGAGGGCTCCAGAGCTGGGGCCTCTTTACCTTACTCAGATTTTCAGTTGTATCATTCTGTTGTACATGTCTGCCTCTTTAGAACTCTTCCGATCAGCTGCTGCTGGTTTCCCCTGACCTTCAATTAACACTCTGCAGGCTTTGAGGAGCTGTATGTGATGGCTTTCAAGTTTCTGTGTTCCTAGCCATGTGATTATAGAAATGATCGCCTGCCACGCTTGTAATGTTTTCTGACAAAATGTCAAAGGCAGATGTCAAGGAAGAAAACAACTGAGTGACATGAGGTATGATTGCAGAGAAAATGTTTATTTTAAGACCTTGTGTTTCTTTTTTTGTTTTATTTTTAAGGTTGTGATAAATGGTGGAGCAACATCCAGTGGTGATCAGGATACAGAAGACACAGAGTTGATGGCCATCTATACTACAGAAAATGGCATAGCAGAAAAGGTATGTATGTAGTGGTTTCCTTCTAGCTGAGAACTCATTCTTGCTTTTTTAGTTCTATTATTTGTCCCCACTAGTTTTACTTGGCTGAGAGATTTTCTTTCTCTAATCAGACATGCTGACTTGCAGATTGAGATCGGGCTTGGGGGAGTTCTGTCCTCATGACTCTTCTGGTCACACGTTTTGGTTGCAGAATGCAGGGAATGACTCAGCAAATGTTAGAAGCAGTTAATGCACTTTGACCTGCCACCGAAATTCATAATATGCAATTTTTTTGATTTCTTCATTTCCATTGGCCTTTTGCATGATTGCCCTGATACGGTCATTCTGTTCTTTTCTTCAGTGCTTAACTTTTTCTGCGTTTCGTCAAGTGAGCTGGTGGTGTTGAACACCTTAAAAAAGTGGGATCTTTCCCAATTTCTTCCAAGCTCCAACCTCAAACTTAATTTTTCTGGTCCTTTTTCCAAGTAGAGGACTGCTTATTATTGAGTGACAGCTTTATGAATGAATTCCAGGTCATTCATAAAAAGCCTAGAACATTTTTCCTTAGGATAACGATGATTGTATCTTAGCTATTCAAGAAGACCCAGTTGAGGCCTCAAAGGAGACCAGTTTGGTTGTGGTTTTTTCCAGCTTTTTTCTCAATTCCATCATTCCCCAAGCCTGTTCAATAATAATAATCTTGCAAGCAGGCACAGCATGAATCAGCTTTTGTTTAAAGGAAGAGGATTGCAGTAAATGTGAACAGCACCTTTTTCTGAAATATTTATATCTAATTGGCTTTGTGGTTAAGCCTTATCTCTGAAAAGTTTCAATTTGACCAAATTTTTCAAATATCCTAACTGAAACAAGAACAAAACTCTTTGTTCCAAGGAAGAGCATCATGATGCTCGTTTCTTTGAGGCTGTAACTTCTTAGGGCCAGGATGATAGCAAAAGGTGTAGTTAAGGTTTTCTAACTCGGACATCAAAACTCACTTCTGCATTTCAGATTTAAAATATACCCTGAACAGGTGATTCTGGCAGAGTTCTTGTAGTGTTACATTTCAGAAGAATGGTATGAATGCCACGATGTGCCTTCGCATACTCTCTCTCTTACAGAAAGCCTGCCTGTATGTCTTAAATACATTTCTACTACCATCTTGATCATGCTGATATTTTAATGGACAAATTTTGGCAACTGTTGACATGCATGTGTCTCTGATGGCTGATTTTTGGAGCGTGCTCAGACTAGCATGCAGAGAGACAATCTGATAAAAGCCTTGAGCAAAAGGTGTTGGGATGAAATTGTGCAACTGAGATTAGCGATCTCTAGACATTAAAGCATGTCTTCGTGGCCTGTTTTTACCAAACGAATATTTTTCTCCCTTCCATGTGATCAAAACTGCAAATGATGGATGATAATTCACCTTGAAGAGACGATGAGCTTTTAATCAACCAAATCTGCTTGAGTTAAAGCTTTTCTGTGGCTTACAGAGAATCAACAGTGAAAGGAGGGGCTGTAGCAATTAACAGCCTCATGTATTAAGATAGCATTTCTGGTAATCCAGGCAAACCACCTGCTTTTCACTTAAAATCAGCGTGTGCGTAAGGCGTGTTTGTTCTTGGCTTTCCATTCCTCTTGAGAGATCATTCACCAAAAAAGCAAACGAAAGACCTTGTATAAAAACCCTGTAACAAAGAGGACTGACATGTACTTAATTGCTGGAGGATGCCCAATGCTTACATTGTCTCGCAATGTTTGTTAGCTGAAACAATAAACTATTAGCCCAGATGAGAAGTAACTGTATTGCTGCATCCCTATAAAATAAACAATACTATGTTGCTTATTGCTTAATAGAATTCATTTGAACATGTCGGCTCTTCATTGAAGGTATTTCTTTAAAGGCCTTATTCCCTGCAGTTAATCAGTTTTCTTTTGGTCCTAGTACTTGATAACAGAGCCTTCATCTTGCACTATTGTTGGTGTTTGGTTCTTTGGATTTTGGGGTGGGTTTGTAGGTTTGTTGTTTTTTTTTTTTCCCCCCCCAACATTTTTGCACCACCTCTAGCTCTGTCTCATCCCCCCCCCCTTATACTTTTTCTGTGCTTTTTTTCATTTTTGTGTTGTCCCACCTTTGGCCAATTAAAAATAAAAAAGAATTAGTCTGTGATCGGTATCTCATTCAAAAACGTGGAGTTGTTTCCCAGCAGTTCCCTACAGCGTACTATGGCATACTTGGCAAGCACCAGCACATAGTCAGTGTATTAAACCAGCAGGCACACGCTGGAGGTACGAAAGGGCCAGTGACTACCCAGTGACTTAGCAGCAGGGTAGCCAGACCTCACCCTACCTCCCGAATTCCTCATCGTTCAGTCTTGGTCTCTTTTGTGTCAGTTCCCTTTAGCCGTTACCTGCTAAAGGTTTGATGAAGGTGAAAGCTTCCTCTTCCAAAGCAGAGTAAGTCTGGCTTTTGGAAGGAATGAGCAGTATCTTGGATTTATATTTTTTAATCCAACCATCTTTGCTGTGTAGGACAGACATTGCTATGACAATTATGCCTTAAAGTTTGAAATTCTTTTGTTAGAAAGACCTATAAATTTCACTTTCAGTTAGGAGAACCTAAATTGGTTCGCAGTTGTCGATCCGAACCAAAAAAGAGCTTTCTCTGTGCCATGGACAAGTTGACTTGTTCCTAGGCCTGGTGCCTGCTGATCTTTTTGTTCTTTGCAGACAAATGTAGACATAAATGTAATCACAAATGAAAAGTTCTGAATAAACTAATAGACCTGCTGCATGTGCCATGGTCTTCCTGGTAGAAACAAGTCATCATTTCTGATTTTTGCTGCCGGAAGATGGGGAATATATATAGTGTGTTGTAGTGTAGTATAATAGATGGGCCGGTGGAGAAGGTAAGGAATGTACTTGGCGCAACCCCATCGGTCCTATGAAGAAACATTAATGTTTGGCACTAAGTGGGACATTTAGGTAGCTACTGGTATTGGTCTGGCAAAGTTAGAAAAGCTAGAAAAGAGGCCAAAAGATGGATTTTTAAAAGGCAGGGGCCAAAATGGAGCCACCAATCTGCACAAATCACTTACTGGACTTTTAGAGAACCTGGTATCCTGCGTGGGAACACCATGAACTTTGAAAATCCCATTTCTGTCCATCCTCAGAAGGAGTAATGCAGGTTGCTCGGTGCACGGTGATGGGTGTTTTATGTTTTCACATTGCAGTCAGGTGGGGAGCTATCCCCGGTTTGTTCTCCTAAATCTGTGCTGCTGTTTGGGTGACTTCAGCGAGCTAACGTTGATGTGATTCATGAAGCAAACAGTTAATTTCTCCTGATACTCTCTGTTCCTACCTCAGGGGCAGATGTTGTAACCATTCTTACTCTTCCTTCATGACCTCTGCCTCTCTGTTAGTGTATGATGACCTCTTCGTTGAAATGCTGAATAAACAGGCAGTATCACTGGTGAGCAAAGTTCTCAGGTGGAGCATATGTTGCAGTGAAATTGAGGGGAGGTGAGGCAATCATATGCACACATTTTATTTTCTTTTTTAATATATATATGTGTGTATGGATAGTCTCTGGGGAAGGGTTAACAAAATGCTTTATAACAACAGAAAGTATCACGGGGCCTTCTCTGGGTGAATCTTTGTTTTCCTGAGCAAGTTCTTAGAAGAAGCCTCTAGTGATGATGAATGTCCTGATGTTTGTCCATAACTACGTTGGCTGTTGAGTCTTCTTCCTTCTGCCTGTCTTTGTGGGTCAGCCGCTTTGTGCTCTGCCTTGGACCTACACGTAATTGTGGTGGCATGAGGATGTACACCTTTTTTCCTAAGTTCCAGTTCGAGACAAGACGTACACACGTTTACTGCTGCTCAGTGCTCTCCCCCAAGTATGAAGTGAAGCTCTAAAGCTGCAGTTCCTGATTTTTTTTTTTTATGTGTTGTTTTTGAGAGAATCAGGTCAGGAGAGCAGTCTTTCATTTTTCAGTCAAGGAAAAAATGACATTGGTGCTGCAGATTGTCAGGATGAGTTGTGCAGTGAACAACTTCCCTTATTCCTCTGTTTCGGACCTATACCTTACTTAAACTAATCCTGGTGAGCAGATTGCTTGGGGCTTAACATCGTTTAAAAGAGCCTTCTGAAATTAGTGTTTCTATATTTTGCTTTTTCATTGTAATAGCCTCGACCTTTCTATAGCGGTGTGGTTATTTACATGCCCTGAATTTGAATTAACCCAGTGGCATTTGTTTTCCCCACAGAAATCGGAGGTAAGAGGGAAGTACCATGGGTCATCTTGGCTTCCCTGACCTTGCAGATGATAAACCAAATGGAGATTATCTAAGCGTAATCTGTGGATGTGTTGTGATTTTTGAAGAAGTAAAGACTATTTGAGGCAAAGTCACGAGTCTGGCAAAGTTCCTGGCCTTTGTGTAAGGCTACTTCACATGAGTTTGTTATGTTCTAGTGTGGATTAGGTCAGAACAGTAGTTGTATAAGGTATTTTTTTGGATAATTGAGCTGAAATGATAAAATCTGATACTTCCTCCTGCTTTTGTTGTTGGTATTTGGGCTTTGGAGCGTTATGTTTTTGTTCTCAGGAATTTCAAAACCAGAGCACTTGAATGAAATGATTCCATTTAGTTGTAAAGAAGAAATGATTGAGCTGAATCTTGGTTTACTGGAAAATTTGCAGGGATTTTGATGCATGCATATGTGTGGTCAGTTGTCTGTCAGCTCTCTGCGAATTAGGGCGCATGGTAGGCCAGAATGTGGTCTCGCTTAAATTCCTGCAGGTTTGGAGGAAGTCCGGTTGACTAATAAATTGGCCGTGGCTGTATTCAGTTATAACGTTTAGTATTTTTCTGGACTACTTGCATGTGGGGTGGAAGCAAAAATAATAAATCTTGTGGCTAAAAAAGGTTAACCAGGAATTGAGAATGAGTAAGAATTAAGCGGGGAAGCAATTACCATAATAAGGAACTTTCTTGCCTGTGATTTTGGGCTCTTACGCAAGGATAGCCAGTCTGCTTTGAAAATAGCCATTGTTGACTCTTTTACTTAGTTCCGATTCTTTCTTTTATTACTTTTTTTTTTTTAAATAAACAGTTCTGTCATAATAATCTGATTTTTTGGGATGTCTTTTGGCTGCCAGAACGGTTATATCATACAGGAGCAATTGTTGTGTTAGTATAAATAAGCAGGGAACAGCTTATAGAAGTGAACGTGTTGGGTACGAGTTGGGTAGCTGCAGCTGGAGATGAGCTCATTATCAGAGGTAAAAGGCTTTAAAAATGTGACATATCAGCATTGCTTGGGAGTGTTATACCAGCCTCGGAGTATCTGGGAATTCCCTGATAGTTGGAATTCACATGTAACAGTAACCTACTGTTGTCCTTTGTGTCCTCTTCCACTTTTTTACCCTCCCTATCAAAACAGAGCTCTTTGGCAGAGACGCTGGACAGCAGTGGCAGTTTAGACGCGCAGAGGACTGACATGATTTACACTATTGAAGATGTTCCTCCTTGGTATCTCTGCATATTTTTGGGGTTACAGGTATGTTTCAAAGCAGCTATAGTATTTTTCTCTGTAACTTTTAATGCTTGTTTAGCATTTTCTGTGTGGTTCATTGCATTTGTCTATGTGATAATTTTATTCTTCCCACACTCTCACATGTTTGAAGGAAGGGTTAAGATAGTTTCATCTGAAGTTGATGGGAAAGATTACTGTGTTGATAGTGATCTATATTATTGCTTGCTGGCTTATGCATTTGTGAGATTCACTTCAATATTTAGTCTCCTAAGCAGCTGTTAATAAATAAGTGAGTAAATGCTAAGTGGTAAGCTTCAGAAAGTGACATTTGGCACCCCTGGAATTAAAGATAGATAGAGATAATGCATTAGGCCTGAAATCTTGAATATTAAAGCTGCTACTGTAGCCTTTTCGATTCCTCAAGCTTGATAGCATCATCCTGGACCTGTGGGCTGGCTAGTGAGCGGGGCGGGCAAATTCTGCACTCCTTGGAGTGAGAGCCAATGCTTCCTGCACTGAGTAGGACTGCAGTGGTGAGCTGCACCCTGCTGCAGGCTCAGCCACTCGCTTGTGTGAAGCGGAACAGCTCATTTCATCTCCTTTCTTTCTCGAATGGTAATAATATCTGTCCCACAGGAATGCTGAGAATTTGTTAATATCTGTAAAGTATGTTGAGATCTCCAAACAAATACATTCCAAAGCATCCTTTTTATTTCTGCCTTTCTTCAAGGACGGGCAGTTCTGTAGGCATCATATTTTTACTTGCATTGTTGAATATGGTGACTCTTGTTTGTTTGTTTGCTTAATGTATTTGATTGAAAAAGAATTAATGAGTACCTAGTTTCTGGTACTTGTGAGCTTATTTGCAGCCTAGTTTGTATGTGCTTTGAGTTCATTTGCGAGCTAATGGTTTTTCACATGGGTGAAAGTGAATGGTGTTATTTATCTGCTTTTCTGAGTTAGAATCTGTTTTCAGCACAGTTACCTAGATACCTCCTCATCAAGAACAGTAGCCATGTAGCTATGTAAATAACCTAGTTTGTCCTACAGAAATAGCGATCGTTACCAACAGAAATAGCGATCATTAGCAACAGGCTAGTGGTAGGTCAACGTGGAAGGAAAATACTTAAAGAAATGCTTAGGACCAGAAAGTGAGAGCTTTGGATAATTCAAGAGCAAAATATCCAATGCAAAAGAAAAGACGATCATAAATTTATTTACTGACTATTGTTGGCTGCAGTATTAACAAACCATTTTTCTCTTCACAGCATTACTTAACGTGTTTCAGTGGAACTATAGCAGTGCCCTTTTTGCTAGCTGATGCCATGTGTGTTGGATTTGACCAGTGGGCTACCAGCCAGTTGATTGGGACCATTTTCTTCTGCGTGGGCATCACTACATTGTTACAGACAACTTTTGGGTGCAGGTGAGATTTGGGACCTGTTTCTAGTTGTTGAGATGGCAGTAAGACAAGACATCTGTTGGAATTTCCAGGATATTCCTAGATCCAAGAGGTGGTGAGTCTATTTGCAAAGGATAAACATGAAACACAAGATAGTAGGTCAAATACAGGGCAGTTAGGGAAAGCTTTTGGAACGCTGCTCCAAAAAAAAGGTGGATCTGAAATCAGAGGAGGCATTCCAAGGGTAAGAAAATACAGCAGGGGCAGGGAGAGGGAGGAAAGAGGATGGAAATCCATGAGGACAGAGAAGGTAGAAGTATTTCTGGGGGAAAGGAAAAATTTATACACCTTGGTAAAGAGGGACTTATTTGGATATTTTTATTAGTTTCTTGAATGACACAATATTCTTGCAAATAGTGATGTGGTTGTGATTAGTCCTACGGCACATCTTATGGGAACAAGCACACGGTGCTTGCCAAATTAAAAAGGTAGGGAAAAACCATGAGGGTGATTTTTTTTATTCTCTGAAATGTCTCTGTTCTTTTCCAATACAAACAATAATTTGTTTGTATTTGTTAGTTACTCTCAGTTGCAGGGCACGATACTTCCTTGAGTTGGGAAGAAGCACGTATGTTAGTGTAGCTTTACAGGGATGCCGTAGCACTCCTTTGGTCTGTCCTCCTTAGGAGGATGCAGGAGACCAATTCAGGTGTAAGCAAATACTTGTAAAAATCCGGTGTTGGTAAGGACAGGATGTTGTAAGTTTTATTAACATGAAGATAAAACTTCTGTAAAAATGTGTGTTCTACAGTAAACACTGCGGAGAGATGTTTGACACGTTTACTTAAGCTTTTGTTGACTCTGCCTGCTGGAACCAGGAATAGCTAAAACCTGCAGAGTTATTTCTGCAGCTTCTTGAATAAATCGAGAGTGATAAGTAAAACCTGAAGAAAAGTGCGTATTTTAAGAGTCTGCCCTCATATGGTTACTTGGATGATTCATGGGTCATTTAGTTCAATTTGAGACCAGTGAGCTGAAATCTTGCATTCCAATAGGAAATGGGCAAACCCCCCCCACGCTTTTCAAGATTTGTCTAAGAAACAGAATCTTAGGGTGGAAAAGTTATTCCAGTAGGGTGCACAAGGAAGCCGATAGTACATCACTTACAGTTGTAGGTCAGCTTTTAACCTGAAAATTTTCCAAATATTTCAGGTTTTCCAATGTAATCTTTAGTTGCTATTTCAGTTAACATTCTTGTCTTTTTTTTTCCTTTGAAAAAAGCCTTCCCTTTGTTATTTTTATTATGTCTCACTAAACTTACAAAATCATTCCGCTGTTTTGTATGAGAAGTTCATTCTGCTGACAAAACAGCGTAATGAAAGTTCTTGAAAGAGACAATTTTCTTTCCCCAATGTATTTTCTTTTAGTCAAGACTACCTGCAGTTAATAATCATATTTTCTGCCTCGTTGGCTCTTTGTGCTCAGAGGGCAGCTTGCCTTAGCTGTAATCATAAATTTAACGTACCTCGTCTGAAAGGAGGCAGAAGAGCAGAGTTGTGCTCTCTCTTTTAATGGGAGTGATCTATTTGTTCTTTATGTAGGGAGTCCAGGGATTGTTGACCTAGGCGGGAACTGGAAGATAATGGGGTTTTTTTGTTCAACTTTTAATGTCTCCTCCCTGGATTTACTGAAGTTTAAAATCTTCTAATTTTTTAAGAAGTGCAGAGTTGTGGATGGAGATGAACTCAAAGGGGAGTTTGCTTTTCCTGTGCTTCTACCAGCTTTCTTCTTCTGCCTCAAATTTATCAGAAAAAGCTTCCGTTTTATGCTTCCTGAAACTTGCATCTCTTTGCAGAACTAAAGTTTGTCATCATATTTTGGTTTTTTCCATGACTAATCTTGGGCTCATTCTCTTTATTACTTACTACAGAGTGATTTGGGGCTCTTGCAGAAACCAGTGTGGTCCCGTCAGTTTGAAATGCTCTGTTCCTTCCGTCTAATCCCACCTCTGTCCTCCGTGGTGGCTGGGTTTTTTTTTCCTTTTCAGTGGCTCCCACTTGCACGTGTTTATATACTGAAGAGGCAATTGTGTTTGGGTCTTAAAATAAGCCAGTCTGTATTTAAGGTTTAAATTTCGGCGGTTGAATGTTTTATAACTATTTAACATGTGATGCTGGTTGTATATAAGGGTGGGAATGGGATATAGCAGCGATGTTCTCTAAATGAGATTTTAAAGTATTTATTGGCGAGTCTGTCAACTGCAAAGTATTTCAGCAAATAAAGCCACTACGGTCTCAAAAGGTCAAATTCCATGGTTTAAAGGTCCTTAAGGATGGATTTAGCTCAATTATGAGGTGGAGTTGTGGTCAATTTGGTACCCATACTAATTTTAGGAATTCAAGCTATTTATTGGATTATGTAACAAACCAAAAGATTTGGCAAGGATTCAGGGTAATTAGTATGACTGAGACAACCAAATACAGCTTTAATATACCTAAATAGATTTGTTGCTGTGCCCGTCGCTACATTTTCTAAGCATTCTTACATCTGTGGGGCATGTTAAGATAATGAAGACATTTCCAGATGACTTTAACTGCATAAAAAGCCCTGCACGAGGGCCCGTGCCAAAATTGAGCAACTTCCCAATTTAGACATGAAATTAAAATGATATCCCAGTCATAAACTGGTGGTACTTTACCCAGCTAGTAATGAACCCCTGGCTTAGCAGCGGGAAAGGTGTTTCGTAAGTCACATTCCAAACTGCAGCTGTCTCTTCAGAAAGAGACTGAGCATAGTTGGCTGATTTTGAGTGATAAGTTTAAAAAAATAAATAAAAAGACTTTTTCCTTCTGCTTAGAAAAAACAAAGAGCTGTAGTTTGGTCCTTTCAGTAAATACTGCAGGTTAACTGTCTCATATGAAGGTTTAGCGGATAGTGAAGTGAGATGTGCTGAGACCTTTGGGTGCGGTATGTATGCAGGGTATTTTATGTGATTAAAAACTCATGGTCTGGACCTAAGTCTCAGTACAACTGACTTCATCACTGGAGAATGTTTTTGCAATGTATATTTGCAAAATCATTTGGGGGGGACAGAGTACTGTGTAGGTGGGATAGAGGAGTAACAGCTTGTTACAGGTATTGCATATTTTGCCATGGGCACCAGCTTGCTCAGTTTGCTTAATGAACCTTGAAAAATAAGATGAATCATTCACTCGTAGCTACCAACCATTTCTTCACCAAAGATAAAGCTTTGATTTTTGCTTGAAGAGACTTAGAAGGGAATTGTATGCCAGTTGGGTGTGCTCAGGTGGCTCATGTATTTTATGAAGTTTGACTTTCTAACACGGTTTTCAATGTTTGTGGTACGTGGGTCAGGTTTTTAGATTGCTCATGGCCCAAACTCCTTCCCAGTGGTAGTTCAACTGTTCCAACTTCCTGCCTGTGAACTTTACAACTGTTGTTAGTAACATGCTTCTGGTTTTATCTTTGTTGTGTTAAGCAAGTATAGGATATTTTTTCCCCTCCTTCTTTGTGCCTTTTCCGATCTTTATCTGAATGTGCTATGGTTAGTTCTTTTTCCTTTACCGGTGTTTGCACTGGCATCGAGGCACTTCACTGCGGCTGTAAAACAACCATAAACACGGTGCAGTAACTAGAGCCACATGAGCAATTAAGTGTTCCACATGTTACAGTTTGAGATCTGCTGTTAAAGAGAATCTTATTACAGTCCATTAATGACGGTATTTATAGAATAGTTCAAAGCTCATCTTCTCTGTAGTTAAGTAACATCTGGATATTTGTGGTGTTACGCAAGCTACGGTTGATTCAATAAATGCGTAGTTGGTGCTGGTAGATGTTCTTTAGATCTTAAACGTTTTGGGAAGTGTAAACACCAATGCTAAGAATGTCATCTTGAAATTCTTGCAGTGTTTGTATTTATTGTTGGTAGCCACCTGGAACATCTAATCGGCTCTTATCAACCTAATAGTTATTTACACATACACTTAAAGATGAATGTATAAATGACTGTACTTCAAGTCACGCAGAGGGAAGGCATTGAGTACGCAGCCTGCATATTGCTCTGTCAAAGAGCCTTTTTCATGTGGCGGGGCGGTAAAAGCTGCACGTTCAGCAGTCTGGCCGGTGCTTGCATCTGTATCCTTGTTGTGCTGCTGAGTCAAAACCTTAAATCAGTCTGGTACCTGTGTGCTGGTATCCGGTAATTATCTGTTATAGGTGTTGTATTAATAACTTCATGCATGTAGTGTCTTCTGTTAGATGTTTGGTTTGGGAACTGTCAGTATTTCTACGGCTGTTCTTTTTAATAAGAAAGTCTCATATCTGACATTTTTAATAACCCCTAGTAAAGGATGGATTTGAGGATGAGTAACCACCTAACTGCAACTGACATCCTGACACAGTACCGTAACACCGAGAAATGTCAGCATCTCTTCTTTCCCTTTCCACCAGGTTACCCTTGTTTCAAGCGAGTGCTTTTGCATTCTTAGCGCCTGCTAGAGCAATACTCTCCCTGGAGAAGTGGAAATGTAATAATACAGGTAATTGTCGTTTATGCTTGTTCAGGTTTGAGTGACAAATGACCCAGATCGCATGTAGTGCAACTGCCAAACCTTTTGATATGGAAACTGGAAGTAATGAGCAGAAAATGTGAAAATTCTCTCCTTTTAAATCGTTAAAATTTTGTGCCTTGGGGAAAGATTCCTAAAAATGCCCTTGTGGAATTCTGTTTCTGTTTGTTTGGGGGTTTTTTTGATATAAAAAATGCTGATAAAAGAAATCTAGCACTAGCATAAAACGATTCTTTTGTTAACAACATAGAGAAAGGCTGACGGATTCCACAAATGTTCCTTTCTGGTATTTGGAAATAGTGAGTCCCATCGAGTCATTTTAAGTTGAGTAGTAGGACGTTTGAGCAATGTTCAGCATCACCTCCAGACTGGTATTTTTCCCTGTTTAACTCACACCTGACGTGTCTTGCAGAGCAGGCTTTGACAGTATTTGGATCTTCATTTTAACTTTTTCTTTGCCAATGTCATCATTCTGAAAGGTTTTGAATTTATTGAGAGTGAAAATGTGCAGTAAAACTGGTTGGGTAGGGGGCTTTTGCTTTAGCTTACGTTAGAAAACTGATGTGGAAACAGTTCAACCTAGCTGCAGCTGTTAAGGATAATAAAAAATGTTTCTATAAATTCATTAACAACAAAAGGAGGATTCGGGAAAATCTCCCTCCTTTATTGGATGCAGAGGGAAACATAGTCACAAAGGATGAGGAAAAGGCTGAGGTGCTCAATGCCTGCTTCGCGTCAGTCTTTAGCAGTGGAACTAGCTGTTCCCTGGACACCCAGCCTCATGAGACAGGAGACGGGGGGGAAGCAGAATGAGAGCATCGTGATTAAAGAGGAAGAGATCAGTGACCTGCTATGCTGCTTGGGTGCACACAAGTCTATGGGACCAGGTGGGCTACACCCAAGAGTGCTGCAGGAGTTGGCAGATGTGCTCGCCAAACCGCTTTCCATCATTTACAGGAGGTCACGGCTAACTGGGGAGGTCCCAATGGACTGGAGGGTGGCAAATGTAACACCCATCTACAAGAAAGGCAAAAAGGAGGATCCAGGAAACTATAGACCTGTCAGTCTAACCTCGATACCAGGGAGGGTGATGGAGCAGGTCATCTTGAGTGCCATCAAAACCCACATAATGGGCAACCAGGGGATCAGGCCGAGTCAGCATGGGTTTACGGAAGGCAGGTCCTGCCAGATGAACCTGATCTCCTTCTATGACAAGATAACCAGATTATTGGACGAGGGAAAGGCTGTTGATATTGTATACCTGGACTTTCGAAAAGCATTTGATGCTGTCCCCCATACAATTCTCGTGGAAAAACTGGCTTCACACGGCCTGGATGAGCATACGATCTGCTGGATCAAGCAATGGCTGACTGGAAGGTCCCAAAGAGTGGTCCTCAATGGATTTAAATCCAGCTGGCGACCGGTCACAAGTGGTGTGCCTCAGGGTTCAGTGTTAGGACCATTTCTGTTTAACGTCTTCATTGATGATCTCGATAAGGACATAGGATGTATCGTCAGCAAGTTCGCAGATGACACCAAGTTAAGCAGGAGTGCTGATTCCCAGGAGGACAGGGAAGCTCTACAGAGAGACTTAGATAGATTGGATCATTGGGCCAACATCAATGGTATGAGTTTCAACAAAGGCAAGTGCCAGGTCCTGCACTTGGGCCACAATAACCCCATGCAGCGCTGCAGGCTTGGGGAAGTGTGGCTGGAAAGCTGCCTGGCAGAGAGAGACCTGGGGGTTCTAATTGACAAGCGGCTGAACATGAGCCGGCAGCGTGCCCAGGTGGCCAAGAAAGCCAACGGCATCCTGGCTTGTGTTAGAAATAGCGTGGCCAGCAGAAGTAGGGAGGTGATTGTGCCCCTGTACTCAGCACTGGTGAGGCCGCACCTCGAGTATTGTGTCCAGTTTTGGGCCCCTCAATACAAGAGAGATACCGAGGTGCTGGAGCCGAGTGCAGAGGAGGGCAACGAAGCTGGTGAAGGGCCTAGAAAACAAATCATATGAAGAGCGGTTGAAGGAGCTGGGACTGTTTAGTTTGAGGAAGAGGAGGCTGAGGGGAGACCTCATCACTCTATACAGCTACTTGAAAGGACACTGTAGAGAGGTTGGTGCTGGTCTCTTCTCACAGGTGATTAATGGCAAAACGAGAGGGAATGGCTTCAAGCTCCAACAGGGTAGATTTAGACTGAATATTAGGAAAGAATTTTTCACAGAAAGAGTGGTTGGGCATTGGAATAGGCTGCCCGGGGAGGTGGTTGAGTCACCATCCCTGGATGTGTTTAAGAGCTGTTTAGATGTGGTGTTGGGGGATATGGTGTAGGGGAGAACTTTGTAGAGGAGGGCAGATGGTTGGACTCGATGATCCCAAGGGTCTCTTCCGACCTAGACAATTCTGTGATTCTGTGATTCTAATGTAGTGTGGTTATTCAGTATTAAGTCTGTGGGCAGTGCAAGACAGCAGTATAGAGAAGCAGGTGGCTTGCTTCTAACTAAAATTCTTCCCAGGGGGCCTTTTGATTAGAGAATCATTTATATTGTTTATATGTTTAGGCATCTCTTTTGATTCACTTGCAACCGTCTAATTAATTTTCCTGATGTGTTTTGTATAGAAAAGCTTTGAGCAATCACGTTTTCTCACCGGGGCAGTCAGATTTAGCTACTGGCAAATAGCACGTGGGTTTCAGTGCCCAAGAGGTAAAGGCAAACCACGGTGTGCTTTAGTAGCGCTAGCTGTGTTGGATATTTCTCTGTGCCAAAATGTGCCGGTCTCCTAATACCCAACTTGTTGAAAGAAAACACTCTCTGATACCCGTTGATGAGAAAGCAATTTTTTCCACTACTTCAGCTTTTCAAAAAGAGCTTTTGCCACATCTTGCTCTTGAACCTTTTAACCTTCAAAAGGTGTCAGATGGGGTTGTTACCACGGGTCAATTCATCATTCAGCGAGTGACCTAAATTGGTGAACAACAAATGTTGGAGTACTTGATTCCTAGTGTGCAGTTGAGTAATTCTCCATTCATCCGTTTACTGGAGTGAGAAAAGAATCTCTAATTGACCTTTCTTTCTGAAACTTATGGTTTTTTTCCACTTTGGTACCGTGGGTAAAATTAGTGGTTAGCTCTTGGGGAATGTAAGCATGTTATTACTTGATTTGTAGCATTGCAGAACTTTTATTTTGCATAAATCAAGGCTCATTTGTCAGACACAGCTTAAGGAGAGATTTGATTTGTATTAAATGATGGAAAAGTGGCCAAGAAATAAATACCTGTGTTTTTTCTTTTCTTCTTTTTGTAAGATATAACAGTTACAAATGGAACAACAGAACTGCTTCACACTGAACACATCTGGTATCCCAGAATACGAGAGGTAATGTAGGAGTAGCCTTTAGCTGTTGATGTGTCCAGTTCCAGTTAAGTTTCTCACCTAACCCTCTGTGTGTTCTTGTCTTTAAGTTGGTAATTTCTTCTTTCACTGCGATTTTCATTTGAATATATTCCTTTACTCATTTCACGGAAGTCTTCATCTTTTCAAATTGTTCATTGCTGGACAGCAAATACAAGGAGTTAGTTACTACCTTCCAAAAGACGTGCAATAAAATGCACAGGCGAGACGAATACTCTTCTTGTAACGCGTTGCGATTTGTACTCGCTGGTAGCAGCAGTTCAGCTGCTGCCAGACCAGTTGCCTGCTGTCGCTGTGGTCAGTAGGCTGTCCCGTGGAAGGTAATACGCAGTTAGCAAATCTGGTTCATCCCTAGGTGTCTTAAGTTGGAGACTATTCTAATAAGACGTTGATTCTCCCTAAAGACTTGCTGAAATAGATCAAACTCCTTCTCCACTCGCAGCAGTGTAGTCTGAGCTTCGTCATGCGCTGCAGAGCCCAGGATGAGGGTTGTGCCCAGGCATCACACTAGAGTGGTAGATAGCGTAGTCCAAATTAAGGCGTGTGTCATGGAATTTATCTCCCATCCCGTTGCTTTGGGCTGCAAACTTTTTCTTAATTAAAAACAACCCCTCTCTCTTCCCCATGTTCAAACCATAGCTACATCCTGCCAAGAGCCCTGCAGCCAAGAGGGCTGACAGTCTCCTGAGACCACAACGCTGCTCTATACCAGCTTCTAAGGAGCACTTGTGAACAATGCAGCATACACTCTGCCCCTAGGAGCTAGGAGCATCACCTCCGTGGCGCCACCAACCCTTGCCGGTTCGATCTGAGAGCTTAAAGGTTAGCCTGGAACCCAGGTCTCCTGTCTGACAGTGTGATGTGCTATCCACACAACTACCAGACTGGCCCACTGGTCTGTTGTGTAATAGTTTTGTGGAGAAAACCATAAGTGTTATGCTTAAGCAATAAGTCACTTAAACATAATGAGCTGTTTTATGACAAAAAATTTGCTGAGTTCTTCTGTGTCACTGAATTCTTTTAACTGCAGTTTGTAATCCAGAGCAGAAAAAGAAACGTGTTGGGTTTGCTTGTAAGATTGGACTGAACTCTCTCTTTCCCGTTCTTGTCTGTTCAGATCCAAGGTGCTATTATCATGTCCTCCTTGATCGAAGTGGTGATCGGTTTGCTTGGCCTTCCCGGTGCCCTGTTGCGATACATTGGACCTCTGACCATCACGCCAACTGTTGCTCTCATTGGCCTCTCTGGTTTCCAAGCTGCTGGAGAAAGAGCAGGCAAACACTGGGGTATCGCTATGTTGTAAGTACTGCTGGGTGTTCTTGGCTTAGGCCAGGGGGTCCCAGTTGGTAAGTCGTCATGCAGGAATTTCGGAGTGCCAGGGAAAAGGCAGAGTCTGCTCGGCTGCCAAAGGTAGCATTGCAGTGCTTCCCGCGTGGAGAAATGCCGTGTGCAGGAGTGTGAGTGGGTCTGGATAGGGTCAGCCGGCAATGTGGGAATAAGGACAGCAGCAACTCGAAGAAGAGGAGGAAGGAAAGGACAAGAGGGGAAAGTGAGATGTGGAGAACAGGGAGTTTTATAAAACAATAGTTGTTCTGGGAGCCGTTGGCTGAGTCTAATTCAGTGCTATAGAAAAATGATGTAGCAAAACACCAGAGAGATTAGTCAACAATTTGCATTTCTGTGTTTATGATGCTGTTGTGTCCGTTTCTTATTCTGCAACAGCGAGCAAATACCATTGGTAGTAGTGGTCCATTTGTCATTATTACTGGTTTGCTTACCTATAGCCAAGAGAAATTTGTATGACAACAGAGAGCACGTGTATTTCCCTGAATGCTCTCAGTCGATGGGGCATAAGTAGACAGATTTCTGCTGAGTAGACAAAAAGGCTTTTAGAGTGAATTTCAGGGCATGATGTATGCTTCTGTAGGTATAGATGCCAGGGAAATTAAATCATAGAATCACAGAATGGTTTAGGTTGGAAGGGACCTTGAAGATCATCAAGTTCCAACCCCCTGCCCTGGGCAGGGACACCAAAAGAATTTAGATTAGTGGTATGAAAGGGAATAACTGAGGAAAAAATTAGACGAAGAGAAGACAAAAGCTTCCTGTTGTGAGATGCTGTGGATAACCAGCCAAATCAGGATGGGAACCACATTTTAGGGAGAAGGAAATTGGCTGAAGCAGTTGCTATATTCAGTGTGTAGCGACCAACTTTGTGCTGGCTCTGGAAGCGGAAGGAATGACTTGATGAGATCAGATTCTGATCTGACTAATCTGTTTGCACAGTACTTTGAACATGTAAAGTATTCTGTAAGTGCAGCTTATGATTAAAAGGGCTGCTTAATTCTCTTTTATCTTGGATGTTAGCATCATGAATATTTTTGTAGTTCTATTATGTTAAACAGTTGACCCAAAGGAACGTTTTATTTTCCTGTAAAACAAATTCTGTGCAAGTTGGGACTAATGTTAAATCAATCAAGCAAACCTTTGGTGAATTGGACATGGAAACGTGTAATTAAAGTTGACATTTTGCAGATGGAAAAAAAAAATCTATTTAGGAACAGGATTTAAATATTACCCAGTCAATAAGTATTTCTGGCTTCTGCCACGCAAAAATGTGCACTAGGTTGTTGAAAATAACTCCATAGCCATCTAGAGCCACTCAAAAGTAACCTGATCTCGACAAGATGTGGCACTTGAAATTGTCTTGACCGTTCTGATGAGATAAAAATACTGTATTGCTATCTAGCACAGCAGAATAATACCTGCGGAAGAGCTCTTATCCTCTATTAGCTCCAGACACTATTTGACAAGATTGTCAGTTTCCCAAACAGTTTTCTGACCTCGCTTGTTCTGTGGGTGCCAGCCTGCAATAATTTAATCCATAAAACACATCGCATCGTGATCTATAAAAAGGGAAATTATTCCTGAATTGGTCTTTGCCTGTGTATCTGGTGAACAAAACTGTTTCTTTGGGCATTGAAAGATTTGGTGATATTTTACAGAATGGCAGTAAGCGCCCCTGCCATGTAGCCAATATATTATTATTTACAATAATGTAATATTATTACATTATTTTCAACTCTGTGCTAAACAAATCAAAGTGCAAAGCCACCTGTCCTCAGGGCTAGCGTGGCAGGGTAGCTGCTGTTAGGGAGTGGAGCCCACCTTTCCAAAATGGACTTGGGAGAGATGCCAAAATGTTTCCTGAACGCCAGGAAAAGGTGCCCTTACCATTCCCCTCTCGTCGAGGGTGAAGGCTGTAAATGACACCCTTCTTGCGCAGAGCTCTTTGTTCCTGGAGGCTGAGGGAGAATAAAGCTCTGTTTTGTTTCTTACAGACTGAAACTGATCTTGGACAGAAAAGGGAGGGAAGCTTAAAATCTGCCTCTTTTTTTTTTTTTTTTTTAATTTTAAGTCAGCTGATAAAAACACAATTTCGGATTTCAGCAAAGCTTTCCTCCTTCAGACAGCTTGACTCTTTGTTTAGCCTTTTTATAGCAAAACTGGTTTTGGCTATTTCAGAATTGAGCAACCTGCCCTGGCTTTTTATTTTTCATTGCGGTGGATACTACTTAACTGTGGAGATGAATTAATTTTTAGCATATAGAGGAGCTTAGCAGTTTTAACGAGGGAGGAAAATGCATTATACTTCAGGCATCTAAAAAGTAATAAACTGGGTTACTGGTGAACTGCAGTTGGATGGAATCTTGGGGGTTTGGGGCTCTATTCTGCTTGATTTACAGCTGTTTAGTGAAAGATGCATATACCAAAAAAAAAAAGTGGATTCTTAAGAATTAAAGAAAGAATTTCCCTTGACAGAAATTTTTCAAGTGCTTCAGTTTTATGCAAATCTTGAAATGTAAAAATTATTGTATACTGGCCTCTAGTTTTCCTGTTTCTACCCATTTGCTAGCAGCAGCCTTTGCACTTCATAGGTGGCACGGACCCAGACACACGGATTAGTTAGAGTCGAAAAGACGCGAGCAGTGCAGCAGAGCTCTTTGCTGATGGCTGCTTAGCTCTGAACATCTTTCTTTAGTCTGATTCGTTTTCCCGGTTTCATTTACCTGTTTGCTGCTGGCTATTTTTGCAGCACTTTAGAGTACAAATTATGTTGGTTTGGCTTTCGTGGAATAATAATTTATTTAAAATCTATTCTCTTGTGATGCCTTGTCTTGTGCTAAATTTAAAATGTACATTTATATTTTGTGTCTGAGGAGCCTGAACAGGTTTGTGCTGGGAAGGATTTTTAATGTATTGGTGTTAATGACATGTCTCTCTTGTCCCTCCCTCCTTCCTTTTTTTTTTTTTTCTCAGGACTATTTTCCTAGTGTTGTTGTTTTCTCAGTATGCCAGAAATGTCAAATTTCCCTTACCCATTTACAAATCTAAGAAAGGATGGACAGCATACAGGCTGCAACTTTTCAAGATGTTCCCTGTGAGTACTTGAACTTGTTCTTCAGTGGCAAAAAAAAACCCCTAATTTGTGTTTTGTTTTGCTCTTCCTTGGTTTTGATTTTTCTTAATAATACAATAGATCACAAAGGTGACATAAAAGCTTAAATGGGCTTATGGGAAACTTAACTGAATGGCTCATTTGTCACAGGAAATAGTCTCATATCATAATCTTGCCAGACCCCATTCTGGTATCCCTCTCTGGTGAAGAGTCGTTGGGGTGATGAAGATCATGGAGGGGAGGGAAGGGGTTAGAGAAGAAGGTATGTTTATGCATGCAGTGAAAGCCTAAACTGAGCCTTCCAAAAAGGAGTGGTGAGATCATTATCTTTGTTTTATGAAAGCGATACTTGCTTCCCCCGTGTGAAAGGCTTCTTTTTATTTCTCTGGTAAAGTTGAGATTAATTCACTAGTTTGTTTAAGTGCCCATTTGGAGACTTTCCCGTTTGCTAGGGGAGACAAGAGGCTTGTTCTCATTCTAAAGCTTTTGTAGTAGCACCTTCGTTAGGGGCTGGGGTGGAATCACCTGACTGATCTATTACAGGATTTACTGCTTGTTCAGAATTAAAATATCACTTGAGATCACACCAAGATACGTGTGTAATAGATACTCTGTGCAGGAGCTGTTTGCTCTCGATGAATATTGCCAATGAGGGTTCATTTTAACCAGCCCTTTTTCTTCTCTTTCACAGATTATTTTAGCTATTTTGGTGTCATGGTTGCTTTGCTTCATCTTCACGGTGACAGACGTCTTTCCCCCTGACAGTTCTAAGTACGGCTTCTACGCCCGCACAGACGCCCGCCGAGGAGTGCTGTTGGTAGCTCCGTGGTTCAAGGTTCCTTATCCTTGTAAGTATGTCTGGTTTTAAGGGCTGTTTTTCTAATAATGTGCCTGTGAGTATCACTTATGTTGTTTTCAGAAGCGTTGCTATTTTTTGTTCAGTATTATATTCTGATGCACTTCAACATGCACTGACCTATAAACATCATAGGTGGAGATGATGGGTTTTTTCTTGTTTTCCTCTTTATTTGATACCTTAAGGTCTCATCTAAGAAAGACCAAGTCTCTGAAACTTGAATTTGTAGAAGGCACTTGCAGGGTTTATCTAGGTCACTCTTGATTTCTAATAACAAACATAGCATGACTGTATGTATAACACGGACTTTCAGGGAAGAGTTGATGTGCCTGTACTTGTGGATACTGTAGTCAGCTGCTGTTAATGTCATACAATAGTAAGGATGGGTTATTACAACTCCTGTAGACCTACTGAAGTCACTGATTCCCATTATCTAAAGAATCGGTAGCGTGTGGAGATTTTTCCAGCTTAATGCACTTCCCTGTCCCAAACACACCCGTTCTGGAACTAACACAACTGTTAACAGCTACAGAAAAATGTCCTGACTTGCAGAAGCGGCATTGGAATTGGGCCGATGGGCAAGTCGGAGAATGCCGGTCTGGGCTTACCAGAGGACAAAAAAGTGTTTACAAGAGAACGCAAAATGCTTTACGTGACACCTTGGGTGTTTATGGTCTTTTGCTGAACAGCTTTAAGCTTAAAGCTTTTAAAGGCTGTGTCTAAAGGCATGAGGTAGAGTTGCGCAACTGGTTCACCCTTGTGTTGCTCAGAAATTAACGGGGTAATAATAGAATAATATTCTACTAGAATAGAATAATGGAAATTGTTAGGAATACCACTACGTTGTAATGAGGCAGCTTCATTGCGGTTTTCCGTATGCTTTGGTTCTGATTAGTTCTTAAAAGAAACCACTTCTAAAGCAGGACTTGCAAGATGTATAATAGAAGCTTTTGGGAAAGAAGAAGAGGAGAACTTCTCCACCCTTTCTTATTTGTGAAGCCTTGTTCATTCATGTTTGTGTGACTTAAAGTTCCTTTTGTTGCAAGAGGCTCATCTATTTCAAAGAGATAAAAGCATCAGGGCAGTTTCTGTGGAAAACCTGCCAAGCTTTTCTATAGGCTTAAATTAATCTTATTTTCTCTTCCACAGAAATTTGGAATTGGAAGGTGTTTGTGCAAAGATCATAGCTGGTTGTTGGCCATTCGCTTCGGTAGACTAAACTTGTAACCAAAGACTGAGTTTTCAGCATAATAATAATTAAGTGGCATTCGCCTCACTGATCAGAATTGTTTTTTCACAAGAACTAGTTCAAATTCCTTCCTCCTGAACAGGAGGAATTTTTTTGGTGGGGTTTAGGGTTCTTGGGCTTTTTCCAAGCATGATCAAAGCAGTTGGTTAGGCGGTTTTTCCTTTGCTCCTTTCATCTACTTGAACTTGCCAGACTGTGTTACTGTGAAGGGAGTTTGTTGATTCCATTAAAGATGAATAAATTGCTGTGTGTTTTGATATCTAAATTGTTTTCTGTGGCACGAGAGATTTCAGTTTTCTTTTCTTCACAGTTCAGTGGGGACTGCCAACAATTTCAGCCGCTGGAGTAATAGGAATGCTTAGCGCAGTTGTCGCTAGCATTATTGAATCAATAGGAGATTACTATGCCTGTGCCAGGTTGTCTTGTGCTCCTCCTCCACCTATTCATGCAATAAACAGGTACGTCAAAAAAACCCTAAAATTCCAGTGTCTTAAGCTACTGGGGGTTTTTACCTTTTTTTTTTCTGCTCGGGATAAGACAGGAATGTGTTCTGAGAGTAAATGTTACAATTTGGTCAAACACAAGGGCCAAGGATCTTGAAATATAAGATGCAACTGTCATGTTCAATTATTTTGTTGCAAATGTAGCATTGGAAACCTAG
Source organism: Pluvialis apricaria (assembly GCA_017639485.1). NCBI lineage: Eukaryota > Metazoa > Chordata > Aves > Charadriiformes > Charadriidae > Pluvialis > Pluvialis apricaria. Next base: position 6,223,410 of record CM030030.1, read on the forward strand.
TCCTGTTTCTGCTGGAGTCGGTGGAAGTTAATCACAGACTCACAGACTGGTGGGGGTGGGAGGGGCCCTCTGGAGCTCCCCCAGTCCCACCCCCCGCCAGAGCAGGGTCCCCTCCAGCAGTGGCACAGGACGGCGTCCAGGCGGGTTTGGGATGGCTCCAGAGTGGGAGACTCCCCCCCCTCTCTGGGCAGCTGTGCCACTGCTCTGCCACCCGCACAGGGAAGGAGTCCCTTCTCAGGTTGAGATGGAACTGCCTATGGTCAGGTTTGTGCCCGTTCCCTCTTGTCCTGTCCCTGGGCACCGCTGGAAAAAGACTGTTCCCATCCCCCTGGCACCCTCCCTTTGAGAATTTATAAGGGTTGATAAGATCCCTCCTCAGTCTTCTCTTCTCCAGACTAAAAAGCCCCAAGTCCCTGAGCCCTTCCTCATAAGAAAGATGTTCCAATCCCCTCATCATCTTCGTAGCCCTTCATAATAACGTATTACTTCGTAATAGTACAGTTTCAGTAGGGACAGAACTCTAAATGGGTTCTGGAATCGGGATAGCTTGTCAAATTCACCTGAAATGCAGGTTTAGCAATAAAGAGGAGCTCCAAGTTTGACTTGAATTATTTTGTAATTTCCTCAGTTTAAGAACGTAGGTATCTAAGACATGGAAAACAGAACTTGAGTTGGTTTTCAGCTGTGTTGGACCTTGAAACGTGAATTATAATAATTCATTTGGGACAAGTGCGTTAACAGGCACCGATGTGAGATGTGGTCTTAAAGCACCATCTGAAGTGAGTCTACACTAATACAAGTTCGACTCTTTTTCTGTTTGTGCTTTACAGAGGGATTTTTATTGAGGGTCTCTCCTGTGTTCTGGATGGAGTATTTGGGACAGGGAATGGATCCACTTCTTCCAGCCCTAACATTGGTGTCTTGGGCATTACGAAGGTATGTGCTTTACCTTGATTCCGCAGTGACTGGAGTATTTTACCTCCTCTGGTGAATGGCTTATGGCATTTTCATGTTTCACAGCATGATCATCTTCCAAGAAGCCATTCTACTTAGTACTTTGTGCTGACAAACTCTACACAGCGTTCTGAATTTACACAGCCTGTCTTTACCAGCCATTGTCTAATGGAAACGAATTCTAGATAAGGACCTCATAAATCTTATTTTCATTCGGAGGAAAGGGCAGTTAGAAAAACCCGCTTAAAGCAGATGATGCTAAATAAGCTATCCCTTTGAAAACCAAGAAGGCATTCCAGGGCTCTAGGGTGTTTTGAGTTGACGCATAAACACTATGAACTGTATAGAAATTGATACTCTTTTGGCTGTCCTGGCTCTGAAAGCATCGCTATAGACCTCACTATTTTTAATGTCTCACTTGAACGCACAAAGAAACACAACTTGAGGTCCTTGAGTTTTATCTACGTCTGCACGAGGACGTTCCGCTGACACAGCTGGAACAGGAGCTGCCGTCAAGGTTAACTTCAAAGTTAAACATACCTTAAATATTCGTTTCCATCATGATAGGTTTTTAAAGCACTGAGCATGCTTAGGGAATGACATATTTTTTGGAAGTGTTACTCAGCAAAATATATATGCACTTGAGAAATTCCTTTGTTCTCATGCGGAACTGGATGTGGGTTTGAATGTCTTGCTGAACTGGGAGACCTTGGACTGCAGATAGATCTGCTCGATATTGTTAATTTAACCTTGTTAAGAAATATCAACAAAATTGGTAAGAGTAATTTATGTTGTAAATACATACATCTTGTTGCGTATTTTGCTTGGAAGCTATAAATCTACTTCATGCATACAAGATAGCAAATATATGCTCTTCACTTAAAATAACTCATCCCTCTGACTTCATCCAATATAGATGATGAGTTTATCTTCAGCCATTTTTTTTCCTGCACAAAGGATGATTCTGTTAGGTTTTAGGGTGGAATATAAATACTAATAGCACCATCTGCTGTCTGTATAAGTCTTCCATTCAGTCGCTGATGGAAATTTCCTAGGAGAAATGTTGGTTAGAAAAATCCTTAAAGAAAGGTTTATTCTGTTCTGCTTCATTTCTGTTGTTACTTCATAGGAGTTGATATGAATTAACAGCACTTTGTTTATTAACAGTGCACAGAAATGAGTGTACGTTTTGCTTTGGAACAGCGAATAATGACTGTTAAACTGGCAGCTGTTACAGAGAACAGAGTTCTCTACAGTTAGGTCTGTTCAGAGCGCATGAATATGCCTTATCCAGAATGGCACAGCTGGATGGCTGTGCTCCAGTGTTTTGTCTTGCTTTCCTGTCTGCATACTCTCTCCTAAAAACCTCATAGTTTTTCAACTTCAAATTATATCAAAATAGAATTTGGGCATGTAGATACTCTGCTGTTTATTTGGGAGAGGAAATCTGTAGTGCTCACGAGTAAAGACCACATAGTCCTGGTGATCCCCTTTTGAAAAGGCATTTCCCTCCCTCTAAATCAGTTTATGATTATGCTTAGAATTTCAATTTGAGGCTTCAACTGGATGTAAATACTACAAAGTCGTTGAGCAAGTCTGTGAGCGAGTTTTATTTGATGAGAGGAGAATCAACTAAATCTGATTATTTGGGGCAAAAGCGTAGGCAGCTTATGCCATGATGTTGATGGTGAAATGGATACGCCAGTAAGGTACTAGGTACCTTACCGTGCACTCCAAAATAATCACATAAAGTGTGTGCACGACTGCCTGGGAATAAATACGTAGTTTGAGCTAAATACTGACCGGGATGCTTTCAGTAGATTTCAAAAAGAGCTTAATTTGTTTGCCTTGTAGTGATTGAGTGTTTGCATAAATAAATGTCGCTATCATGTGGATTTTTTAAAGAATCTGCCTATTTCATGCAGGAAGAAAATTTTTGAGCAAGATATTGGTGGTCCTAAGGAACTGAATATCTTTATAAAAAATAGAGAAAGGTGCAAGCTAACTTCTGTTGTTGTTCTCGTGAACACCCTAATTTACTGGTCGAGCTTCTGTTTGTAGGTGAACACCTCTCACCTAACAGTTAAGCAGTGAAGAATATGGGGGAAAGAAGTACTTTGACCCTAAAGATGCTTACTGTATCATTTTTTCTCATGCTGCTCACTTAGCTCAGCCACATGTGATTAAAAAATTCATATTTATTTCTCTTGAAACGTAATACTCTGTAACAGGAGACCTGCAAAGGGCTTTGCTAGAAACCACCTTACCAGCGTTCTACCAGCGTTATGGGGCGGCTTGTCCCTGGTGCGACTCTTATGCAAGTATAACACTATTGAAATATCGACTGTTCAGGTTTATCAGCTACCACTACAGCATAGTGCAGAGCAATACTGCCCCAAGTCGGAATGCTTAAAATAAAAAAGGGAAGGAAGTGCAGGCGCTTGGTTTCACAGTGGTAGCACAGCCGTGATTTGCATATGAAGTGAATTCCATTCTGATCTCAAAGAGGGATGTTATAAAATCACTTGATAATCTCTGTCTGGAAAGCCTGCATCTCCTTCAAGTGAACTGCGTGGTAGGTAGCTAATACATCTATAAATACATATATAAAAGGGCAGCAACACATGCATTTTAATTTTTTTTTTTTCCGTTTTCATTACAATCGATCCGTTTGCCATCTCTCCTAGTTATGGTCTGTTTGTTTTCTTTACTGTAGATGGGACTGCGCCGCATTTCATGGTTATTCTGGCTATAGCAGTTACAGATGGTTTTAAAGATGACTTAATGTTAACAAAAACAAAATCACGTGAAGTTATGTTAGAATTGGAGTGCGGCCATGCTACAGCTGAGCCCTCCAAGACGTTTGTAAAGGCTCTGCAGCCTGTGTTTTAACACCACAAAAAAATACACATGGAAGCTTGAAAAGAAGTTTTAAATGCAAAAGAGAATAATAAAATAGTTATTAAAATATAAAATAAGATATCTTTTCCTTTTTGTTCTCCGGCAGGTTGGAAGTCGCAGGGTTATTCAGTATGGGGCAGCCTTCATGCTCTTGCTCGGGATGGTTGGCAAGTTCAGTGCTCTCTTTGCGTCGCTGCCTGACCCCGTGCTCGGTGCCCTCTTCTGCACTCTCTTTGGTAACGTATGGTTTTTTGCCCTTCTTTGTGTACTGGGTGGCTGTATCTTTTTCCTGTGATGCTGTGTTTATATGTATGGTGCTGGGTTTTTTTAAAGAGAAAGACTATATGAAAGCTGAGAGTTGTTTTATTTTTATTTAGGGATGATTACAGCCGTGGGTCTGTCTAACCTCCAGTTCATAGATTTAAATTCTTCTCGTAACCTGTTTGTACTTGGATTTTCCATTTTCTTTGGACTTGTCCTTCCAAGCTATCTCAAACAAAATCCACTGGTCACAGGTACGTGTTTCTGCTCATTTGAATGAAGCGTACTTTTAACTTTTACTCATAGGCCAAGTACGTACATGTACAACGTAATGTAAAGGGTAAATAAGATTAAAAACAAAGTATTATGGAGACGCTAAAAGCTATAGATAAGAAAGCAGGTGTGTTCAGAGGAGAATTAACTGAGATGTTGAGACCTGAATTGTATGTTTCGGTGCAGTACATCGGAAGTTGTCCTGCTTTCTCTGGGTACAATTGGTAGAGCAATGGAGGAAGGCGATTGCCGGTTGGGCTGGAAGAAAGACTAAAAGGGTGAACCTGAGTTGTAAATCATGTTGAAAGAGCAAGGGGAAATACCAAGGTATATCAAGAGCTCTGAAGCTAGGAATTTGTTTGGAGTTTTGAAATTTTTTGTCACTGCGGACATGTGTTCTGAATCTGAATGTTAATGAACTCAGTTTCAGACTGTTAGCAAATTATAGTTTTGGTGAATTCATGGGGAAGGTTTTCTGTTTTAAAACTGTCTTCTCAATAGTGGTTATGACAGCGTATGTCATCAAAGGAAGATCATTCAAGCAGAGTTACGTGGTGATATATTAATACAATGTTCTTCCATGAATTGGTGCTGTGAAGTCTCGCCCTTTTAAAAAGTAAAAGTTTATAAAAGGAATTATTTCGGTCCACAGGATTTTACTTTATGAACATTTCTCCTTTTCTATTTTGTAGTTTTCTGCTTAGTTTAAATTAAGCAGTTGTGTCTGCAGTAGAAACTAAAATGGCATTTTCATAAGCAACTGAAAGTTCATGGAGTTATGTTTTGGGAAAGAAGGGGTCCCCACGGTGGACTACATTAGTTGAAAGTTCTTCTGCATCTTTTCCCACGTGGTTTTACGAGTCCGATTTGAGCAAATTCCTCAGTCAACTCAGTAGAAAGTTTTCCCAGTTGACCTGCGTGTAAATCAGTAGGATGTGTATGGTAAAAATTCAAATTCTAAATATTTTTTTTCCTGTTCTTCTAGGAATAGCGGGCATTGATCAAGTATTAAACGTTCTTCTCACTACAGCCATGTTTGTCGGTGGCTGCGTTGCATTTATTTTGGACAATACCATTCCAGGTTAGCATGTGAACTTGTCATTTTATCTAAAATAATAACTGCCTTTCTGAATGAAGGTACCACAGCATTTCATGGAGGTGGGAGATGAGGAAGAGATTACTGCTTTTGTTGTTGACTTCTTTAACACCTACAGCAGACTGCTTAACACCTGCGCGCCTCAGTTTCCTTGAGAACACGTTGAATCTTTTTCATGTTAAGGTCTCCATTCTATTAAACATACAAAATAGCTGATAAAAATCAAACCAGAATAGTCTTCTTCAGAAGACCAACTAAAGATATTTTAAGATCCAAACCTGCTTTCATTAGAGAGCAAAAAATTTGGCTTGACGTCCAGTTACAAAATAAACCCAATAATAGCCATTTCCAATAAATATATTTTGCTCTCTTCCTGCCTCTTTGAGCAGTCTAGAAGATCTTTCCAGCGCTTTGCTGAACATGGTGTCTGAGACTTGGCGTTTTCTTTCTTCTCTTAACCTCTACTATTTTTTACATAGTGTATCTACATAAAGATATTCATGAATGTATTTTTTTTTTTCATTTTTTCTTTTATTTTGACTTCTAGGCAGCCCTGAAGAAAGGGGAATACGGAAATGGAAGAAAGGGGTTGGCAAAGGAAGCAAGTCACTGGATGGCATGGAAACGTATGATTTGCCTTTTGGCATGAACTTTATTAAAAAATACAGGTGTTTCAGCTTCCTGCCCATCAGCCCTACCTTCGTGGGTTACACGTGGAAAGGCTTCAGGAAAAGCAGTAACTGCAGGAGTTCAGATGAAGACTCAGAAGCTACAGTATAGCCTTAGTTGAAATTATATTATCTAGTTGTAGTAAGAGATGTATTTGCAGTTTCTTGCTGATTAAGAAGCATTAAAATATATGTTTTGTATATCTGCATTTAAATTCTGGAACCAGAGCTGAGACGAAGTTAAAAAAAAAAAAAAAATTTAAAAAAAAAAAAGCTTTCCTGTTGTGGGTGGTGGTAGCCAGATCTAGTGTCTCTGGGTCAAATTCGCAAATGCTCCTCTGTTTGATTTTCAAAAGCTATAGACGCCTGCGCACCTAAGTCTGTTTATTTGAAATGGGGCTTAGGTTCCGGAATTATGTAGGTGCTATTGAAAAATGTTACTTTTTTGGGGTGATTTTATTTAAGTTGTTGATGCTGGCATTTTTGGCGCATTCATTGCTGGCAATGTTAGTTACGCCAGAAAATTCGACTCCTGTAAGAAGGAGCGGGCGGGGTGGGGGGGGGGGGGGGTTGGGGAGCAGGAAGGAAAAAAAAATTACTTCTAGTCATGTCAAATCCCATATATAGTGTTTTCTACTCACTGATTTGCACATTCCATATTTTCAGCCCCCTGGAAACCAGACTCAGTTGATACTGGCAAATCATGAGAGTGTTTTTCTGAATGACCACTAGTTCAGTCAGATGTCCAGTGTTCAGACAGAAAGTTTCTGTAATGACTTTGCCGATGAAAACGATGACCGACTTCTGATAGCTTAGTGCTGTAGAAGGAACCACTCATTTCATGTCAGTTCACATTTTTCAACGTTTGCTTTTTCTGCCTGGCATCTAACCACGTAATCTATAGTGTCCAGGTGCAGGTTTTCTTTAAGGGACGCACGTAGCTTGAGTTTTACAGAGATGGGAAACTTTTATCTTCCAGACGGGACCCAATAACAGTTTTTACAGTGCAATGCCTGTATCCAGCAAGACATTTCCTGAACAAAAATGCTACGTTGTTGAGCAGTTCTAAGCAATTAACATTTGTATACGTGCCCCTTTCCCTGCGGGGAAAGCCACGCGATCAAAACGCTGCCGGCAGTTGCTGGTTTGGATCTGTGCGGAATTTCCTTGATCGGATATCGAGAGCCAATGCTGCCCGCGAGCGGCTTATGGTGCATTGCCTTTTTGTCTTCTCTCTTGGTGGGGCTTCTGCCAAAGCTCGTTACTGCTGCGGAGGTGATCTTGAAGGGCAGAGACACTACATTTGATGTCCTCACCCACTGGATGGTTTAACGGGTATTGGGTCCAATCAGGGCACCATTCAGATATATTTTTTTTTTTTCCTGGAACAGTCTCAGCTCTGATGTTATGTGGGTGTTCATGCTCATCATGCATTCATAACTAAAAGGTTTATTCATGTTTAATGTTCTTACTATTGCAAGTTAGTTTTAGACTTCAGTGTGGCCCCAAAAGCATTTTTAAGCTGTGGAGATCATCAGGGAAATGTAGTGTAATGTAATTTCAAGGCCAGTATGCTCTACGGTGCTTGCATTTTGTATTCCTGGAAAAAAAAAAGGTAACAGTAGATCCTGTAATTCACTAATATATTTATGAAAGTTTGACTACTGGACAGGAGCGCAGGAACTCTGTTTTCTCTGAGTCTACTTCCAGGTGAATTTGTTGTTGGTTATTGAAGCATGGAAGGGTTGGGGTGGGGAGGGCAAGGAAAGAGCCTGACAGATCCGTACTGAATAGTGTAGCGTCGGAATGATTCCATTGATATCGTTCTCAGCATGCCATGGCTGTTTCCAGAAACTATTTTATACCGCTTTTTCCATAACGAAGCATGTGTTTTTTCTGCTTCAGGGAACTTTCAGTAGTTTGCAGTCTTGGTGTCTATTGGACTATCTCGAAAGCTGGTCGGAAGAGTTATTGTGTAGTAGACAAGGTTAGTTTGCCTGTGAAACAAAGTCATTTTTATCCTTTTTAAATTTTTCCTCTTCAGGTAGTGAGGTGTTAGATTTCCACATCCACTTGCAGGTAGTTTGAGTGCAGAGACCTCTAATCAGTGGCACGAAGCTTCCAAATTTCCCAACTTTATGTGCAACCAAAGATGTGTGGGAGACATGGGGGAGTTAAATATAAATATATATATATATAAAAAAGGAGGAAAAAAAAAAGCACTGCCTATGTTTGGTGGTTGTAATGATGGAAAACGCCAAAAGGTGGTTATCTTGTAAATGTTGAGAAAGGGAGGCAAAAGTTTTTTCGTTAAAACCATGCCACCTCGGAAATACAGAAATGTCGAGCCCAGTGGTGCTGCTGGGCACGGCAGTGACAACCGTGTCCCGAGCCTTTTCTAACTTCTCCCCCCGAATATTCTCCTGGTAACTTCAGTGCTTACGCAGTCAAGAGACGAGGTGGTGAGAAAATACCATTTGTCTTCTCTCCCCGTCGGCTGAGTAAAGCTGTGCGCGTTCTGCATTGCCTTCACTTGGGAATTCCCGAGGCACTTCAGTCAAATGACCGGGCAACGAATCCAAGGATATTTTTTTCTTCTCCCCGGAGCAGAACACCAGCCCTTTCTTGCAGCGTAGGAAAGACGCTCTGAATAGGTGAAGTCCGGTTACTCTGTTTAACAGTTGGATTTAATTCTTTTTGTGACTTTGGGTCCTAGCGTGCCGATTCTGTTGACTGGCTGAGAGAAGTACAGTAAGGTTTAGCCGGCGTGTTTGCTTTTCTAGCCACTTACCTTGGTAACACTAAAATAAGTCGTTGTAGTTAGCAGTCATTTTTGTAACCAAATTTATACGTGTAACGACTCTCTCCATCTTCCTATGAGCATGAATGGTTAGAGATGAGCCTCAGTTTTGCAAAGGAGATCGGCTGAAGCACCTGTGTAGAGGAGGGTTACGATGGAGTCGTGGCGGTACCTTGGACGTAGAGGGCACGCAGCCGCTGTTAAAGCGTGCGTCTCCCCAGCGCCGAGAGGTGAGCAAAGCACAGAGCTGATGCCCGGGTGCCTTGGAAAGAGAAGCTCCCCTTTCTCTTTCCGATGCACTTGAAACCATCCCTGAGCTGCCAGTCGACAGAGATGCCTGGCTTTTCTTCGCGAGGGAAATAACTCTGAATCGCCCCCAGTTTTGTGCAGTTGTGGCAGGCGATTCCGGACCTTAAAATCCTCCTCCCAGGCCCGCCTTTCTACCCTGGCGTTTTAGAGGCTGTTGGGAAGTGCCCTGGCCGGGGGGAGCACAGCGCGCAGCCGGAGCTGCTGGCAGATGTGTTGCAGAGGATTAACTTGCAGTTTTGAAGAGCATTTAAATGCTTCGTGCTTGCTGGTTACATCCAGGCTTTGATGCATACGGGTGGCTGGATATAGAAATCTGACTGTAAATGCAATACTGTAGTTTTCCTACATATGTTACTGCCTGCCTTTCAAACAGCTGAACTAAACAAAACCACAGAGGGAAGACGACACCTGAGAGATGAGCTAAGAGGCGATGAGATGTTTCAACCAAACTTTTAAGACGGAAGGGCAAATATTCATGGTAGAAATATCATTTTGTCATATCAAAGATGGTATGCAAAACAAAATAACTTGGGACTTTTGTAATTGATATTCTATTGTAATTTTTTTTAGGTTAAATTAAGAATTCTTGCTAACATGTTGAAACACGTTTTCTAAAGCAAATACTTGCAAATTATACTTATAGAAATTTAGGTTTCATAGCTAACGGCTATGACTGATCACTGTTGTCATATTAGAGTGCGTTGGCAGAGGAACTTAATCAGGTACCTTGCTCAGAAAGTTCCAACCTTAAACCCAGAATTTGCTTTATGCCTTTTAATACTGACTTTAAATATGACAACTTGGTTTGTACATGAATATTGCAGTATTTTATTTCCATATATTAAAAATAACATTTCCACTCAGGATAACGATCGCTGTTTTCCTGGGAGGGAGTGGTATGATTGTCATGACAATGTCATGTGATGGTAGAATTTCTTCATTGACGAATCTATAGTAGTTGTGTATACTTTATTTACCCATGTTTATGTTCCTACCAAAAACTAAAGGGTTTCTTTATTATTCATCTCCCTACTGAGATCTTGGTAGTCCCGATGCAGAATTGGCGCTTGCAAACTGAAATCCTCAGTACTATTTATACCACAAGGAGCATCAGTGAGTGCGACTGGTCATTTATAGCGTTGCGTCCCTATTAAAAGTGTTGAAAATCGCATAATTTGTGGTATAAACAGCACTCCAGGCACGCATGGTTTAAAATAGCCGGCTTCTAATGGTCTGAGCGAGCCATTGGATGCTTGCCCGCAATCTGAAACAACCCGTGCTTACCATAATTTGTATATCGATGTAGAAAATGCATGTGCGACAGACCAGCACGACCTACGTGTTTCTTTTACGTGGCCTTCTTAAACCAAAAGCGACATTTTTTTCTTTTTTCTTTTTTTTTTTCTTTTTCTAAAGGAGGGGGGGGGAGCAGTGGGTCACTCATTTTTTTGCAAAAAAGAATGTCCCGCTTGGTGCGTGTTTCTTAGTCTTTCTCGAGGCTAATGGCCGTGGTGGCCATGGGGAGGACAGGTCCTCGATGCTCTCACGTTTCTGTAGCTGCGATAGGTCATTGCGGTATCGGAGGAGGCCACGAGTTCGCCAGCGTTTCGCTTCTGCCCATGAGTCTATAGACAGCTTAGTGCTGGGCTGCTTTTAGGTATTGGGGATCCGTGTTCAGAGCCATCCAAAATACTCCTGTCTAGTTCTAATTTGACTGTGACTGTGCATTGTCATCCGTACATATTGATATGAGAGATACATTTAGAATTGCCTTGTGTACTATCTGGCATTTACTACATCTTTCCAGGTAAATCATCTTGCTGCCAGTCCAAACTATCGTACTTTGTCTGTTTATAACAACCTTTGGCGTAACAAACTATTGACTGTTCTTAGGCAGTGGGGATAATTTTTTTTTTCCCATGACTTTTTGTGACTGACTTTGGCTGTAAAACTTTTTTGTTCAACAGCAAGAGGGTTTTTTTTGTTTGTTTTGGTTTTGTTTTATTTTCTGAGATGTGTAATTCTTTTATGGAGTTTTTTTTTAATTTCATATTTTTTTTCTAACATGGCTTCATTAAACAATTAAATATTTAAAAAATGTAATATTTGGACCAGATGTTGTGAATAATAGTAGATAAAGCTATTTTATTCTGTATTTTTAAAGCTGTTCAGTATAAATAAACGCGGGCATAGATGCAACTTGGCAGTGTGGTGTTACACTTCCTTTTAAACATCCCCTTTGAAGGAGCGTCGGTGGTTTGGGAATCCAGGTGATGTGAAGACCGAGCATCTCTCTGTAGCAAGTGCCACCCAAAAAATACAGCCCCCAGCCACCTTCCCTACCCTTCCAGCTCTCAGCCCACAGCTCATACCACAAAAATGCAGTCAATTCCCTGATTTATGTGGAAGAGGCACTGCTGACAGTGGCTGCCTCTCCTCTGCTGCCTCTCCCGGCTCTCGGCTGAGGCAGCTCCCAACCTCTCGGGCAGCCGAGCGGCAGCAAAACTCCCTATAAAAGCAGTTACACGGGCAGCGCGGGCGTGTTTCTGGGCAATGTCCACACAGCAAAATTTAAGTGACTAATTTCCTGATTAAAATTAAAAAAAAAAACAAACAACCCTTCAGGTTCTCTTAGTACAGTGAGCAGAGGCTTTGAGTTATTCTGACCAGTTACAAAAATGAGCAGCAAGAGCTACCAGCAGAGGAATAACCTCTGGTTTAGGGTAAAATAGAATCACAGAATGGTTTGGGTTGGAAGGGACCTTAAAGCATCCAGTGGCACCCCCTGCCCTGGGCAGGGACACCTCCCCCCAGCCCAGGGTGCTCCCAGCCCCGTCCAACCCGGCCTTGGACACCTCCAGGGATGGGGCAGCCACAGCTTCTCGGGGCAGCCTGCGCCAGGGGCTCACCGCCCGCACAGGGGAAAATTTCCTAACATCTAATGTAAATCTACCTTCTTCCAATTTGAAGCCATTCCTCCTCGTCCCATCACTCCATGCCCTTGTAAAAAGTCCCTCCCCAGCTCTCCTGGAGCCCCTTTAGGCACTGGAAGGGGCTCTGAGGTCTCCGCGGAGCCTTCTCTTCCCCAGGCTGAACCCCCCCTCTCCCAGCCTGTCCTCCCCGCAGAGGGGCTCAGCCCTCGTAGCATCTTTCAGGCCTCTTCTGAACGAATTCTCCTCCTAAAGTCTTAGGATTGGGAATGTCTGAATTCGTGCCCTACCCTGGGCAATCTGTAGCCACAGCGAAGTCTCCTGCGCCCCTGTCAGAGCCGCAGCGTGCCCGCAGCGGTCCCGCAGCACAGTGTAGCTGGAGATGTCCGGTCGCTGCTCTGTCGAGATAAATCAGCTGAGTACCGCCTTGCCTCGTCACCAGCATTTAGAAAGGAATCAGCTGACTGGCACCGTGCCTCGTCCCCAACCATTTAAAGAACTCGTTGGTTTGATCTTGGAACTGAAATAGGAAATTCCCGGCGTTCGCCGGGAGCGGCCGTGGTGCGCGGCAGCTGCCTGCAATGAGTGGGGACCTGGGAAGGTCTGGCTGAGGACACACAGCACCTTTGGACGTCTGTCAGCCTTCGAGGGCTCTGAGCTACTACTGATTTTAAGGGCAATTAAGACACCAAGTACCTTTCTGAACTCAGGCATAGCCCACTGCAACTAGTCCAAAAACCAGTGGAGTGGGATGGGAAGAAAAATGGCAAAAAGCCACTTAAATCGGTAGCGAGAGGGGGTGAAAGTCTCAAAGCCGGCGGAGCGGCTGTCCCACCAGGGCGAGGGATTTCTCGTCGTTCCTGAGCTGGGCCGGGTTTGGGTCCGTGATGAAAATACGCTCTGATCTTAATCCTGATTAATCCTTCGTGCTACTGGGTCAGAGCTCTGGTAGTAATTGGGTTTCCTCCTTGTGTCTCGCCTGAATCAAGATTTCAGCATCGGCTGCATCGACCCGGTAAGAAGGGCTTTACCCCAGACGGAATCACAAAACCTGAGGCTTTTCAGAATGCCTGAAACATCCTCAAACGGGGGCAGCACCCGTGTTTCGAAGAAACGCATATTAGGTGCTAGCAAAGGCCTTTTTAAAAGCCACCGTCTCTCCCCATCTGCTTCCCGGAGGCTGCGGAACAGCTAACAGATGCTCCTCGGCTAACGAGTATCCACATGCGTAATATTGTTTGGTATTTACTGACAATTAGCTTGGGGGTCTTAAAGTTGAACTAATGGGAAGCTGCCAGGGTGTGCAAGAAGGATGTTTGGACGCTTGCTCAGTCTGGGGGGGAAATACTTGAATTTTGGGAGAATTTTGGAGCTGATGCCTTATGCTTCGGTCTGACTGAGGTCCTTGACCTCCAGGCTCAGCTATGGGTGCGGAAAGAGCCGTAAATCCATCGAAGCCGAGGGTTTAAAAAGCATCAAGCGCGTTCCCTGTGCGGCGTTGAGCACCGAAACGCCGATGTAACCCGCGAAACAGGTGCCGTCCCGTCCCCGTGCGGCTAAAGGCAGGCTCTGACCCCGGAGCAGCCTTTTCCTGGGAGGTTTTCGGCAGCCGGGGGGGTGCTCGGGCTCACAGCCGCTGGCCAGGACCGCGGCGGGGCAGAGGTTTTGGTCTCCTTCCATGTGAGTTTGGTTCCTCCTGGCTTCGTGCTCGCAGCCGCCGTGCGGGTAGGGAGGAGCTGGCAGCCTGTCCCGGCCCCGCCGGCTGCAGGGTGTCCTTATTGGGTCAAATTCCTTTGATTTGGGAAATAAACGCCTCCATCCAGGCTCCTGACCCACCACCACTGAAGGCAACGAGCAGGATGGTGCAAACTCAGGATTTAACCCCACTTCTGCGGCCAAGTTCCTCCTTGTTCTCGTGCAGGTGCCTGCAGCAAAACCCTCTATTTATTTATTGTTTTTTCCCTTTTTGCTCCGATTCCATCCACCCCTGCGGGGCTGTGGGGTAGGGGAAGAAGCTTCCTCTCTCTTTGGGGCTAAATCCCTGGGGTTTGGGGCTGGGGTTTGCACAGGGCGGGCAGCCGGGGCCGGCTCCGCTCCATTGTGCGGCGCGGCCGGGCTCTCCCGGCGACAAAGGGCCTCTCATCTCCGGCAGCCCTCGAAGATGCTGCTGGAATATAAATAGTGACCCCCATTCCGGCTGGCTTTCGCCGAGTCAGTGTTTCCCCCAGCCAGATGGCTCCTCCTGAACTTCGCATATTTTACATACAAGTCAAAAAAAAAAAAAGGGGAAAACACACCAAAAAAAAAATAAATCCGTTGTTGTAAAGACTCACTTGTTTTACTAAAGCAGCTGTTTAGATTATTTCTTCGGTTTTTGAGTTTGTTTTTTTAGCTTTTTCCCTCCGTGTGGGCTGTTTCTCGGCAAATTCCTTCAAAAGAAAAAAAGCCCAGAGAAGCCACAAAGCACTGGGAAAGGTCAGGAGCAGACAAAGGCGGAGGGACGCGGCCGTACACTGCTGCTCTTCTGGAATACTGAATACCCCCCCAAACCCTCCCCGGGGCGGCGCGGGGCGCATGGGCAGGATGGGACCCACAGCCCGGGAGCAGAGGTGGGAGACTCAGCACCATTTCGGAGGTAACCGTGACCCCAAGCTGCAACATCTGCTTCCAGGCAGATTTTAATTTTGATTTTTTTTTTTTTTAATTTATTTCCTCTTCAATCCCCTTCTCGGGGGCGGATTTGGATCCAGATGGGATCTCACGGCCGTGGTTGGGAACCGGTTGCTGCCAGCACACGGCCCCGGTGCACTGTCCCAAAGGCAGAACAGCGGCATGCGATGCCCGCACGGCTCTGGCACTGAATATCCCAGGCTTTGGGGCATTTTAAGGCAGAAATAACCACTTCAGCCTGTGTGATGCAGCCAGCAATGCTCCCTCCGGGAGTCCTGCACGGAGCTGGAGCTGATCATAAAAGCATTTCCAACCTGAGTGCATGGGATGAGGGATCCTGGTCCTGGCACTGGGCATGGAGCAGCCTTTGGGATCCTGGTCCTGGCACCAGAGATGGGGCAGCCTTTGGGATCCTGGTCCTGGCACCGCACATGGTGCATCCTTTGGGATCCTGGTCCTGGCACCGCACATGGGGCAGCCTTTGGGATCCTGGTCCTGGCACCGCACATGGGGCAGCCTTTGGGATCCTGGTCCTGTCACCAGGGATGGGACATCCTTTGGGATCCTGGTCCTGTCACTGGGCACGGGGCAGCCTTTGGGATCCTGGTCCTGGGGTGCAACCTGGGTGCCAGAAACAGGTTCTCCTTTGGGAACGCGCTCCCAGAGCCCGAACCAGGGATTTGAGACGGAGCATCCTTTGGGATCGCAGCCCCAGGGCAGGGACACACAATCTGGGTGCCCGAGGGAGAGCATCCTTTGGGGACCCCCCCCCCAGTCCTGGCACCCGCTCGGGGGTGTCCCTTGGGATCCCGGTGCCGGAGAGGGCCGTTCCCCGGGATTTCAGCCCCGCTCCCCCCGTGCGTACCCGCGGCCCCGCCCCGCCCCGCCCCACCGAGGGGCGGCCCTACGGGGGCGCCGGCTGCGGCGCGGCGCGGAGCGGGAGCGGGTGAGTGCGGGCGGGACGGGGCAGCCCCATCCCTATCTCCATCCTCATCCTCATCCCCGTCCCCGTCCCCGGAGCCGCCCCGGAGCCCCGTCCGCAGCGAGGAAACGGCGAGGGCTGTGCCCACCCTCGGGGAGGGGAGAGAGGGTTGGGGGGAGGGGGGAACCGGCCCCCACCCCCCGGGGGTGTCACCTCTGCACCCAACGAGCATCCCCGGCGTCCCCCTCTCCGCTGGGGCTGGCTGCTCTCGCGGGCTGGAAGGGAGCCACAAGCACCCGCGGGTCCCCAGTCCGGTCACGGCACTTTCGCTGCGGTCCCCATCGCAGCCGGGCGGGGGGGGGGGGGGGAACGGGACACCCACCAGCTCCTTTCCCTTAGCCCACAACAAGCCGTTGGTGGCCCCCAGCTCTCCTCGGGGCGGGGGAGGGGGGGGGTCTGACCTGCTGCGTATGGCCAATGGGTCCCCTCGCTCGTCCCCAAGCAACGCGGCACCCCGATGGCATCGCCCGCCGGCGGCTGAGCCCCCGCTCCCCGCTCCCCTCCTTTCCCCTTTGCAGGACGGGGCTGAGCATTTGGGCTGGCGAACAATAGCAGCGCTGGAAAACAATGGAGCTGCCGCACCTTCGCGCTTAGGGACACCAGACGGACGCTCGGAAGAAATCCCGGCTCCAAAATAGCGCCTGGGCCTGAGCCACCACCGCACCGGCTCGCGGGAGCCGTCCCCCGAGCACCGTCGGTCGAGCGAAGGATCTGCCGGAACGGGGTGAGAGCGCTCGGTCCTATCCCACCGCTGAGCAAAGCGGCTCCGAGAGGCTCCCGGTGCCTCCGAGGGAGGAATTGTCGCCTCCGGATGATGCTTTGCTACCGATCGCATCGGGATCGATGCGGCGTTGGGCTGGTTAAGAGCCGCCCTGGGCTGCAGGGACGCGGCAGGGTTTGGGCGGGAGGGAGCATCGCGGCCTCCCCGGGGAGCGGGATATTCCCACAATCCCTCGCACGGCCGGGGGGAAGCCTCAGCTGCGCCGAAACCGCGTCTCCCGCCCGAGCGGGCAGATGCCGAAGCGGCAGCGGGGATGCTGCCAAAGCAGCCGCACGCCCTGGAAGGGGACTGAGAAAGCAAAAACCCTCCGAAAAACTCTCCTTTCTTTGCAAGAGCACAGAAGACCGCCCCGCTCCTGCTGAAAACGTGACCTTTGGGGATGTTTCTCTATTTTTTTTTTTAATTTTTTTTTTTGGTTGGATTTGAGGTGCGCGTCTCCCCGGGAGCTCAGCAAAAGGGAGCGCTCATCCCCGTGCCGTGCGAGGGGCTGCGAGCGTGGCCAGGCTGCCTCTGCACCGCAGGGCAGATGGGGCCGTAGGGATGCGGGGAAGAGCTTTCGGAAGGTTATTTTGAGGGGAGGAATAAATCTGGGGTCAGATGTATTTATCAATTATTGATAAATCCCGTCAGGCCTGAAAGCGACTGCGGGAGCAGCGGCCGGCTCGTGTTGGAAGGCAGAGAGGGCTGAAATCCTCCTGCCACGTGTGCAGGGGGAATTGATTTGATCCCATTTTGGTTTTGTGAAAGCGCTTTGCTTTTAAACCTCAGCTCGTGCCGGGCGCGAAGGAAATACGTTGACTCAGAGTGGGGAAACTGAGGCGGAGGGAGGGGGGTGCCGGGAAATGAAGACTGCGCTGAACTGCCGAGGTTGAGCAACTGATTGGGCAATTTGCACGTTGGCAGCCCTTTTATTTTGGTGATTTCCTGCCTTTTGCCAAAAAAATGGGGGGGGCCAGCGGCAGCTGCTCTCCTTTTGGGGATCTCCGGGCGGCGGCTGCTCCCTTCCACCCACAGCCTGGCGCTCTTGAGACCCAAAAAAGGAAGAATTTGCCCCTTTCCTCGCTCGCTCGGAAGGGGATGTGATGACGGAGCGAAGGTGGCAGCGCCGGGGCAGTAAACAGGAAACCGGGCTCCTCGGCGCAGGGAGGTGAACCTGCATTTCGGGACTCCCCTTCCATCCCAAAATGAGTCTTTTTTTTCAGCTGGAGCTCACCCTGACATCCCTTTCGAGGGAACCGGGGCTTCGGCTTCACCCCTTCATATGGCCGCCGTGCCGCAGAGCGAAACTCCCTGCGATACCCCAATGCTCCGCCCCGGGCGGCGCTGCTGGAGGGTGGATTTGGTTTGGGTTTTTTTCAGCCACTTTGGTATTTTTGGGCAACATTTTTTGCATGCGCCAAGCAACCGTGCCGTTTCATCCTCCTTCCGCACAGCGATGACTTCCCCGGCACTTTTTCATCCGCTTTCAGGGGCCGCCCACAAGCGAGACGCTGATCGCTTACCGTCCCTGTAGCGCACAGCTGGTAACCCCCAAATTCGGGTCCCACACCGCAGCAGGTGCCATGCAGCTGCTGCGCCGACATTTCATCCAAAGCCACAACACCAGCTGCAAAATCCCCTACCGCTATCATTTTTTGAGGGATAAATAGGATTATTATTGGGTTTATTCCCTGGGGGGAGGACGGATGGATGCGGGCGAGGCGGCTGCGGGAGGAGGATTGCTGCCGGGATGCTCGCACGGCTCCTCGGCTCGTCAGGAAACGCGAAGCTTTGTCAGCTTTTCCGTTGCGACGTGCGATTTTTTTTCGGCGACGGGGTTTCTCTTCTGCTTTCTTCTGGAGCGTCCGCGGCCGGGGCGGCTTCCTGCCCTTCCCCGGCCTCTTTCTGCCCGCTCAAGCGCCAGCGTTGCTTTTGCAACCTCTCCTGTGGTTTGAAGCATGACGCGGAATATTTTTGCTGCTGTATATATTTCTTTGCCAACGTATATCCCGGGGTGTGTGGGGGGAAGAAGCAGGAATTGCCGCTGGGCTGAAGTTGTAGGGGCAGGTCCGTTCTCCGACACAGGTTTTACCGCACGGCCTTGGTTGAGTCATTTATTCACCTGGTGGGGTGTCGTTTGGGTTTTTTTTGGGGCAGGAAAATGGGTTTGTTTCCCAGGGGGTTGGGAAGAAGCCCATGGCGATGCAGGAGGTGGGAGAAAAGAGCATTTTGTGGATCTTTTCTCACCTCCGTTTCTCTTTCTGGACAAGGAAAAACGTGGCCCGAGAAGGCTTTTCTTGTTGCTTGGAACTGCCCCAACGTTGCAGTTCAACCTCTGATTTCCAAAGTGCTCTGAGCCCACGAGCGACCCCGGGGGCGTCACCCTAAATCTCACTTTAATTCCCTTTCGTAGCATCCAGAAATGACTCTCGCGCTGTGAGCCAGGGTGGGATTTGGAGGGGGGGGACTTGCCAAGTGTTTGCACGAGAGCCATGGAGATGCTTTCGCGCTGGAGGGAACGCACAAAAATTGCACCAGCACCATAAAAAATAATAAAAAAAAAAGATAAAGGAACCAGCCCGGCGTCTCACTGCTTGTGAAACTCAACCCCCGTGCCCGCTGCCTGGTTTCGGGACGGCACGAGGAAGCGCCAAGCTGGATCCAGACCTGGCGCTTCGTAGCAAAATCCTGGTAAAATAAAAAAAAGAAAAGGAGCAAATCCTGTTTATAACCCGTCCACCTCCAGGCGTCGCATCGCCAGGGCGCTCCGTGGATGCTCGAAATGCAAATGTTAGCGTAAGCGTATCTCTGCCGGTATTAAATTTTCAGTGAGTTTACAACACTTCTCCCCTTATCTGATTTTTCCCTCCCTCCCCATCAGTTTTCCCACAGGAGCCGCCTCAACCGCATCCCCTGGAGCCTTTTTTTCCCCAAGAGCTCTTCCAAAATCCAAGCCAGTTTCTTATTTTCCCCCTCCCCGTTATCCAGGGGTGCGGATCGGGGATGGGGTAACGGGGCGGTTCACGCTGATGCTTTTCTCTCCTCCCTCTTTGCAATTCAGCTCCCATGAAAGACGAGCGGGAGGATGGATTACCGCGGCTGCGAGTACCTGGTCCCCTGCGGCAAAGACAAATACATCGCCAAGTAAGATGCTGGGCAGGGCTGTAATGCAGAAATACGGTCGGTGCTGGAGTTGTTTGCAATATTCCCGGGGGTTTTCGCCTTCGAGCTGGGAGGAGGGGAGCGACCCTGGGTTTTAATTCGATTCGGTTGGATTTGGAAAGAAAAAGCCGTTCTGGGGCAAGAAACGGCAATTTTCTTTAAAAGAAAAAGCGTTGTTGGTGGGATTTTGAAATGTTTTTCTTCGGAGTGTGTGGCCAAATGCTCTATAAACTTTCAGGAAATAGAGATTTTGCTGAAAAAGGTCCCAATTAGTAATTGGTCTTTTATGCTTTGGTAAAGAAGGGAAATGATTCCTAAGATTCCAGGAAGATTTTGGAGGAGATAAAGGAGATAAAGCATATAAGTGATATTTTTCTCCCCCTTTTTTCTTTCGCGTAACCCCAAATTCCTATAATTTGTGCTCCTTTATACGAGTCTGAGGGTGCCCAGCATCCTTACGGTCCGCCAGCCAGCTCGGTTAATGACAGCTTTATGAATTAGTGCCAGAGTCATCGCTTCCCCGTGATTCATAGCTGCGCTTTGACACCCTGGGTTGGTTTATTTTTATTTTTATTTTTTATTTTTTTAAATTATTTTTTTATTTTTATTTTCAACTGGAGCAGGGCTCAGACTTTTAATTTGAGCTCAAGATCAGGGTCCGGAGCGCCGAGCCGACGTGATAAACTCGCCTGTGATAACTTGTGACTCCAGCATGACCCAAGGGCTGGGGCGCTCCGAAAATTCCCTTGTTTTTCAGCCTTGTGACCGACTCCGCCAAGGTCTGACGGGTTTTCTTACGTCTTTTGGCAAGGTTTATGGAGGGCACGGTTGCGGAGGAGCTTGTCCCCCTAACTCACGGTTGCAAAGGGCAACCCCTGGTTGAACCTGCAGCAGATATCCTCAACAAGGGCGGTCTAGAAGCAGCAAATACCCTAATTTGCCCCAAATTAAGCTGGTTTGGGTCCCAGCTGTAGCAGGCTCATTGCCCAGCCTGACACTGGGAAGCAATTCCTGCTTTGTCCCAGATCCCCAGATTTTTGGGCGGGCGCCACACCGGGTACCAAGCGGTGCCTCTGACGTCCCCTCCTTGCTCCTCCGCACCTCTTCTCAGCATCTTTCCTATTTTGTTATTTTTTTCCCCCCCCAGAAATGAGCTTCTCTTACACTTGAAGACGTACAACATCTACTACGAAGGGCAAAACTTACAGCTGCGGCACCGGGAGGTAAGAAACCCCCGGGGCAGGGACCCAGCTCGTCTCTGGCAGGAGAGGGAAAAAAAAACAACCCACCAACCCAAAACTGGAGGAAATCGGGTCGGGTTCAGATTCATGAGGTCCAGGAAAAAGAAATAAAGTAATAAGAATGCCTTTTCGTAATATTCATGGCCGCGTGCATCCGGGCTGCTGAGGTGCCCGTCTCTCGTCTCTCCCTCGCGCAGGAGGAAGGCGAGCTCATCGTGGAGGGGCTCCTCAACATCTCCTGGGGTTTGCGGCGTCCCATCCGCCTGCAGATGCAGGACGACAACCAGCGCATCCGCCCGCCGCCCTCCTCCTCCTCCTGGCACTCGGGCTGCAACCTGGGAGCCCACGGGTGAGCAGAGGGAAAAGAACCCCCCCCCCAAATCCCCCCCAAAATCCCCCCCGCCCAAGGCAGCCTTTGCCTGGTGGGAACCCCAGCGAGCGGGTCCGGGTCCTTGAGGGAGGGGGTTCCAACATGCGCCACCCTGAAGTTGGAAATAAAATAGCTCGGTTTCGCTTTGCAAAGGATCCCCCTCCCCTTTTTCCAAAGACATCCCCTTTTTGCAACCCCCCCTTCTTGCAAAGACCCTCCCATTTGCAAAGACCCCCCTTTCACAAACCCCCTTTTTACAAAGCGCCCCCCCTTTTTGCAGTTCCCCCTTTTTCTAAAGACCCCCCCTTTTTTGCAAAGATCCCCATTTTGCAAAACCCCCCCTTTTTGCAACCCCCGCTTTTAGAAACCCCCTTTTGCAAAGAATCCCCCCCTTTTAGCAGACCCTCCCTTTTGCAACGACCCCCTTTTACAAACCCCGTTTTGCCAAGCCCCCCCTTTTTGCAGATCCCTCTTTTTCTAAAGACTCCCCTGTTTTCAACCCCCCACCCCTTTTTTGCAAAGCCCCCCCATTTTGCAAAGACCCCCCCCTTTTGCAACCCCTCCTCTTGCAAACTCCTTCCCTTTAACAAACCCTCTTTTGCAAAGCCCCCCCCCTTTTTGCAGATCCCTCTTTTCATAAAGATCCCCCCTTTTCCAGCCCCCCTTTTTGCAAAGACCCCCCCTCTTTTGCAAGTCCCGCCCTTTTTATAACTCCCCCCTTTGCAAGGACGCCCCCCTTTTTGCGACCCCTCCTCTTGCAACCCCCTTCCCTTTTACAAATCCTCTTTTGCAAAGCCCCCCCCTTTTTGCAGATCCCCCTTTTGCTAAAGACCCCCCTTTTCCAGCCCCTCCTTTTTGCAAAGACCCCCCACTTTTGCAACTCCCCCCCTTTTTATAACCCCCCCTTTTGCAACCCCCTTCCCTTTTACAAACCCTCTTTTGCAAAGATCCCTCTTTTCATAAAGCCCCCCCACCCTTTGGCAAAAAAAGCCCTTTTGCAAAGAACACCCCTTTTTTGCACACCCCCCCCCCCCATTTTTCAAAGGCACCTCCCCCTTTTGCAAAGACCCCCTCTTTTCGAAAAGCCCCCCCCCTTTCCTAACCCCCCCTCCCCTTCGCAAAGACCCCGTTGCCTGCGACAGCGCCGTCCCAACGAGGGCTTTAACCTTCCCCGCGCTCAGCGCCGGCGGTTGCTCCGGCTCCGTCATCCCCCGGGACAGCCCCTTCCCAGCCACCCTCTGCCCCCCCCCGCGGGCCCCCCTGGCTCCGGCTTGGTCCCCAAGTGCCGGGGAGCAGCAGGTCCCCAGGTTGTCCTGGCTGGGGCGGGGGTCCGCATGGTGTTTTGGATGGGTGGAAAGGGGGAAAAGGGGCAGGGGGTGCGCTGGAGCTCTTGAAAAGGCTGTTTCAGGGTTGCGCATCCCTTCCTGGGAAGAGGGCAGAGGGGAGAGGAACTCCAATGGGGTTTTTTTTGGAAGCGGGAGAGGATGAGATTCAGGAGGGACCAGAGGGACCTGGCCAGGCTGGAGAGGTGCGCCCGTGCCAACCTCATGCAGTTCAAGGCCAAGTGCAAGGTCCTACATCTGGGTCGGGGCGATCCCAAGCGCAACTCCAGGCCGGGCGGGGAATGGCGGGAGAGCAGCGCTGAGGAGAAGGACCTGGGGGTGCTGATGGGTGAGAAGCTCAACGTGAGCCGGCAATGTGCGATCGCAGCCCAGAAGGCCAACCGTGTCCTGGGCTGCATCCCCAGCAGCGTGGCCAGCGGGCGAGGGGGGACTGTGCCCCTCTGCTGCGCTCTGGGGAGCCCCCCCTGCAGCGCTGCCTCCAGCTCGGGGGGGCCCAACATAGGAAAGACATGGAGCTGTTGGAGCGGGGCCAGAGGAGGCCACAAGGACGATCTGAGGGCTGAGCCCCTCTGCTGGGAGGACAGGCTGAGAGTTGGGGGTGTTCAGCCTGGAGAAGAGAAGGCTCTGGGGAGACCTTATTGCGGCCTTCCAGTACCTAAAGGGGCTCCAGGAGAGCTGGGGAGGGACTTTTTCCAAGGGCATGGAGTGATAGGACGAGGGGGAATGGCTTCAAACTGGAAGAGGGGAGATTGAGATGAGATATGAGGAAGAAATTGTTGCCTGTGCGGGCGGTGAGCCCCTGGCGCAGGCTGCCCCGAGAAGCTGTGGCTGCCCCATCCCTGGAGGTGTCCAAGGCCGGGTTGGACGGGGCTGGGAGCACCCTGGGCTGGGGGGGGGGTGTCCCTGCCCAGGGCAGGGGGGTGGCACTGGATGGTCTTCAAGGTCCCTTCCAACCCAAACCATTCCATGATTCATATTGCAAATAACCTGTGCTACAGCCCTACAGGGATGGTTATCTCCCAAATCTGCGGGGAGAACGAGCTGCTTCCCATCCTGGAAAGAGCAACGTAGGGGCTCAGAGGGGAAATGATCCCGGTTATCGTTCCCTCTGCAGCCGCGTGCTGACAGGGCGCCCATCTTCTGTTTCTTTTTTCATTGCCAGGTCGGTGCTGAAGCCCAGCACTTTGCCCGACATCCAGGTCACAGATGCGGAGGCCACGCCGAACACGGAGGCTCCCGGGAGCGGCGCAGGTGAGTTGTGCTCAGATCCGGTAGGATTTGACCGGGCATTTGGGAGCAGCTGCTTCATGCTCCAGTTTGATTTGAGAAAAATATAAACCAGGTGTGTTTTTCTCTAGAAATCAGTGTCTCCGTCTTACTCCAGGTTAGTTAACGCCATTTCCAAAGTGCCTAGATTTAATTTATTTAATTCTGGCAAAAAAAATCTTAGCCCCAATGGCCCGAAACCCTTCCGAAGGGTTTTTGCTCGGGGAAGGGGCTGCAGTGGGATGTGACGAAGAGGAGCTTGGAAAGAAATAAGGGGACGGAGCAAAGAGCCTCGTGGGATCTCGTAGGGAAAAGGATGTCGGCGCTTCCCCTTCCCGCCGGTGGCTCCGCTTTTAGGGAAGAAGAATAGGTTGGGAAGTGCCGTTACCATGGGGAAGTCAACAATTCTGCAAAGTTTTTTTTTTTCCCCTCCTTGGTTTTTCCTCTGTAGAGAGAGGGGGAAGAGCTCGTCTGCCCCGCCGCTTCGTTAACCCCTTGTTTTGAGCAGGAGGCAGCGACGAATGGGACACGAGCTGTCCCACTGGCAATTCCCACTGGAAAAACCCGCTTTATGCATTTTTCTCATTTGATCGGGGCATTTTTGGGGAGGCTTTTATGGAAATACACCCCGGAGGCAGAGAAGAACCAGCTAATCCTTTTGGCTTCAGGATGCTCATTCCCTTCCCAGCTCGGGGAGGAGCTGAGCACTTGCAAAACTCATTGAGCTGTGAAACCCTTCGCCTTACCCTTGTGCCTCCAGCTTTTCCCCTTTCGCTTTTTGATCTCCTCATGGATGACCCTTTTATTTCCCCCCCCCCCTTAATTAAAGCTTGCCCAGGCGATATCTGCAACGCATCGCACTGTAGAAATCACCCGGCAGCTATTTCAGCCAGCCGTATGATGTTAATCCTCTGCCAGCGCATAAGAAAGAATCTTTTTATTACATTTTTCCCCAAAAGCCTGTTAAAAAAAAAAAAAAAAATCAGTGCATAATGTGCGTGCACAGCTCCTCGTGAGTGTTTAGTCACCGTGGCCCGTGGTGCATCTGGAGCGGTGCGCACCAGAGATTTTCCTTGCCGCAGACATGCTTTGAATTAAAACACCCAAGCTCGAGCCCGAGAGGTTCATTAAAAATGGATGAAGAGCTAGTTTATAATAATCTGGACCCGGGCCAGTTTTCATGCAGAGATCTGAAGCGCTGGCCTCATTTTCCTGCTCTCATTAAAGGAAAGGAGAAAAAATAATAATAATAATAAAAAAAAAAAAGTTAAATTATGGAAAAGCGAGTAAAGTTGCTCGAGTCCCCGGGAGAAGAGGCTTTTTCCCGGTAGCAGTCTGGATTTACGCAGTTAATTCTGAATTGACAGCCTCCTTCAGGGGCTTGGGTTAAAATAAAATAAACCCGTAGCTGCCGTGGGTTAAATCTGTCCCGGGAAGTTTGTAGGGCTGTTTTTCTGGGATGGGGACTTCTGCATCCCTGTGGGGGATTCCCGGGAGCTATTTCGCAGCAGGGAGATGCTGGGGTAGGACCCCGGGGGGTTCTCGCTTGCCCGCGGTCCTCAGCCCCATCCTCCCGCCGGGTCTTTTCCAGCCGCCAAGTCGCAGCAGCCGGAGGAGACGCCGCAGCTGATGCGGACGCGGAGCGACGTGGGGGTCCGGCGGCGGGGCAGCTCCCGCACCCCCAGCGAGCAGCGCCGCATCCGCCGTCACCGCTTCTCCATCAACGGGCACTTCTACAACCATAAGGTGAGCCCCCAGCTCGCCGAAACCTCTCCCGACGGATGGGTGGGGAAATCCACGTCGGGTGGGGGGGTTGGGGGCGGTTTAAATGGACTTTGTGCCCCGTAGACGTCCGTGTTCACGCCGGCGTACGGCTCCGTCACCAACGTCCGGATAAACAGCACCATGACGACCCCCCAGGTCCTCAAACTGCTGCTCAATAAATTCAAGGTATGTTACATACCCCCCGCCTCGCGCTCCTGGGTTGCTCTGCGCCGGGGATTTATATCCCACGGATATAAAATGCAACGGCGGAGCAAAATAATGGGATTTATTACTTTTTTTTTTTTTAATTGCTGGGAAAGCCTAGGGTGGAAACGTGGACTTTAATAATGATTTATGTCTCCGTTCAGATTGAAAACTCGGCGGAGGAGTTTGCGCTGTACATTGTCCACACCAGCGGAGGTGAGTCTGGGGAGATAAAAAAAAAACACATTTTCCCGGTGCAGCCGGCGGGTCCGTCTGTGGCAAAGCCCCGGTGTCCGCTGGGCCGACTGCCGGTGCTTTTGGCATTGCAGAGAAGCAGAAGCTGCGAGCCAGCGATTACCCCCTCATCGCCCGCATCCTGCAGGGCCCCTGCGAGCAGGTCTCCAAGGTCTTCCTCATGGAGAAGGACCAGGTGGAAGAAGTCACCTATGACGTGAGTTTGCCGGTGCGGGATGCTCATCGCTTTTGGATGGGCTCGGGATGCAGCCGGAGCTGGGAAAGCCCGGGGGACGTCTCCGTGCTGGGGATGCAGGAATTGCTTTGCTTCGCTCCCCGCCAAAACTCCCCGTCACGTAGAGAGAAACCTTTTTCTGTGCTTAAAGAGCAGCTTTCAACTCTCACCCAGAGCAAACACCCCCAGCCCTATTTTCCCATCCCAAATCCGATCGCAGAAGAACAATTGCTGCGCAGCTTTTGGTGTAATTGGTGTTTTTTTCCAGCTGAGGAAAGGGCTGCGGATGGGGAATGGCTCGTTCATGCCATCTGCCGGCTCCTTCCTACCCCGCTGCTGCTCTGCTCTTAAATCGGAGCACAAATGAGGCGCTTTCGGGGTATATTTGGGCTTAAACCGCACTCCGTGATGTGTTGGGGATGCGCAGGGCTCTCCATATGAAGGAGCCAAGTCCTGCAGCCGGTGGGTAAAATCAAATAAACCTTAGGTGGAGTTTTTTTCCAATTAGCTAGCGCTCGTTTGCACAAGCTGCTAGTCGTGCCATGCAGAGGAACCCTGGTTTCTTTTAGGGTTTGTTGCAGAAGTCGGGGGGGTCCCTGATTGCCATGGTTAAATGTGGGGAGGGGATACTGCGAGGTCACCTTCAGCCTCGCGGGGTCGGTCCATCGCCCTCTTCATCGCCCGCCTTGGCGTTTCTCTCCCACCCAGGTTGCTCAGTACATCAAATTCGAGATGCCCGTCCTCAGGAGCTTCATCCAGAAGCTGGAGGAAGAGGAGGATCGCGAAGTGAAGAAGCTCATGCGCAAGTACGCCGGGCTCGATGCCATCGATGGGAGATGCTGGGAGTTAACGGCAGTGTCGGGGGGGGGTTATTTCGCTGCTGGAAATTCATTTGCGCAGCCTCGCATGCCTGATGCATGCGCGTGCTGTTGGGTTTTGCATTGTTCCAGGGTTTTCTTGGCAATTGGGGTCAAAAGCCCAGCTTGATGCTGCAAAAAAAAATCCTCTTTTCCTTCTCCTTCGCCTCTCCAGGTACTCCATCCTCCGGCTGATGATCGAGCAAAGGCTGGAGGAGATTTCTGAAGGTCCGACGGCCATGTGAAATGCTTTGCCAGCGCCCCGGCTCCGGGTTGTACCGCACCAAGAGCCATTTACCCGCAGGACATACTGTACCGAATCCCAAACCCCCGACGTTCCCGGAGCGCTCCCAGAATCCGCCCGGATCGCTCCGGCTCTGAGCCAACCCATCATCTGCGCAGCATCCTCGGGGATGTTCCTCCTCTGCAAACGGGGTTTTTCCCAGCAAGGCTCTGGCCGGTGGCAGCTGCGGCCAAAACCTCAAATCCTTGGAAATAACAGGGAAAAAAAAACCCAGAAAAAAAAGAAAGAGGAAATCCGTGAGCGGGGCAAAACCGCCGAGGACGGGGCCGAGCGAGGGCTGCAAGCGTTCCGGAGCAAGAATTTGGGGCTCGGTTTGAAGATGCTCTCTTCAGCGCTGCCCGCAGGTGGCTCCTGGCGGAGGACCAGCTGCTGGGTGGCAGGAAAGCACAAATAATTCCTCTTTTTTTTTTTTTTTTTAACAAAAAAAAAGCACATTTCTATTGCAATAATTCGCAGGTGCCGGGAAGCTTTGGTAAATTGATAAAGGTCTGCTGAGAATTGGGTTGGTTTTTTTAACACTTTTGCTGCCGAAAGGAAAACTGAGGACTCACGGTTGGATTTACAGCGAAAGAGTAAATGACTTTTTTTCCAGCGCGTTCCCTTAACCTGCGTCTGGTCGCATAACCCCCACCATTTCCCCTTTCTAATTTGCACTAATTTTAGGGATTTTTTTTTAAAAAAAACCTTGATGTCAGACCTCTCTGGCAGCTGTAACATGCCAAATAGCGCTCGCAGGAATAGTTGACGGCACTGAGTATCTCTCGGGGGATGCTGTACGGAAAGCTGGGGGGGTGGCAGGAGGAGGGGGAGGCAGAAATTAAAGAGGGGTTTTAATTTGCAAATTGGTTTTGCAGCAGTGCCGGCACATCGTCCCGGTGAAACTGGGACGGGGACTGACTCCATTATCACCATCACACCTGGAAAAAAACCCCGTTCCTCCCAGGCTAAACCAGCAATATCAATTTTATACCTCGATGTGAACTCACACTCTGACTTTCTCCTTCCCTTGAGTTTTTGCGATGTATCTTTGTAATTTTTTTTTTTAATTTTAATGGTACCTTTTCCACCTTTAACACGTGTTAGGGAAAGTATTGTACAGCGAGAGAAGCTTTTTATGTATTTGAAGGATGACT
This sequence comes from Pluvialis apricaria, assembly GCA_017639485.1. NCBI lineage: Eukaryota > Metazoa > Chordata > Aves > Charadriiformes > Charadriidae > Pluvialis > Pluvialis apricaria. The sequence continues at coordinate 6,252,127 of CM030030.1, forward strand.
GTGGCATTGCTTCGTCAATTAACAAGAAAACAAAATATGTAGCAACTTAATACAGAATGAAAACCCCCGTGTTAGAGCCTGGTTTGTTCAAAATAAAGCACTTTGGGGTTAGAAATGCTCCCGAAATGGGCTCTGCGTGGGCTGGGAGCGATGAGGGAGCGAAGCAAAACCTGTCTGAATCCCAGCGGCGAAGTTTCCCAAGAAGAAATGCTCCTGCCCTGCGGTTTTGGAGACTCACCATTAAATTGCCGGAGGATTTGGGGGGCTGTTGTAGGATTTATTCAGCCCTTACAGACTATTTATCCCCACGCACCGTGGTCGGTGGGCTTCATCCTCTGGATATTTCCCTTCCAGAAGGTAAAACTCACCTCTGGAAGAAAACCCTGGCAGCGCTTAACCTTGTTTTAAACACGTTGAGTATTTAAACCTGATGAATTCAGGCTTTTTTCCCCCTCCTCGAGGCTGAATTCTCTGCGTCCCCAAGGTTATCCCCAGCCATGCTTTGCTTTCTCCCCGAAGCCGCCGGCCCCGCGTTACCCAGCCCATTGAAGCCCATTTATCCCTCCCCGCGCAGGAGGGGAGTACGAGTGACGTTGGCTCCGCTTATCGAAGCTTTATCCGCTGGGAAAAGTCCGATGTGAGTTGAGCCCGGCAGGCACAGACGGGAAGAGCCATCGCCGGCACGGCCCCGGGTGCACGGGTAAGGGTGACATCCTCGGCATGGAGTCGAGGGGTAAAAAGCGAAGGAATTGGGTAGATAGCAAGGGGAAAAGTGGTGGTTTTTGGCACGCGCCTGAGCTGGAGGTTTGGGGTGGGGAGAGCAGCCCGGGGAGGCACCGCACCACTTTGGCACCGGAGTTTTCCCTGGGTTGTGATCCATAAGCTCGGATGCTGGAGGGGAAATGAAGAGGGCGAAAAAAAAGGAAAAAAAAATCCCCGTGTCTTAATTTTGAGGGGGTTTCCCACTCGGATTTGTGCCATTTCCAGCAGTGGCGATGCAGCTGCAAACATCTGGAAGGGGGACGCATGTTTCTCCGGGCCTTTCTTAAAATAAACCTCGTTACTTGGAGGAGCAGGGCAGCAGAACGAGGCAAATTAAATTAATCAAGCCCTAACTTTTTATTTTTTTTTTCCTGAAGTGCTGGGTTTTGAAGGCTGGGGGGGGAGGGGTCAGGCCTGGCACCTTCCAGCGGGGGCTATGGCGGGGGGAAACGCTGACACAGGGATGCTGTGGCCGGGGCGAGCGGCCAGGGGGGCTCTGCATTTTCAAAAGGCTTTTGTCAACAGGCTGCTGCTATTTCTGGGACGATTTTGGGGCCGCGATGGCTCAGCAGCTTCGGTACAATGAGGGTGTTTGCTCAGCCGCCGGCTGGAGGGGTTGCGGGTTGGGGGGGACGAGATAGCGGGGGGGGGGGAATTGCGCTGTGATGCTCCGGTGCTTTGCAGTGGGGTGGAAAAATGAAGTGCAATTTTGCCCGGGAAGTTGGGAGCGTTTACACTGCACCATGCCACAAATATAGTAAATTATATATCTTGAATATGGTAAATATATTCAATAATACATTAAATATGTTAAATATATTAAATTATTTACTATTCTAAACGTAGGTTGGCCCGAGTGGTGCACGGAGCCAGGATCCCTGCACTCACCACCCCTCCTTGTGCCCCTTTCGCAGGTCGGGCAGGATGAGGCCCCGCGACGCCTGGTGCTGGGTGGCGATGCTGCTGCTCGCCCTCTTCAGTGATGTCGCTGGCGGCCGCCGTGGCGGCGGCGGGAGATCCGGCGGGCGAGGAGGTGGCGGCGGCGGCGGCGGTGGCGGGAGCCTACGCGGGGGGGGCTTTCGGGGCACCTCCCGCAGTGGTGGCACCCCGGGCCGTGGCTCGAAGGTGGCGGGGGCCATCGCGGCTGGCGCTGCCGCGGGGTACGGCATGGGGCTTTTGGGGCGCCCGCGGCCATCCCGCTTGGGTCACGGCGTCCCGGCAGCCCGGCAGCCCCCGCCGGCGGGTGGCTTTCACGCCGCAAGTTGGCCGGACATGGGTGTCAAGCGGGGACCCCCCAGCCGAGCCCCTGGGGACCAGCGCGGTGGCATCAGCCCCGCTTTGCTGCTGGCACCCGCCGTCTGCTTCATCAGCCACGAGCTGCAGCGCTGAGCACGGGGAGGGGACCCCGGTGACCCCCGGCCGGCCAAGGAGGGGACCCCGGTGACCCCCGGCCGGCCGAGGCTGCCGGGATTTCTTAGTTGCTGACTTTCCTTGGAGATTAGATGTGGTTTGGGGAGGTGGAAGAGATGCTCGGCCGCTGCCTCCCTTTCCCCCCTCGCCGGCGCGATGGGACCCTGCGCCAGCGGCCGGAGCTGGGCAGCCATCCCCGCGCTCGCGGGGTCACCCGGCCGCCGGCCGGATCCTGCCAACCCCCATCCGCAAGGAGCGCGTCGGTGAGCGAATCCAGCCCTGCAAGGATGTGTGGATATTTGCACCCGGAGAGATGCTGGAGCAGCCCCCCCGCCAGCGCTCGGTTCTAGCTTCCCATTGCATGGCTTTACCAAAAACCACTCCTTTTCCCCCAGAAGAGCACTGGGATTTAGGGGGAAGATGCGGGGCTTGAAAACGGACCCCTCCGCCTCGCAATAAAGTTTGGCCTTGAGACATTCTCTCCTTTTTTTTTTTTTTTTTAAATCAAATCCAGCATGTTTAGCACCAGTCGCAACCCGGGGAAGAGCCGCATCCCTCAGGGATGCTGCAGGGAGGGTGTGGGGGGTGCGAGAATGATGCCTGGGGACAAACCACCCCCCCCAGTCCCATCTCTCTGGCTTTGATATGATCAACCGTGTCCCAATCTTTAGCATCCCTAGCCCAAAACACACCCACCCGTGGGACTGACCCTCCCTCAGGTGCTTTGCATTTGGCAGAGAAGATGCAAATCCTCCCTGGGAAGAGCTTAAAAGCAGCAGTGAAGGAGACTCTCCCCTCCGGCATTGGTGTTTTCTTCTCTAGTCCCCGTTCTGGCTGGTTAAACCTTCCCTGAAACCTGGTTTAGCTCCAGCAGCTGTGAGTAAAGAAAACAAAGAGCCGCCAAGCGAAATATTGGGGATCCCAAAAAAAACCTGTGGGTAGCGGCAATCACTGTCCCCCAGCAGGTATGTCCCTCCCCGAAGCATTTTTGAGCCTGGATGTCTGTCAGGGGATCCCCTCCCCTTGGAATTAGTGGGGTTTTGGGGGTATAAATATCCTTATCATCTCCCCAGGAGAGCTGTTGAGTCGTGTCTCGCCTCTGTCACAGGCTGGAAGGAGCCCTGGGCAGCGTACATTGATTTTCTGGCCTCTTTTACAATAGTTATTTCAATTTTACAGAAGTCATTTGGCTCCTGAGGGATTTAATAGCGTTTTGGAGCAGGCGGGCGCAGGATGCTCCCCTGGCTTAGGGACAGCTTTTAGGTTTAACAAATCCAACTCTTCCTATGATGCAGAGCGAGGGGTTATTTTTGTTTTTTTTCCTTTTTAATGTGCTTGTTTAAAACAGACAGTAAACCAGACAGAAGCTCCAGCCGTGGCTCAAATTTACATTTTCCCAGCCTGTGTTTTGCATCCAGACCTGTTTTGATGTTTGGACCCCATCATGAGCATCTGCCGCTCCTGGCCCTAATTTGCAGCCTGAGCTCAGAAACGCCGCGGGGATGAGCCCGCACTTCCTACCACCTATTCCCAAATTTTTCTTGCTTTTTTTTTCCCCCCTCCTGCCAGCCTGCGTTACACGGGGACACACTCCGATCCCCATCCCTGATTTAATTCCCAGCCTTTCCAAAGGGAAAAGGCCTTAAAAGTGATGAACGTCCTCGTTGATCACCTCGTGCTGGGGAGTTTTGGGGTTGTGTGATGGGACGGGGGCCGCTCTTGATGCCGCGATCCCTCGGAGATGTTTTTTTTTTTCTAGGCAAGCAGTTGAAGGCAAAGCCGAGGTGGTTTTCCTGCCTCCGGCGCAGCCAATTGCGAAGCTCAGCCTAATTTTAGAGGGGTTTTTGGGAGCCCTAGCCTTGCAAAACCCTCCCCAGGGCTGATCCTGGCAGCCGGGGCTGGGTTCAGACGGGAGATGGTGCTGTTCGCTCGGCGCTGCGGCTCCTCTGATCCCCCCCACAGGATCGGATACGCGGATAAAATCACTCCTGGATGAGGTCTGGGCACTTGCTTTGCATTTTAAGCTTCCAAATGAGACAATTTCTCCTCCAGCTCTCAGCAAACTGGCCAGCCATGCACCAAAAATCCTCTTTTTGCAGGGTTCTTTTTTTTTCTCAGGCAAGAAAAATATCTTGGGTTGCTCTGCCTGGAGGTGGGGGGGATGCTTATTTATGCAGATGTGGGATACTTATTTATGGAGCTGAGGAATACTTATCTATGGAGATGGGGGATGCTTATTTATGGAGCTAGGGGATGCGAAGCGCCCCGGGATGGGCGATTTGGATAAAAACATACAAAAAAACCCAAAACCCAACCCCCAAAATGATTGCATTTATACTTTGGGGTGTCTTTATTATCAGCCTGGTAAAACAGAAACGCTCCCCCTCCTCTCTCGGCGACAAGGCTCCTGCCCACCTGGCAGGATTTGGAGTATTTAGCTAATTAATCCAGAGTAATTGATTTGTTTAGTTCAACAGAGCACTCCTAGGAGCCAAGAAGGCTCCAGCGTTATTGGAACTGTGTCCTCGATGGACACGAGGGCTCATCCGTGTCCCCGTGTCCTGCTCGCACGCTCCCGGAGCTGGGAAAGCACCAATATTCCCCACGGGCTCTGCAGAGTGAGCTCCAAAAATCACCATAAACCCCAATCGCCTACTCAGGACCCCAAACCAGTGGAAAAAAAAAAAAAAAAATTTGGTGTTGTGCGCACAGAAGGGGGTGAAAATGGGGTATTTTGAGGCTGTCTCAGTGTTGTGGATGTTGGTGCTTCCCCTGCTCGGCAGGGTGGGAGCAGCATCCCCGCGCTGGGGTGAAGGGCAGGGGAGATGGGGGGGTTTGGGGGCTAGAATTAGCCTTTTGTAGTGCTGCTTGCTGAGGTCAAACCCTCCCTGGGGGGGTTTGCTGGGCGGGCGCCGCCAGCCCCTTCCTGGCAGTAGCCGGGTGCTCGCCTCGGAAAGTAGGGGGATTTCTTCTTTATGGGTGGTTTTTCTTCTTATTTTTGGCGGGAGGGAGCAAGGAGGGCAGGATTTTCCTATTTTCCTTTTTTTTGTTGGGTTTTTTATTTCCTTCTTGGTTTTGGTGGGGTTTTTTTTCACTTCTTTGGGGGGGCTGTTTTTCCCCCCCTTCTTTGGGTGTTGTTTTTTCTCCCCATTCTTTGCTGGTGTGTTCCCCACCCCCCCCCCCCCCTTCTTTGCTGGTGGTTCCCCCCCTCCCCTTTTTTCTGGTGGTTCCGCCCCCCCCCTCTCTTTTTTTTCTGGTGGTGTTTTTGCCCCCCTTCTTTGCCGTGTTGTTTTTTTTCCCCCTTCTTTGTTGGGGTTTCCTTCTTTTGGGTTTTTATTTTTCCTCCTACCCCGGGCTGCAGCTCGCCAGTGCGAGCTCTATTAGGAGATGGGTCCTCCGAGCCCATCACTGAAGGACCACGTCCTCATTGCTCTTTTAAGTTCGAAATTGCTCTCGGTTTACCTTGAAAAATCTTATAATAAGAAGAAGGGCTGTATAAACCTCCCCGTGGCCCTGATCAGCGGGGTTCCCCCTGCAGCGTGGGGACCGGTGAAGCCGTTTTCCCTGCAGGGATGCAGAGCCGGGGGCTGTGGGGTCTTGCATTTATTTGCCCCCCACCTTTAAATGACATGGGAAAAGTCTGGGCTATTCAGTTGTGAGTATTTAAATAAAATCCTAAATAAAATGTCCCAGTAAAGTTTGGAGCTGGAGAGCTTTTGGGATGCAGTTGAGTTGGTGTAGGATGAGCAGCGGCCGTAGGGATGCTTAGGACAGACCCAGTCACCTCATGGGGGCTTTTCATTCCCCAGATCCTCCTTTCCATCACCATTTTTGAACGTGCCTTTGCACAGGGAAGATGTGAAGTGTGGGATCCCAACGTTTTATTTTTATTTTCCTCGTTTTGGAAACTAACTCCCAATACTAAACCCCGCTTGCCATCTATTTTTTTTGCCCCACTCCCCACTTGCTGCTCCACTTACCAATATTCAGAGCTAACGTGGTGATGCCCAGCAGCTAATTATCAAGCAAAAAAAAAAAAAAAAAGCTTTGATTTTTCTCTTTCTGAGCACCTATGGGAGCTCTGGATCCCTGTTACGGACCTCTTAGGATTTCCTCTTTGGGAGCAAGCTGCTCGCACGCAGGAATAATCATCTATTTAGTGCTGAATAGGATTTTTTTCTTTATTTTTCTGCCAAAAGTATGAAAAGAAAGTCACATTTGGGGTTTACCTGGAAGCACCACTTAAAGACCCAATTCTTTGTCATCCTTGTGGGCAAGGGGGTTTGCAGCGCAATAATCACACCCTGCGTAGGCTCAAACCGAGCTGGCCCAAGGCTTGGTCTTAAGCTTGGAATCAAAGCACTGTTCAGCTGAAGGGTCCAAACTCTTCCATCTTTTTAATTGTAATTTTTTTAACCCTTGCTTTAGTCTAAGTCATCTGACAGTGATGTGGGTTTAGGTACCGGGGAGATTTGGAATTCTGGCAGCCATAAGTAGAGCTTGGGGCTTCCTGGGAAGTTGGTTGGGCGTAACGCCACTGAAACAGCAAATGTAAAAACTCTTTTATTAGACAGAAAATTGATGGAGTAAATACAAGGTATAAATGGGTGTTAAATTTCTACGGGGAGAAGAAATCCCTGGCCCCAACCAGCGCACTGGCTTTATTAGAAAATATTCGTTGGATGGTAGCAAGACCAGTAGCAGGAACAGGGGAGGAGAAAAGGTTAACTGAAATTGTGGTTTTTAAGCCAAATTTAGTGCTGAAAAGGAACAAAGGCGCCCACAGGCTGGGGAGGAAGGGACAGCCAGGGCGAAAAATGCCGCTTCTGTCTGCGGCGCTGCGGGGATGGGCGAGAGCTGTTTGCATGAAGGAGGCTGACGTGCGTCTTGGCTTTATCCGTTTTAATTTGTACCAGACGTCGAACACTTAGAAAAGTATCAGAACGGCAAATTTCGTGCATGCACCGTTACGGATTTACAAAACATTCGCGTATCACAAAGTACGGGTTACCTCAAAGCCCTGCTTTTCCGGTGAATATCCTGAAAGATTTCTCTCTATATATTTTTTTTAATATATATATCTATCTATATATCTTCACTTAGCTTACACCGATGCGAAAAATCATTTAGGACGGTGTCATTCAGTGCCTTGCAAAAAAAAAAAAAAAAATACACGAAAGATATTAAATATAACTCGGGGCGACCGGTTCGACAAGTGCAACTTTACAGACGCTACAGGTTATACACAACCCAGCATCGACCCGAACACGAGAAGCGAGAATTTCACCCGCCGCTTCCACAAATTCCTCGCAAAAGGTGGGGTTTTTTAAGCATCTCCCATCCCTCGGGCTTGATTTTTCTGATGCTGTTTGCTGTAACGATCTAATTTAGCTGATTTAAGTCTCTTGCTACGTGCTTGACCCCCCTGAGCATCCTTTTTGCTGTATTTCAACGTCCTTCAGGTCAAGCTGCTGAAGTGTGAGCGTGACTTGTCACCTATAGCACGTTCAAAATAGCTTTTTCTTGAGCTGTAACACACCAAGCGTTCCCGCTTTGGGTTTTTTTGGGGGCATTCAGCAGCACTTTTAGCCTTTAGACAGGCTAAGAAAGACAGTGAGGCTCAGCCGAAAGCAAAGTGGCGCGGGGGAGTCAACCGGAGCCGGGCCGGGGCTTCAGCCACGCTGCAGGGGTGAAGAAAAAAAAAATCATTTTATTTTTGTGTGTTGCTGCAGGAGGTATTTGCAGCATGCAAGGTGTGGAGCGGGCAGGTCCGTATGTACAGGAGCAAGAGTGGGGTTTAGGATTAAAGGGTTAAAATTGCAACCCGGTAGCTTGTTGCTTGAAAAACCCACATTTGACCCTCCTAAAACGCCGGCGGTGCTCGGGTGCAACTCCGCGGCGTGCCCAGGGAAAGGGGATTTGGTGGCGGCAGAACTAAGGGGATTAGGTAGAACCTTGCTTGTTAGCAAAGATGATTTTCGGAAACGCTCTTGCAGGGATGCTAAGGACCGGGTGAGCTCCTCTCTGCCCGGTCCCTCTCGGGGTGGCCCCAAGGAGGAGGTGGTGAAGGCCATTTTCTTGGGGGCATCCAGCTCCATCGCTGTCCTGCCACGCCAGGGACGCCTTTGAGGTGGAGAAGGAAATTTTCATCCAGTTGCCTAAACCGGAGCCTCCGGGGAGGTGAGGGGGAGCGTCGGTGCCCGTGCGCTCCAAGAGCTCTTCACCAAAGACGACCGTAAGCAAGAACGGGGGGGTTGGGGAGATCCCCACGGGGACACAGGTGACATCTCGAAGCTGCGGGATGCGGGGCGCATCAGTGCATGGCGAAGAGGGTGAGGAGGAGGAGGGCAGCGAGGGAGGCATCGGCGAGGTGCAGCCGGATGCCGGAGGCCAGGCGGTACTCGCGGTACTGCTGGATGCACATCTCCCGGATCACCTTCGTCACCACCTTGGTCTCCAGCTCCACTTCCGTTTGGTTCACCGCCGAACCAGCCTCCGACACGTTCTTCTTGGCGGCGGGTCCGATGTTGTGTTCGGTCACTGTGATGTTAAAGCAGTCGGCGACGAAGACGTCCTGCGAGACGGGGCTGCTGTAATCCCGGTAGTAAACCTGGTTGGGGTAACGCGCCGAATTTTCGTTCCACCATCGGTACTCGTCGGGGCTGTCGAAGCGATAGTGCATCCCTGACATGACGCGTCCCATGGCGTAGCCCCCCAAACCTCCCACCACGGCGCCCGCCGCCGCCGCCCCGGCCACGTGCTTGAAGTTGGTCTTGGATTTGGGGGGTTTCCACGGCTTTTGGTTGTGGTAGCTTCCTCCGCTGGATGGGTTGTAACCCTGTCCCCACCCCGGGTTGTGGGGGTACCCTGGGTTGTGGGGGTACCCTGGGTTGTGGGGGTACCCCGGGTTGTGGGGGTAGCCGGGGTTGTGGGGGTAGCCTGGATTATGGGGATAACCGGGATTTTGGGGGTAGCCGGGCTGGCGGGGGTAGCTGGGTTGGCGGTGGCTCCCCGTGCCCCAACCTCCTCCGCTGGGTTTGCCTTTGGCCTTCTTGGAGAAGGCGACGTCGGTCCAGGTGCTGAGGAGCAGGGTCACCAGGCAGCAGGTGACGAGGAGCCTGGCCATGGCTGCGGGACACAAGGACAGGCAGCGTTACAGGCAGGAGACAGAGACCCTGCATCCGCGTCACCACGAGCATCACGGGCTTTACGCTCCCTTACTTATGCATCATCAAAAACACATCTCATTCCCTTTAATCCAGCTGCAGAATAAACAGCTTTGGACTTGAATGCATGCTTATCCTCCCCAGGACCCCTTATTTTTATATATATATATATATAAAAAAATATACATATATTTTAAAATATTTTATATATATGCCCCGCCTCTCCAAGGGTCCTCTGCTGGTGACACCAATTTTCAGTAGGGGAAGAAAAGCTTTTGGGAAAAATGCTTCACTTGGTTGGGAGGCAAAAATCCACTTACCAAATCTTCTCTATCCAATCAGATGATATAAATGAGATTTATGATGTGCAAGGGTTGATGGCTAGGAACAGATTAATCCCAGTCTCAAAGCCTGCGGGTACCCGGGGCTGCAGGGAGGCCAGTGCCCAGCCTTGCCCTGGAGGATTTTTTTTCCCTAAAGAATGAAATTCAGCGTATTTTGCCCGAGTCCCTGTTTACTTGCAACAGGCCTTAACTGAAGAACACCATTTCTCTAGTTTCATGTGTTTGCAGATTTCTGCTGCCTCAACATTTTGCTGCTGGCATCCCAGGGACATGCCAGGCGTCTCCTACATTAGCTGGTAGGAGGATGGCGAGGATGAAATCCCACTTTAACGAGTTGTTTCCCTCCCTGTGTACAATCCAGCCTGTAGAACACATGCCAGGTCTGCTAATCCTTTGGGAAACCCTTTAGAAAACACTTCCCAAGCTGCAGAATCCCTTCGGATGCCTCCCAGCGACGCCAAGGAGCATTGAATTACTGTTACGCTCGTGTTTAATAGGCAAGCCCAGCAATAACGAAGGGGTTTTCCATTTTGCCCGGGAAGAAAAATCCCCCTATTCCCAAAAATCCCTGCCGTGCATTCCGGGATGCTGGGGAGGGGAGAGCAAAGCAAGCCTGGCGAAGTGCGGGTGGGCATTTCACAGCATCCTTGGATGCTTCGGCTGCGCTTGCTGGCTCACGTTACAGCAAGAAACAACTAAGGTTTGGGTCCCGAGTGGGGTTGGGTTTTTTTTGCAGCAACTAATGGGCCGGCTTCCTTAAGAGTCACCACTCAACCCGGAGATAAGCGTAATGCACGTAAGAGACGATGATCTCATGTGAGATATTACCCTTAACAGCGCAGAGAGGCAGGACAAACCCCTGGTTAAGGCAGATACTCCTCTGTTGCATGCTAGCTAGGTGTTTACGGGCCATAAAAGGCATTCAGATAATGATGCTTTTTCCTTCCCTGCCCAAAAATCTGGTCTTCTGTCTGGAAATGTTTGAATGAAGGTCCTTCAATGTCGGGGGTTTTGGTTGAGATCGTCAGCAAGAGGCTTAATTAAAAGAGCAGGGGAGACGCACCAGCCCGGCCCTTGCGATGGGGAGGAAAGCCAGGCTCGGGCTGCCCGTGCCACACCGTCTTGTAAAAAAATAAAAAATAAATAAATTGGGTGTAAACCGCCCGCTTTTGAACGGGTTTGCTGCCTCCCTCACCCAGCAGCACCCACCCGCTGGCAGCGACGATGAGATCAGGGGGGTTAAAAATAGCCGAAAGACAGGGCAAAAACTTGGATGGGTGAATGCTCCTTGGGCACTTAATTAAAAAAAAAAAAAAAAGGAATAGGGGGGGGGGGAAGCAGCAAATTGTCAATTTTTATTTTTATTTTTTATTTTTTGAATGTGTGACCCCCCACACACAGCGAGTTGCAAGGGGGGCAAAATGAACCCCTGGATAAAAACAGGTTACAGCAAAGCCCCGGAGGATATTCCAGCCTGGCAGCACCGACCTGTTTCTCTAATTGCCTTCGCAGAGACGAGCTCTGATAAACAGGGCAAAGGCTCGTTTGCGTTTGTGCTGCTAATTACCGACCTCCTTGGGCAGCTGACCTTCGCCCCGAGTGAATGCGGTTGCGGGTGCAAACCCCCTACGTGCGATGGGGACCAGGGAGCCGCTTTCTCGGGGTCGGAGCTGGCTTCCCTCTGCTTGGAAATAATATTTACAGCGTGATCATGATATTATTATTAAATTATATTATCGAATGGCTTCGCAGGTATTTTTCCCCTGACTCTTTTTAACCTTCTTCCCCCAATTTTCCCTCTCTGTGGGCGAAGGTAGGCGCTGAGAAAATAATTCAGGTGATTTATATTGGAGTAATTTATATCCACGCTTGTGTTGGAGAACCGGAGGAAAGCCGCCGGCTCCTTCGGGGCAGAGGGGGAAGTGGAAAATGGAGGATGCGAGGAGTGATTGCGAGCAGCAATTACGTGTGCAGGGCTGGCAAGAAGGCGGCTTCGGGTTTGGAGAGGAAAACCAACACCCTGGTGCCAAAATAACTGCGGAAATAACCTCGTTAAGGTGCCCGGGGGGAGAGAGAAGCAATGAAGGGGACAGTGGAGGAGCGATGCGGTGAGGAGGGTGGGAAGATGCTCCGGAACGGGGGTGTCCGGACCCTCCTGGCGATGCTGGTCCTGGCTTTGGGGGTGGGAGGGGGGTGAAAAATCAGGGCTGGGGCTATGGGGAAGGGGGCTGGAGGCTGGCAGTTTGCTTTCTGAAAATGCCACCCCTGGTTTTTTAGAAATCCCCCTCCCCCCCCCCCCCCTTTTTTTTTTTTACCCCCCCAAATTATGGGGGAGCACAGTCCTGCCCCGCTGGGAGCCGCGGGAAAGAACAAAACCCTCCAGGTAGCTGAGGGCAGGGGGAAGACACTTCCCACCAGGATCAGCTTTGGATCAGCCCGGAATAAACAAGCAGCAGGGAGAAGCAGAGCTCTGTCTTTTAAGGAGGACACTCGCCTTCCGAGCTGGAAATAATCTATTTTTAGGCAGTGATGGTGGGGAGAGGAGGCGGCCCCCCCATCCCCTGTGATGTCGTTTGGTGTTAAAAGCCCCCTCACCTCTGGGTTTATCCCACCCGAAGCCCCCCGCATCCCATTTTCCCCAACACTCACCGGCTGGGAGCCCGTTGCTTGCTCGGTTCGGGGTGATTCAGCCTCGGCCGCAGAGCTACGGAGAGGAATAAATAGCGAGAGGGAGGAGCTGGCTCCTGCGCAGCCCAACCCTGCACAGCCTGGCCAGCATCCATCCTCCTTCCCTAGGGGAAAACCACGGCTGGCATCCCGCAAAATTTGGGTTCACCCCTTATCGTCCTTCCCAGCAGATATGGGCACGGGAGGCAATGCCGGTGACCAAACGGGTGGCTGGAAAATTGCAGCGCTTGGGTGGGTTATTGAAGAAATATCCATGGGATCGGCAGGGTTTGGGGCTGGTTTGGAGATTTTGGAAAACTGCAGCACTTGGGTGGTTTATTCAAGAAACATCGATGGGATCAGCAGGGTTTGGAGATTTTGGAAAATAAACCAGCACTTGGCTGGTTTATTGAAGAAATATCGATGGGACCGGCAGGGATGGTTTGGAAGCCCCAGGGGTGAAGGCTCGGGGCGAGGAAAGGATGCTTTTAGTGGTTGCACCAAATCCATTATCCTGTGAAACAGAGAGATGCTCTGCGGGTTGATGGATAGAAAATAAAAGAGGCTCAGAGTTACAGGGGAAAGGATGAACCTGTCTTCCGAGTTTGTCTTGCTCCGGAGGAGGAAAACTCACTCCTGCGCAGAGTGGTCGTGCTTTGTGTTGAGGTTCCCCGATATTTAATGGGAGGGAAACGCCATGGAAGGCAATTAGAAATTATATGGAATGCTGACGCCAAACTGGGACTTTTACGGCACCCTTTTTCGGAGGGTAAGGGTTTGTGTGGCTGTAGAGACTTAAAGACCAGGACGGGGAGTCATTCCCATCCTTTGGGCTTAGGGTGGGCTATAATAAATGGGTTGAGTCCAGAGCAACCTGGGATGCTTCCATGGTGGTTGGGAGATGCAAATGAAGCTTGAAACTAATTGTACTGAGCCTGATTTCGGCACTGCCACGCGATATAGCCAAAACCCTACCAAGGTTTTGATACCCGAAGTAGCTGGGCCAGGTATAGCCATCCCGGCGATGCTCCCACCCCTGGACCGCAGAGCACATCTGGCCATAAAGAGGATTTCCAGCCCGATGCTCCATACGCTTGTTTATCCATCTGGCTGGATTATGTTAAAAAAATAATAATAATAATTTCTGTCTGGCAGGGAAATGGGATGTGCTGGGTGCTTTGGCTGCGCCTGGGAGACATCCATATTAATTTCTGGAGGAGAAAATTAAATAACGGGGGCAGGATTAAGGTCAGCGAGCCTGTTGATGCTCTCTCCTACAATACGCAGGCATATTTATTCCTCGTATGGATGCACAGATGGCTCCTGATTCCCTGGTTTTGGTTTAAATACCCCTTCATTGGGCTATCTAAAATCCCAAGCCAGGAAAAGAAATACATACAGCACTGGGAATGGGATGGTTGGCATGAATTCGTCCACGCCCTCTAAAAATCAGGATTTTTCCATAATAATATATTTCAGAGGAAGTTCTGGTCTTGTTTGGGGAAATATAGAAACTCTGTCAGATCCCAGCTGCAAATCGAGCAGGGGCAGCCTATTGACTATCAATTAAATTTTAATTTATTGTGGAAGTTAGCAGTGCTAAAACCACCCAAACCAGTACATCCACAGCATGTGTTTAGTGGAGCCATGTGCCACACGGTTGCTTTAGCGTCTCGGGGTACAATTTCTCCCGGCAGCAAGCCAAGAGCTGCATCGATCTCCACTGGAGGTTTGGCCCTTCTTCATCCGCAGCTCAGGCAGCGGCGGGGAATGGAGGAAATAATGGGACGTTAAGTGCGATGGGGGTTCGTGCCAGGTTAGAAAGTATTAATGGGATGGGTTTTTCTCGTAAAAAACAAATGGAAAATGCTGACTTTGGTTTAATGATGAGCTGGGAAAGGACCCGGCTTCATCTGACCCTGCTTCATTGCTTCTCATTGATTGTTGGTTTGTTTTTTTTTTTTTTTGCTTTAATTCACACAAAATGCTTTTTATTCATGTAACTCTGGACTTGCTTGGAGAATTAGCTGCCACTTGCAAAGGCAGGGGAAGGCATTAAAATGGTCTGTGGGAGATTTACAGGGGTTTGGGGGTAATTTGGTGGGGTTTGGAGGTAGTGAAGAGGTCCCACAGCCTGTTTCCATCCCGACCATCACTCCCCGGAGCCGACAAAAACCTGGGCTCAAGCTCCCCCCATCTCAAATCATGCTTAGCTCATCGGGAAACCTCTTTCAACCCCCCAAAGGCAAAAATAAGTGGAAATAAGTGCTGCGTTCGGAGGGTCAATGAAATGCGTTTTGCAGAACTTGGTTTATTTTCTGGTCTCACCGCAGAATAGTCTCTTTTAAGTTAAAATGCTCTACTTTGGATTTTCCTTGGGAACCAGATGTCTCAGTAATATTTGGCTCCTACTTGGATGGGGGCAGAGAAAATGCAATACGGGGAATAAATGGGGTGATGGCAGCGCAGGGAAGGAATGCGCTGGGAGCCCTTGCTTCCCAGCAAAAAGGAAAGATGTCGCTCGCTCAGGCTGTTATTTTCCCACGTTAGTAGACCCAGGAAGGGCAGGTCCCCTCCGAGAGAAAAAAAATGTCATTTTTTTGGCCCATTTTTAGCAGAAGAAAGGGGTTTTCCAAGCGCTGCATAGAAATCTCTACCTGCACCATTATCCTGTATTAAACCACAGGAGAGGAAAGTGCAGCTCATGGACAGCATTTCTCCTTTGGTCCTGACAACGGTAAGTTTTCCTGTAAAAAGAAAAACATAAATAAATAAAAGGACTATATAAATTTTTAGCCTTTTGCCGAGGATGGAAACAGCCCAGGGAGCAAAATTGGCATGAGCAGGACATTAAATACACACATTTCCAGAGGATCATCAGCACGTAGTTACACAACCTGCGATGGTGGGGAGGAGAAGTCCCAGTGAGTCCCTAATCCCAGAGGCACATAAGGGCACGGACAACGTGCCAGGAGAGGAACCACGGAGGAGGGAAAAGCAAGCAAGCCAAACTTTCCAACCAACATCTCGCGCTCCTTCCAGGAGGGGTTATTATTATTTACTTCTTTATTTTTTTGGCCAGAGGCAGCTCTGTTGTGAAGCCAAGGAGCGCAAAGTGAGCATGGAAAAAATAAATCACTTTGTGAGTAAATGAGACTCATTGCAGCCGTGATGCTGGGGAGGAGTTGGTTGCGTGTCATGTGTGTGTGTGTCCCCCCGCGGTGTTGATCTGCTTTTCTCGCCAGTGGTGGCTTTTTGCAAGGCGATCTACGGGCAGGTGTGGCTCACGGGCCACAGGATGCTGCGGGCATCTGGCTGCTGGTGGGAGGCTCCAGCGAAGGGCTGTTGAAAGGTGGTTTTTTTAGGGGGGAGGAAAAAGGGAAATAAGGAAATAAGGCAAGTCTTTTTCTTGTTGTGTTTCAAAGACAAAGCCAGACCCTCGAGGAAGGAGATTAGCCAAATTAATTTAACATTAACTTCTCTTCTGCAACTGAAATATAAAATATCGGAGGCTGCACGCACCCTCCTGCTCTTTACTATCAGACAACCGTCTTAAAAAGGCTGTAAATGTTCCTCCAGCTGCTACAATCTGATTAGGAGTGTAATAACCTCTGTCCACGTGCTCGCTGCTATTCCGGGCAGGGACACATGTAAGCTCCTTATGGATGGGACCCTCCCTGGCCGCAGGCTGATGCCTTCCTAATGATGCATGGAGTCTATAGAAGATAACCTGCACGGGACACAGCTCCCAAAAATGTGCCTTCGACCCCTCCCAGGGTTGGCGGCATCACCCAGGTGCTGGAAGGTAAAATAACAGCTTTTATTAATAAATAAATAAATAAATAAAAGAGGTCTTTGTTAACACATGAGAATGTTTGTCCAGAGTTAGTAAGAACAGAACAAAGCTTGCGGAACTGCTCGCGAAACCATGTATTTGCTTTACGGGAAGCTGATGCATAATAGACCAATAGAATTGGTTGTATGAATAATATACCATATATGGGAACCAACAAGAAAGATCGAGAAGAAGATACATGAGGAAGACTACTTACTTCAGCCCATACGACCACCAGGAGGCAGAGGACGACCCCCTAGCAACAAGTAGAATATGCGCAGAGTACATCAGAGTAAGAAAACGGGAAGTCACGTACGCGGAAGAACGAACCACTTAAAAGACTCGTGTATCGGGTAAAAGCTTGCGACAGGTGGTGGACGCAGAGTCCCCTGTCAGCCCAGCGCTGTATTGCCTCTTTGCTCATATTAATCAATAAAACTTAATAATTGGAATTTTGTTTTTGTCTGATAATAAAATTCATAACAGTCTTTTTGGAAATACTTTTTAATTTTGGAATAAGCACTGATAATAAAATCATTTGAAGGAGGGGCGGGAAAAAAACCACAACAGATTTGGGTATTTGAGCCTCCCTGCTGCCAGCTGGATTAATTTACGGGAAATGGGAGAAGTAAGTCACGCTTGCTCGAGGAAGATGTTTGCTGTCCAGTTTGGTTTCAGCCCAGCACCTGGTTTAAAAATAACTTGTCCCAGTGCCTTGGGAGCAGCGGCTGCGGGACAGGCAGGGATTGTGCCTCCGGGCTGAACAATTCCCCGCTGTGTCCAGGAGAATGAGCCAGGGGAAGAGCCGTAACCCTTCACAGAGACAGCTCGTCCTGTCCTTCCATATCAAGAAACCTCCTGGTTTTTGGACAGACGAGGACAGCCCGGCGTTTGGGCTCCTTTAAAACACGATGCCCCTCCATAAAGCTACAGGAACAAATACTTCCCCAGCGGTGCAATAATCCAGCTTCCCCTAAACTTCCCCGAGCGGTGCAATACCCACCAGCTGGCTCCTTCGTAGGAAAAACTGAATATCTGTATTATTTTTTTTCCTCACAGCACGGCTTGTAACGTATGAATCACCAGGAGGCTTTCCTTTACCTCTCCCATTTATTTTTAACTTGCAATCCCCTCGGAAGACTTTCCGAGATCAGAGCAGCGGCGTAAGCATGTTGCATGACATAACGCGGCTGCGCTGAGGTCACCTTCTTCAAAATAAACCGGGGCACACCCGGGATGGGTGAGAAGGCGCTCCCATTTTCATCGTTTTTACATCAATCATCCGCGCCAGCCTCGGATCCCGCTTCGGGCAATTGCTCCTATCCCAAAACGCGTCAGCTGTGTGCCGAGAGCTTGCAGGAGCATGCCGAAATCCCGGCTGACGTATTTAAACGTCGTATTCCCCAAGCGGAGCCAAGGGCAGGAGCATCTTTTTTTCGGAGGTGTGATGTGTGGAGGGATAACACCGCCATCGGGGCTCCCTGTGGATTCCTGGCTGGGCTGCGCTGGGAAAGGGGCAGGAGAAATCAGCTTTCCCGGTGGGAAAAGGGGTTGTGGGGGGACATGGGGAAAGCTGAGCCCCAGGAAATACAGACAATTGTTTGATTTTTAAGGTTTTTTTAGAAAAGGACTAGACTGAAACAAGGATCAGGTTGGAGACGGAGAAATATTTAAAAGCACTGTTACATTTTTCTCTGAGCTATATATTTTTCTTGTGTATACATATTTTTGGTCCAGGTCTTCACCTTGTTTATTCACGTGAGGATGAATCAAGCTTTCGCACCCCCTGACCTGGTTTCTAACTCACGTGCTCGGCGAGGATGAGATGATTAAACACAAGAGTCATGCAAATCCTCGCAGCTGAGCCAGTGAGTACGTTTCCACTCCGATTTTTCCCCTCTCCCTCCACATAAAGGATTCCTGGGGCTGGGCCTGGCTTTATGGGGTTTCATCCCCTTTTTCTCTGGGTTTAAATGAGAGCAAGCAAAGACGAACTCGGCTTGGGAAAGGCGTGCCCATGGGGGAAATTGGGCTGGATTTTTAGCCTTTAGGGGTTTTTAATCTATTGAAACAGTTTCCTGCATGACGTGCATCTTTCCATCCATTTTGGAGCATCTTCCAGCTGGGATGTCGACCCAAGACGTTGCGTGACTTAGTCCAAAGCTTTTCTTTCCCCTAAAGCAACAAATTAAAGGCTCTTTATGAAGCTGATGCTGAGGATCAGGCTGACATTATATACCAAAGGGATGTTATACCCCAAATATTCAGGCATTATATGCCAAATCTTCTCCATATGTTTAATTCTCTGCCCTTTTATCTTGGAAGGGGAGCTGCTGTGGGGGAAAGCTTTGCCATCGCCCGCGTGGGTGCAAGAATAAGCCAATAATCACCGTCTGGTGCAAGGAAAAGCCCGGGGAGAGACTAGCCTGCTCTGGAGATGTTCATGCAGAGTTGTCATGGGCACGATGCTCTCCATAGTCATCTCCATGGCTACCTCGAGCAGAGGGGATGCAAGCGATGTAGGAACAGCATCGCTAGCTTAAATGCCGCATGCTCTCTCTCTCGGCTGGTGTAAATAAGTAACGCTTGGGATCTCCAGGGATGACAGCTGGTTTTTAGCCAGAGCTTGAAGGCAGCTGAGATCACAAATGTTTTTATTTACGAAAAACTGAGATTTGTAGCATCTCCCCTAAGGTATTTCTACGGTGGATGCGCTGGGCTACAAGGGCATGATGCGCTCAGATGAGGCTCAGGTTTTTTTTTACTCACCCTTAGCCAATGCCATTGAAAAATCCAGATAATATTCCTGCTTCTGACCCAAGATTATGCTATGGGAATGGCTACCCTAAGAAATAAAGCTGTGTATAGATAAGGAAGTTCAGCTTTGACCAGTATGTAAAGAAGGAAGCATTTTGAAATGATGGGGTTTTTCCCCAGCTAGCTGTTATTTTTTGTAAACAGCAGCAAAGATTACGTACAATAGGACCATCTAGTTAATACAGTCTGGAGCTGAGATGTGCTAACTTTAGGGGCTGAGCAGAGATGCCAGAGCTGACAACTCCCCTAAAGGAATTTCTGCTTAATTTTATCTCCTTAACTTTTCCAAAACAACTCCCAAAGCAGTGCAAACGCTGTGGCTTGCAGCCTGCATGGAGAAAGCTGGGACAATAAAAGTCATGTTAAATCTGGGCAGAGGGTTTGAAGTACAAGGGAAGAAGCCAACAGGCTTTTCAGGGCTTGGGGTTGCCGTGATCTCCGTGCCACCAGGAGTGAAAAAACAGAGTCAAGCACAGGCTGCAAAGCATTTTATCTAGCAATGTTTAGTGAGGCTGGAGGCAAGTGGTTTATAAGATGATGAATATAAACCACGCTTATGAGCCCACGTGGCGGGAACTGCACCAGAGGACAAGCCCCAGATTAGGCAACAGTGTTTTGCTCCAGTGATGGGCAAAGAGATATTTTTTTTCTCTCTACAGTTACCCCTAAAGTTGTGTCTGGTTGAACTACACAACTCAACGTGTCCTTTTCCCAGCAGCTCCGGCGACCTTGGCCCCCGGCTTGTTTTCCAGTGCATTTCTCAGCAAGCCCAGAGGGACTCTGGGAAGAGAATAATTATCAAAGCACAGAAACAGAGGAAATTAGTTTTGCATTTACAGTGGCAGGTCAGGACCAGCTGTTTATCCTGAGCTGGCTGGGGGGGGAACGGGGCATATTGTTCACCCTGGGCTCAGCACAAGGAGGCTTCCTGCAAGCAAAGCCCCATCCGCAGCCGTTAAATAGCAAGTAATAATCAGCACTAATAATACAACACAGTCTATTATTCCCAGGGTGTTTTCTTGTCCATATTCTGGCCTGAAACATCTGTGCCATCCAAAATATTTTTGTGGTATCAATGATCCAAGGAGCTTGTCATGTTAAAAACAAATGATGCTGGAGAGCAATGCCTCTGGGACTTGATTTCTCACAAAGCTTAGCCTGTTTGGGAGCCTGGGTTATTCTTCTAAGGATTCATTAGGTCATCTGTTGCTCATTAGGTCATCTGTTGCTCAAAAAAAAAAGGAAAGTTTGATATAATTACGTCAACTCCTCGGTTGAGATTAAATGAAACAAAGCTGGGAATTGGGGTCTTATTGCTCCCTCACTAATCACTGGAGCTCTCCTGCACAAATAGCTTTAAAATGAACGTTTTGGGGACTGGGATGGGAATGAAGTTTTGAACAACTCTTCAGGGCAGCTGTTTTGTAGCTAAGCTTTCTGAGCTGTTTTCAGAGGATGATGAGAAAAGCAGATGGAGGAGGTTGTGGATCCTTTTTCTGGAGAAAAAAGGAGGTTGACGTTGTTGAAAAATGGGGAGAAAAAAAGGGAAATGAAATAACAATAGTAAACCTGGATACTATTTTAATTAGGCTGATTGTGGCAGAATTGGCTACAAACCCTTTTCCTGTATTTCTCCTTAGTTCCGGGAATAGAGAAGAGCGATTTATGTCTTGAAATAGGTGTTGGTGGGGATCTGCACCTGGGCTGAGCAGAGCTGCGGGCTCTCTGCCGCAGACGCAGCCCAGCGAGGGACAGCTGACAATGCTGCTGCCCTCCAGCCTTTGAATTATTGATCTTATATATATTAATTATAGACGATTCTCAGGGTCAGTGGGTAGAGCACGAGGAAGGTGTGTCGGGTGAGGTGTGGCAGGAGTTTAATGTCAAGAGAGGAGGATTTGAGAAGGGAAGTGGTTTAATCAACACTAGTTTAGTAAAATCCTTATGAATGCATAGAACATGGATGTCAGACAAACTGAGATAGATAAAAAACTCGTGATGGAGGAGATAGCCGCTTCTCGTAAAAAAAAACACCAACCACATCTAGGAGCTGGAAATGAGTTAATTTTAGTCTTTAATTTATCAATACAAGTAATCAAGCAGAGGGAAAGCACCAGCCTATGCAAGGGGGTCCCTTTGGGGAGAGATTGGAGGTTAATCATGAACCATGACCCTGCTTTGCGTGAAGAATCATTATCCAGCTTGTCCTCATTTTTATTTTTTCTAAAAAATAAAGTGCTCTCCAGTTGGTTCAGGACAATTTTCTGGATTATTCGTTGGTGATTTACTATTAACTCAGAGACGCAACTGCTCACAGTTTTAATCCATCTACCTCCCATGCAGGGAACAGAGAGATGGCAGTGGTGACGCATCTATTTTGGGGTGGATTCCTCTGTTATTCATTGCTTATCTGTGTGCTTATCTGTCATTTATTGTGACCCAGCTACAAGAAATAACTTTAGGAAGAAGAGCCAGCTGAATTCCGCTCATTTGTTTGCAAGCCTGTATAATTTTTTAATCAATGGATCAGCTAAACAAGTATTACTGCATTTATGTTACTTACCATTTAAAGTAGATAATCCCTTTGCTCTTCTGCACCACATAGTGGGTATTATTTAAAATTTAGTACTAGTGTTGAGAGAGGGTTATAAAAATGAGGCAGACCTTTCCCTTTTAATTATCTCAGAATTTCAGGATTGTAAGCCTTCAAAATATACCCAGCTGGGAAGCAGAAGAGTCACGGATGTATTTCCTGATTGAATCCCTGCTACCAGCATCACTTCTCTGCACCACCAACCATCCTCTGACCACAAAATACTCCATTTTTAAAGCTGATTTTTGCAGATGACACCACTGGAGAGTTTCCGGATGGGCTGAAGACATCCCTGGGCACAGCGGGTCCTGCAGAAATCCCATGGACTTCATCTCTCCAAACCCCTTTTGCAAAAAGTCTTTGCAATGCTGACCTCTGCAGGCAAATATTGCATAAAACCAGCTGGCTCTGGGCAGCAATAACCTAAATAATGCATAAAACGGGTATTTTACACATTATTGCTGGCTGTGGGTAGCAATAGCCTTTTAATAATGCATAAAAACTGGGCATTTCTCTGTTGGTTAGCAAACTATTTTGGTGAGAGAAATACTGGGAAGTCCTCATTCGCTTGGAAGGGGCTGGTCTGTGAACTGCTGTATATTTTTGAACAATTTGCTGGTTGGATAAAGCACTTTGATATCGGGAGACGAAGGATACGAATGAAAAGCTGGCATTTTGCACCATAAAGCCATGGATGCTATAAACTGGGAGTCAAAGGCCCGGCCTGGGCTTCCTTGTTGGGGGGGGTGGGGGGCAAAAACTACCTGCAGTTTTGCCCCTGAGACCCCACCTCTAATTAAGCTGTAATTAGCAGCACCCCGAGGGTCAGAAGGGCCCCTTTGGTGATGTCGGCTGGGTCTCTAGTGGGGCTGGAGATGGGGGTCTTGCAGGCCCAGACCCAGTCGCCAGGCCGTGGCCCAGCCGCCTCCTCAGGGCCCCGGCACCGGAGCTTCCCTCGGCCACGGTGGCTCCTCAGGCGCCGCCCCGGGGCCTCCCCCGGTCCCACAGTCCCTCCAGCCGCGGCTTCCCCTCAGCCCGGGAGGGCCTGGAGCTCGCCCGGCCCCGGCAGCCCCTCAACTGCCACCCCGGGGCTTCCACCGGCCTCCCCGGGCCCGGAGCCCCCCTCGGCCACGGCCTTGCCCCCGCCACAGGCCGGGCCCGATCCACGGCCCTCACCCCGGTCCCCGACCTTCACCCCGGTCCCGGTTCTTTGGAGGCCTCCTGCGGGAGCAGGTGGGACGGTCCCAGGCCTGCTCCCCTCTCTTCGGGGCTGCCACCCACCCATCCCCTCCCAGGTCTGGAGGGGTTCCCTGTGGAAAACGGGGGAGATGGTGGTCGCAAAAGAAAGCAGGCGGTGGTGGGTTTGGCTGAGGAGGACTTTAATGTGGCTGCTGCCAGGGTGTGGGGAAGTGTCGTGGGGCAGCAGGCAGGTGCCCTTCCCTGCGGGGTCTGCAAGGGGTACGTCAGTGGTTAGCAGGAGCTGTGAGGAACCTTCCCCTGTGTCCCGGATCGGCCGAGCTCCGGGAGCGTCCCTGATCGGGGGTCAGACCCCGAAGGTGGCTGAGGAAGAGACATCGGAGAGACCCGGAGCCCCATGGTGCATGGAGATGAGTGCCCTGCGCTGGGGAAGGATGCTCAGATCCCAAAGGACACCGAGGAAGAGACGTCAGAGGAACCCGGAGCCCTGCGAGACGTCAGAGACATTGCCCTGCAATGCTTGGGCACAATTTTAATGGGAGCTCCTGGGGCACGGGGCACAGGACACGCCACCGCACTCAGCAGACCCCCGTCCTAGAGCTTGAGCGCTGTGACACGGGGAATGTGGAAGGGACAGGTCTCCTCTGAACCTGTAGAGCTGCAGAAGGAGAAGGCAAAAACATCAAGGAGGAGCCCACATCTCCCTTCCCTGCATCCTCCCACCCCAGGCAGCACACCCTGTGCCCACCGCTTACATGAGCCTGTTGCGGATGGGGCGGAAGTGTTTGGTGAGCCTGACGGCGAAGATGATGTTGGGGATGAGGAAGAAGGTGCAGCATCCCAAGCTGAACCAGAAAGCGTTCTGCAAGGAGAGACCACAAGGGTTCCCACTGAGCTGTGCGGGGAGGAGCAGCCCCCAGGCTGTGGAGGTGCATGGGGACCCTTGCTGTGGCTGGTCCTGATGGTGTGGGGGTGTCAGGGCTGCTCTCAGCCCTGGCTGTCCCGAATTTGTGCTGGTTGATGGTGGGATGCTGCACTGCGTAGGTCCCCATCGGACCCCTGTGGAGGGACAGGGACGGGATCCTTACCCAGGGGTCGGCGATGCGGTCACACAGGATCACCCGCCCATTGTCCAGGGCCGTGGCCAGCGGCTGGCACGAAGCCACATCCTCCCTCAGCTGGAACAAGAAGTGGACACAAGGCATAAACCCACTTCTAGTTCGGGGGGAGGCATTTTGCTGCTCAGCAAGAGGCTTGCGTGCAGCATCCATGGGGGCTCCCGGCCCCAAAGAATCCCTCTGCAGTGAAGGCGAGCACCTACCGTCTGCCCGACCCAGTTCAGGTACTGCGCAAAGTACCGCAGCTCCTTCCTCGTGAAGCAGCCGATCTCCTGGGCAGAGGGAAGGCAGCATGGAGGGCAAGCGCCGTGCTCCCCAGCCCTGCTCCAGCCCCACTCCAGCCGGCTCTGGGCTAATGTGGGGCTTGGAACCAAGGGCTAGAGGCTTCAGATGCCCCCTTCCCCTCTGCCCCGTTCTCACTGTTTTTTTCTGACTGTAGGGAATTTTGTACCCCCTGAGGGCTAATCCAGCCCTGACTCACTTGCCGGAGGATCTGCTGGGCTTGCACAGGCAGCCGGGCTTCCACTGAGGCCGTGGTGGCCAGTGTCGTCTTCACCCGCTCCTGTGGAAGCATGGGAAGGGCAGAGCGTCCTTAGAGCACCGAGCAGCAGGATGGGTGCCCCGAGGGTGCCGGGAGCAGGGCGTGCAGTGCTGTGCACGTGCCAAGCTCCAAATTGAGTCTGGTTCCAGAGGGCAGGGAAAGAGGGACCTGCCTCTGGAACCAGAGGGAGCAGGGAAAAGAGGGAGCAGAGAAACCCCCTGGCAGGGAGTGGGCGAGATGAAACGCTGTGGGATGGCCCTGCTGGAGAAGCTGAAATGTCCTGAGCCCTGCAGGGGGATTTTTGATTTGCAGCGGCAAATTTAATCACTAAAGGAAACCGATCCTCCCTGGATGGCATTTTTCCTGGCTCTCCCATCACCCTGTAACTGGCTTTTTGGGGCCCTGGAAGGTGGAACCCATAGGGCACCACATATTTTTCAGAGCTGAAGAAATTGCGCAAGTACCTGTAGGTGTGGCGCCAAGCGGGAGAGGAACTGGACGCTTTCCCCCAGCTTTGCCTGTGGGACAGGGAAGTGAGATGGGTGCAAAAAGCCCTGTCACCCCTTGCACGGGGATGCCACTGGGCAAACACCAGCAGCACCGCGAGCCACACCAGCCCAGCATGGACTCACCACCAAAGCCTCCTGTGATTGCACCGTGGAGTTTTGCATCTGCCACAGGGCCCGGGCCTCAGCGGCCAGCCGCCCCGCCACCGTGCTGTTCCTCTGCGGGGCGACAGCGGGGTGAGGACGTCCCCATAGGCACGCAGGCAGCCTCTGCCACCTGGCCCGCAGCTTACCTGCATTTTTTGCAGCCCCTCGAGGCTCCTCGCCAAGCCGGGGAGGCTGGTCTGCACCACGGGGTTTTTCATCTGGGGGAAGATGGAGTTGGCGACTGCCTGAAATCCAAACCTGGAAGCCGGCCCCGGCGCGGCTGGGCCGCATCCTGCCCTCTGCAGAGGGGACCAGCTCCCCGCAAGCGTCCCCTCACCTCCTCCTGGAAGCGCCCATAGTCCACCTCATCCACACCACTGCGGGCGAAGGTCTCCAGGTCCTGCCTGCCCTCGCTGCGGAGGAGCCGCACGTCGCCCAGACGTGCCGTGAAGTCGCCCAGGCGTTTTTGGAAATCAGCCGTGTACTGCAGGGGTGAGATGTGGGGGATGCTGTGTGGTTGGGGCCAGGTATCTCCATCCCAGTAACCCCAGTAAACCTCATGCATCCTTGCACCGTTACCAGAAGCTCTGGCTGCAGCCAGCCCTCACCTTGGGGGATTTTAGATGCTCATCCAGGTTGTAGGACCTGTCAAGCTGCAGCACCTCCCACAGCCCTGCGCCGCTCTTGCACTCCCTGGAAGGCAAAGGGACATGGGTGGCGTGACCCCAAATTAGCCCTCCGACATACAGGGGCAGAGGTGGGCTCCTGCAGCACCCACCGGTATGCGGCGCTGAGGTTGGAGTCCCTCCTGAGGTTGAGCTGGTGGGTGAGGTTCATGGATGGAGGCAGGTTCCCAGGGGTGTCGATGAACTGGGCGAAATGGGAGGAAAAAGAGGGTTAGGGTCAGGCACAGCAACGATTTTTGGGGTGCTCTGCCCTCGCAGGTGTATCCTGGGGTACTTGATCCCAGCCAGAGCTAATCTTGCCTTTATTTGTATGATCTCCATTGCAGAGCCTCGCTGGGCGGTGTTCGGAGGGAAAGCAGCGGACAGCCGCGTGCAGGGACCTGCCCATGTGTACATGGCCATGGGACGAGCCCTGACTCCATTTCCAACCCTGCTCCCAGCCCTGTTGCAGTGTGTCACCGGGCCCGAGCTCCCCAG
The DNA here is from genome assembly GCA_017639485.1 of Pluvialis apricaria. Lineage (NCBI taxonomy): Eukaryota > Metazoa > Chordata > Aves > Charadriiformes > Charadriidae > Pluvialis > Pluvialis apricaria. The sequence goes on from CM030030.1 coordinate 6,278,393, forward strand.
GGATCCCCAAAAGACCCAAGGACAGGGGTCCTGCAGGTAGGAGCGTCCTCGCCTCAAGCAAATTAACAGCACAAGGGCAATTCCCTGCTGCTGATGCAAATCCAAGGACCTAATCCTAAACTTAATCTTCTGGTTTAGGATGGGGCTTTTCTGGATGGGTTTAGGGGGAGGACGCAGAGTGTTTGGAGGCATTTTGGTGCACGCAAGCAGAGATACATGGGGCAATAGGTGGATGCATGGTCACCCACCTTATAAATCTCCTGGTTGATCCAATTCCTGCAAACCAGCGTCTGGATGTTGCCCCCAACCAGGAAGGTGGCAAAAACCAGGAGGATGAGGAGCCAGGAGAACAGGAAAGCCAGGCCCACGCCACTGAAAGAGGGAGAGGAGGTGCCGGCGGCAGCTTTGCAGACCCGAGCGAGCAGAAAGACTTGTGGGGACCTGCCTGGCCGGCTGCAGCCCCCGCGGCTCCCTCCCGCGCCCGGGCACGCCGGCCTGCCTGGGTAGGGCCCGCAGGAGCGGGGTGTGCCGGGCAGCGGGGATGGGGTGCGGGAGCTGCCAGCTCCCAGGGAGGAGCAGCTTCTCCCAAACCCGCCGGCACAGGCGGCGGCTTCAAAAGCCTTTCCGCTCGTCCCACTCCCAGTCCCTCCCTTGGCTTTGCCCCTCTGTTTTTTGGGGGGTGTGAGGTGGCAACAGCCTCCCCCCAGCACCCAGAGAGATGCTTACACCAGGAGAAACTTGGCGCCAGCTTCTCCTCGGCACTCATAGTCGCTTGGGTCTTCCCGCTTAGAGAGTCCATATGCCCCCAGGGCCATCCCTGTCACATTGCAGGCGAGGATGAGGAGGACGATGGAGCACAGCACCGTGCCCGCGATCCACCTGGAGGAAAGAGCAGCAGGGCATGACCTCAAGATGTGGGGCGGATGCACCCGCTGGAGCTCAGAGCGGGGCTCAGCACCCGTCTCTCCCGCACCCCCTGCACCCCTTCGTGCTCCCCGCTGTCACCTGTACTGCTCGAAGCGCTCCACCTCCCGGAGGTACGGCTGGCTCCTGTCCTCCGCCTTCACCAGGGCTTCGCTGACGGGCCGGGTGTAGTCAGGGAGGGGGAAGCTGTTGGCGATGGACTGCACCTTCTCCGTCATGTGGGCCATCTCGTCCCGCAGATCTGCGGGGCCAAGGCCATGCTGGAGGGGCGGATGGTCCCTGCGTCCCACCCTATGTCCCCAAATAGGGATTTGCCCCACAGAGGGTGTCCCTGCTTGGTCCAGCCGTCCCACTCACCCTGGATGACCTGCGCCATCCTCTCCACGGCCAGCTCTGGGATGGAGTTGAAGGTGCCATTGCCCTGCGAGGAAAGAGGGGGTGCTGAGCTGGGGCTGCCTGTGGGTGCCAGAGCCCCCCGCTGCACCCCGACCCCCCCAACCTGGCGAATCATCTCTGCAAAGTCACTTCGGGGAAGACCGGCCAGCGCTTTCAAAACCTTCTCAACCGATGGCACCTTGGGGTGGAAGAAGCAACCTGTGAGCCTCAGGGCTGCTGGAGGGGTGGTGATGGTGGGGGACCAGCACCCCGTCCCACCTTGCTGTAGTCGGCGCCCAGCTCCAGGCTCTGTGCCCTGCCCAGGACGCTGGCGCAGGAGGTGCAGCGCGGGTCATCCAGCAGCGCGACCACACGCCGACGCCGTTCCCGCAGCGCCGGCTCCAGCTCGGCCCGTGCCGATGCCAGCGCCCGCACCGTCTTGTCGAGAATCTGTAAATGGTGCAGCGAGGTCTGTAGGTCTTAAAGAGAAAGCCCAGGGCTAGTTCACGCTGCTCCGCTCAGCCGCCCCGGCTCTCCGGCGAGGCTTCGGCGCTGACCCCGGGGAGAGATGCGCTCGACCATACCTCCAGCCCTGTCCTGCAGGTCTGCCAGCGCTGTGTAGGTCATCGCCTTCAGCTGCGCATGAATGGAGAGCCCCACGCTCCGGCTGAGCCCTGCAAGGCATTGGTCACCCCATCGGCATCTCATCCCGCTGGGAAGCTCGGGACAGTGCCCACCAGCGCCCGGCTCAGTGCTTACCACCTAGGTCGGAGATTATCTGCTGTCGGGGCACCTCGAACTGGTCTACCACCATCTGCACCCCCTGCCAGGAGAGAGGAGCTGGTCGGCCAGGTGTAGCAGCAGCCAGGAGGGGAGGAAGCCCCACGTTGCCATTCAAAATACATTTTTAATGCAGCCACCACCTTCTCGCCTCCCAAACTGCTCTGTGAGGGAAACGCAGCCATCCCTGGGCCGCAGCCTGCGCCGGGGGAGGCCGCTCGGGGACCCACCTGGGGGATGTTGGCGATGTGCTGCCGCAGAGTGCGCAGGGTGGCCGGCACGGCCCCCAGCCCCGGCTCCATCTGCCCCTTCACCCGCTGGCTGGTGACGAAGGCGCAGACGACGCTGGTCCTGCCAGGGATGAGCAGGCGGTGACGGGGCTGCTCAGCAGAGCCACCCCAGCCCCGTGGGACACAGTTCCCCCTCCCAGGGCAAGGGGCCCGGTTTGTTGGGGCGCTTTGGGGACTCACAGGATGACAAGGGAGGTGAGGGACAGGCAGGCCAGCAGGCAGTGGCGGCGGCAGCCCAGCGAGCGCCGGTGGGCACGCAGACGTCCCCCGCACCGCCGGCGGCTCCGGCAGTAGCAGAAGCACATCCCGGCCACCGGCACAGCCACAATGAAGAGCAGAGCCACGGCAGCACAGACGACGTAGCCCAGCTCATACTGCACCACCTATATGATGGGAGAACACAGTCGGCAGTGCTGCACCCAGCTTTTGGGGTGCTCCGTGTACCCAGGTGCCCCATCCTGCATGGGTGCATCCCATGGGATCCCCCACCCCGCGTCCCGGCTCACCTGCGACGTCCGCACCGAGCCGGGGTCGTTCAGGGCTGCCCTGAGCAGCTCTGGAAAAGAAACCGTGGCGCCAGTAAAAGAAATCCCACCCTGTGGACCCCCAAACCTCCCCAGGCAGTGGCGCCGGGAGGGAGGCAGCATCCCCCTCCGCGGAGTGGCTCAGACCTCCCCCAGAGCAGCTCCGGACACGGGGACTGCAGCCGGCAAAACCCTGGGGGTGCCGGCACCCGTGGCAGTGGGGTGCCGGCACCCGTGGCAGTGGGGTGCCGGCACCCGTGGCAGTGGGGTTCCGGCACCCGTGGCAGTGGGGTCCCGGCACCCGTGGCAGTGGGGTTCCGGCACCCTGGCTCGGGGCTCACCTGTGGGCAGGGGATTTTGCTGGATGAGGTCCAGGCAGCGCCGGACGAGGCCGTAGAGGGGATCGAGCGAGCTGGGTACCCGGTGCAGCGCCGGCACCCGAATCTCGGCGTGCGTGTCGGTGAAACGGAGGACGCCGCCGGGGCCGGCGAGGTGGCATTGCTGGGTGCTAGCGGGACGCAGCAGCGCCCAAGCCAGCAGCAAGCCGGCCGCCCGCATGGCTTCAACGGTGAAGAGAGAGCCGGGGGGGGCTCCGTCAGCCTGCGAGCGGGCAGAGGGGCATGCCTGGCCCCGGACGGCTCTCTCCGGCTCGGCTCACTGCTCCGGGAAACCTGCCTGACGGGTCGGCCGCCGAGCAAAGCCCAGACGCTGCCGTGGCTTGTTCCTCCGATGGGCTCCCCGGGGCGGCTGGGCTTGGCGGGGTTGCGTGGAGGCGTCTCCCAAATCATCCCAGGCCTGTTTCGCAACCCCGGGCATCCCTGAGTCACCCGCCGCGGGGTCCCCACGGTCAAGGCCATTCCCAAAAATGGCTGGCAAATCCTCCCCCCGGGGTTTTGGGGAGAGGGCCAGGTAGAGGTGAACCCCCTGTCCTCGGGCTGGAGGATGCTCGTCCCCACCTTGGAAGGAGGGGTTTGGGGTTTGGGCATCACTCGGGGGGGGTAGAAAAGCCCTTGCGGGTGGGTCCATGCCTGCAGACGGAGTCTCCGCGGGGCAAAATCACGGGGCAAAAAGCATCCCGAGCCCCGGGGCAGCACCGCGAGCAGTGGGCTGGGAGAGAGAAGGGAAAACAGGGGGAAACACACGGAGAGGGACGGTGAGTCCCAGCCGGCGAGGCCGACCAAGTGTGAGATGAGTTTTACCGGGCTCAGCCGGTCCCTGCCTCACACCCCGAGGCGGTCGCGGCTCCTTCCCAGGGCCGGATCCTGCTCGCCAGCATGGGCCGAGCGCTAATTACAGGGTTGGTTGGAAACGAAGGAGGTTCAACCTGATTTCCCCGGCGCGGGGGGAGCAGCCCCCGTGTGCCCAGAGGCCGCGGGGCACCCCGAGAGCTCGGCCCCCCCAGCTTGGCCGGGCGAGTCGAGCCGGCCCTTCCCTGCCACCGGCTGCCGACGCCTCCATCCTCCCGCTGTTGATGCTAATCCATGTGGTTTTCCTCCCTCTGAAAAAGGGGCTTCTTTCCCAGCTGGAGATACTGGCAGCACCTTTCCAGGCTGGGCACAGGGCGCTGCTCCCCACCGCCCTCTCGGGAATGAGATGCCGCGGACTGGAAAATCCTGTGCTGCTCGGATGAGTCCTTGTCCTGGGACAAAACTCCCTGGGCCAGGAAAGCGTGGGGTCTGAAGAGCCATTACGTGCACAGTACATATATATATGTATATGTGGCAGCATATGGCAAAGGTGCCGTGGCCGCCCACACTGGTACTGGGGCGGTGACGGTGATGCTGGTGATGGTTTCCCATCCTGGTGATGGTTTGTCAACCCCGTGATGGTTTCCCATGCCAACAATTTCCCATCCCAACGATGAAATTGTTTTCAGGAGGTGATTTTCGTGTCGGAGGGGAAGGGGTGGGGCCGGCACCGGTGACCCTGCGATGCTGACACGTGTGTGCTGCCCCGTCCTGTCCCCGTGGTGGGAATGGGGGGGGGGGGGGGGGGGGTGTACTTTGGGGTTGGTTTTGTCCTCCCCATTTCTGCTCCGAGGGGCAACTGCTGCTCCCAAGTGCAGGTGAGCTGCAGGTGAGCCAGCCCGGCCCTGTGTGGCCGTGATGGGGAGCCCATGGCGGGGGGGGGCCCTTTGGGAGGGTCCCCCGGTGGCACTCGTGGGCATCACTCCTCGTGGGGCAGGGGATGCTGTACTGGGGATGATGGTACTGGGAATGTCAGTACCAGGGTGGGGTGGAGCTGCCGGTACCGGGGATGTTGGCACCAGCATGGGGTAAGGGTGCTGGTACTGGGAGTGGCAGTACCAGCATGGGGTGGGGGTGCCGGTACTGGGGATGCTGGTACCAGTGCTGGTGCAGGCTGGAGTTGCCAGTCCCGGAGCAGTCATGCTGGTGCTGGGGTGAACTAGGTTGCTGGTGCTGGGACTGGGACAGTGCCACTGATACTGGGGCAGTCATGCTGGTACTGGGGCAATCATGCTGGTTCCAGTACTGGGGTGGTGATGCTGTTAGTGGGGCGGTGATTGTGGTGCTGGTACTGGGAAGGTGATTCTGTTACTGGGGTGGTGATGGTGGTACTGGGGCAGTGATGCTGTTACTGGGGCGTTGATTGCAGTGCTGGTACTGGGAAGGTGATTCTGTTACTGGGGTGGTGATGGTGGTACTGGGGCAGTGATGCTGTTACTGGGGCATTGATTGCAGTGCTGGTACTGGGAAGGTGATGCTGGTACTGGGGCAGTGATGCTGTTACTGGGGCGTTGATTGCAGTGCTGGTACTGGGAAGTTGATTCTGTTACTGGGGTGGTGATGCTGGTACTGGGGCAGTAATGCTGATGCTGGCACTGGGACAGTGATGGTGGCGCTGGGGCGGTGATGGCGCTGGGACGGCGGTGCTGGCGGCACTGGGCGGTGCTGGTGGCGCTGGGACGGCGGTGCTGGCGGCACTGGGCGGTGCTGGCGGCACTGGGCGGTGCTGGCGATGGTTGCGGGGCTGTTGTGCCGGTGTATTACCGTTAGGTGGCGCCACCGCTTCAGCCGAGGCCGGGCGGGGGCGTGTCCAGGGGCGTGGCCTTTCCCGGGGGCGGGGCCTCCGTGTGACGTCACCGGGGTCAAAGCGGCGGAAGCGGAAGTGGCGTTTGACGGACCGGGTGTTGCCGCCATCGCCATCATGGTGGGCAAAGGGGCTTCTCGCGTACCGGAGCGGTGAGTGCGTCTCCCCGGCCTTGTCCCCACGCAGCTCCGCGGCTTCCTGCCGGCCTGGGGCCTCCCGGGGGCCGCCCCGGGGCGCGGCGGCGGCGGCGTGCGGCCCGGTACTGCCGGGAGCCGCGGGGCCCGGCCGAGGCCTGACAGCGGCGGCGCTGGCCCGCTACGTTTAACGTATCGCAGGGCCCGGGCGGTGGGGAGCCGTAGCTTAAACTTGGGGCTGTCTCGGGGTGGCGGGGTGAGAGTCCCCGGGTCAGCCGTTTAACGCCTGCGTGCTGTGGGGTTTAGGTGGACAGACTACGTGCCGCTGGGCAGGAGGATGCCGGGCACCCGCTTCATCGCCTTTAAGGTCCCCCTGAAGACGGTAAGAGCCTGCTGATGCCATGGGCATGTTTGGGGTGGGAAGGGACTGTGGGAAAGTGTTGCATTATGGAGAATCAATGAGTGAATTCCTTCAAAAAAGTGGCAAAGAGCGTCAGTGTGTCATTTTGTTGTTTATTTTTGGTCAGTGGGCTGTAACCGGGGGGAGAGAGGAGTGCAGCACAGTTACTGCTGTTCGAGCAGTCAGAGCGTGTGATGGGATAGCGGTGGCGTTCACCAGGAACAGCTTCTGGGAGGGGTGTTGGCATTTTACTGGGCGCCAGCAACACCCCCTAGGCACGCAGGATACAGGGATGTCTGTCTGGGCTAGCTCTGTTAGTGCAGGAGGGATGCTCTGGGCATCCTTGCCAAGTGCCTGGAGGTTGTGCAGCCCCGTGAAGGCAGTGCCAGAGCCACATTTTGGGAGCTGAAGCTGTGAGGAGTTGGTGTGGCAGCACTGCTGCCCACCCAGCTGTGCCTGGAGGTCCCTGCTGCTGTGCGCTGGGTGCGAGCTCTGCTCCAGAGTGGTTTGAGCGCAGCAGTTATGCCTAAAACAAAAACTGGGTCATCTCTATGGGGTTCATGAAACTCCTGACAGGGAGCAGTGATGTTTGTTCACCTCCATTTGAGCTGAGGGCCTATTTTCTAGCTTTTGCCAAATGAAAACTTCAATTCCTGTGTGTGTTCGTCATGCTGCGGTGTTTTGCCCCAGTCTCAAGTCTTTGGTCACTCCTGGAAACCCTCAGCTGAACAGTCCCAAAGCACTGAGGGGCTGAGCACATTCCAATTTGGCTCAGTATAACGTGTGTGTCAGTTTGTGTCTGCTTTTGCTCGTTGCCTGCATTTTTCTCTTTTAAGGGGTGATCTTTATGCGGTTCTGCAGCATGAACCTTTTCCTACCACCCACCAGTCACAATGCACATGAGTTTAATGTCTACTCTTAAACGTTATGTCCCTGCAGAGCTTTAATCGGAACCTTCATCCAGAGGAGAGATTTTCACCTCATGACCTCATTAAGAAAATCAAAGAGCAGAAGGAAGAACTGGGTCTGATCATTGACCTGACATACACAACACGCTACTACGGGCCAGAGGTCAGTCTTGGTCTTACTGTTGGGGAAACGAAGCTCTGTGTAAGTGCTGGTGTTGCTGATAACATGGAAGATGTTTCTTACAAGAAGATAACTTTAAAGAGTGTGAAGTGCTCAAAGGCGCTGGCAGGGGGATGAGGTGAAGCATTGCAGGCCCTTCGGGATGGGGTCTTCGTCCTGGATCGAGTACAGGCCTGGGGTCTTCAGCCCGCATGGTGCAGATCCTCTTTGTACCAACCGGCACAAGTTTTGGGATACCCTAAAGCTGGTTTCTAGAGGGTCTCCTGAGTGAGGAGCTGGTTACAACCAGCTTTGGCTTGTGGTATCAAACGTGTGGATACTTGCTTGGAAAGGCGTTCTGTGCTCTGTCTATGCTTCATCTTCCCCAGGGAGGAAAGAGCAAATAAAAACGCAGGCTGTTGTGGAATGTTGGTAGTATGTCGAGGGAGTGAAGCAGAAGTTTTCTTACCTAAAACTGTGTTGCTGCTCTTTAGGGCTTAGTTGAAAAGCTCAGCTTCTTCTGGTTTATAGTCTATGGTTCTCTAATTGATAAGAATCCTTGTGCTTTTTCTGGAAATTACTGACTGACTTTATTGCAGGAGCTCCCATCCACACTCTGCTACTCAAAGATCTTGACGATGGGACATGAAATACCAAACAAGCACACCATTTTTCAATTCAAATGTGTTGTAAAAAAGTTTTTGAGAGACAACAAAGACAACGGTAAGTGTGGATTTCCCCTAGCTTGCTGCTGTTGGGAAGGGCGCCGCAGACTTGGAAGCCAGTGATGTTTTAATGAAGAGCATGAATTTCTCTTCCTTCTCTTGGCATGTGAATGTCAAGGCAATAAGATGGGTTTCGTATGGTAAAGGAATTCATGCTGGCGCTCTGATAATTTGGGAGAGAGTTGAGCTTTAACTGAGTTGGAGACTCCGTCTCTAGACTGGCTGGTGGATACTGATTGTTTTTTGTTAGCAGTGTAAGCAGCAAGCTGTTAGTGCTTGGGAAACATGGGATAGCTTTTTGTGGAGCTTTTAAATACATCTTCCCTGCAGTGAACTGTGTGACTATGCAGAGAAGCTCACAAAATTAAATGAGTTAATAAGCTGAATAGGTGGCGCTAATTAGACATGGTGATGTTGTTGTGTGGTCACTGTTTATTTGCGCTGGTGTCACTGTTGGAGGACGCATGCAAAGGGGCTTGTTCTGGTGGGGTTTTGGAGAAAGAGCATTTAAATATAACCTGATTGTTATGTGTTACAGATAAACTCATCGGAGTTCATTGCACGCATGGCTTAAACAGAACTGGCTACCTGGTTTGTAGGTGAGTTGTCCTTAGTCAGACTGAGTTAAGTGCCAGCTTCCTGTGGCTCCAGGAGGAAATAGCATTGCACCAGTGAAACAAGAGTAAAGTGACCTGCGTAATCCCAGACTTGCAAGGATCTAAAGCTTTTCAGCTTTGAGACGGTTGCTGTTAGGGGCCACTTTTTATTCCCAATATCAGCAGACCAAATGCTGATACTCCATTCTGGCATGTAAATAGAAGCTCTAAAAACTTCCCAGTTATTCTTTCTTTTTGAATCATCGCTAACCTGTCAATGTTTCCATAGTTAATTGTGTAATTAGAGCTTTCTTGCTGATCTGTTCAGGTACCTGATAGATGTTGAAGGCATGGAGCCAAATACTGCAATAGAGTGTACGTACGCGTATGTTCTTCTGGTTCGGGTGTGAAATGGTCATCATGGGCTTGTGAGTTTCGATGGTCGCAGGGTTTGGGCTGGCTCCAGGGAGGTAACTGTGTGTTAGCTGCGTGTGTGTTTTCCTGTCGTGCAGAAGGGGAGCTGGGGGAGCGGAGCTGTTGGGGGTTCTTTGAGGTGATTGGAAAGAAGGAATTACGTTTATGGCCCAACTGTGGAGCTGACCAGGGTTGAGCGAACCCGGGGGGCACTGAGCACAGCTCTGCCTGTCTGCCTTGGCACGGGCTGTCACGCGAAGGGTGGTGTACGCCAGGTGGAATCGCCCTGTGTGACCCGAGCGTGGAAGTATTGGCTGAAGGGCTTAAAATCCTTTGAAAGGGTTTAAGTGCTCTGCAGCCCCACAGATGAGCGCTGTTGTAACTCAGTCCTGTCTCTCTCCAGTGTTCAACAGGGCTCGAGGGCATCCTATAGAGAGAACCAACTATATCCAAGATCTTCGGAAGAGATCTGTAAAAAAGTAAGTTTCTTTGTGTGCATGAGCAAGTGCCCGTGCCCAGGGAGATCTGCTGTCAAGCAACAGCGGTTAAAGGTGACTAGCTCCTAGGAAGGGAGGTGGAAAGGGCCAGTGGTGAAGAGGGCAGTTGGGAGACCCAGGTTTAAAGACCTCCACAGGCCTGCTCTCCCGCCCCCCCGCCTTTTTTTGGGGAGCAGTGATGCAAAGGGGAGGGGCTTTTAAGTGTAAAAGACTTGTGGTCACTTAGTGAACGGTTTGTGGACACAGTTGAGACATACAGAATTCTTTTTAAGGAACTGCGGACTGAAGAATTTGGGCTCAGGCCCCTTCAGAGAAAAAGCCAGCGCTACACCAAACGCTAAAATGCAGATGGCAAAACATCATCCGCATCGTTCGGACCAATCCACGTTAGCGGTGCCCAGGTAGGTTTTTGCTTCTGGTCTCTGTGTGTGCCATAGAGCTGAGCAGACAGAACAAAAAGAGCTGTTTTCTCCTTTTTTAAAAACTTGGATTTTTGCAAGCCGCAACTCGGGCAAAAGAACACCCGTTGCCTTGCCAGCTCTGTGGTGGGGGGTGAAAAAAACCTCCCTGAAACTTGTCTGGAGCTTCTATATTGACGTGTCTCCAGCAGCAAAGCTCTTGGCCTCAGAATAACGCACTTGTGCCTGGAGATGAGGAATAACCTAACTGACAGCGTTGGCGCTAGTTCGCAGCGGGGCTGAAGGGGTTTGCAGGCTGTCAAAGAGGTTTCAGGGCCAAGAGAATTTTGAATTGAGTGCCCGGTGAGGCAACTGTTCACTGAGAGTGAAGCGGTAACTCTGTTCTAGGTTCCTTCCGCCTCAGCAGGGATGGCAGGGGAGCAGCGAATGCAGGTAAAGAGCTTCCTCTCGGCTGAGATGGGAGATGAACTCTGGCTTTGGGGAGCTCCAAAACAATCTCGGGAGTGGATGGTTTGAGCAGGTCCAGAGGAGGGCCCTGAGATGCTGCGAGGGCTGAGCCCCTCTGCGGGGAGGACAGGCTGGGAGAGGGGGGGTTCAGCCTGGAGAGGAGAAGGCTCCGCGGAGACCTCAGAGCCCCTTCCAGTGCCTAAAGGGGCTCCAGGAGAGCTGGGGGGGACTCTGGGTCAGGGAGGGGAGCGATGGGACGAGGGGGAACGGTTTGACACTGACAGAGGGGAGATTGAGATGAGATATTGGGAAGAAATTGTTGCCTGTGCGGGCGGTGAGCCCCTGGCGCAGGCTGTCCCGAGAAGCTGTGGCTGCCCCATCCCTGGAGGTGTCCAAGGCCGGGTTGGACGGGGCTGGGAGCACCCTGGGCTGGGGGGAGGTGTCCCTGCCCAGGGCAGGGGGTGGCACTGGATGGTCTTTAAGGTCCCTTCTAACCCAAACCATTCGGCGATTCTATGCGTGGTCACCGGTGGCTGTTTCTGGCGGAGCGGCAGCTCGTTCAGCCCTACTCTTCAGGGGCACACAAAATGTTTCCTGCTGAAAACTTCCCTTACTGTAAGAAATTGGCATGCGGGAAATAAGCTGCTCGCTGGGCGTTCTCCCTGGGTGTGTGGGGAAACCAGGAGGGGCTGAGGGGATTCACGAGCAGCCCTTTCGGGCTCCATGTCCAGAGTCTGAACAGGGCCGTGACTTCTCCTGGTACCAACTCCTGAATTTTCTTCCAGAAACTCCGGCAAAGCCAAGAAGAACCGTCGGCGAGGCGCCAAGGTGCAAGCACAACGCCAGGAGCTGGCTCTCGAGCACAGGGCCATGGAGCAAAGGCGACCGTGGGGTTTCGCAGCGAGGAACTGTCGGGTTTCGTTACCCGCTAATGAGAGGCGCAACGGACTGTGCTTTCCCCCCCATAGCCCCCACCTCTGCCCACCCCAGGAAATACAAGCGGCCAGGAAACGCAGGCGCCGGCGTAGGAAGCCGGTTGTAACGGCGTAGGGAATGTTGTACGCCACGAAAGCCCATCCGGGGCTGCGTCCTCACCCCCGCGGAGCTCCGGGATGGGTCTCTCGTGGCTTTGCTGTAACCACCAGCAGTCGGGAACGGCAAACGCAGGTGTTCTTAACACAGCTTGCTTTTTAAATTCTTTTTCTTTTCCCTCTCTCTCCCCTCTTGGTACTTTTACAAATCTCACTGAGATTTTTTTTTTTTAACCCGATGTCATACTGGAGTCGTAGCTCCGTTCCTTGAGGGCTGCGGAAAATAAACGCTGACCCAAAGGGAGCTGGAATTACCCCGAAGAAACATCCTCAGGAACATTCTTTTAGCCTTCAACAAAAAAACAACAAAAAAAAAGGGCTTTTCCTTGATTTCCTCAATACATAACAAGAAATAGGATTCGGCCTGAAACTGTTTTGTGGTTTTTTTTCCCTTTTCACCAACTTTTGCTGCAGTAAATTTCGGCCGTGCTTAACCCTCGGCTCTGGAGCCGTCATTTCCCCTGGGCTGGGCCTGAGGAGCCCGGCGGGACCCGGCTCTCACCCCACCGGAGGGCTGCGGGGCGGTGGGCACTGCCTTCCGACTCCCGTTCTGGGGTGAGAACAGCTGTTTGTGGCGGGGGGCGGTGCCGTGCAGCCGGAAGGGAGCTGTCCCTTTAAGGCTGAGGGACGGTCTCTGACGTCGTGACGTCCGGCTTGCCGCTAAGGGAAAGGAAGCGGCCTCTCGGCGGGGCGGAAGTGGGAGGTTGTTACGGCGTGCCCGGATGTTGCGGCGGTTCCTGATTGGCTGCTGAAAGCGAGAAGGGGTGGTGCTTTCGTGCTTGTCGGCGACAACCCGGAAGCGCTGACGGGAGGCGGCGGGTGGCGGCAGGTCAGGGCCGGGCCGGGCCCGGCACTGGGGCTGCGGGGGGACCCTTCCTCGCTTGAGCGCTCGGGGGGAGGCGGCTTGGGCGGCCGGGGGGCCTTTTCCTCTCTTGGGGGGCCGGGCCAGGCGGGCGCCGGTTGCGGGGGGGTGGGGTGGGGTGTCTCGTATGGGGGTTTCCTTCGTGGGCCCCCGGTGGGGGAAGGGCTCTGGCTGTGGGTATCTGTCCCCTTTGGAAGGAGGGGATCCTGTCTGGGACTCCCCTTGCTCTGTTGTGGGGGGCTGGGAGCCCGTGGGGATTTGGTTGGGGAATCCCACTACTCAATACTCAAAGAGAGGGTGCCAGGGGGATGGGAACAGTCTTTTTCCAGCGGTGCCCAGGGACAGGACAAGAGGGAACGGGCACAAACCTGACCATAGGCAGTTCCATCTCAACCTGAGGAGGGACTTCTTCCCTGTGCGGGTGGCAGAGCAGTGGCACAGCTGCCCAGAGAGGGGGGGGAGTCTCCCACTCTGGAGCCATCCCAAACCCGCCTGGACGCCGTCCTGTGCCACTGCTGGAGGTGCCCCTGCTGTGGCAGGGGGTGGGACTGAGGGAGCTCCAGAGGGCCCTTCTGACCCCCACCATTCTGGGATTCTCTGATCCTCTACTGTTTTTTCAGTAGGGGAAGGGCCAGGGGGAGGCTGTTCTGGAAGGGAGAGGCAGTCCTGGGGGCTCCACTTCTCTCCGTTGCAGGGGAAGGGCTGTGGGAGTTGTGGAGCGCTCTGATTTGAGGGTGGGGGGAAGGACGTTTTCTCTCTCTTGGCGGGCAGCGACTGGGGGGGTGTGTAGTTTGGGGGCTAGCAGCTCGAGGCAGGGGTGGTGTGGGCAGTTTCTCTTGAGGGGTGCTGTGGGAGTTAGAGGGGGAGCTCTAGGCTGGGGGCACTGGGGGTTACAGTGTGTGAGTGGTGTCTGTTTTTTTCTGGGGAAGAAAGACTGTGGAACTTGGCAGGGGGGGCTTTAGTTTGGGGAGGTGACTGAGAGCTCTGGCTTGGGGGCGGGGGAGGGCAACTGGGCCCCCACCACCACCAGAAGCACCAGTGAGAAGGAAAAGCTGGAGCCCACTCTAAGCTGGGGCTCTGTCGCACCCCATGAGTGAACGCTTTGGCACTCCAGCCTCAGGCAGGATTGAATCCTACAGCTCTTATTTAGGACAAGGAGCCCATGGAAGCCCCACCAGGATGCGGGCTGGGAAACGCAGACCTGCCTGCCTTAAAAAGGGGCTTCTGCTCTGAGACAGGCCCAGAAAGGCAACTCCTTTGTGGCTCGGGTTCCTCAGGCAGTGCTTAGCTCAGCTCACGACCATTCCCCCGTTTAGGAAGGAGCCACAGTAAATCATGACGTTGTGTGTGTGGCAGTCATGTTGCTGGAAGGCTTTCGAGGTGCTCTGGATTCAGCACTGTGATTTCATAGGGAGATTAACCCTTACGCTGGTCCGGGGTGGCTTTTTTCAGGGAAAGCTGCTTTTGGTGTAGGGGAAGAGCATTGCGGAGGGTTTCTGGGCTCACTGCCCTTCAAACAGTCCTGGCACTTCCTCTGGCTTGAAATTAATCAGCTTGTGCTGTGGGTGAGAAGGGGTTTGTTGGTGCCAAGCAGGAGGCAGACCCATGGATCAGGTCGAGGTGCATTCCTTGGTTGACGGGTGTGCCTACCGCAGCGTAGGGGCAGAAAGGGATTGCGACTGTGTCTGGGCAAGAGCAGTTTGGGATAGAGCTTGTTGGGTAAGGGCAGATCTGCTGAGCAGCAGTGGCTGGAAGGATGGCCTTCAGCTCCATCCTCATCTCACTGCTGTGTAAGTGAAACAGTGAAAGCTGCAGTGTTGAAACCCCGTGTAAAGCTGCTTCTGCTCGAGCCAGAATGAGACGCTTCGGCAGTCTTCCCCCCCAAACAAGCAGGCAGCACTAGTTTTGTTGTGTGGAGAGACAACTGGGTAGGAAGTGCAACTTTGGGTAGGATTTGGATAGGTCAAACCCTAGCCTGAAATCAATTACCAAAGACTGATCTTGAATTTGTGGCTGCCTTTCAGGTCATAGAGATAACCAAGCACTATGCCCAAAAAGGCTTCTCCCAGATTCATCCCTTAGGACCTAACTTGGTCCATGTATTAAATGATTTTCTGCTGAGAGGGGATGATTTTTGTCAAGGAAGGGCAGTCCTGAGGAAACTGGATGAGTTACCTGGTTTACTCTGGTTTTGATGCACTTGACTTTCCTCCCACCGCAGAGTTCGTCAGCCTCGCAGCAGCTTTGATGTGTATCGTTATGCCTGAGCACACCGACATCAGCCTCCCGCCGGAGGAGCGAGTTCGAAGACTGATCCAGGTGGGAAGCGCTGTGGAAGTCAACGAGGATGTCCCGCCGCGACGCTACTACCGCTCCGGAGTGGAAATCCTCCGCATGGCAACCATTTACTCAGAGGAAGGCAATATCGAGCGTGCCTTTATTTTGTACAACAAATACATCACGTAAGAGCAGCATTGCTTTGTTTGCAAGTGACCTGTGTCGATACAAGGGGTTGTGGGTTTGGGTGTTGGGTATTTTGAGCGTGTCTAAACACTGTGAGGCCTTGCTGAGCTTGAAGAACTGGGTTCTGGCCAGAGCTCTGCTCCTTTTGAATTTCAGTTCCCACAGAGGTGAGGATACAGCTGGTTAAACTGACCAGGAGATGTTGTAAAGGTGTGAGGCGCAAACCCACAAACACCGCTCATCTCTTTGTAAAAGTTCCCTTTGAAAACAGGCTGATCTTGTATTCCTCTGTCCATCTGCCAGTGGAGACTGCTGTCAGCACAAGGGAGGTTTTGGCTTATGTCAAAGCTTCCTGGTGTTTTATCACCACAGAGTGGCTAGATTGGCCTTGATTGTTGCTAGGTTGGCCGTGACATCGTATGGATTGGCAAGGATCCGTGGTCAAGGATCTCAGTATCGAGTATCTGCCTGGAAAGGATCTAGGCTGGTCAGTGGTTTCTCTAATAAACCGCCTTTGGAGGAGAAGCCTGTGTTACACTTAAGTTACTACAGCCTTTTACGGCAGGCAGTGAGTTCCTCCTTCAGGTGCAGGGATCAGTTGTAGATTTAGTTTTACATCTCAGAAAGACGTAACAACCGCCCCCCCCCAAACATGCAGACATACAACCAAGCCCATCTTGGGAGGACCATGGGGAAGAGTTCTGGGCCCAAAGAACCCGATTCCAATCAATTGGTTAGTTTCTTGGGTGCTGAGCACCCTTCTAGAAAGCCCCAGATTGTATAGAAATCCAGCTGACACCCTGTTTGGTGTTTCGCTTGCCGGGTCTCCAGCTGTAGGGTCTGCATTCTGGGCAGACAAGCGCAGAGCCGCATATTCTTGCCATCATTTCTGCAGCTGCCCAGAAACGAGCCATCTTGGGTCTGAAACCCCACTGCTGTGCCTGCCAAACCGGAGCGTACACCGTGCTAACGCGGTGACGTGGTGTCAGGTCTGGATCATGTCTCAGCAGCCCGGAGTACGAGCAGAGCAAACATGTGTCTCTCTGTAGCTGTGCCTGCCGGTGTTTAAAGGGCTGAAAATTGTGATCCTCAGAAAATATCCCAATGGCACAGAGTGTTCCTGTAGATTTTTTTGGCGAAAAGCCCATCCCTCTTGCTTTTGTCCAGTGCCACTCTGATATGGTCTCTGCCGTGCCCACTCTACCCGCTTATCCAGAATGTGGTTGGCATCTCCGTGGGCATTTTCTCTCCCTGCCCCCGTTTTCAGAGTTCCTGCCCCTTAAATCCAATGCATTTTTCTCTGATTAGCTTTTCTTCCCGCCTTGCACTTCCTGAGCTTTTATGGGCATTGTAGCGAGTGCCCTGGGAGCTGGGAAGTGTAAAACCCTCGGGAAGGTTTCCAGGCTGGTTACGTAGCCAAGGCCGAAGGAGAAACTCTTTAACTAAACAAATGAACTAGAAGCACCTTCGCTGGTTCATTATAGCAACGATAGGTGCTGGCGTCTTTTCTCTCCGGCAGCTTTCAAATGCTCATGGCATTTACGTTAGCCTGGCTGCTGGACTGCCAGGAAGGTGAAAAAAACTTTCCCTCAGTGGTGTGATTTCTCCAGTGCTGATGAATATGAGCTTCTGCCCTGGATTGTCCGAAGATATGAACTTAATGTCACAGTTCTCATTTATTGAAATGAAGATGTGAAGCTGTAGCTCAAGCCGCAGGCTTGATGCCCTTCCCCAAGGGTGTGATCCAGAAGGCAAGAGTGGGGCACTGGTAACTGGATCCCCTCACGGGACTTGCTCTGCTCTCCCCTTTCTAGAAACGGGACTGGAATTCTTCCCCCAGTGCTTCAGCCCACATCTGCAGTCAATGCTGTGGCTGTCCTTTCTCAGGGCCCAGCTCCCTGCCGGAGCGTATGGCCTAGTGCAGGTGCTTTCCGCGTCAGGCTGTGCCTTCGGGAAGGGGAGGACTGCAGCCCTGAGAAGTATGTGAGACGCTCTCAGCCTGGTGTGTTTGCTGGGAGTGAGCACATCCTCCTTGGAAGCGAGGTGTGGTCTGCCTGGCTTTAGGAAGCTGGATTTCCCTTTATTTCCCTGTGCAGCGCTTCCCAAGGCTGATCTCAAGGTCTGAATTACACAATAAGATCTGTGTTGTGGCGCCTGATTTGAAGAGCCATCAGTTTGGGGACAATGTTGTCTAGACATGGGATAATCTCAAGACCGAGATCCCCTCTGAGGCCGCTCGTTCCCTGCTTGGTCCCCGGCCCCCTGCTTGGTCCCGTGCAGGTCATTTGGCTGCACAGCACCTCTCTTTCCCACAAGGAGATGAAGCTCGTTGCCCAGCCCTCATGGGGGCCAGGAGAGCGGCACAGCTGTCTCTGAGAGTAACCAGGCTGGACCTTTAACACATGCATCTTGTCACCTTGTAAGACATCTGCTTGCTTGTCTTCTTGAACAGCTTCTTCTGCATTGATCTGAGTGGATGTTTTCCTCGGATCACTATCAGGCGCACTAGCTTTGATTTTTGCGAGAGCCAAATAAGAAAGAAAAAAATAAGACATGAATTTTCTGTGGTGTTTGGGCTCCTGGTTTGCCTGTGGGGCTGTGAGCTGCTAGGATTGGCTCCGGGGTTTTGCGTAGGGTGTTGCAAGGGACTTGAGAGACGCCGGCTTGGCGTGCGTGCTGTAGCAGCGCTTAAAAATAGCCTGTGATGTGGCTGCTCGGTGCCAAACAGCTGCTGCTCATAGTGGACTCGGGAGCAGGCGGAGGTTTGAACAAGCCCAAAACTCCTGGTGTTTCAGTCTTGCCAAGCCTTGGTTGGGCTGTTGATAGGAAATGTGAACCGTTCCTGCCCTTCCCCTGCCTCCATCCCCAGCCTGCCACTGCCTGGCCTTGCCCCAGAGTTTTCCTCTGGCTGCCTGAGTCCTCCTCTCATCCTGCTGCCCACTTTTTTTCCCCCCTTCCTGACTTGTGGAAACCCAGCTGTCTCTGCTGGTTTTTCCGTCCTCCCCAGGCCAGCATCTGCTCTTAATCCTTCTTAATTAATCCCTTCCATTTTAATCTGCTAGCTGTTGGCAATGATCGCAGCCTTGTTTTGTCTCCTCGACACAGTGACCTACTTCGCAACCACCAGCCAGGAGCGGGGACCTTGCTGGGCGTTTCGGATGGAGCGACAGCTTCTCCGTGGCTCCAGACTGTGATGTGGTTATGCCGATCTGGCGAGAGCATCCTCACGCTCTCTGTGGCAACCGGGAGTGTTCAGGATGCAAAAAGTCCTTCCTTTTCCCAGAGGACTGAGGTTTTGAAGCAGCTGGGTTTATTTACTGCACACACACAGGCTTCTCAACGTGAAGAGTGTTCTCACTCTGTCCCCCTTGAGTTTTTCCCGCTTGGCTCTGCTTGGTTGGTTTGTGCTGCTCCCTGGGGCACGCTCTAGTCCTTACTACGCTAATAAGCTTGTGCCCGGGCACGAGGCTGCTCTCTGAAGGAGCTGCAGAGCATCCTCCTTCGGATGCTGAAGCGGTGTGGCAAAGAGCCGCGAAGGAGGGCAGGGGTTTTTGCGTTGTGCCCACAGGCTTTGTGGGCACTCACAGCAAGCACACCTCCACTTGCAGGAGACAAGGATGCAGCTGAGCTCGCCGTGAGCTCACCCTGAGCACGCAGTCAGCTAGTGCACCGCTGGGGACTTGTTCGCGGAGATAATTCGGGGATGCCTCAAGCCTAGGGAGCCTCAGAGCTGAGCCGGAGTGAATTGCCCCATTGTCGTGGTTTAGGCCGAATTGGCTACTGGGGACGTGGGGGACCCCAGATGGGACTGACAGATGCTCTACCAACTGAGCTAGCCATGTTTGCAGGGTTTCTTCCTTGTTCTAGTGCTTGCAGTACTCTTCCTCTGCGTCTTCACCACTGTGTCCTGCAGAGCTCCCAGGAAGAGGGCGATGGTTATTTGTCTGTAGAGAAGCCAAAGAGTAACCGGTTCATAGTCGCGCTGGGAGCAGGGTGATGCTGAGCGCAGTCTGGATTCTCCTCCCAGAAGCCTGCACAGAAACAGCCCTGCTGCCTGAAAATACTGCCCTGATCTTCTAGGGCGGTCGGGCCACAGAGCCAAACGGCTTCTGAAGCAGCAGCTGGGGATGTTGTGAACTTGCTTTTAGCTTACCTGCAAGTTTTCTCTTCAAGGTCTGAGTTAATTTCCCCATCTCTTGCACAAACCGTTCCCCCGTATAGAAGGACGGTATGAGCACTGAGTCAGCCAAGTCCTTGAGCTTGTGTGTAATCCCCTTGGATGCTCACAGAGGTGCAGGCAGGTGCCCAAGGACCTCCCTGAATTGCTGCCAGTGTCCTTTGTGTTTTAGACCGGCTTATTAATGTTTCTTTTCAAAACAAATGTATTTATCCCTGAGGATCATCCCCACAGCCCAGGTGGAAGAAAAATCTTCTGTGCGAGGTGCTCCCCTGAGACCAAACGAGGCCTCTTGTGTGCCGTGAATTGCTCAGAAGGCCGTTATATGAGGGAGGGTTTCCTGCAGAAAGGCAGACGACTCTCCTGATTGCGGGGAGCACAGGGCCCAGGGAGGCGGCGGAGCAAAAGGACAGCGCTGGAGGGGAATGATCCGTACCCCCAAAATCCCACTTACTGTCTTGTGCTTGTCCCTTTCTGCTGTGATTCAGAAATGCACTTTCTCTCCTGTGTTTACAGGCTCTTCATTGAGAAGCTGCCACAGCACCGTGATTACAAAACTGCTGTCATACCCGAAAAGAGGGAGACAGTGAAAGTGAGTAGTAACATTGCCCAGTGTTTAATGGCTGCTGTTGGGTATGTTTTGGGGTCATCGACCTTGGGATTTCACGGCTCTGGGATGAGAGATCCACGCAAAGGCTGAGAAGCCTTGGCAGACCAGGCAGGCCTGACCCCTTGGAAGTTAGGGTTTGGATTTTTCCTACCCTCTTGTACTTGTCCTGGGCTGGCTGTGGTTGTCCAATTTACTTCTGTTGAGTGCTGGGACATCCTTTTTTTCCTGTTAAACTCCCTGCTTTTTAAACACCACGTAGCTTTTCCGTGCATGGTGGCTGGATGCCCAACGTGGTGATCCTGAAGGGATTGGCCAGGAAATCCTTGGAGATTTCTCAAAGCCATAAGAAGCTACCACTCCTCTGCTCAATATTGACCAGAAGAGCAAAGGACAACACTGCCGAAGCTCTTGCTCAGTGTTGTTGGCAGTGCTGGAGCCCCTCTGCGGGGAGGACAGGCGGGGAGAGGGAGTGTTCAGCCTGGAGAGGAGAAGGCTCCGCGGAGACCTCAGAGCCCCTTCCAGTGCCTAAAGGGGCTCCAGGAGAGCTGGGGGGGACTCTGGGTCAGGGAGGGGAGCGATGGGACGAGGGGGAATGGTTTGACACTGACAGAGGGGAGATTGAGATGGGGTATTGGGAAGAAATACTTGACTGTGCGGGCGGTGAGCCCCTGGCGCAGGGTGCCCCGAGAAGCTGTGGCTGCCCCATCCCTGGAGGTGTCCAAGGCCGGGTTGGACGGGGCTGGGAGCACCCTGGGCTGGGGGGAGGGGTCCCTGCCCAGGGCAGGGGAGTGGAACAAGTTGATCTTTAAGGGCCCTTCCAACTCTTAAGCATTCTATGATGCAGCCTGCCAGCCTGTCCGCACGTGGCGGTGGAGCTGCTCGGCCCTTCCTGCCTCGTGAACAGACGGACGGTTTGTAATCTCTGGGTGCTACATGTCCATTGATTCTTGAGTCTGTTCAGGTCTTGGTTTCTCTTGCTCTGAGGCTAACACACTCTTATGATTGTGTTTCCTCCCTTCAGAAACTGAAAGAAGTAGCCTTCCCCAGAGCTGAAGAGCTCAAGGAGGAGCTATTAAAGAGGTACGCCAAGGACTATGCTAAGTACAAGGAGCAGAAGGTGAGTGAGAAGAGACTGGAGGCCTGTGCTCCCCAGAAGACCCTCAGCCACAAAGGGTTTGGAAGAGGGCAGGTCTCCAGGGCTCCCTGGGTGCTCTGAAATGTGAAGTGTGGGTAGCCCCAGTTTCCACGGTCCAGCCTCATCACCTGCAGCACAGGGCTGTCCCCACCGGGTCTCTGCTGCCATTATGTAGGTGAATCTGTCATAGGCATCCCTGCATCTCTTGTCGTTGTGCATCCTGGAGGCAGTCTGAGATGGGACTGATATTTCTTTGGTTTTTTTTTCCCTTTGTCCCAACGTGAGGTCTAGGTCTTACGATCCAGAAACTCATCGGGCAGCTGGTAACAGGGTGGGCAAGGATCTGGGGTTCTGCGGGCAAAGCAGAAAGCTGCGGTCAGTTTTGCTGTGGGCAACTGCGATTTTAGAGACAGGATAGAGAGAAGTCAACCTGGAATTATATTTCTGTGGAAGAGGGAGGGTAAGGCAGCAGTTTTACTGCCCTGGTGTAGCTGACTGTCCTGATGGAAGTGCGGATCTCTGTTTTGCAAGCTGAAGCTTCCTTGCAGGGAGTGCTGTTTGCTGGGCACCTTTTGCAGTCCCTTTAGAAGTAGTCTGGGATTGCTGAGGGTCTGCAGTGCACAGGCTTCGTTTTCTGCCTCAGGCTAGTGTTCCCCTGTCTGCTGGTGTCCCTTAGCGTATTTCTCCTTGCAGAAGGCGGAGGAAGAGGAATTTGCACGAAATTTGGCTTTGCAGCAGCAGCTGGAAGAGGAGAGAAATCGGGTAGCCCTGATGAAGCAGCAACAGGCAGAGCAAGAGCAGTTTCATGCCTTCGAGGAGATGATTCGACGACAGGAACTGGAGAAGGAACGTCTAAGGATAGTGCAGGAATTTGGAAAGCCGGAGCCGAGTCCCGAGTCTCTGGATGGGCCCCTCATCCCTGGTGTGGAAAAGCCGCCGACTGATTTAATCCCAAAGGTTCCCGTCTCTCCAGTTCACCCTGCAAGTCCATCAGCGGGGACTGTCTCATCCAAACCTCCTGTTGTGGACAGATCTTTGAAACCTAGCACTTTGGGGAGCACGGAAAACAGTTAGTACCTCTCAGTGCACCCTTCTCCCTTGCTGGGGCTGAGCGAAACACGGCTGAGGAGCTGATTTGTCTGGCCCGTGCTTTGTCTGATCATGGCTCCATCCCTTCTGGGGGTTTGGCCTTTCAAGTCACACCAAGTCACAATGGGGATGTTCTCCCCATTGTCCGGTCAGGGTCTGCAGGGCTCGGGAGAACTGTCTCTTCTTGGGAATCGGGGCCCTCCCGTGCTTCTCCAGCCCAGTTTCTCTGGTGATCCAAAGTCTACCGCCTTTTTGGCTTCCCTAGATCCAAATACTTGTTGGAGATTGGGGTTTAGTTCCTGGCCAACCAAATTCTCCTCCTGACTGAATTCTCCTCTCCTGCCAAATATGGCTCCAAAATACTGATTCAGACACTTCCAAATGACTGGTTCTTGACCAGTGACACGTCTTGCTTTAAGTGACATTTGGTAAGTGTTTGTGGTTTCATTTTCTTTAACAAAATACTTGTTTTTTGACACACTGCTAAAGGTCTCTCACTCTACGTGTCCCTGTTTTGAAACAGGTAGTGAGTGTCCTTTATAAGTGACTTCATTATCTGTGACTGCTGTTGTAAGGGCAGACATTAGGGCAGTTAATGTTCCCAGGCTGAATTTTCTCAGTCTGGTCCCTTCAGAGACTGACCTGAGGGAACAATTCTCCTTGGTCCCTGACTGTCCATCTTCATTGGGCTCCTGTTCTCTCCGCAGATGCGAGTATGGATGTCCTTCGCCAGGTCATCGTCCCTAGGGAGCTCTGCCAGAAATTCCTCCAGCTGGCTGATGCCAACACGATCCGGGGTGTGGAGACGTGTGGGATCCTCTGCGGTAAGCTGGTAAGGTGATAATCCTAATTAAGACCCTGGAAGTGGCGCAGGGGCCTTTAGTCAAGGTGTGCAATGGTGCAAATGGCTAGAGGACACTGATTTTTTTTCCACGGAAGGCTGTAGTGCAGTTTCATGGATGACGAGGGTTTCCCGTGAGCGTTAGGGATGGTCCGCCTCTCCTTTTCCTCCCTTTTACATGAGGATTTCCTCACACTGAATGAGGTGCCAGCCACCAAGTCCCTGTGGGTATTCAGCTTTCTCTCTCCTGTTGATGTCTCTCTGCTGGGTCCCTCTTCGGGCACTGCCACGTTGCCGGTGACAGGCAGCTCCGGTGACTCGTCCTTTCGGTGCCAGCGGGACTGAGGGGTCCCAGCTGTGAACAAGGACCCTCACCAGGACAAGGTTGTGCCAGCACCAGCTGGAGACAGTTAGTTTTCCCCTAAGAGAGTGTGCGTGCGCAGGTTTCTGTTGGCAGCTCCAACTTCTCTCCCCTGAGTCGCTTGGGACTGCTTTGCTTGCAGAAGTTTGCTTTGAAATGAAATTGTTTGATGTAGCAGCTTTCTGCAACCCAGCTGCTTCCAGACACTTGGTGATTATTTAATTATGCGGTATCATCTCCTAGTGAGTGGAGAGATCCGCTTGGGTGGGTGTCCAGGACTTCTCTGAGCTCTTGTGGGTGCTCTGCAGGGCAGAGAAAATGAAATAGAAAGCCCTGGGTCATGCTCAGACTCAGAAAATCCTGCGATTTCTTTGTCAGTAACTTGCAGTTACCATTTTTGTGACCTGTAAATGGACGATGGATGCATCCGTGGGCTTGTTTCCAGACCTGCTGTTCCCCTGGCTGGGCCCCCGAGTGATGGATGCAGAAGTACCGTGTTCCCCAGGCTTAGGAAATTACCTTTGCTCCAGTGGGCGGCAGCAGCGTTTCCTGCTTGGGGGGTGTCCAGTGGGTAACAGCCTCCCTGTGCTGCCTTGCAGATGAGGAACGAGTTCACGATAACTCACGTCATCGTCCCCAAGCAGTATGGAGGCCCCGATTATTGCAACACGGAGAATGAGGAGGAGCTCTTCGTGATCCAGGATCAGCACGGGCTTGTTACGCTAGGCTGGATCCACGTGAGTCTCTCGTTCCTGTTTCTCTTCCCGACTGGCCTTGCGTTCAGCTGGGTGGGAAAGGGGTGTGTGGAGCGGGGCTGGCGGAGGAGAATTTCCTGGAGGAGGTGGCACGGAGCAGGCAGCACCCTCTGGTTGGATTCCTCCCTCTGGTGCAGTCTCAGCCGCTGCTCACACTGCTGGAGAAATCCAAGCCTGGTTTAAGTTTGGGTCCCTTCCTAAAGCATCACGTCCTTTGAGAGCGGGACGTTGGGCATGAAGCTCCTGTTTCATCCAGCTAAAAACTCACTCCAGAGGCACTGTCGGGGCATCCCGAGCTCCCGCTGTCTGCGCAGGGCCTCTCCCGTGATGCGTCCCCATAGTAGCGCTGCTTTTCGCAGACAGCTGTGTGCTGCTCTGCCACGGGATGTGCCAGTTCCAGATTCCTCCGCTGGCTTCAGCGCTGCCCTGCTGCCTGTCCCCGCGGAGCCTTTGGCAGTCGGATCGGTGCCAAGCAAAATGTTTGGTGCTGCTGAGTAATCTCTCGAAAGCAGCAGCTGCCTCGCAGGCTTTGACAAATAAATGCCTGCTGCGTGTGCCTGATACGTGCGGGGTGTCTGCTGTTGGCGTTAACTCTTCAGTGACGGCCCTGCAGTATCCAGGGACCCTCAAGAATCCCTTCGACCTTTCTGCTGGTCTTGGCAACAAAAACCTAGCAAGCAAAAGGGGAAAGACCTTTCAGCAAGAGTTAGGCTGTGAAATCCAGCTGTCAGCGGCAGCTGGGTAAGGTGGTGGTTGTCTCTGATCGTACAATCCTTGGCCGTTTTGGTGGAATGTGATATCTTGAAGTGCCTTGGCAGTACGTTACGTGCTGGTGATGCTGTGCCCCGGGGCAGCTGCACTTCAGAAACGTATGAAGCGCTCTGCAGGGTGGCATATATGAAAGCAAGGACAGCGTTGTGCCTTAAAGTGTGACTTTCTGTGGGATATAGCCAGAAATGTAGAGCTCCTCCTGTACTTATTCCCAATGGAAGAGAGGAGCAGATGTTTTGGGACAATCCAAACCCAGTTTCAGTGTGCATGTCCTGCGTGCCATCCAAGGAGCCGTGTCCCTCCTCTGTGACAACCTTCTCTTGGCAGATGCCGTTCCTCTGGACTACTCCTCCAGCCCTGCTGTAACTTCCTCTCTTTTATGTCGCCTTGTGTTTCAGACGCACCCCACGCAGACAGCCTTTCTCTCCAGCGTCGACCTGCACACGCACTGCTCCTACCAGATGATGTTGCCAGAGTCCATTGCTATTGTGTGTTCTCCGAAATACCAGGAGTAAGTGTGGAATGTGGGGTAGGGAAGGCCCAAAAGGTTGGGCAGGATGTCTGGCCTCTCCAGGAGGAACCAAAGGGCTGTTTATCGCGACCTTTCCTCTGTCGGGTTCCTGGCGTGGAATAAAACGTCAAGCCACACAGCGAAAGTTCTACCAGAAGAGGCTGGAAGAGCATGTGTGATTCGACAGCTCTTCTGAGCTGGTTTGGGGGGGTTTGTTTCTGGGCCATGGTTGCCCACCCATGAAAGGAGACTGGTTTGCAGCCACAGACCAGTTTGGGGAGAGGAGTGTCCCACAGCACGCACCTCTGCTCTCGCTCGAGATGAGCAGACTCGGGCGTGCTCCTTCAGACAGAGAAGGAGGTGCTTCTCTTTGCAGAGGCTTGAGCTACACAGAGCTTGTGTTTATTTGCTCTAGGACGGGGTTTTTTAAGCTGACGGAGCATGGCCTGGAGGAGATCTCTTCCTGCCGGCAGAAAGGATTCCACCCGCACTCCAAAGACCCCCCTCTCTTCACTGTAAGTCACCCCACGAGGCAGCGGGGGCTGTAGGACCGTGGGGCGGCGTATTGGCCACTTCGCTTGAATTTGTATCTGTGTCGAGGTGCTGGGCTGTGACCCAGGACAAGAGTCAGCCTGACCGGGGCTTGTCTCTTCCTGGACTAGAGATGCAAAAGCTTTCTGACTCGTTAGCACGTGTTGGAGGCGCGACGCAGAGCGCTTCTCTGCAGAAACAGGCAAAGGCTTGTGTTTGAGAGAGAGATTTGTATTTGTGCCCTGCCGTGGTCTCTGTGTGGCACCGGGCAGGGCACTAGTTCCTCTCCTGCGGGCGGGTCTGCGAAGGACGCTGGGTGCAGGCTGTGTCGGGAGGTAGACGAGGCTCACCTGACCTGTGGGAACATCGGAATAACCCCCTGTCCGCTCTTTCTTTTCCCTTCTCTTCCAGACCTGCAGTCACGTGTCAGTAGTCGAGAGAGACGTGGTCATGATGGATCTCCGATAGGCCTCTTGCCTTAACCGTTTACAGAAAACCGTCTACCTTCCTTCTAGGCCTAAGGAAATGGTTTTGGTTTTTAACTCCTGTAGCAGATGATTTCTACCGTGTAGTGATCCTTTCCCTTCCTCCCCAATAATCGCGGTGAAATCGGTACCCTGACCTCGGTGGGAGCACGTGGAACTTCAGTGCCTGGCGTTGGGCTGGCAAAGCGGTGCTGAGGTTCAAGGTGTGGGGAAAAGCTAACTGGAAATTCAAAGAGAGAAGCTAACACTGAAGCAATCGTTTAATACTCTAATCTAGGGCTTGAAAAGCTGCTTAGGGGATGTTCCCCGTGATTTGCTGCAACCATGAGGTGTGGAAACCTCTTCAAGTGCTTTCCAAAGTGGGACTTGCCCAAATTAATCTATGCTTTGTTTTGCCTCTCTGGGTTGCTGTGATCTCGGTGCACCTGGCTGGAGTAGATAAGTCTTTGCAATATTTAAGATTAAACCTTCCTAACCCCTCTCACCCCATGCAAGAGTTTATCACCGCGGAGCCGGAGCGAGTCCCGCTTGCCGGTACTCGGGTCTTTGCCCGGTGAGGTAGGAAGAGGCCCAACCTCCTTTGGGAACCCCTATTTCAGCGTTTTGGGGGAGGAGGTGCCTGGATGCGGCACGGCTTTGCACGAGCCGCTTCGTTCCGGCGGTGGGGACGGGTGTCTGCCTACTTTATTCTTTTTTCCTGGATGGCGGATTCGCTCCGGCCCGGCGAGGGCTCGGGTTTGGCTTGTTGCCGGTGCTACCGTGGAGGAGGCTCTCGGTCTCTTGGCTGCAGTGCTGTCGTGTGAAGGCTCGGCAATGCCCTCGCCTCTCCGAGACGGGACTCCAGCAGCTTGTGCCGCTTCAGTCCTCAAAGATCACCCCCCCCCATTGCCTCTGCGCTTCTCAAAGCAGTGTGAAGTCTGTCCTTGCCAAAAACGAGCGCTCCGTGACGTCGCAGTTATGCGGTACACCAGCCGGCGACCTCTTCCAAAATTACTCTCGTCAGACGCCAGGCAGCAATTTTCCTTCCCCGCGCTATCCGTGTGGAGCCTCCGCCCTCGCTCCTGCCGGCGCTGAAAGGGAAGCGGTGGTATTGGAAGGTGGAAAAGGCATTTGGCCTCAAGGGGCTGAGCGTGATGCGCGCCGTCTCCGCATCCTCCGGCGGGACGCTCTGATGCGCAGCACATGGCCGTGCGGGGAGGGGAAGGAGGCTGGAGTTGCCTTCCCACCTGGCGTGCGTACGTACGTGTTCCCTGCGGCATGTCCTTGTCCTTCTACATGCAAAAATTCTTTGGTGTACAGTTCAACACAGATGGATTGTATTATCTTGCCTGCGTTTCTTTTGCCGCTTGTGTTCTTTGAGCTGACTCAGTGGGTTGGAGGGGCCGAAAGCGCGGAGGGAATCAATTTATTTCAGGGCTGAGTTTATTTGCAGCAGCCACCTCCTTGACTCCTGCGTGACAAACGGCTGCTGCCATCGCTTTTGCCGTCGGTTTTGGAAACAGGCGACCCACAGCGGTGGGAGGGAAGGAAGGGGACTTCTGGGCGTCTGTGGGAACTAACTTTCAGACCTAATTTATTTAAACCGTGCTCGGGGGTGGGTTTTGCAGCCTCGGTGTAGAGGTGTTCATCCCACGGCTCTGCGCAGACCGGAGCAGTCTGCTCTTCGCCCCGATGGCTCCCCCAGCGCCGCGCGGGGACACGAGGTGCGAAAGCCCATCTTGCAAAGCAGCGATTTCTTCAGATCGGTAGGGAATAGCGTGACAGATTTATCTCCCCCCGAAGCCCTCGGGTCTGAGCTGACCCCAGCATCCAGCAGAGAAGCGGCAGCCGGGGCGCGGAGCTGGTGGCAAATCCCTGCTTCCTTCCCAAGTCGTACCAGTGACCGATAAACCCTCCTGGAGAATTTTTCACATACCTCGCAGCGCGGCCGTACGCGCGGGCTGCGTTTCTCACGTCAGTGGCCAGCTGCTGCCTCGCGCCCGGCCCTGCTCTCCGAGCTGCCGGCTTTTTAATCGCATTTTTGCACTTAAAGTCACTGAGTCATCAGTTTGCGCGTCGGGGTGAACGCTGGTGTCCTGGCACTACTGCCTGCGTCCCCCGAACCCACCCCCTCTGCCCGGCTGCGCCAGATGGGACCGGTACACCTTAAAATCGCTCAGAATTGAATTTGGTAGGAGCTAACCCCGCTTAGCAGGAGTGGTTTATTTTCCGCAGCAGTGCGGTTTTTATGTTTAGGGGGGTTTCCTGCAGGCAGGGAGCGATGCTTATCTCTGCTTCAGGGGTGGGAACAGACCCAAATCCCTGCCCGAGCTCTCACCGCCGCGTTGTCCATCCTCAGCGGCAGCCCGAGAGGTTTAAAGCGCGAACGTTACCCTTATACGGAGGTGCCGAGGGCCGGCCTGCACGCCCGCAGCGTTGAAATCCCACGGCAAACCGGGGATCGCCCCCCTCCTGGCTCATCCCGCCTTCATCCCAGCCCAGGCCGGCCTCGCCTGTGCCGTGGGATGCTTGGCGTTCCTGCGAGCATCCCGGGGCCGCCGGCCACCCTCCCCAGCGCCGGCAGCTGGATTGGCTGCGGTGGCCGAACCTTTCCTTTTTAGGCTGCGCGCCTGCTCCGGCTCGGGGCTTTGCCGCCGCGGTCCCAACTTCAAACTGGCCGCGCCAAGGCTTCCCGTGCCGGCTGGCGGCGGTGCCGTGGGTCGGCGTGGTTTGGGGATCTTGGCGAGCTTGGAGCTGATCCCCGGCAAACGCCAGGGATGGGAAAGCGCTGAGACTGGGGGGGTGCTGGGGTTGAGACCCCGCACTTTGCACGGGCCCGGGGGCGTCTCCATGGCTCTGGGCACGGTCCCCCCACCCTGGGGTGGGACAGGCTCCTGCCGCCGGCCCCATGCGCGCGCCGGCACGGCCGTGTCCCAGTGCCATCACAGGTCCCTGCCTCCATCCACCCCCCCTTCTCCCCCCCCGCCCCAATTCTGCTGGGTTTGGGGTTAATTTTTTTTTTTTTTTTTTTTTTTTTCTTGCAGCCTGTCATATATGGCAACCTTTTGCCTCGGTGACCTCATGTTTGGCGGCGGACCAAGGGAACCGAGCTGGGACGCGAAGTGGCGGCCGGTCCCCGGGGCGTGCGGTGGGGGGGACACTGACAAGTGCACGGCGCGGGGACGGATCGGGCCCCCGCGTGCTGCGGTTTCCCCAGAGGAAGGGGGGTGACCGGGGCAGAGCCGTTGACTGGGGACACTGGTGGCGGTGTGAGCGGGATGGCCGTGCTGGGGACACACCGTGTCCCTGTCCTGCCCCGCGGGGTGACAGCCCGGAGTCCGCTCCCTCCCTCCGGGGTCGGGGGGAGGCACCAGGACTCTTCTGGTGGTGGTGGGACCCTGCAGCTCTTGGTCGTTATTGCTGCACCCGTGTCCCTGTCGCGAGCGCAGCTCAGCACCCCGCAACGCAGGCGGCAGCGCCGTCACCCCGTGCCTCAGTTTCCCCAACCTGAGTGCCCGGTGGTGGCTTTGGGGCATCTCTCCCGCCTCCCCCCTGCCCCGGGGGCTCGGGGAGAGTCCCCCGTGGGGGACCGTTGCCCTTAAAAAGGCAGCCGGGAGTTTGGCAGCCGCTGGTTGGCCTCTGCCGGGGCCCTGGGCTGCTGCGGCTCTGTTTGCCGCCCGCCGAGGCTGCCTCCATCCGCGGGGCCGGGGGTGGCTCCGGGCCCCCCCGTGCTGCTCTGGGGCGGGGGGGACAGGGGACAGCACCCTCCATCTCCCCTTGGGGTGGTCTGGGCTTGTCCTGCCTCCAAAATCCCCCCGGGGAGGGGGTGAGAGGTGGGTGCACCCCCCCACGCAGGGCTGGGCTTCGGATCCCCAAGTCCTGTCCCTGCGCAAACTGAGGATTTTGGGGGATGGTGGGGTTTTGGGGCACCAAAAGCCCAAAAAATGGGGGCGGAGAGAAATAAAAAACCAACCCAGGGAGAGACATCCCAAAGGTGTGGGATGCTGGGGAGACGGAGGGGAATCGAGGCCGGGAGGAGGAGATGCACCAACCCCGTGCACTTCCAGTGTCTCAGCGATGCCAAATTCCCATCCCGGCTGCGGGGTGTCCCCCACGGCAGAGCCCCGACACCCACCTCCACCCGGGGGGGGGGGTTTCTCCACGCTCTCCCCAGGAACCGGAGATGCTTCCACCTCCTTTTTGCCGAGACCGTCACTTATAAGGACTTGTGTCTCACTTGTTTATCGGAGCGGAGCATAAAAGGAACAGACTCACAAATGGGATGTTGCCTCCCAAGCATCCCCGCATACATTTTTCTTACAATAATTAACTGTGCTGGGTCCTACCATCAGTCCAAGGTCAATTTAATGAAATAAAACACCTTATATGGCCATATGGCTAACACACCATCACTTAGCCTATTTAGGGTCTTTGTTTAGAGAGGATCCGCCTCTGAGGTTCCACGGGCTCGCTGGTATTTATACCAAAGGAGCATCGGGACTCGGTCCCAGAGGAAAGCTTTCGCGTCCGCGGTGAGTACTGCCCAGCCCTGGTTTCCCTTTTGCTTGTAGGAGAACGGGAAGGAAAAACACCCCGGGCCGGGGGGGGGGGCTGTTTCGGGGTGCCCCAGTGCTTATGGGGTCGCCCCAACTCCGTTCGCTTGGCACAGGGAGGGGGTTGCCAACCCCAGCACGACCCCGCAACCGGGGGCTTCCGTGGCGGCGACGAGAGCTGGGCTGCGGCCAAAGCGGGTCGTGCTCTTCCAGAAATCCCCACGATTTGGGATTTTTTTTTTTTTTTTTTTTTCCTTTTTGGGCTCCTGTGAGGTTTTCGCCTTTTTCCCTCTGGATTCGGGAGCGCATCTGCCGGCGGAGGGGGGCACCCCCCGGGAAGGGCTATTTTTTTTTCCCATTTTTGGGAAAGGATGCGAGGGCAGAGCAGCAAGGGGCTGCCGAGACAGGACCGGACGAGAGGGCATCGCCTGCCTTCCCCCTGCCCGTTCGGGGGGCACCGGCTGGGGACGGCGACGCCGGAGCTCCCCGGGGAGCGCTGCTGCCGGGCAAGCGCGGGCAGGAGGCTCTGGCACCCATTTCGGGCACCGGTTGGCGAAGGATGGAGAAGCAGCATCAGCGTGGAGCAGCACCCATGGGGGATGAGCATCACCCCACTCCCAGCATCGCCGCACCGGGGCCGGACCCGGCGGCCGCCCCTCGGCACTGCCCACGGACAATTTTGCCGCTCATCCCCAAGGATCCTCCAACCCTTCCAACACCCAAAGCCGGAGGCGGTGGCGCGGCGTAACCTTCTCCCCCACCCTCCTTTAACGCTGTTTCCCCCCCTCGCCCCAGCTTTTCCCCCAGGTCCCCCTGAACGCCAACCGCTCCCGGCCCCACCATGTGCGAGGAGGAGACCACCGCCCTGGTCTGCGACAACGGCTCCGGCCTCTGCAAAGCCGGCTTTGCCGGCGACGATGCCCCCCGCGCCGTCTTCCCCTCCATCGTAGGGCGGCCCCGGCACCAGGTGGGTACCCAGGGGAGGGCGAGCAGCAGCCCCGTGTCACCCCCCAGCCTGCTGTTAATCACCGAAACAGGGCTAACGAGGCCGTCTCTCTCGCCGGCGGTAGGGTGTCATGGTGGGCATGGGGCAGAAAGACAGCTACGTGGGCGACGAGGCGCAGAGCAAGAGGGGTATCCTCACGCTCAAGTACCCCATCGAGCACGGCATCATCACCAACTGGGATGACATGGAGAAGGTGAGACACCCCCCCACACACACCCCGCCCCGGGATGGGGACCGGGTGCTGGTCCCGCCTTCGGTTTGGGGTAAAACCCCGATTCTCCTTTGCCCGCCTTAGATCTGGCACCACTCCTTCTACAACGAGCTGCGCGTGGCCCCCGAGGAGCACCCCACCCTGCTCACCGAGGCACCCCTCAACCCCAAGGCCAACCGGGAGAAGATGACCCAGGTAAGGCGCCGCGGGGTCCCCGAGGATGGGGACGGACCCTCCGAAGCAGCGAGAAGGGGCCGGGCAATTTGGGGGTTTAGCGAGCCAGGAGGGGCCGGCGCGGGGTGGAGGCGTGGGTGGTGGGCTGAAGCTCGGTGCTTTGAGAAGGGCAGAGCTCTCGGCGGCGGGTGCGCGTGCGGCGCGTGGACCCACGGGTTTCCGTGCGGCGCGTGGACCCCCCGGGGTTTGCCACGCGATGCGCTGACCCACCTTTTTTTTATTTCCACGCGACGCGCAGCCCCGCGCGGTTTCCTGCGCAGGGCGGGGACTCACCTTCCCACGCCGTGCGCTGCCCCGCCGCGGCTTTCGGTGCAGCGCAGCGCTCCACGCGCCGTTCTGCGCAACGCGTTGACCCGCGTGGCCGTGCAATGCAACGAGCCACCTATTTTCCCGCGCAGTGCGACGATGCGCGCGTTTTGCCACGCAGCGCACTGACCCCGTCTCTCCAGGAAGGCACAACCTCCATGGATTGGGGTGGGATGCGCTGGTGACCCCCGTGCTCCCCCCTAACCCTCTGCCCCTCTCGCCCTCCCTCCCAGATCATGTTCGAAACCTTTAACGTCCCCGCCATGTACGTCGCCATCCAAGCCGTGCTCTCCCTCTACGCCTCCGGCCGCACAACCGGTGAGTGGGACACATGGCATCTACCGCCCGGGGTCCATCCGTGGTGGGAAAGGGTCCAGGCCAGCTTCGAGCCCCCTCCCTCACCTTCCTGCCCCCTTCCCAGGCATCGTCCTCGACTCCGGGGACGGCGTCACCCACAACGTGCCCATCTATGAGGGCTACGCTCTGCCCCACGCCATCATGCGTCTCGACTTGGCCGGCCGTGACCTCACCGACTACCTCATGAAGATCCTCACCGAGAGGGGCTACTCCTTCGTCACCACCGGTACGGGGGCAGGGAGGGGAGCAGGGGGGGACGGGGGCCGCCGTGGTGCTGCCGCGGCACCGGGTTGAGCCTGTTCGCCATCGTCCCCTGTAGCCGAGCGGGAAATTGTGCGCGACATCAAGGAGAAGCTCTGCTACGTGGCCCTCGACTTCGAGAACGAGATGGCCACGGCTGCCTCCTCCTCCTCGCTGGAGAAGAGCTACGAGCTCCCTGACGGGCAGGTCATCACCATCGGGAACGAGCGTTTCCGCTGCCCCGAGACCCTCTTCCAACCCTCCTTCATCGGTGAGCCCACCCCCAGTTGTCCTGCCTGTCCCCTGGGTGGTCACCCCCCATCCCCACCACCCCACCAGCAGACAAACAGCTCCCATGGGTGCCCTGCGGAGGAGTTTCGGGGCTCTCCCAAGCGCTTTGCACCCCAAACGGGGGGGACAAACCCATGGGTGACCCCATGGCTCTTTTGGGGAGCCCCAAGGAGGCATGGGTGGGGGTCAGGGTGCTGACAGCCCCCTTCCACCCCAGGCATGGAGTCAGCCGGCATCCATGAGACGACCTACAACTCCATCATGAAGTGCGACATCGACATCCGCAAGGACCTCTACGCCAACAACGTCTTGTCCGGCGGCACCACCATGTACCCCGGCATCGCCGACCGCATGCAGAAGGAAATCACGGCGCTGGCTCCCAGCACCATGAAGATCAAAGTAGGTGGTGGTGGAGCAAAACCACGGCCACCAACACCCCAAATCCTGTCCTGGTGCAGGTTTGATGGCGGGGGAGGGGTCAGGGGGTGCATCCTAACGGCGCGTGTCTCGGCAGATCATCGCCCCACCGGAGCGGAAGTACTCGGTGTGGATCGGCGGCTCCATCCTGGCGTCCCTCTCCACCTTCCAGCAGATGTGGATCAGCAAACCCGAGTACGACGAGGCCGGACCCTCCATCGTCCACCGAAAATGCTTCTAAGCCCCCTCCCCACCCCGTGGCGGCCCCCCACGCCTGGGCTGGGGCGCCTCGCTCCTCCTCGGTCCCCGCTGCTCCTCCCCGCCGCCCACTGCGCATTAAAGCCTTTTCTCCAGGCTCCGCCCCTTTTCTGGGAGGTTTTGGGGCGTTGGGGGTGGGAGGGGTGGGGTGGGGCAGCTGAGGGTAACAGGGGGAGGGGTGGGGCAGCCCTGACCTCACCTTGGTGCCCCTGACGTCATCTGATGCCTTTGACTCTGCCTTGATGCCCCCAACCCCATGTCAAAGCCCCTGCCCCCGTGTTGCTGCTCCCAAACCCACGTTGTTGCCTCCAACCCTGTGTTGATGCCCTTCACCCCGTGCTGGTGTCCCCAGTGTTGTGTTGGTGCCCCTGCCCCCGTGGTGGTGCCCTTGACCTCATGATGGTGACCCTGACCCCATGTTGGTGCTCCCAACGCCATGCTGATGCCTCCAACCCTGCGTCACTGCCCTTGACCCCATGTTGGTGCCCCCAACCCTGTGTTGATGTCCCCAACCCCATGTCGGTGTGCCCAACCCTGTGTTGATGTCCCCAACCCTGTGTTGATGTCCCTAATCCTGTGTTGATGTCCCCAACCCCACATCCATGCCCTTGACCCCATGTTGGTGCCCCCAACCCTGTGTTGATGCCCTTGACCCCATATTGGTGCCCCCAACGCTGTGTTGATGTCCCCAACCCCATGTTGGTGCCCCCAACCCTTTGTTGATGTCCCCAACCCCATGTCAATGCCCTTGACCCCATGTTGGTGCCCCCAACATGATGTGTTGATGTCCCCAACCCCATGTCAGTGTGCCCAACCTTGTGTTGATGTCCCCAACCCCACATCCATGCCTTTGACCCCGTGTTAGTGCCCCCAACCCTGTGCTGATGTCCCAATCCCCATGTTGATGCCCTTGACCCCATGTTGGTGTCCCCAACCCTGTGTTGATGCCCTTGACCCCATATTGGTGCCCCCAACGCTGTGTTGATGTCCCCAACCCCATGTTGGTGCCCCCAACCCTTTGTTGATGTCCCCAACCCCATGTCAATGCCCTTGACCCCATGTTGGTGCCCCCAACATGATGTGTTGATGTCCCCAACCCCATGTCAGTGTGCCCAACCTTGTGTTGATGTCCCCAACCCCACATCCATGCCTTTGACCCCATGTTAGTGCCCCCAACCCTGTGCTGATGTCCCAATCCCCATGTTGATGCCCTTGACCCCATGTTGGTGCCCCCAACCCTGTGTCGATGTCCCCAACCCCACGTCCATGCCTGTGACCCCGTGTTGATGTCCCCAACCCCGTGTTGATGTCCCCATTGCCCTTGGCCCCATGCTGGTGCCCCTGACCCCGCAGTGACACCCCCACCCCCTGTTGGCGCCCCGCCCCTTCCCCTCTCTGGTGCTGCCGGGATATGCTGTGGGCGGAGTCACATTTGCATAAATTACCATACCGCCCCCAGCGCTGCGCGCGCCTCTCGTCTCCGCTTCCGCCTCCCCTCCCCCTTCCCGCGTGCTGACGTCACGGGGAGGCCGCGCGCGCGCCGCTCGTTAGCATGTCATTAGCATAGGGCGCGGGAAGGCGGAAGCGGCGGAGGGATGGGGCGGTGCGGGGCCGCGCTGCGCCTCTCCCTGGAGGGGAACATCGGTACCGGGGGGCGCGGGCGGCGGCGGCGGTCCCGGGGGGACGGGGGGGGGGGGGGGGGGGCGGTGACAGCGGGGGGGGCACTTCGGGGGGGAGGGGGTGGTGTCTGCCCGGGGATGGGGCTGGGGGGGGGGGGGGGGGAAAGGAGGATTTGGGGCGCGATGGAGGGGGAGGGCGCAGCCTGACGCCTCCCGGGGTCTCATTAATGGCTGTAATTAATTATTCTTGCTGCCTGGCTGCGGGGGGGGGGCACCCCAAAACCCCACGTTATGCCACAGCAGGAACCGGGGTGGGTGGGGGGGGGGGGGACACAGAGGTTCACCCCACGCTGTGTCCCCCCCCTCCCCTCCCCGCAGCCGTGGGGAAGTCCACCTTCCTGAAGCTGCTGGGTGCCACCTTCCCCGAGTGGCACTTGGTGACCGAACCCGTGGCGCAGTGGCGCAAGGTGCCAGCCGGCGGCACGGCCGAGGTAACGGCGGGTACCGGCTGCGTCGCGGCACCGCGCCGTGGGACAACATCATCCCCCTCCCTCCATCTCTTCCTTGGGCAGGTGGCCCTGGGCTCCACCAACCTTCTCCAGATGATGTACCAGGAACCGGCGCGGTGGTCCTACACCTTCCAGACCTTCTCCTGCATCAGCCGCCTGAAGGCGATGCTGGAGCCCCCGCCCGAGCGCGGCCCCGGGACCCCCCCACCCCGTGCGGGTCTTCGAGCGCTCTGTCTACAGCGACAGGTACCCAACGCCCCCCGTGAAACGAGGAGAGGAGAGGGATGGAGGCATTAAATGGGATAATGAGCATCCCCGCAGCCCGGGTTGTGTCCCCTGGGACCTCCGGGGTGAGCAGAGCCACCGTCCCCGGTGAAGCCTGAAGCGATGCTTAATTACAGAAATGTGCTCGTTGCATAATTTAGGGCTTCGTTACACGCCGAGTAATTTTTGTTGGTGGCTGCTCCATCCTCGCCCGCGTCAGGTGGTGGCTTGATGTCCTTTAGGTGACGGCCGGTGAGCTGCGCCGGGTGGCTGCGTGTCCCCCGACACCACACAGCCCCAAATTAAGG
This sequence comes from Pluvialis apricaria, assembly GCA_017639485.1. Classification (NCBI taxonomy): domain Eukaryota; kingdom Metazoa; phylum Chordata; class Aves; order Charadriiformes; family Charadriidae; genus Pluvialis; species Pluvialis apricaria. The sequence continues at coordinate 6,315,271 of CM030030.1, forward strand.
ATTTCTGCCTTAATTAAACACCCGCAGTTCTCAGTTGGAATGGGGTGGGGGGGAAAAAAAGGTGAAAAAATATCTGCGAAGCCGCTTGGGCGCAGGGGTGGCTCAGAGGTCCGGGTGCCGGCGGTGGCAGCTGTCCTTGTCCCCTCTCTCCGTCCCTCCCCAGGTACGTCTTCGCCAAGAACCTCTTTGAGGCCGGGCACCTGCAGCCGCTGGAGTGGGCCATTTACCAGGACTGGCACGGCTTCCTCCTGCGGCACCTGGGCCCCCGCGCCGCCCTCCACGGCTTCCTCTACCTGCGGGCCACGCCGCAGGTGGGTGCCGGCCGCAGCTCCCCCCGCCCCGCCGTGTTCCCGCGGCACGCGTGCGGCTCGGCCCCGAGCCCGGCGAGCTCCTGGGATTGCCAACGTGTTGGGGGGTTTAACCCGAAATCGTTGGCCCGCAGGAGCGGGACCCGCTCCCCTTCCCCTGGGAGTGTTGGAGGGAGTTTTGCCGCGCATCCTAAAGCGGAGTTTGGGGAGGGGGGGCTGCAGCGTCTTCTGGGGATGCCCCGTGCCGGGCTGCGGTCCCTGCGCTGGGGCTGCTTTGCCCGATGCCCTCATCCCGTTACCCTCCCTGCATCCCGCTACCCTCCCGTCTCTCCCTGCATCCCGTTAACCTCCCATCTTTCCTGCATCCCATTAACCTTCCGTCTCTCCTGTTAACCTCCCTGCATCCCGTTAACCTTCCATCTCTCCCGCATCCCGTTACCCCCCTTTCTCTCCCATTACCCTCCCATCTCTCCTGCATCCCGTTACCTTCCCATTTCTCCCATTAACCTCCCGTCTCTCCCTGCATCCCGTTAACCTTCCATCTCTCCCGTTAACCTCCCTGCATCCCGTTACCCTCCCGTCTCCCCTGCATTCCCTTAACCTTCCCATATCCCTTTAACCTGCCATGTTTCCCATTAACCTCCCCTCTCTCCCGCATCCCCTTAACCTCCCGTCTCTCCCGTTAACCTCCTGTCTCTCCCCGCATCCCGTTGACCTCCCGTTACCCTCCCGTCTCTCCCACACCCTGTTAACTTTCCATCTCTCCCCTTAACCTCCCCGCATCCCATTACCTTCCCATCTCCCGCATCCCACTAAGCTCCCATCTCTCTTGCATCCCCTTAATCTGCCATCTCTCCCGTTAACCTCCCATCTCTCCGGCATCCCCTTGATCTTCCCCCTATCCCATTACCCTCCCATCTCCCCCGCATCCCGTCACCCTTCCATCTATCCCGTCACCCTTCCATCTATCCCGTCACCCTCCCGTCACCCCCCCGTCTCCGCCGTCACCCCCCCGTCTCCCAGACGTGCCTGGAGCGGCTGCGGCGGAGGGCGAGGAGCGAGGAGGGGGGGATCCAGCTGGGCTACCTGCAGCAGCTCCACGCGCAGCACGAGCGCTGGCTGGTGGAGAAGACCACGCAGTGAGTCCGAATCCGTCCCCGCGCGCTCCCCCCCCCCCGGCACCGGAACCAGCCGCGGTTTTGGGGTGCCCCCACTGATTTGGGGGGGTTATTTGGTTTAACCCCTTCTCTCCATCCCTTCTTCAGCGTCCACTTTGAGGACATGAAGCACGCGCCCGTCCTGGTGCTGGATGTGGACAAGGACTTTGAGCACGACACGGCCGTGCAGGGTGTCCTCATGGCACAGGTGGGCGCGGCGGCGGCGGCACGGCTCGGTGACAGCACGGTGCCGGGAGCGCGGTCGGAGTCGTGCTGACCTCCGAGCCTCACCTGCATTTTTCCATGGAAAAAATGATTTCCACATCCTTGGTCCAAGCTGGTTTAGACCTCGGCCATCCCGGCGCTATCCCGGCACCATCCCGGTGCTATCCCAGCGCCATCCCGGTGCCACGCTCTCAAATCTGCTTCTCCTTGCAGGTGGAGGCTTTTGCGACGGCGCTGCGAGCCGAAGCGTTGCCATCGCACCCCGACCCTCGCTGAGCGGCGATGGCGGCAGCATCCCTGCCCACCGGTACCCGCGCCGAGCGGCGCAGCTGGGAAAGCGGCGTCACCGCCGTGAGCTCCGGCCGAAGATGCCGACACCAAGGACAAGGGCCAAGTCCTGGTCCCCCAACTGTCCCCCTCCGTCCTTTTATTTTGGGCGAGGGGTGTATTTAAGGCGCTGATGGCACGGGGATGGTTTTAAGGCGAATAAACGGAGGCGTAGCCGTGCGCTGAGCTCCGGGGCGGCGCAGCGCGCTGCCCGTGCGCTTGGGGGACCAGGTCACCGCCGCCACCCCCTCCCCATCTCTGGGGCTCCCCAGCCCGGGGTGCCGGAGCCAGGGGTGCTCCGAAAGGTGGATTTTAAGGCGCTGGTTCAATTCCAACAGAAAATCATCGTGGCTCGTGTTTAAGTTACACCAACCCCCATATTTTATTATTTTATATAGTATTTTTTTTTCCCTTTAAATTAAAAACAAAGTGATGTTGAGCTCTCCTGCGTCTTGACCTGCGGGCGGGGGGAGCGGGGGGTTGGGAGGGGGGGCTTCAGTGGGTGCTGTCCCACGGGGGGACGTTGTTCCTCCGATTTTGGGGTGTTTGTGGCCGGGGGAGCGGGGAGTGACCCCGTGGAGGCGGGGGGACGCAGGGGACAGTGCCCCGGGGCGTGGGGCAGGCTCAGCCGGGTTTGGGGGCAAACCGTGGGGATTTCACTGTCCCACACGCTGTCCCGGTCTCTAAATCGGAGAGAGGTGGATGCGACAGATGGACCACTCGGTGGATAAAGAACGGGCCGGACGGTCGCACACAGAGTTGCAGTCAACGGCTCCGTGTCCAAGTGGAGAGCAGTGATGTGTGACATTCCTCAGGGCTTGGTACTGGGACCGGGGCTGTTCAATGTCTCTGTCGGAGACACGGACAGTGGGATGGAGTGCCCCCTCAGCGAGTTTGCCCATGATACCGCGCTGTGTGGCGAGGCAGACACGCCGGAGGGGAGGGATGCCATCCAGAGGGACCTGGCCAGGCTGGAGAGGTGCGCCCATGTCAACCTCATGAAGTTCAACCAGGCCAAGCGCAAGGTCCTACATCTGGGTCGGGGCGATCCCAAGCACAACTCCAGGCCGGGCGGGGAATGGCTGGAGAGCAGCGCTGAGGAGAAGGACCTGGGGGTGCTGATGGGTGAGAAGCTCAACGTGAGCCGGCAATGCGCGATCGCAGCCCAGAAGGCCAACCGTGTCCTGGGCTGCATCCCCAGCAGCGTGGCCAGCGGGCGAGGGGGGATTGTGCCCCTCTGCTGCGCTCTGGGGAGCCCCCCCTGCAGCGCTGCCTCCAGCTCGGGGGGGGGCCCAACAGCAGAAGGACACGGAGCTGTTGGAGCGGGGCCGGAGGAGGGCCCGGAGATGCTGCGAGGGCTGAGCCCCTCTGCGGGGAGGACAGGCTGGGAGAGGGGGGGTTCAGCCTGGAGAAGAGAAGGCTCCGCGGAGACCTCAGAGCCCCTTCCAGTGCCTAAAGGGGCTCCAGGAGAGCTGGGGGGGACTCTGGATCAGGGAAGGGAGCGATGGGATGAGGGGGAACGGTTTGACACTGGAAGAGGGGAGATTGAGATGAGATATGAGGAAGAAATTGTTGCCTGTGCGGGCGGTGAGCCCCTGGCGCAGGCTGCCCCGAGAAGCTGTGGCTGCCCCATCCCTGGAGGTGTCCAAGGCCGGGTTGGACGGGGCTGGGAGCACCCTGGGCTGGGGGGAGGTGTCCCTGCCCAGGGCAGGGGGTGGCACTGGGGGGTCTTTAGGGTCCCTTCCAACCCGAACCATTCCGTGATTGCACGATTTGGGACCCACTGGGTGGTTTTTGCCGGGGTGGCACTTTAGGGGGACCCCTTGGTGGGGGGGAATCCCCCCCCCCGGATGGCGGCCCGACCCCCCTCTGCCTTTAAGGGAGGCTGCGGCGGAGTGTGCGACCCTACATAAACACCGGGGGGGGGCGGGGCCGAGCACGTGTGAGGGGCACCTGCCCGGGGGGGGGACACACCGGGGGGTGTGGGGCTGCGATGGGGGGTGTGGGGCAGGGTTTGGGACAGGGCCTGGGGGGGGGGGGGGGGCACAGAAGCCGCGCTGCCGCCCCCGGGGGTCTCTCCAGCGACCCTGCGGTAACAGCGGTACCGCCCGGCGGTGACAGCAGAGCGGGGGCGCTGACACGGACCCACGGCCGCCACCCCGCAGTGACAGCCCGGTATGTGCCCCCCCCCCCCAGCGACCCTACAATAACAGCCCGCTGCCCCCCCCCAGCGACCCTACAATAACAACCCGCTGCCCCCCCCCAGCGACCCTACAATAACAGCCCGCTGCCCCCCCATCCAGCGACCCTACAATAACAACCCACTGCCCCCCCCCCCCCCCCAGCGACCCTACAATAACAGCCCGCTGTCCCCCCCATCCAGCGACCCTACAGAAACAATCCGGTGCTCCTCCCCCCTCCGACAACCCGACAATAACAACCCCACAACCCCCCTCCCCAACTCACAGCCCCCCCTCCCCCGAACCCCTCCAACACCAGCAGGGTGCACCCCACCACCACCCTCTCCCATAACCCCAGAGGGTCTGGGTGCCCCCCCCTCCCCAAAACCCCAACCCGTGCTTGCTGCAAGGCATCATGGGGGGCGGCGGCAGGCGCCGGCCCCGGCCCCCCCCGGCCCCCCCCGGCCGGCGGGTGCCCCCCGGGCGCGCTCCCGCAGAACAAAGGACGCAGCAGCAGCGGCAGCTCCGCCGCGACACCCACCCGGGGGGGGGGCAATTTACCGCCGCATTTCGACCCCACTTTCCTCCCCCCCCCCACCCCCCAACATCCCACGCCGCCGTGCACGCACATAGCTGTGGGTCGCACCCTTCCCCCACCCCCCCCAAATTCCAAGGGGGTGCCGTACCCCCTTTTTTTTTTTTTTTTTTTTTTCCGGTAACACTCTCTATCTAAATTTAGGGGAGTGGGGGCTGGGGGGGGGGGGGGGCGGTTTGTGGAAAGTTGCCGGCGAAGTTGTGCGGCGGCGGGGTGAAGTTGTGCGAAGTCGCGTGGTGGGTTTTGTTTTTGGGTTTGTTTTTTTTTTTTTTTTAAAGGGGGAAAAAAAGAAAAATAAAAAGTAAAATGGGGTTGGAAAGAAATTAAGGAGGGGGGGGTGGGGGTGGGATGAAGGGAAGGGGGGAGGGAGGTGGCAGCACCCCGTTCTGGTGGGAGTTTGGGGGAAAGAGGGGTGGGGAGACAACGGGGCCGCCCCCGGGGTGGAAACGGCGTGGGAATGAAAAGTTGGGGCGCCTTCAGCGTCAGCCGAGGGCTTCGCCCGCCGCCGCCTCTGTCCCCGCAGAAGCCACCCGTGTCCCCGCGCAGGGGAGGGGGACACACGCACACGGGACGGGGACGGCGGTGATGTCCCTCTCCTCGGGCCCCCGGTTCAGCCGCCAGCCCGGTTCAGCCGCCGGTGCCCCCCGCGCCGCCCCGGCCAGGGGGACCCCCCAAATCTAACGATCGCCCCCCCGGGAGAGAGATGGAGAGGTGCGAGGGGCTTCGCCGGGAGGTGAGTGTGAGTGTGTGTGTGAGTGTGAGAGTGTGTGTGTGTGTGTGAGTGTGAGTGTGAGTGTGTGTGTGTGTGTGTCCCCGTGTGTGTGTCCCCCAACCCCATCCGCCCACCCTCCCATCCCGGGACGCCTTCACCTTTTTGGGGTGATTTGTGGCCTCTTCGGGTCGGTTGTGACGTCACCGTAATTGGGGGGGGGGGGGCAGGGAAAGCCCCTTCTTGGTTGGTTGAGGGTTTTATTTTTTCTAAGGGTATTTCCGCGGGAAATGGGACCTTCTGATGCTTTAAAAGCCGCTTCGATGCCTTAAACCACCCCCCCCCCTTCTTTACCCCCCCCCCCCCCAAATTTCACCTCGTCCCGGGGGGGTCCCCAAAACATCGCTGCGGAGGGGGGGGGTGGCAGCGGAACGCACGGGACAACCCCCCCTCAACCACCACCTTTAAATGGAATTTCTTGGCATTTCTTGCTAGAAAAGAGCAAAACGCTGTGTGAAACCCACCCGAGTGCTGGGGGGGGGGCTGTGGGGGGTGTGATGTGTGTCCCCCCCCCCCCCAAAAAAAAGGGGGTGGCGAGGAAGGGGGAGCCGTGCCCCGGGTGGGGGGGAGCATCGCCAAACCAACAAGTCATGACATTTTTCTATCGTTCTCCCCCCAAAATCACCGCCGGCTGCCTTCGGCGCGTCTGGTTTTACCGGCCCGGCGGGGGGGGTGTAACTGGGATTTCTGATATCGCACCCAAGATGGGGGGGGGGACACACATGGGGATGTGGGGGGGCCACTCCGGCTTGGGGGGTGTGTGTCTCCGAAGCGGAGAAATGGGAATGGGGAGGGAATATAAACCCCAAGGAGATTTTTTAAGGCTTCCCCCCCCCCCCCAAAAAAAAAATTGCTGCTGTTTTGTTTTTTTTGGGGGGTATTGGGGGGGGTTTGAGCATCCGCCTCGCGCCTCCCAGTTGCATCCGGCAGGTTTGGCCCTGGGACGGCCGGTGGGGCGCTGGGATGGGGCCCGGTGGGGCCAGGCGGCGCGCCCAGCGCTGCTTGGCACATGGCGGGGGTAGAGGGGAAAGGACTTTGCCCTTGGCCCAGCGCCGGTGAAAACGGCTGACGGTGAGGGTTTGAGCTCCGGCACTTTTCTGGGGTGGGGGGGCTAAAAAAAAAAAAAAAAAAAAAAAAAAAAAAAAAATGAAAAAAAAAAAAAAGTTGATTTATAGAAGATGCTGCCGGAGCCGGAGTCGGCGGCGGTGGGATTCCCTTAGGAATCCAAGTGCCGGCGGGTCTTTGCCCACCACGGGCTGGTCCCGGTGGTGCCGGCGGCCCAGCGAGGGGTGTGCCGAGGTTCCCACGTCCCGGCGCCTTTCCCGGGGTGGTTTGGCAGCCGAAGCGAACCGGGGAGTCAGCCACTTTCACCGGCACCGGTTTTGCCCGTTCCTCCGGCTCGGCCGGGCCTGGGGAATGCTGGAGTCTCCCATCGCACCTCCGTCGCTGGAGCCGCCACCGCTCGTCCCGGCTCCCTCGGGGTTTGATTTCCCCACCGGGCGATGCGTCCCCATCCCCGGGGAATGGGAGAGGAGGAGGAGGAGGAGGGAAGACGATGGAGGTCGAGGTTTCACTCCGCTCCCCGTCCCAGCGGCGGTGCCGGACCCTCTCCCGCCCTCTCCGGGCGGCTCTCGCTGCCTTTGCCATTTGCATAACTAATCAACATCTTGGGAACCCGCTCATTACCATCGCGGCAAAATACACGGCAAAGCCTCGCTCAGCGCCGGGGAGCTGCCGGTTTCAAATGAGAGCTGCCCAAACGGCCCGGCAAAGATGGGGGCCGGCGGAGGGGAGGATGCTCCCACACTGATTTAAGGCAAACCTTAAATAAATCCCATGGGAAACCCCATTCCCGGCAGAAACGCGTACACCAGGACCCCAAAACCCCTTTTGCCGGGTGGCGGCGGGACGCGGTGCGGGTCAAGGCGTCCCCAGCGTTGGGAAATGAGAACCCCTCACTGAATTTGGCGGGCTGTCGCGGCGCCAAACGCCGGAGATTAGGGATAATCTCGTTTAAAGCATCACTAATAAAAAGTTACTAAATTTGGCCATCTCGAGGGCTTTCCCTGGTTTAAAAAAAAAACAACCAAAACAACCCCAACCAGGGTCTGGCGTCCCCGGCGAAGCACCGGGATGATGGATGATGGCCGGGGGTTGGTCTCAGTTTTGGCCGGCGCGTGCCGGTGTCGCGCGAAGGAGCGCCGCCCGCCTGCCGGCGATGTCCTCGGTTAATGTGGGAGCGACCCTCGGCGTTAACCGTGCCTCCGCCGAAAATATCTCAGAGCTCGGCTGCGACGTTTAACGGCTAAAATGACGCGGGGGTGAATCGCCGGCTGGATGCCGGCGGACGCGCTGCCCTCTCCGGCCGGAGGAGGAAGAGGATGGGGAGGAAGGAGGCGTCCGTGTTAATTAAATCCCCCTCGCCGTGTGGTTTTTTTTTATGGCAACGTGTTGCACGGCGGTGCCGAGCTCGGTTGTGGCAAAGGTTGAGGGGGGGGATGCAGCGCCGTCATGCAAAGTTGGAAATTGGAGGGGTGTGTGGGGGGGAAACCAGTTCCCGGCACCGGTTTATCCTATTTATTCCCATGGGAGTGGCGTCGCTGGGAGCAAAGGTCGGATCCCGGCGGGCTCCGTCCGGCGCGGCGCTGCAGCGGGGCTCACGCGTGGCCTTTTCGGGAAGGGACGAGCTCCGGCAAATGTCACGGGGATGGGGATGTTGGGTCGGCGGTGGCGTTTTCCGCTGGCACTCGGCGTCTGGTTTACCCGTCCCACCGGGCGTTCCACGGGCCTGGAGCTCCTGCGGTCGCTCCGTCTGCCGCAGATCCCTTTGGAAAACCGTTTTCACCGGGACGCTCCCGGGAAACCATTGGGACTTTTGAGTTTGTAGAAGTTTGGCCGGCGATTCCGCCCGGGAATAGGTCTGGAAAGCTCCAAACCTGGAGCATCCCGGGAGCGTCACCTCTCAGCCCCGGACGGGGAAAGCTTGGGGGGAATTCTCTTTCCCGCTTCCCACTTTTTCCATCTTTCCACCCCCCCAAAAATACGCGTGTTCGTGGTAGCTGGGGACCTGCCAGCTGGGGACGGGGGCTGGAAAAGCTGGATGATCCCGTGGGGAGACGGTTTCGGGGCTCCGGCACAGGCTTAACCCTTCCGCCGGCCCATTCCCGCTGCTTTTCCCAGGGGAAAACGCCCCCCCCCGCTCACCGGGGCCTGGATTTTGGGGAGGAGGGGGCAGCCGGGCGGCGGGCAACGGGGTGTTAGGGAGGATGGAGGAGTCTCATCCCCGAATTAACGGCATCCCCGAATTAACCATATCCCTGAATTAACGTTGTCCCCAAATTAATGATGGCCCCAAATTAATCATGTCCCCAGACTGACCATGGCCCCGGATTGACCATGTCCCCCAAATTAATGATGGCCCCAAATTAACCATGTCCCCGGATTGACCATGTCCCCAAATTAATGATGGCCCCAATTGACTATGTCCCCAAATGGACCGTGGCCCCCAAATTAACTGTGTCCCCAAATTAATGATGGACCCAAATTGACCGTCCCCCAATTGACCATGGCCCCAAATTAATGATGTCCTCAAACTGACCATAGCCCCAAATCAACGGTGTCCCCAAATTAATGATGTCCCTAAACTGATCGTCGCCCCAAATCAATGGTGTCCCCAAATTAATGATGTCCTCAAACTGACCATAGCCCCAAATCAACGACATCCCCAAATTAATGATGTCCCCAAATCGACCGTGGCCCCAAACCAACGATGTCCCCAGACTAACGAGGGGGCAGGATTAACAGCAGGGAAATACTGGGGGGGGGCCACACACGACACAACGCGTGTTTGGGGGTCCCCTGGCTGTCCCCCCCCGTGGGCTGCTGCCTCAGTTTCCCGTGGGGACACCCCCACCCCCCCCCCCCCGGATTTGGGGGTGCCGCTACCCCATTTTTTTGGGGGGGGGGGGGTGCCGTTGCTGGGGGGGTGTCGCGGCGTGGGGAGGAGGCGCCACCCCCGCGTGTCCCCGCGTGTCCCCGTCTGTGCGTGTCCCCCTCCGCCCCCGCTCCGGGGGGGGAGGGGGGGGGGGGGAGGCGGTGTCGCGCTGCGTGGGGGGGGGGTGGGTGGGTTACGCGGCGGGGGGGGGGGGATTTGCGCGGAGGGGGAGGGAGGAGGAGGGGGAGAGAGGAGGAGGGGGAAGGGGGGTGGCGGTGGGGTGTGTGTGTATGTCGCGGGGGGGGGAGAAGAAGCGATGCGGCGGTCAGACACCCCCCCGGCGGCGGCGGGGCGGCGGTGAGGGAGCGCGGCGGAGAGGGAGACAAGATGGCTTCCTCCTGAGGGCCGGATCCGTGCCGGGGCCCGGCGGGGGCTGCGAGGGGGCAGCGGCGGGGGGAGCCGCGAGGTAAGCACCCCCCTCCCTTCCCCAAAATATCCCCCTCGTACCCTTTAACACCCCCCCCATCCCCTTCTTCACCCCCCCCCATCCCCGCACCCCCATCCCTTCACCCCCCCCCATCCCTTCACACCGCCCCCTCCGCACCCCCCCCCTCCCCTCCTCCATGAATATGCGGGTTGGGGGGGGGGGAGAGGGGGTGACCCCCCCTCTTTCTTTCTACCCCCCCCCCCCCCCCCCCGCGGTGTTTGCGCGGGTGAGCGGCGGAGGCGCGGCGGGGCCGGGAGGACAAAGCGGCGGGGCCCGGGGGGGGGGACACGGGGACACACAGGGGGGGGGACACGGGGACACACGGACACACACACGCGCTCCCCACCTCTGCCCCGCTCCCCTTGCGGGTCATTTTGCACTATTTTCCTTCTTTTATCCTTTTTCTTTCAATCCAGCAGCTGGGGGGGGGGGGGGGTGGGGGGGGGGGGGGTGAGGGGGGGGTTGGGGGGGATAAGCCCTTACGTGACCCCCCCCCGTCTTTATTATGCTTTTTTTTTTTTTTTTAAAAAAATATTATTTTAATTAATCCCCTCCATCCTGTAAATGTGCTGAGCTCAGAGGTGCGGCGGGTGATGCTAACAAGGGCGATGAGGCTCCCCTGGCGTGACGTCACCCTGACGTCACCCGGCCGCTGGCAGCTGTCATCCCTCGCCGTGACGAGGACACGGGGTCCGGCGAGGTCGGTGTCCCCGTCGTGTGTGTCCCCCCCCCCGCCTTGTTCTTCGTCACGCCGGCAATAACGGAGGTGGGGAGAAAAGGCGGTTTGTCCTCTGTTGGGGGGGGGTCTCATTCGCCATCGAGGCGGCGATTTGGGGTGTCCCGGTGCCATGCCCGGCGTGGTTTGGTGACGGGCAGGATCCGAGCGGCTGCTGGTGGCACCGGTGTAGGGGGGACGGACGCGTCGGTGAGGTCAGGGAGAGCGTGCCGAAACGCGCGGCCGCCCCGAAGTTTGGAATCGGCGGTGAGCGGCTTCGGCACCACGTGTTGGCGAGGGACGGGGCTGCTTCCCAGCTCGCGCCCGGGATGCGCCGGCGGCCGCCAACACCGCAGCCGCCTCCGGGAGCAGAGGATGCTTTGCAAAATTAAGACCTCCTTCCGAGGTGCCGGGGTGCCGGGTACCGCGGGGTGCCGGGATGCGGCGAGCGCCGGTGCGGCCCCGAGGTTGCATCATGCTGGGGAGGGATGGGCAGCGCCGGAGCAGAGTCCTCGCAGGTTGTTACGGTGGCCCCATAAACGAGCCCCGCTCTTGGCCTTTGGCACCTAATTAGCCGTGACGAGGTTTGTTTTTCGGATTACCGACCTGGACCCTTTATCACAGGTAATTAAGGGGAGAGGTGGCTCAGAGGAGGAGCCGAGGGGGCCTTGGGAAAGCAAAATGTCCTCCCCGCCCCAACTTCGGCCTTTCCTGGTGGGGCTTTGCTGGCGCCACTGGGGACGGGGATGGGGACAGCGAAACGGTGGCGCGGTGACTCTGGGACGTGCGGTTGTGCTGTGGGTCTGTGTTCCAAAAAGCCTTTCCTGGGGTGTCTCCAGTGCTGGCACACTGGGAGTGCGCTGTCCCCATGGGAATGGGGTCCCCGGTCCCCTACCTGCATGTGTTGGCGTCCCCAGTCCCTGTCCCCATGGCGTGAGGGTCCCCAGTCCCCTGCCTGCATGTGTTGGCGTCCCCAGTCCCTGTCCCCATGGCGTGAGGGTCCCCGGTCCCCTGCCTGCATGTGCTGGTGTCCCCAGTCTGTGCCCGCATGGCATCAGGGTCCCCGGTCCCTGTCCCTGTGGCATTGGGGTATTCGGATCCCTGCCTGCGTGTGCTGGGGTCCACGGTCCCCATCCCTGCAGCACCGGGGTCCCTGTGTGTGTCCTCTGGTCCCCATCCACGTGGCATCAGGGTCCGAGCCTGTGTGTGCCATGGTCCCCTGTCCCTATGGCATTGCGTGTCCCTGTCCCCATAGCATCGGGGTTCCCGACCCCCTGCCTACGTGTGCCGGAGTTCCCCACTCCCCGTCCCCACTGCATCAGGGTCCTTGGTCCCCTGCTGGTGTGCGCCAGTGTCCCCATCCCTACGGCAGTGGTGTCCCTTGTCCCCTGCCTGTGCATGCTGGGGTCTCCACTCCTTGCTTCTGCAGTGTCGGGGTCCCCACTCCCCTCCGTGCATGTGGGGGGGTCCCTGGTCCCCATCCCCATGTCATTGGGGTCCCCAGTCCCCTGCCTGCCTGTGCAGGGCTCCCTCGTCCCTATGACATTGGGGTCCTCAGTCCCCCGCCTGCGTGTGCCGGCATCCCCGCTCCCTGTTCCCGTGGCTCTGGGGTCCCCATTCCCTGCCCGCGCGTGCCGGGGTCCCCGCCGTGTCCCTCGCTCCACGTGCGCGCAGGGAGCCTTTCCAGTGGGGTGGCAGCGAAAGGGCCAGCGCCGGAGCCCACCGTCCCTGTCCCCGTCCCTTCGCCGTCCCCGCCGTGGCTCGGCGTGCGGGCTGGGACGAGAGCGATGCACCCCAAACCCAGGCCCCCGGGGACCAGTCCCCTCTCTCCCCTCCTCTGCCAGCTCTTTAATCTCGCTGCTTTGAGCTCAGTGCAAGAGGGTGCCAGACCATTTTTGAGGATGAAAGAGCTTTTTTTTTTTTTTTCTTTTTTTTGCCCCCCCCAGCCCCGGGCCGGCATCCAAGGGGAGATGAAATGAAACGGGAAGAGGCTGGAGGTGAAACAGCTGTGATCGGCTCCGTCCCCGCTCCACATCTGCCCGCCACGCCGCTGCCAGCCCCACAAACCCAGCTCGACCCCAATTTTCTCCTCTTTCCCGGGGCCAAAACCCCCTTTTCCCGCGAGCCGGGATGCTCGGCGGTGGCGGGACGGGGCTGGCAGCGCGCAGGCGGTGGGGATTCGCAGGCAAGGGTTCTGCCGGCTTGTCGGAGGGAGTCGTGTCGCGGGGACAATGCGGCGTGTTTGTTTGCTACAGCTAAAATGGCAGTTCTTAAGGGGAAGGAAAAAAAAAAAAAAAAAAAAAGAGAGAGAGAGAAGTGCTTCTGCACATCCAGTCACCGCATCTTTTGATTAAATGAGATTTTGCTGTCGAATGGGGGAGCTGGGGACCGCGAGCTCCTGAGCCTGCAATTTCCATCGCAGCCAAATGAGGGGCGGAAAAAAAAACCCCCAAGTCTGAACCACCCCAAGCCCTTAAAATGCTGTAAAAAAAAAAAAAAAAAAAAATTAAAAAAAATGGATTGGAGCAAGTTGTAATTGCTGCAGTCGTCAGCGTGGAGGCCGGGGGATGCTGTGTAATGGCTGGAGGGTTTGTCACCGCAGAGCTGGTGGCTGCTGGTGACACGGCTCCGGTCACCGCAGCTCCCCGCTTCCCAGCCTGGCCGAAATGGATGGAGGAGCATCCCGGGAGCTGCGGCCGGTCGGAAACGCTGTGCTGGGAGGCGATGGGGTGCAGGAGGGGGGTGCGCGAGGGGCTTGAGAGACCCTGAGCCTCTTAGAAACCCCAGCTGGTGGTGTGATTAAAGCCATTGCGTTTGAGGCCGTTGCACTTAAAGCCGTTGCATTTAAAGCCGTTGTATTTAAGCTGTTGCATTTAAGCCGCTGCAATTAACGCCGTTGCATCTAACACCGTTGCATTTAAAGCTGTTGCGTCTAAGCCATTGCATCTAATGCCGTTTGCACTTAACGCCGTTGCACTTCGCACCGTTGCATTTAAAGCCCTTGCGCGTAAAGCCGCACCAGTTAAAGCCGTTGCAATTAAAACCCTTGCGCGTAAAGCCCCACCAGTTAAAGCCATCGCACCACGAGCCCTTGCAGTGGGGCCGATTTCTGCCACCCGTGCCAGCTGCCTCGCAGAGCCTTCCCCGGTCGGGATGCCGGCGCGAAGGCAGCCGCTGCCTGTCCCTTGCCCGTCCCCGTGCTCCTCGCCTGCAGCCGCTGGCAGCCGGTGCTGCCGGCCGGAGCACGCTGCCTGCCCGCACATGGCTTTTTTTAGGTTTACAAACATGACGGCCCCGTGCACGCGCCGCTTCTCTCCCCCCTCCTTCCCCGTGAGTCATCAACCCCGTCACCGGGCCGGGGAAGCCGGAGGCGGCGTTGGCGCATCCCCCTCGGTGCTGATGACCCCAGCGGGGGGGGGAAAAAAAAAGAGCAAAATTAGATACATTTTTTTTTCCCCCTTTTTTTTATCATTCCCATTCGTCTTGCGGCGAGCGAGATGGGGAGGATGCGGACGGCGACCGCGGCTGCCATCCCGACTCACGGGTGGTCCATGGTGGGGTGTTTTTGGAGAGGACCGTGGCACTGGCCAGAGGGTGGGAAAGCTGGGAAGCTGCCGGCTTCCTCGCCCAGCCGGTGGCCGCGTTTTGGTAGCCTTAGATTCAAGGCGATGCCGATTGGCGCGGTTTTGGGGATGGGTAAGGTTTCGGGTGGGGGGGAAAGACCCCAAAATGTAGGCAGAGGTGCTGGCAAAAGCTTTGCCGTGCGGCTCCCTGGGGCCTGGCAGTGCCGGTGCCGCGGCTGCCGGTGAGCGTGGAGGTGCCGAAGCCCCCGCGGCTGAGCTCATCGCCGGAGCCAGTTGGCGTCAGGGCTGAGGTGGCTGCGGTGACTCAGCAGCACCGGCGCTGACTCAGCGGCACCGACCCTGGGGAGGCAGCGGGATGCGGGGGGGGGGAACACAGTTTAAGTTTTGGGGGAGAAAAAGATGTGGGGGTTTTTTTTTTTTTTTTGTACAGCGTGCTGCAAAATGGTTTTGCCGGTGCGGAGCCGGTGTCTGTGCCACCGGTGTGCGTTTTCCACCCCGTGCTTCTTCCTTCGGCCTTCGGAAAAGGGATTGAATCCAGAGGGGTCGTGTCTCCCACCTGCTTTGAGATGCTTTTCCCCACGGGGGACGGGTCGTGGCGGTGGAACCAGCTCTGGGTTTGGCAGAGCCGGCGTTCTGCCTGCTCCCAGACGGGGCAGGGCCAGGCTCCCACTCATCTCCCGGCTCCTGCCCGCCGGCCATCGCGCCGTCAACTTGTCCGCACTTGCCGGGCGGGAGGGCGGCGGCGCGCACGGTTCTCCTCCTCCTCCTCTGCCGAAAGGTCGGGCTGTGCGGCACGGCGGCAGCGGCGGCGTGAGGAGTCCCCACGTCCCGGGGAGGGGACCGCAGCACCCCCCAGGTGTGACGGGACAGGGATGGGCTGGAGGGGAGCAGAGCACCCGTGGGTGCTGGGTGGCACATCCCCAAATTGCACCTGGGGGCCAGGAGGCTGCAGGCACCCCCCCACCTGCTCAAACCCGGAGTGCAAAGCCTTGAAAATTGGGGTGCGGTTTGGATAGCGCATGGGTGCGGGGTGGCTTTCCTCCTCGCTCCTCAAAAACTGGCTTTTCCCCCTTGATTTGCAAGGCAAAGCAATCGGCGGGGTTGAAATGTCCCCGGTGGGGGCGGTGGGGCCGGGAGGGGACCGAGCCCGGTCCCGTGGGGGACGCTGGCAGCGGGGCTGCGAAATCCAGCCCGGCCCCGCGGGGGCGGCTGGGGTGGGACGGCGAAGGCTGCCGGGCCGGGTGAGAGGCGAGGCCAGGCCCCAGGCCTTTCTCCTGCGACCCACGCGCTTCCCCCTTCCTGCTTCCTTCACAAATGGGTCCTTTCTCCTTCCCTACCCTGTCCCCTTCTTCCCCTTGTTTCCCTTCCTCCCCATCCCCATACTCCTCTTCTTCCCCTCCTTCCCCATCCCCTTTCTCCCCATTTCTCCCCATCCCCTTCCTCATCCCCTTCCCCATCTCCATCCCCATCTTCTCTCCCCCCTCTTCCCCCTCTTTGCCTTCTTCCCCCTCTTCCCCCTCTTCCCCTTCCTTTACCTCTTCCTCTTCCCTTTCCTCTCCCCCTTCTTCCCCTTCCTCTTCCTCTTCCCCTCCCTCCCATCCCCTCCTTCCTTCCCCTTCCCCAGGGACGGAGCAGGCACCGTTCCCCGCCGAGCCGCCGCTCCTCACCAGCTGGCGATTTGGCTTTGCCCAGCCGGCCCCAGCGCCAATCTGGTAGCCGAGCACCGGCACGAGGGCAGCCAGCTGTGTTGGAGGAAAAAGACGCTCCAAGAAACAAAAATAGCGCCGCGTTTGGTTTTGGTTTTTTTTTTTTCCTCTCCTTTTCCCTTTGAAGAGCTCGGCTCCCTCCCTGCCCGGCCGGAGCCGGCAGCCTGACGCGGCTCCGTGCCGTGCCAAGCCTTTCCTCCTACCCACGCCAACTGGCGGCTCCCGGCTCGGCTCAGCGCCGCAGTGGGAAGGCACGCCGTAGTGGGAACGCACGCCGTGGCTTGGCCCGTGGCAGCTTGCTTCCCAAAAGCTGCTCCAGCGGGAGCATTCGCTGGGGCCCTGGTGCTGAGCATCCCTGCTCCGAGCATCCCGACCCCGAACATCCCGACCCCGAGCATCCCTGCTCCAAGCCTCCCGACCCCGAGCATCCCTGCTCCGAGCATCCCGACCCTGAACATCCCGACCCCGAGCATCCCTGCTCCGAGCATCCCAACCCCGAATATCCCTCCTCCGAACATCCCGACCCCGAGCATCCCTGCTCCGAGCCTCCCAACCCCAAACATCCCAACCCCGAGGATTCCTGCTTCGAGCCTCCCAACCCCGAACATCCCGACGCCGAGGATTCCTGCTTCGAGCATCCCAACCCCAAACATCCCAACCCCGAGAATTCCTGCTCCGAGCCTCCCAACCCCGAACATCCCGACCCCGAGGATTCCTGCTCCGAGCCTCCCAACCCTGAACATCCCGACACCAAGGATTCCTGCTCCGAGCATCCCAACCCTGAATATCCCTCCTCCGAACATCCTGACCCCGAGCATCTCTCCTCCGAGCATCCCTGCTCTGAACATCCCTTCCCCAAGCATCCCTGCTCCGAACATCCCGAGCATCCCTGCTCCGAACATCCCAGCTCCAAACATCCCGAGCATCCCTGCTCTGAACATCCCAGCTCTGAGCATCCTGACCCCAAGCATCCCTCCTCCAAATGTCCCTTCCTGCTCCAGGCATCCCTTCCCTGAGCATCCCTGCTCCAGGCATCCCTCCCCTGAGCATCCCGACCTTCAGCATCCCCACCCTAAGCATTTCTGCCCGGAGCATCCCGATCCCAAGCATCCTCATGCCGAGCATCCCCACCTTTGAGCATCCCTTCCCCGAGCATTCCTGTCCAGAGCATCTCTGCCGCGGCTCCTCCAAAGGGAAAACCCTTTTCCTAAAGGAAACGAGGAGGATGGAGATGGGAACAAATTTTTTTCCACCTGGAAAAAAATCCCCCATCTCCCTCGGAAGCTCCCGGTATTGCCGGGATGCCAGTGTAGGAGCCGGGACCGGGACTATGTTGCGTTCAACTGTCTTGTCGTACCCTGTTGAGAAGGAAAAAGGGGTGAAATAATTGCCCCAGCGCCGTCTGGAGAAGGGTTATGGCTACGGGGCTCCCCGAAATTGCTCCCAGGGCTGCTGTAAAGCCGAGCCGGGCTTCCCGCAGCGTAAATCAGCTCGGCTCCCTCGGCACCGGCGCTATTCCGGCTTTTCTCCGGGCTAAATGAGGACAGGAGCGAGCAGCTCAGACCCAGCGCCGGGGTCAGCTGGGGCCATGGAAACAGCTTGGAAAACAAGGCGGGAGAGGCAGCCGCGGCCGCCCGCGGCGCTGGGAGGCAGCGGGGCCGTGAGCCGGTGCGGTGGGTACCCCAGGGGGGGGAGCCGGGGGCTATGGCGGGTCCGGCTCGGCGCTCGGGTTTCCCAAATTTCCTTTATTTTCCATTTTTGGGGGCGTTGAGCATGAATGTAGGGCGTCCGCGCCATTCGGCTCCTGTCTGGCACCCCCCCTGCCGGTACCCAGGGCCGGTGGCGGTGGTTTGGCACTGGGAGGGTGGGTTTTTGTCCATCTCTCGGGGTCCGGCGAGGTGGTGCCCCCCAGGAGCATCAGTCTCTGGGGCGGGGGTATGCGGGTGAATTCGGCAGCATCTCCTTCCCCGGCAAAGCCCTTTGGTGGCACCGACCGGGTAGTTTGTTATTGCAGGGTCTCCCGCATTCCGGGATGCTGGGGATTTCCCCCCGGCGGTGCCCCCCACCCCGCTGTCCCGGCGGAGGATCCCCCGGGGTTGTTGCCAGAGGAGGAAAACCACAAGCCGAGTGCCGGGGGCTGGCCGGGCTCCACCGGCGCGGCGTGGGGCTGGCAGCCAAACTACCTCCTGCCTCTTGGCCGGCCCGTGCCGCCGGCTGGCACCGGCACCCGCTGACCTCCCAAACACCCCGCCGTGCCCTCGCCGCAGCCCCGGCACGCAGCGGGGTGTCCCCCCCCGACCACCACCGCCCAGTTGCCACCGGGAAGGGCATCCCCGCCGGTGCGGTCCAGCCTTCCCCTGTGTTCCTCCGGCTCCCAAATTCTGCACTTTTAATAAAATGGAGCGGGTTTTTTTTTGCAGCGGGACGACACCAAGCGGTGTCTTCCAGGCTGCTTTGCGTGCGCCGAGTTGCTCCGTTCTCTGCAGCGGCGCCCTTTGGCTCCTGCCAAGGGCTTTAATAAACCCCCAAAATATTTATACGGGGGAGTTTTGGAGGCAAACGTCTGTTTTTGGAGGACGAGGGCTATAAAACTGTTGGCTTTGGGGGGGGTTAGTTCATTTTTCTTACAGGTCATCCGGGGAGGTTGAAAGTAATAATTTGCAATATAGATATATAGACTACAGGATGTATAGACAGGGTGTATAGGGTTGTTGGATCTATGGGTCACTGCGTATATGGGTCTGCTGGATATATGGGATTGCAGAATATACAAGTTCCTGCATTTAATGAGTTGCTTGATATATAGTGTTCCTGGATATATACGGCTGCTGGATGTATAAGATTGCTGATTATATAGGATATATTGACTGCTGGCTATATAGGGTTGTTGGATGTATAGGTCTGGATATGTAGGGTTTCTGGGTACATAAGACATGGGTATTTAGGGTTGCTGGACGTATGGGATTGCAGAATATATAAGTCTTTGGATGTAATGTGTTACTGGCTATATAGGGTTACAGGAAATGCAGGTTGCTGGATGTATAAGATTGCTGATCATATAGGGCTGCTGGATGTATAGGGCTGTTGAATATATAAGATTGATGGCTACATAGGGCTGCTGGATAGATAGGGCTGTTGTATATATAAGATTGCGGGATATATAGGGCTGCTGGATGTATAGGGCTGCTGGGTGTATAAGATTGATCATACAGGGCTGCTGGATAGATAGGGCTGTTGAATATATAAGATTGCTGGCTATATAGGGCTGCTGATTATATAGAGTTGCTGGATATATAGGGTTGTCGAATATATAGGGCTGCTGGATATGTAGGGTCGTTAGATATATAAGATTGCTGAATGTGCAGGTTGCTGGCTATATGGGTCGCTGATCTATAGGGCAGCGGGGTCCATAGGGCTGCCGGCGGGGGCTGCGGTTCCCTGCCGTAGCCGGCAGAGCTGCGGCCGTCCCTCGCTGGCGGGGCCGGGGTCCCCCCGTGTCCCCCCGCGGGGTGTCGCGGCGCCTCCCGGGGCCCGGCCAGCGGCGGTGGGCTGCGGGGGGCCGACGTGGGCCCCCCGCGTCCGTCCGTCCGTCCCTACGTGCGCGCGGCGCTGGGGCTAATGGCTTCTCCAGCTGGTTTTGCAGGGGGCGGGGAGGGCCGGGGCGGCTGAGGCTCGAACAACTCGTTTCGTCTTTCCTCCCTGGACGGTCACCGTTGCCTCCGGCTTCGCCTCCCGCCCCGCACACGTAAGTGCCGTCCGGCCAGAGCTGTACCCGAATGCGGCACCGTGCCCCGCCAGGGCTCCCCCCGGCACTCACCGGGTTATAAACGGCTCCGGACTATTCCCAGGGAGCGCAGCCCAGGCTGGAAACCCTCCAAGCCAGGCTCTGCGTGTGTGGTTATTTTTTTTTTTTTTTTCCCTCTCTTCCTTCTGTTTAAGACATTTAAAACGGGGGGAAAAGGAAAAAAAAAAAAAAAAAGAGGAAAAACAGATTAAAAAAATAAATGTTTTCATCCTCAGGGGGATTTCCCCCCCCCCGTTATAGCACCCGGAATATGCAGAAGGGACCGAGCAGCTGAGCTAACCCGAACCGAAGCGCTTAGTTTTCTCTTTATTTTAATTTATTTCCCTCCCCCCCTCCCTGGCTTTTATTCTTTCCCGGGGCGAACGGAAGGAGGTTTGGGCAGGCAGCGCTTTTTCCGGGGAAAACGGGCCGAGGCGCGGAGGAATCGGTGCCCGCGGTGGTGATGGAGGGATTTCTGCGGATGCTGCCGGAGCGAGTCGGGATGGAGCTGGCGGTGGGGGGGAAGGGGGGGAATATCGATTTTCGGGGAGAAGCCGTGAGGTCTTTCCATCTCCCAGCCTGTGGGACCGGGAACAAAAGGAGCTGGATGAGAGAGCCAGGAAAAAAATAATTATATATTTTTTATATATATATATATCTATTTTCCCCCACCGATCTGGGGACGGTTGTAGCTCTGGGATTAACCCTTTAGGAGCGGCGGGGGATGCTCGCTCCTGCCTTGCCTTCGCAGGGTGAACTATTTTCCTGCATCCCCAGCCCGGGCCGATAACCCGGTCTGGGGGATGGAGCAGCCCACGGTGCTGCCCCGGCCCAGCAGATGGTTTTTGGGGCTTCCCCTGCCCCTACCCAGCAGGTTTCCCCCCTCCCGGGTGTAAACCCTTGGGGCCGGCGTCCGCTCCCCACCCAGAGCAAAACAGGTTTTGCATCGTTTCTCCGGGCTGGCGTCACTGCCGCGACACCGGGGACGCTTCGGGGGACGAGCGTGTCCCCCCGCGAGGACTTGGAGGTGGCTGGGGGCATTTTTCTCCCTGCGCCACTTGGGAAAAACCCTTTTTGCTGGGGAGGAGGAGGAGGAGGAAGATGACGGCGTAGGAAGGACGGGCGAGGCTGTTTCTTCCTTGGTTTGCAAAGGAGAGCGGAGGCGGTGTGTCGTCCCCACCCTGCCCGGGCTGCCGGCACACGGCACAAACCGGCGGCGAAGCACTTGCTCCCCAGACCTGATGGACCGGTCCCATCCCTCGCGGCTCCGTCGCTTGGCTCTGGAGATGCTGCGAAGGCACTGGAGCCCCTATAAAGCCGTGGCAGCATCAGGGTGAGCCCTGTGCCGGAGTGGGGCCGGAGTGATTTGCACCGGCGCTGTGCTCCCCTGGGAGTCTTCACCCCTGGGGAAGGGGGAATTTGGGGGATATAATCGTGCCGGGAGTGGTTCCTCCCTGGTTTCGCTGCACTCAGCAGCGTGCTTATCTCCGGCGTGGAAACCAGCTGCGCTCAAGTGTGCGGCGTCGCTTCCCCTCTCGCCCCGAAGGACGCCCGTGGGGCTGGCGGCTGAAGGGTTAAACGCGGCTCCACCACCACCAGCCGCACACTGACAGCTTGCTCGCACACCGAGCTGTAACTCGGCATCTCTCGGCGAGCCTGGGCTGCGGATCCGTCGGTGCCGGCACCGTCCGGAGGCAGGAAGCTCTGCCCACAGCCTTTGCTTGCTTTGTCATATTTTTTTCCAGCGGGCTTTGCTGTATTTTTAGCTCGCAGGAAGCTCCCTCCTGGTTATCAGCAAACTGCTAAACACGCTGCCCCTGCCCGCCCCCCCGAGCACTCAAATCCCCGCTGCCGAGGGGGGAGAGAGCCGCAAAGCATGGAAAGACCCCCCCCCCACCCCATTTTCTGGCAAAACCCCTTGAAGGGTCTTAACCGGGGTGTGTGAGCCCGGACGCCGGGGTGATGGGCTCCCTGGGCGCCTCGCGTCGGTGTGGATGGCTCTAATGGTTTTGGTCTCTTCTTGGCACGCGGCCGGTTTTCTGGACGCCGGTGCTGTAGCCTCGGCGTTGCCAGGGGCCCCGGCCAGGCGTGTTGATACAGACGCCGGGTTATTCGAGGTGAAAGCATCCCCGCGCCGCCCCTGGCACCGGCGTAGCCAACTCGGCAGCTTCCTGCCGTGCCGCGGCCCTCCGGCGAAGGACGGCTGCTCCCGGCCGGGATGTTTGCTTTGGGCATGGGTCCAAAAAAACCCCCCCCTTTTTCCCCTGCGCTGCTTCCTTTGCCGGTGCAAACCGTGTCACCGGAGCTGGGGACGCCCTCCCCGTCCCACCCCGGCCGCCTCTCACCCTCGGCGGGCGATGGAAATCCCGAACCGTCCCGTGAGCAATTTCGAAAGCGGGTGGCGGGGTGGGGACGTGGGCGGCACGGGGCCGGCGCGGTGGAAACCAGGCGCCTTTCGAGCCGAGCTGCTCCTTACGCAGCGGGGCAAAACCCGCATGGTTTTGCCAGCGGTCATTATTTTTTTCACCTGGCTCATCTGCGTCTTCATCACCCGGGTCAGAAAAAGAGGTGGGGAAAAAAGAGGTGGGGAAAGGGGGAATAAAATAATAAAAAAAGAGAGGGAGGAAATAGGGTGGGGGGCGATGGCATGTGGGTCATGGCAGGGAATGCTCACGACTCTCCTCTCTCCCTCCTCGCAGACAGGTTCGGCGGGCGACCCGGTTGATGGACCCAGCAGAAGCCAAATGGAAGAAGGGCCAATTAATTATGTCGAAGAAAGGCGGCTGAACGAGGGCAGCGGGCTCAGCTTGGCGAATGGGGGCCGGCCGGAGGCGGGGGGCACCGCGCTGATGGAGCCGAGCGGCTGGTCGCCGGGCCAGCCGCCCGCCGCTGGTAAAGCCCACTTGGAAGACGTCAGGAATCTGGTGGCCTTTTCGGCGGTGGCCGAAGCCGTTTCCTCCTACCGGCTACCGCCGCCGGGTTCACCGTCGCTGCTCTACGAGAAGTTCGACTCGGAGATGAGCCGGGGTGGGCTGAGCGCGGCGGACGGCGTGCCGCGGGGGGGAGGACCTGCACGCCCTCAAGGCTGCCCTGGCTTTGGCCAAGCACGGCGTGAAGCCCCCAAACTGCAACTGCGATGGCCCCGAGTGCCCCGACTACCTGGAATGGCTGGAGCAGAAGATCAAGACGGCTCTTGGCGAAGAGCCGGCATCACCGCGGCCCCGTACCGCCACCGCCAACCCCCCGCCACCCCCCCAGGAAGGTGCTATCGACCCCCAGCCGGTGCCTGAGACCGTCGAGCCGTGCCCGCCCGACGGCCTCCCCTTTTCCCAAAGCGCGTTGACCATCGCCAAGGAGAAGAACATCAGCCTGCAGACCGCCATAGCCATCGAAGCCCTGACGCAGCTCTCGGCCGCGCTCCCCCAGCCCGCCGGAGACGGCCAGCCCCCTCCGCCGCCACCCCCGCCGCCCCCCGCCACCCCTTTTGGCCCCGGCCCCCTCGCCCTGCCGGGGGCTGCGTGGCAGCGAGGGGATGAGCCCCGTTATCCGCCGGAGCCGGGAGCAGCGCCGGAGCCGTTTTTTGGCACGGCACCTCCCCGGGGTGGCTTCGCGGCGGCGTGGGGGCTGGAGGCCGAGGGGGCTGCGGGGGCCGGAGACCCTATGGCGGAGCTGGAGCAGCTGCTGGGTAACGCTGACGACTACATCAAGGCGGCTTTCAAGAGACCTGAAGCGACAGTCGGCAAAGTGATGGTGCCTAAAACGGAGCCCCCCGAACGAGGGCCCGGCAAGGATGTGCCGGGTGGCCCCCGTTTGCCGCCGGCACCGCCGGAGCCCGACCTGCACAAGAAGACGCAGCTGGTCCTGCAGCAGCATCTCCACCACAAGCGCAGCCTCTTCCTCGAGCAAAGCCTGGCGGCGGCGGCGGCAGCACCCCCGGATCGGCCGAGCGGCTGGTGGGCTCCCGGCACCCCCGCCGTGCCCCCCAAGCCCTTCGAAAAGCAGGCCAAAGAGAAAAAGAAGAAAACGCCGCCTGAAAAGCCCCCCCCGGCCAAACCGCTCCGTAAGCAAGTGCAGATCAAGAAGGCGAAGCAGAAGGACTCGCAGCCGCTCTTCCTGCCCCTCTGGCAGATCAGCCTGGAGGGGTTTCGGGCGCCCGCCGAACCCCCCGCCGAAGAGATGCAAACCGAACCGCCGCCGCCGCCTGCCTTCCCGCTCCAGCCTCTTGCACTACCCCTGCCCGCCACTCGCCCCCCGCCGCCGAACCCCCTCGACGGCGGCCCCCCGGCTCCCGACTCTCAGGAAAGGGGTGCCCCCGGGGGGGGCCCCCAAATTCACCCGGTGCCGGCGGGCTCAACCGGCTCAGAGGAAGCACCGGCCGCCCCCCCGCCG
Organism: Pluvialis apricaria; assembly: GCA_017639485.1. Lineage (NCBI taxonomy): Eukaryota > Metazoa > Chordata > Aves > Charadriiformes > Charadriidae > Pluvialis > Pluvialis apricaria. The sequence goes on from CM030030.1 coordinate 6,339,431, forward strand.
GCCGCCCTGACCCCCATCGTGGTGGATGACAAGCTGGAAGAGCTCATCCGGCAATTTGAAGCTGAATTCGGGGAGAATTTCAACCTGCAGCCCCCCGAGACGCCCGCCCCGCTCGCCCCTGGGGCTACCGAGCTGCCGGGGGGGCCAGCACCGGCCGCGCAAGTGCCCCCCCGCCGCCGCCGCCACCGCCACCCCGGCTTCAAGCAGCGCTCCCCAAGCCGGACCCAAAAGCTTTTCATTCTCGCCGGGGAAGGGACCACTTTCAGAGCCCCCCTTCACCGCCCGGTCCCCGAAACAGATCAAAATCGAGTCTTCTGGTGCTATCACCGTGGTGTCCACCACGTGCTTTTACTCCGAGGAAAGCCAAAACCCGGACGCGGATGACGCCGAAGGGACACCCACCAAGGACGAGGTGCCGCTGACGCCGACCCTGAGCGGCTTTTTGGAGTCGCCGCTGAAATACCTGGACACGCCGACCAAAAGCCTCCTGGACACCCCGGCCAAGCGGGCGCAAGCGGAATTCCCCACCTGTGACTGCGTCGGTGAGCGAGCGGCCGCGCCGGGGGATTACGGGGGTGGCGGCGAGCCCCGGGGGTGGCATTTCGAGGAGGTGGCTTTGCGGGGTGGGATTGCCCTGGATAAATAACGGAGTGATGCCGCGGCGCTGGCAAAGCCTCTGCTTTTTTTGGGAGATGCGGCGCTCGCACAGCGAAACCCCGGTGCTGCGGAGCCCTCTTTTGCTTTCTCTCCTCCTCTCTTATTTTTACGGTCTGACGGCAAACGCTGAGTGACCGCCGCGTCACCGTGGAGGTGGTGCCGACGCCAACCTGGCTGTGCCGGCGTGCGTTGGAGGAGCAGCAAAACCAAAGGGCTGTTGGGTTTTGCCTTCACTTAACCGCTCGGCTGAATCCTGTAGAGCACCAAAACCCACCTAAAATCCAGCTTGCCTGGTTATTCCTGCTATTTTAAGCCAAATTAGCACGTTTGGGTTATTTGCTGCCGGCATGCCGGGTTGTTTGATGGCCGATCCCACCGGGATGCATTGAAAAGGCACCAAACTCTTGGATTTGGGATTTTTTTGGTGGTTTTGTTTGGTGTGTGTTGGCATTTGTTAGACTTTGCAGCAAGTGCTAGAGATTTCCCACCTTGCTCCCTGCGGGCCGGCTCCATCCGAGCGCTTGGGAGCTGGATCTTCCCTCCCCAAAATTTAGAGCGGAGCTGCGGTCTCCCCTGGCAGGAGCAGGGTGAGGATTTGGGGCATCCAGCCAGAAAAACGAACCCCCGCGCCGCTGGGAGAGGTGGCCTCGGGCCAAGCGCAAGCTGCACTTTATTAGCAGGGCTTATGATTATTTATTTATTTGCTTGTAAATGGCAGCAGTAATTAGCCCAAACGGCACCGAGCGAATAAAAGGCTTTTCTGGAGCCGCTCGAACTGATCTCGGGAGTTTCGCCCTGCGTTGCCAGGACAAGATTCGGGTTGTTTTTTTTTTTCTGTTGCAGCGTGGTTTAGGGGCTGGGAGAGGGGGGATTCCCCCTCCCCACCACCACCTCTCTCCGTTTTCTCAGGGAAAAGCTGTGAGAGAAAGCAATTAAGTAGGAGTCGGGGCTGGGGGCTTTATTAGGTGCCTGTGCTGTTAGACGCTGTAATAAAATCAGCCTTCGCTGCGTGTCCCGTATTGATCTCTGTCTGGACAGCTGCAGCCCAGCTGAGCCCGGCTTTCTCCTCGCCCTGGCGCCCGGCCAGCTGGACATGACGGGAATGAAAATCAGGGCGGTGAGAGCGGAGGGATGGAAAGAGGGATCAGACCCGGCCCTCGTGCCGTGTGCGTCCCACCCGCCGGCGGTCGAGCATCCCTGCTTGCCACGGATCGACCCTTGTGCCGCCGCGGCGGGCCCCGAGCATCCTTAGCTTCCCGTGCCGGCATCTTCGTGCCCTAAAAGCCCCGAGGGGTTTGCTGCTGCTGGGGGGGGTGTCGCTTGCAGAGCCGTAGCCCAGCATCCTTCTCCTGTAGCGCCAGCATCTTTCTCTCGTAGCCCAGCATCTTTCTCTCGTAGCCCAGCATCTTTCTCCCTTAGCCCCAGCATCCTTCTCCCGTAGCCCAGCATTCTTCTCCCATAGTCCAGCATCCTTCTCCCGTAGCCCAGCATCCTTCTCCCTTAGCCCCAGCATCCTTCTCCCGTAGCGCCAGCATCTTCCTGCTGTAGCCCAGCATCCTTCTCCCTTAGCCCCAGCATCCTTCTCCCGTAGCGCCAGCATCTTCCTGCTGTAGCCCAGCATCTTTCTCTCGTAGCCCAGCATCCTTCTCCTGTAGCGCCAGCATCCTTCTCCCGTAGCCCAGCATCCTTCTCCCTTAGCCCCAGCATCTTTCTCCCGTAGCCCCAGCATTCTTCTCCCATAGTCCAGCATCTTTCTGCCGTAGCCCAGCATCCTTCTCCCGTAGCCCAGCATCCTTCTCCCTTAGCCCCAGCATCTTTCTCCCGTAGCCCAGCATTCTTCTCCCTTAGCCCCAGCATCTTTCTCCCGTAGCCCAGCATCCTTCTCCCTTAGCCCCAGCATCTTTCTCCCGTAGCCCAGCATTCTTCTCCCATGCCCCAGCATCTTTCTGCCGTAGCCCCAGCATCCTTCTGTCGTAGCCCAGCATCCTTCTGTCATAGCCCAGCATCCTTCTGTCATCCCCAGTATTCTTCTGCCGTAGCCCAGCATCCTTCTGCTGTAGCCCCAGCATTCTTCTTCCAGAGCCCAGCATCCCTCTCTGGTAGCCCCAGCATCCTTCTGCCATAGCCCAGCATCCTTCTCCCGTAGCCCCCAGCATCCACCTCCAGGAGCCCCATTATCCTTCTCCTGTAAACCCTGGCATCCTTCTGCATCCTCCTCCCATAGCCTAGCATCCCTCTCTGGTAGCCCCAGCATCCCTCTGGTAGCCCCAGCATCCCTCCCCGGTAGCCCCATTATCCTTCTCCCGTAGCCCAGCATTCTTGTCCTGTAGCCCAGCATTCTTCTCCCGTAGTCCAGCATCCTTCTCCCGTAGCCCCAGCATCCTTCTCCTGTAGCCCCAGCATCCTTCTCCTGTAGCGCCAGCATTCTCCGGTAGCCCCCAGCATCCTTCTCCGGTAGCCCCCGGCATCCTCCAGCCTCTCCCCCGTGTGGCAGCTCCTTCCGTGCATGGGCTCAGGCAGCTCAGGGCATCCCGTGAGCATTCCCAAATCCTCCGGACAAGCCTGAAAGCAGGCAGCAGTAGTTTTCAGCCCCAAAATCATCCCGTGATGGTTTTGGCAGCATCCAGCCAGGCCAGTCCCGGTGAGCGGGGCCAGGTGGGTGCCCAGGGTGGGAGCTGGGGGGGCGCAGGGGGCTCGGGGCGTTGGAGGGGGTTGTATGCCGGATCGCCGCCGCTACTAATCGCTTCTTCTTGGCAGAGCTCATCAAAATGCACCGCGCTCGAGCAGCCGGCACAAATCCCCCGTGCCGGGATGGAGCTGCAGTTGCTGCCGGGCTGCTCGGAGGGGCTGCGGCCCCTCAGGGAGGTTTTTGGCTCCCCGAAGGGTGCGGGTCTGAGCACCCATCCCCTCGATCCCCAGTGGCGTTGTAGTGCTGGGAGCAGGGAATGAAGAGGAGCCGGCAGGCTGTTTAATGAACCTCTAATCGCGGCTTCCCTTCCCCGATGCCCTTAGGGGGACAAGCTGCCAAGGAACCTCTGTTTTTTTTGGTGCAAAAGTGCTCAATTTGAGGGAATTTGGGGGTTTGGCATCCTTTGGGGCAGCCGGCAGAGGTACAAACCCTGAAATCTCTGTTCCCCCCCCCTCCTGCCTCTGCAGAGCAAATCGTGGAGAAGGATGAGGGGCCGTATTACACCCACCTGGGCTCCGGGCCCACCGTGGCGTCCATCAGGGAGCTCATGGAGGAGCGGTAAGGGCCCTTGCCCCATGCCAGCCCGTCCTGGGGGGCCGGGAGGGTGAGGGGGGTCTTGTGAGGGCGAGTGGGGTGCTGTGAGGGTGGATGGGGTCCCATGAGGGTGAGCGGTGTCCCGTGAGCATGAACTGGGGGGCTGACGAGGGCGAGTGGGGTCCAGTGAAGGAGAGTGGCATCCTGTGAGGGTGAGCGGAGGCTCCTGAGGGCGTGAGGACCCACGAGGGCGAGCGGGGTCCAGCGTGGGCGAGTGGGGTCCCGTGAGGTGAGCGGGGGCTCGTGAGGGGCCCGTGAGGGCAAGCAGGGGGGACTCGTGAGCGTGGTGGGGACAAGCGGGGCTGACGCCCGTCCCCTGGCAGGTATGGCGAGAAGGGCAAGGCCATCCGTATCGAGAAGGTCATCTACACAGGGAAGGAGGGGAAGAGCTCCCGGGGCTGCCCCATCGCCAAGTGGGTGAGTGTCTGCGGCCTCGGCTTTCGTCCACCCCCTCAGAACCCTCCCTGGGGTGACTCTCCTGCCCGTCCCCTCTCTGCCTGGGGACGAGGAGGTCCCCCGCCGGTGGTGGCCACGGCGGGCAGGGGCGGGATGCTCCGTCTGCGGCTGGCAAGGAGGAAGCGAGAGTGGCAGCCGCCCCCGCGGAAACTCCACGGGGCTTCCCGTCCTCGGCACCCACCGAACAGCACGTCCGTGCCTGCAGCCCCTGGGATGGCCATGTCACCCCCCTCCCCAGCACCCCAAAGCCCCCGGGGTGGATGCAGCCATGGGAGCCCTCACAGCTCTGCCCCCCCAAATCCCCACACGGTGTTGCCAGAACCCGCTTTTGGGGTCTGCCCCATCCCGGGGAGGTGTTTGCCATTGGAGCGGTCCGACTTAGCTCCTCGGTTTTCCAGGTGATCCGGAGACACAACCAAGAGGAGAAACTGCTGTGCCTGGTGCGGCACCGGGCCGGCCACCACTGCCAGAACGCCGTCATCATCATCCTGATCCTGGCCTGGGAGGGCATCCCCCGCACGCTGGGCGACACGCTGTACCAGGAGCTCACCGACACCCTCACCAAGTACGGCAACCCCACCAGCCGCCGCTGCGGCTTGAACGACGAGTAAGTCGCACCGCGCCGCCGGTCCGGTTTGGGGAGACGGGGTGGGAAGGGGATGCGGGGATCCCCCCTGTTTTCGGAGCTGCCATCACCGCGCCGGCGGCTGACGTTCCTCCGCGGTGTCCCTCCCGCAGCCGGACCTGCGCGTGCCAAGGCAAGGACCCCAACACCTGCGGCGCTTCCTTCTCCTTCGGCTGCTCTTGGAGCATGTATTTTAATGGCTGCAAATACGCCCGGAGCAAAACTCCCCGCAAGTTCAGGCTGGTGGGGGACAATCCCAAAGAGGTGGGTGACACGAGCGGATCTCATTTTACCCCCAGCTCTGAGTTTTGCGGGGGGGAAAAGCCTGAAAATAGGATTCCTTCTGGGTTTTTTGATGAATTAGGGAGACCGGGGGGGAAAGCAGGCCAACCTGGTGAAACTAGAGGGCAGGCTTGCCTTGGTGTCCCCAAGCCAGGACCTTTGGTGGGACAGCAAGTGCTGGGATGGGGTGGCATGAATGGGGTCTCTCTAGAAACCCCAAGGAAGATGCCAGAGGGCTCATGGGTCGAGCAAGTGAGAGCACAAAACACGCTGGGAATGGAGGTTGAACGGCCAAAACTTCACCAGGAATTTAAGCCTTGTGCTTTGCGCGGGGAGAGACATCGTGGGAAGGGTCGGGTGCCACGTGGTGTCGCAGGGGACTCTGCCCCCCGTTGTGTCCCCACTGCTGGAACCCCTGGATGACATCCTCCTCTTTTCCCTACCGCAGGAAGAGCTGCTCCGGAAAAGCTTTCAGGACTTGGCCACTGAGGTTGCTCCGCTTTACAAGAGGCTGGCGCCGCAAGCCTACCAAAACCAGGTACCGGCCACCCGCTCGTCCCCTTTGGAGCATGCCGGCCTGGTGGCAGGCAGAAACGGGTGCGGGGTGGAGATTTTGGATAACCGGAGTCCTCTCCTCCATCTGCCAGGTTACCAACGAGGACGTCGCGATAGACTGCCGGCTGGGCTTGAAGGAGGGGAGGCCGTTCTCGGGGGTGACGGCGTGTATGGACTTCTGCGCTCACGCTCACAAAGATCAGCACAACCTCTACAACGGCTGCACGGTGGTAAGCAGGCAGCCGGCGGGACTTTTCGGGATGCTCCCCTCCCCCAGTTTTGGGATGCTCCTTCTTGAGCCACTTGGTCCTTGCTGTCCCCGGCCGTCCTCCCTGCGTGACTCCAGTGGCCGGTCCTCGGTGTTTGCACACCTCGAGCGAAACCGTTCGGGTCTGCGGGGTGCTGAAGCCACCCCAGCTAGACGAAAGCACAGTGCTAACGAGGACCGTGCATTGGCTTTTGTCGGACCCAAACCCCACAGGAGGTTTCCGAATGCCGGCTGGGGACCGGTGCAGGCTGGGGGGATGCCAGGCTGGCGTGGCTTCGCATCGATGGGGTATAAGGAGGAGGTTTCGCCCCTGTCCCGCGTGAGCCGCATCCGTCAGCGTCCCGCTGATGGCCCCCTGCGCTCCCCCAGGTCTGCACGCTGACAAAGGAAGACAATCGCGTGGTGGGGAAGATCCCTGAAGATGAGCAACTACACGTCCTCCCCCTCTACAAGATGTCCAGCACGGATGAGTTTGGCAGCGAGGAGAACCAAAACGCCAAGGTGGGCAGCGGGGCCATCCAGGTGCTCACGTCCTTCCCCCGCGAGGTCCGCAAGCTGCCCGAGCCCGCCAAGTCCTGCCGGCAGAGACAGCTGGAAGCGAAGAAAGCCGCCGCGGAAAAGAAGAAGCTGCAGAAAGAGAAGCTGATGACGCCGGAGAAGATCAAACAGGAAGCGCTTGAGCTCCCCACGCTCCAGCAAAACGCAGGTAACGGGGGCAGAGCCGAGGTCCTGCCGCCCCGAGCCGTCCGGAAAGCGCGCGAGGGGATGGGGATGCGGTTGGGGGCTTTCTCTGGCTGGCGACGTCGAGCGCTCGGCGTGTCGGGGTGCCAGATGGCATTTTTGTGGTGCCTGGGTTTTTCCCTGTACTGCAGCGCGGTGGGGGGAGCGCTCACCGCAGCCCAAAGCGTGGCTGTGAATCGGTGCCAGTGCACCGGGCGATGCTGACCTCTGCGCTCGGCCGGTGAGCCCATCACCGTGGGATTTTCGAGTCCAGCCCAGTTTTTGGGGTCCTCGCTCCCCGCTGGCGGCTTCTTCGGCCGGCGCGTCACGGGGGCTGTGTGTGTGCTGTGCCCGCAGGTATGGCGTTGAAAAGCGGGCTGCCCCCGCAGCCGCTGAAACCTTCCATCAAGGTGGAGCCGCAGAGCCATTACAACGCCTTCAAGTACAACGGCAACGCGGTGGTGGAGAGCTACTCGGTGCTGGGGAGCTGCCGGCCCTCCGACCCGTACAGCATGAACAGTGTTTACTCTTACCATTCCTACTATGCACAGCCCAATCTGCCTTCCGTGAACGGGTTTCACTCCAAGTTCGCGCTTCCCTCCTTCGGGTATTACGGTTTTTCCAGCAACCACGTGTTCCCCTCGCAGTTTCTGAATTACGGGGCGCCCGAGAGGAGCGGGAGCAGCTGGGTGAGCAATGGCTACGAGAAGAAGCCTGACGTCCCGGCGTTGCAGGAGAACCTCAACCACGCCTACGGGAATGCCGATTTCCCCGAGCCCATCCCGCAAAGCGTCCGGAGTAAAAACCATCACCAGCGCACCTACGAGCGGGCTAACCGCTACGCCAGCCAGCAGAAAGCGGCAGCGGCGGCGGTGGCCGGGGCGCACAGGACTAGCTCGGGCTCGGAGGAGACGCCACCGTTTGCACAGAACTGTTTCGGCAGCCGGCCCATCAAACAGGAGCCTCCGGACCCTCCGCCTGCCATCGAGCCCCTTCCCAGCGCGGCGGCCATGCCCGGCACCGGCTTAGCCCTGCCAGCCATTCCGGCGCGCGGCGGGGGGTCGGAGCAGCGGTGGAGCCCCTTCAAAGCGTCCCGGGGCATGTCTTCCCCCGAGAGGACTAGCACGGCGGAGGGCTCGTGGAGCGCCCTGGCGCCGGGCTCGGGCGGGCGGGAGAAGCCGAGCGCCTTTGACATGGCCGCGCGTTTGCCGCCGCCAGAGAAGCAGTGGCCCAATGTCCTGGTGGGAGAGGCGGCGACGGCGGCGCGCAGCACGGGCTTGCTGCCGAAACCGTGGAGCCCCTGCAAGCTGGGGGAGGCGGCGCTGGCCGGCACGGGCACCTCGAGCCTGCTGGGACCGCTGGGTTTCGGCTCGGCTCTGCCGGGGCTGCCCAGCTTCCCCGAAGAGCCGTGGGGCTCGGTGAAGGTGGAGGAACGGAGGACGCCGGCGCCCAGCCCGGGGTTGCCGGAGAAGCCATGGGAGGCGGCGGTGGGTGAGAAGGGGGTGGCAGGACCCCGTCGGGAGAAGCCGTGGGACCCCTTTGGCCTGGAGGAGGATCTGCCGGAGAAGGCGGTGAAGGAGGAGGAGGAGGAGGAGGAGGAGGAAGAAGAGGAAGAGGAGGAGGAGTGGTCGGACAGCGAGCACAACTTCCTGGACGAGAACATCGGCGGGGTGGCCGTGGCGCCCGCCCACGGCTCCATCCTCATCGAGTGCGCCCGCCGCGAGCTCCACGCCACCACCCCGCTGAAGAAACCCAACCGCTGCCACCCCACCCGCATCTCCCTGGTCTTCTACCAACACAAGAACTTGAACCAGCCCAACCACGGCCTGGCGCTGTGGGAGGCCAAGATGAAGCAGTTGGCAGAGCGGGCTCGAGCCCGGCAAGAGGAGGCGGCGCGTCTGGGTCTCCCGCCGGACGCCAAAGCCTTCGCCAAGAAACGCAAGTGGGGCGGCGCGTTGGCGAGCGAGGCGCCCAGCAAGGAGAGGAGGGACTCGGTCCCCACGCGGCAGGCGGTGGCCATCCCCACCAACTCCGCCATCACTGTGTCCTCCTACGCCTACACCAAGGTGACGGGCCCCTACAGCCGCTGGATCTGAGACGGAGGCAACCGGCCGCAGCCCCATCTTACCTCAACCCTCGGCAGCGCCGGAGCTCGGCGTTGCTTCGTGGTGCTTTCTCCTCGGGCGTGGGGGAGAAGAAAAAAAAAAAAAAAAATAAAAAAAGAAAAAGCAAAAGAGACAAAAACGAAGCAAATCACAACAAGAAAATAAAGCCCAACAACCCAACCCACAGAAAGCGAACCCAACACGCGCGCTCGGAAACAGTGGAGCCGGCGCGGGCGCACGCCGTCGGAGAGCTGCGCTTGGCGAGGAGTTGGCAAACAAAAGCAAAACTCGATAGAAAGGAAAAAAAAAACCCCACACAAAAAAAAAAAAAGGAAAAAGAGGAACGATGCTGTTTGACGCTTTTCGGTAATCTCATATTTATATCTCCGCGTTTTTTTAATCTAGCCTCGTGCACCGCGCGAACGGAGGGAGAAGTTTATAGCGTCCTTTCGCAAAGGAGAGGTTTTTAATTCCACTTAAAAATGCCTATTTATTGGATTTTATTTTATTTTATTTTTTAACTCCGGCGGCAACGACGAAGCCGATCTTCGAAAAAGAAGCCAACATCGAAAAAAAAAAAACAAACCCAAACCCTTAACGCAAATAATTAAACAACCCGAACACCAAACCAGCTTAAAGGCAAGAGGTGACTCCCTCCAGCTCCGACGCGTGGGGGCGGGCGGGATCGTGTGCCGGACACGCTGAACATCCGATTTTTTTTTTTTTTCCCCGAGGACCTAAAAAATCCCTATTTTGCAACTTGAGGAGTCCTTTCTTACAGCGACGGGAGACCCGCTGGCAAGCGGGACGTCCCGGGATAGGCGCATCTTCGCTTGGCTCCTCACTGCCGGTGGGATCGGCTCCGCCGGGACGGAGCGAGCCGGCGTCTTTCCCGACGCCGGAGACCTCAGGACACGTCCGGGCTGGGGACTGCCGCTGCCGGGGTGCCGCGCTCGGGCTCGGACTTGGGGGCTTCATTGCCGGCGGCCCAGGAGAGAGCGACGGCAGCAGCGGCGGCATCTCTAAAGGAGCCGACAGGACAAAAACAGAAAGAAAAAAAAAATACAGTTATACAAAAACAGGAAAAACAACACAAACCAACCCCAAACTGTGAATAGCTAGTGTTGCTCTCTGTACATCACTGTTGCTAACGTCTGGTGCTTTCCGTCTCCGGGGGACTTGCTCCGTGCGATCGGCTCTGGGAAGAGCGAATCTCAAGACTTGGCTGGCCAAAAACCCCCGTCGGTGCCGGCGAGCCGGCGCGGCGGCGAGCGCCGCCGGGGCTCGGTGCTTTTTCTCTCCCCGGGTGCCATCCTTCCTTCCTACGGATCGCCGTTCTTCCCGCAAAAGAAAAAAAAAACAAAAACAAAAAACAACCACAAAACCACACAAAAAACCCCAACAAATAACCCAACGATGACGACAACCGCGTGGTGCTTTTCGAACAATCTCAGTTGAGACTTTCCGCCCGTCGCCGATGCCGTGCCGGGATGGGCGGACGGACGGATGGACGGACAGGCGGACGGAGGGGCGAGCTCTCCCGCGGCTCGCCGGGAAGGCGGCGTGGCCGAATCCGGGTGCCGGCGTCCCCGGGGTCGTTGCTTTTGCACTTTGAGGTGCCTTTTGGAGAGCCAGCGAGCCAGAGCCGACGCCGTCACCGTGCAGAAATCACCTTGTGTTTACTGTCACCCTCCTTCCTCGCGCACTGGCACAGATCAGCAGCATCTCGGGAGAACAGCCCGAACATTTACGTGGTCTGATTTTAAACCTGTAAATAGGGAAAGAATTTTTTTAAAAGCACTTTCACCTAGATTTAAAAAACGAAAGCGAAACTTAAAAAAAAAGACCAACCAACCAACCAACTCCCCTCTTTCCTCTCCTCCCCCTCACCTCTCCCCCCCCCCCCCCAACAACTTGAAAGCAGTATGTTTTAAACAAGATTATTGTGGGAGAACTGTAAATACTGGCAGAATATTTAACATGCTTTGTCCGTCCTTCATAATTAATTTCTTTTTTTTTTGTTTTGTTTTTGAACCGTAATCCGTAAGGTCGCGTATATTTGACAAGGAAACTCAACGAGCTATTACCGCTTTTCTTATAAATACCCAATTAGCATATCAGGATTGTAAGAGTCGATGGCAAGTCAGATTTTAGGGATGCCCGCGGGCGATGCCGGTTCCGACGCCGGGGACCCGACGTGGCGTTGTGGTTCGGAGGGCGAAAAGGGGACCCGGCTGCTCCCCGCCAGCGGCGTTCGGTGGGGCCGGATTCGGGTGCCGGCCCCGGTTCGCATCGCCCGGGGTCTGGTCTGCCTGCGGTGGCCGGGGTGCCTTGCGAGCTTCGCCTGGATGGGTTTGGAGTCGGGAGGAAAAGGGATGCGTTCGGAGAAGGCGAGGGTCCGTGTAACCTGTCTAAGTCCTGCTTCCTCGGAGGGGTGTTTTTTCGGGAATTCGATCCGGCGCGGCGTTGGCTCCGGCGGGTTCAACCCGGGTAAGCGGGGAGATGCCGGCGTCGCGGGTCGGGGAGCGAGAACTGCTGCAGTCTCAACGTTTTTACACTACATAACGTCTAACCTACCTCAAATCTCAGTCATTAAAAATTAGCACGCTTCAGACTTCTTCTACGAAAACTAGAAATCTATGCACAGCTCTTTACCCCTTGCTGCTGAGAGGCTGTTTTTCAAGCAAAATCTTTTCCTTTACCCGTCCCGGCGGCCGCGCTCGTCCCACCCGTGCCGAAGCCACGGCGCTCAGGGGGACTCGCTTGGGGAAGGTGTGTGGGGGGGGGAGAACGTTTTTAATCGCTTCGGGGTGGGCTGGGGACCTAATTTTGCAGCAGGTCGTGGCCACAATGGTGCTAGAACAACGCCCGCGGTTAGAAACCCTGGGGAGAGCTCGGCGCGGGGAGCCCCGACGGGCTCCTTGCCACCCGGCTTCGGTTTTTCCGGCCGTGATGCTTTGCCTCGGGCGGGGAAGGAGGGGGACACGTTTCGGGGTTCCCCCCCCCCCCCGGTCTCGACGCTCTGGGGATGAGGCACGGGAAGGAGAAGGAAACCAGAATCCCTGAGGTGCCTCAATTGCTGATTTTTCCTTTTAATACTGGAGTATGCTTTGTGGGCTCTATAAGGCATATTTTTATTAAATGAAATCTTCTAATAAAAACGGTGCTATGGTGTTTTAACAAACTGTATCACGCTTCTGCCTGATTCCATCTCGCTGAGGTGCTACTAATGTATATATGAAACTAGGGAACCAAGAGATAAAAAAGAAAAAATGAAAAAAAAAACAAACAAAAAAAGCAATGTCGTTGAGAAGGAAGTTTACTTTTCCGGAGCGACAGCTCGAAGCGTGCCGGGAGCCGGTTGGGTTTATGCAAACTGAAATCGGTGCCGCGTCGGAGGTGTCTCGCCGATCCCCTCCGGTGCGGGGCCGGGGTGCAGGCAGGAGAGCCGCGCGTGGACGTGGTGCTCGGACAAGGTGCTCAGCTGCGGTGCTCGGCCACACGTCGTGGACGTGGCGCTCGGATGTGGTGCGTGGACGTGGTGCTTGGCCAGGCGGTGTGAACATGGTGCTCGACCGCGGTGCTTGGACGTGGTGCGTGGACAGGGTGCTGGGGCACGGTGCTCAACCGTGGTGCTTGGACATGGTGACTGGGCATGGTACTTGGACACGGTGCTTGGGCACGGTGCTCGGCCGTGCATCATGGACATGGTGCTCAGGCACGGTGCTCGGACATGGTGTGTGGACGTAGTGCTCGGGCACGGTGCTCAGCCACACATCGTGGACATGGTGCTTGGGCACGGTGCTTGGACGTGGTGTGTGGACATGGTGCTCGGGCACGGTGCTCAGCCACACATCGTGGACATGGTGCTTGGGCACGGTGCTTGGACATGGTGCTTGGGCACGGTGCTTGACCATGCATCATGGACCTGGTGCTTGGGCACGGTGCTTGGACGTGGTGCGTGGACATAGTGCTCGGGCACGGTGCTCGGCCATGCATCATGGACATGGTGCTTGGGCACGGTGCTTGGACATGGTGTGTGGACATGGTGCTCGGGCACGGTGCTTGGCCACACATCATGGACATGGTGCTTGGGCACGGTGCTTGGACATGGTGCGTGGCTACGGTGCTCGGCCAAGGTGTTTGAACATGGTGCTTGACCACTGCTTGACCACGGTGTTTAGACATGGTGCATGGACATGGTGCTCAACCACGGTGCGTGGACATGGTGCATGGACATGGTGCTTGACCACGGTGCTTGCCCATGCACTGTGGACATGGTGCTCAGGCACGGTGCTCAGTCGTGGTGCTTGGACATGGTGTGTGGACATGGTGCTTGGGTACGGTGCTCGGCCATGCATCGTGGACATGGTGTTCGGCTATGGTGCTCAGCTGCGGTGCTTGGACGTGGTGCGTGGATATGGTGCTTGGGCACGGTGCTCAGCCACGCATCATGGACATAGTACTTGGGAACAGTGCTTGGATGTGGTGTGTGAACATGGTACTTGGCCACAGTGCTCGACCACGGTGCTTGGACACGGTGCATGGACATGGTGCTTGGGCACTGTGCTCGACCACGTATCGTGGACGTGGTGCTTGGACACGGTGCATGGACATGGTGCTCAGGCACGGTGCTCGACCATGCATCATGGACATGGTGCTCAACCACGGTGCTTGGACATGGTGCGTGGACATGGTGCTGGGGCACGGTGCTTGGACACGATGTGTGGACGTGGTGCTCAGCCAGGGTGTGTGAACGTGGTGCTCGGCTGCGGTGCTCGGACATGGCGCTCGGCAGCGGTGCTGAGACGGTGCGTGGACGTGGTGCTCACTTGCGATACGTGAACCTGGTGCTCGGCCGCGGTGCTTGGACAAGGTGTGTGGACATAGTGCTCAGCCAGGGGGTGTGAACGTGGTGCTTGGCCATGGTGCTCAGCCACGGTGCTTGAACATGGTGCGCGGACACGATGCTGGAGCAGGGCGCTCGGCCCGGCGCATGGGGATGTTGTGCATGCACGGTGATCGTGCATGGTGCAAGGGGGCATGGTACGTCGGTGCGGTGCTCAGGCACCATGCATGGCCATGCTGCTTGGACATGGTGCTCAGACGTGGTGCTGGGGCACGGTGCACAGCCATGGTGCACCGCCACGGTGCTTGAGCAGGGTGCATGGGCACGGAGAGGGTGCTCGGGCACCGTGCAAGGGTATGGTGCATGGACGTGGTGCTTGGACACAGTGCTTGGGCATGCTCCACAGACATGGTGCTTGGGCACGGTGGTCACCCGCCATGCGTTGACACAGTGCTTACGTGCAGTGCTCACCCACCACGCACGGAGACGGTGCTTGGCTGTGGTGCTTGGGCATGGTGGTCACCAACCATGTGTAGACACAGTGTTTGGGCGTGGTGGTCACCCGCCATGCACAAACACGGTGCTCGGGCACGGTGCTCACCCAGCATGTGGTGGCCATGGTGCTTGGGCACAGTGCTCACCCACCATGTGTGAACACAGTGCTTGGCCATGGTCCTTGGGCGCGGTGCTCACCCACCATGGACGGACACGGTTCTTGGGCACGGTGCTCACCCACCACGCACAGACACGGTGCCTGGCCATGGTGCTTGGGCATGGTGGTCACCAACCATGCGTAGACACGATGTTTGGGCGTGGTGGTCACCCACCATGCACAAACACGGTGCTCGGGCACGGTGCTCACCCACCGTGCGGTGGCCGCGGTGCTCGGGCGCGGTGCTCACCCACCATGGACGGACACGGTCTTTGGGCGCAGCACTCGCCCACCATGTGTGGACACGGTGCTTGGCCATGGTGCTTGGCCATGGTGGTCACCAACCATGTGTGGATGCGGTGCTTGGCCATGGCGGTCACCAACCATGCATGGACACGGTGCTTGGGCGTGGTGCTCACCCACCACGCGCGGAGACGGTGCTGGGGCATGATGCCCCGGCACAGACGTGGTGCTCGGGCACCGTGCCACCCCCCGTGGCGCTTGGACCACCGTGCTTCACCGCCGCATGGCGCGCAGGCACCCCTAACCCCCACGGTGCACGGAGACCCCCGGCACAATCCCAGCGCACGCAGGGCTTCCGCGCCGCCCTCCCGGCACCGTACCCCACCGCGGCCCCGTGCCCACCGGCGCTCAGCACCGCGCTCCCCAACCGCGCTCCCCCCAACTCCTCGGGCTCCTTTCCCCACCCCCCCCACCCCGAATCGCCGGCGTCCCCCCGCAGCCGGGGCTCGGCCGGGCACCCCGCTTCTGCCCCTCTCTTTCTTTTCCCCTTTTTTCCAGTTTTTTGGGGTTTTATTGGTGCTACTTTCTTCCCCTTCAGCTTCCCGTCAGCGCCGGGGCAGCGGCGCCCCCGCGCCCCCCCAACCCAAGGCAAATACCTCACTCCCCCCCCCTCCCCTAAAGGCGAGCGAAACTGGGGCAAATCTTTCCGAAATCAGGGATCCTTTCGCAGCGGTGTTTCTTCCTTAATTAATATTTTAATTCTTCCCCCCCCCCCCCCCCCCCCCCCATTTCTCCCTCTCCGCCCGGGTTTTTTCCTCAATTTTTTGTTCCGCATCCTTCAGGGATTACAAACCGCCGTAATTTCAGCCTCAGTTTTATTCCAGGAGCAATTATTATTATTAATATTATTATTATTTTTAATTTTTATTTTTTTTTTTTGGCCGGTGGGTTTTTGCCCCGCGGCACCAAAAAAAAAAAAAAAAAAAAGAAAAGAAGAGGTAATAATTCAAAAATTTTAAAATAAAGCGCCGTTTCTTCTCGGATTCGGGAATTCGGAGGTGGGGGGGCGTATTTTTGGCGTTTTTGTTGGGTGTTTATTTTTTTGTTGTTGGCTTTTTTTTGGGGGTTGTTTTTATTTTTTTTGGGATAATTGAGGAGGGGAGGTGGGACGGCGGCAGGCGGAGGTGGGGGGGCACCGCGGGGGTGTCCCGGCGGCTCCGAAAAATTCACACTTGAAGATTTCTTGGTCGGCTCGGGACTGTGGTTACTTGAAATGAAGTTTTTTTCCGGGGCGGATCGAGGACCGGTAGATTTTTTTCCCATGTCTCAAGGCAATAGGATTAATGTGTATTAAACTGTAGATACTTCTAGGACAGTAAATTTATGCTGATAATTTTATTTTGTATAATTTTCCCTTTTTCTTTTTTCCCCACCTTTGTGTTTTGTGTCCCCCCTCCACCCCACCCCTTTAACACCCGTTTCTTTTTCCTTTCCCCCTCAGTGTTTTGGTAAATTTATTTTTTAGGATGCCTAAAAATTGCAAGTTTGGATCCTCCCCCCCCCTCCCCCTTCCTTCCCCGGTTTTGGTTTTGTTTTTTTTTTTTGTTTTGTTGTTGGTTTTTTCCCCCCTCCTTGTTTTGTTTTGTTGTTTTGTTTTGTTTTTTTTTTTTTTTAATTTGTATTTTATTCTAAGTTACGCGCGGCCGGCCGGGCCGCGAAATGTATTATTCCTGATATCTTTAAAATATTGTGGGTGTTTTAATAAATTTTATATTTATTTTTTGCACTCAACACGTGGCCCCTGACTTTCCATTTCCTACGGGGGAGGGAGGGGGGGCCTGGAATGGGGAGGGGGTCTCCTCTCCTCTCCTCTCCTCTCCTGTCTGTGTGTGGGGGGGTCAGGATGGGGTCCTGTCCATGGGATGGGGGGGTCAGGATGGGGTTCTGTCCATGGGGGTGTCAGTATAGGGCCCTGGGGATGGGAATGGGGGTCAGGAGGGGGTCCTGTTTATGGAGGGGGGGTTCAGGATGGGGTCCTGTCCATGGGGGGGTCAGGATGGGGCCCTGGAGATGGGATGGGGGGGGTCAGGATGGGGTCCTGTCCATGGGAATGGGGGAGCAGGATGGGGCCCTCTTGGGGGGTGTGGGGTGTGCGGGATGGGGCCCTGGGTATGGGATGGGGGGGTCAGGATGGGGCCCTGGAGATGGGAATGGGGGCCAGGAGGGGGTCCTGTCCCTGGGGAAAGGGTGTCAGGATGGGGCCCTGGGGATGGGAATGGGGGTCAGGAGGGGGTCTTGTCCATGGGGGTGTCAGTATAGGGCCCTGGAGATGGGATGGGGGGGTCAGGATGGGGCCCTGGGGATGGGAATGGGGGGGGGCTGATGGGGTCCTGTCCATGGGAATGGGGGAGCAGGATGGGGCCCCTCTTGGGGGGGGGGTGGGGGTGTGCAGGATGGGGCCCTGGGTATGGGATGGGGGGGTCAGGATGGGGCCCTGTCCCGGGGGGGGGGAGCTCAGGATGGGGCCCTTTTTGGGGGGTGCCTGATGGGGCCCTGCCGGGGGGGTGGGGGGTGTGTGTCAGGATGGGGTCTGCCTATGGGGCGGGGGCGGGGTGGAGAAGGGGGCCCTGTGTTGGGTGGGGGGGTCGGGATGGACATTCCCCCCCCCCCCCACCTCCGCGGGTCCTCCGCGCCGGTGGGGGGCGCTGCGGCGGAACGGGAGGCGGGGGGCGGGGCGCGGCCCTGGCTCCGCCCCCCGCTGCGTGGCGACGCGCGCGGCGATTGGCTGGGCGGGCGGTGACCCCGGCGCGCGGCTCCGTGGCCGGCAGCGGGCGCGCGCCGCCCAATATGGCCGCCGCCGCCGGGGGGCTGCTGTGCCGCGGGCCGGTGCGTGTCCTCTGTCCGTCTGTTTGTCCGCGTCCGTCCCTCCTTCCCTCCCTCCCTCTGTCTGTGCCCCCCTCCCGGTCAAGGGGTAGGGGGCGGGGGCGCTTGTCCGCTGTCCGAGACACCCCCCCCCCCCCCCCCCAGGTTCGGGGGGGGGTGTCCGTCTCCCCGCGTCTCCCTCTGTGTTCCCTCCCTGTGGCGGTACCGGTAAGTGCGGCCTCCGCCCCCGCACGGTAAGTGACCCCCGGAACGGGGGGGGGGTGTCCTCCGCCCCCGCACGGTAAGTGACCCCCGGAACGGGGGGGGGGTGTCCTCCGCCCTCGCACGGTAAGTGACCCCCGGAACGGGGGGGGGGTGTCCTCCGCCCCCGCACGGTAAGTGACCCCCGGAACGGGGGGGGGGTGTCCTCCGCTCTCGCACGGTAAGTGTGCCCCCACCCCGCTGCTGCTGAAGGCAGCCCCTCCCGCCTCCCCCCCTCCCGCCCCTCGGGCAGTCTTCCCCCCACCCTCCGGTTCTCTCTCCGCCCCCCCCCCGGTGAAGGCCGCCTCCCCGCCCTTCCCGGTGCCTTCTCCCCCCCCCGGTGGAAGCAGCCATTTTTCCTCCCCCTGCCCCGTCCCCGGTGAAAGCAGCCTCCCCCCCCGCCGCTCCGCAATGCCTCCCTCCCCGCTGGTGAAGGCAGCGTGCCCCCCCCCACAGCGCTTGCCCCCCCCCCCCGCCACAGTGACGGCAGCCTCCCCCCCTTCCCTGGTGCTCCCCCCCAGGTGGAGCCTTCCCACCCCAACCCCGCTGCCCCCCTCCCGGTGCCGGTGCCGGCACCCCCAGCCCCCGTGGGTAGGTGCATCCCTCCGTGGGGTTCCACCCTCCCCACCCCAAAGGGTTTCTGAAGGGTGTTTTTGCCCCCCCCTCAGCTCTTCCTGTGCCGCAGCACCTGGCGAAGCTTCGCCTCGCAGACGGATGGGGAGGCGCGCGTGACCCGGGTCCTGCGGGAGAAGTTCCCCCGGGCTTCCGCCATCAAAGTTGTGGATATATCAGGTACAGAAAAAAGCTCTTAATTTCCTCCCCAAATCTGTGTGCTTTGCAAGGGAGGAGTGGAGTCTGTTCTCAGCCCCCCCACCCCTCGCTGGGGATCCAAAAGGATCAGGAATGGGGGCACAAAGGACCCTGGTCTCTGCTCAAGCATTTGCCACCATGCTTATTTTTTTTTATTTTTCTAGGAGGCTGTGGTGCCATGTATGAAATTCACATCGAGTCAGAGGATTTCAGAGAGAAACGAACAGTGCAGCAGCACCAGATGGTTAACCAGGTGAGGGGGCCGCAGCCTGGCTGGGGACAATTGTATTTGGGCACTGGGGGGGGGACAGGGACATGGGTGTGTGTGAGCGTGCGTGGCGCTTTGTGCTTGCACTGCCTCTGTGGCACTTGGAGCTGAGCCCACTGCCCGCAGCGCGTTGTCATCAGGCTCTGCATGTGCAGCGCTTCAGTGTGGTGCGCTGATTGTGTGTGTAGCACTAATTACTGTGTGCACACGCAATTGGTGTGCGGAACTGCAGTGCTGTGCACACGCAGCGCCTGCAGTGCTGCAGGCGGTGGGCACAGCTGCGAGCGCTGCACAGGCACACGCAGTGTGAGTGTTAAGCGCTGTGCGGAGGCACAGTGTGAGTGTCTGTGTAGCTCTTTCTTCCCTCCCTCCCTCCCAATAAAGAGAAGGAGCTTCCCAGTAAAGAGAAAGCTGTGATGGGAGGGACGAGGTACACTTGCCTTTACTGGGAGGGAGCAAAGAGCTACACAGACACTCACACTGCGCCTCCGCACAGTGCTTAACACTCACACTGCGTGTGTGGCTTTTGGAGCTGAGCCCAGTGCCTGCAGCACGTTGTTGTGAGGCTCTGCATGTGCAGCGCTTCAGTGTGGCACGCTGATTGTGTGCGTAGCACTAATTACTGTGTGCACACGCAGTGTGGGTGTCTGTGTAGCTCTTTAGAGCTAGACTGGTCTTTACTGGGAGGGAGCAAAGACCAGCATAGCTTGCTTTTCCTTCCCTCCCAGCAAAGGCCTGTGTGACTCCTCTTTCTTTGCCCCCACAGTGGCTCTTCCCTCCCTCCCAAAGACCGGTGTAGCTCACGCTCAGTCCCTCTCCCAGTGAAGCCCAGGGCCTGCCAGTGCCGTGTGATGGGCGCTCAGCGTGCAGCCGGGCACTGCATGCAGCACTCCTGCCTGGGTGCGCTGATGGGGTGGGTCGTGTACACACGCAGTGCAGCTCTGCACATGGTGTGAGGAAAGTGTCTCTGCATTTTCCCCGGTGACAAAGGGCTGTGCTGTAAAAGTGGAGCCCTTTATGGTTGGGAGGAAACCCACACTGCCCTCCCGGCTCATCAATACACGTTCAGTTGGGCGCCCATGTGCACGGTGAGAGGAGGGGGTGAGCGCTGCTGTCTTCAGAGCCCACCCCACTACATAATAAACAGCGTAGTGCTTTTCCCCCAGTAAAATAAAGTGTCTGCTGTTTGTGTGTGCACAGTTAAAGCACTCTGCCTACTGCAGCTGGGGACCCAAGGGTGTGGGTGTCCGCGTCTTCCAGAGCGACACTACATAAATTGCTGCCCATCAGGATGGGGGTGAAGGAGTGCACAGTGCTGCTGGTGCGCAGCTTTGCTGAACTGTGTGTGTGCACATGTGCAGTGGGAGTGTTAAACTGCAGACCATTGAGGTATGCACAACACCGTCTCACTCCATTGGGCCCAGCAGCAGTTTATTGGTGGTGGGGCTCTGTACTGACATACTTTAGTGCCTGATGACCACTGTGCAAAGCCACACTGTGACACTCAGCCCCCCCGGGCTCTCAGTGCTGTGTTGTATTGTTGCAGGCCCTGAGCGAGGAGATCAAGAGCATGCACGGACTGCGCATCTTCACCTCCACTCCCAAACCGTGATGCTGACCGGGCAGTAATAAAGATGCTCTCCTGGAGGGGCTGGTGGCCCCCACACTGCCTGTGTGAAAATACCCTAAAGTGCTGCGTTTTCAATTAAGCACCTGTGTGGGGGGCAGGGGCTCTGTGTACGGACAGGGAGGGGGGTGGGAGGTACAAGAGACACCAACAACCTCTTCCTCTGAAAGAGAGCAGGAAGGAGAAACTTTATTATTGCTGGGGGTCCCTCCCTCGGCCCCCGAGCACGCTGCTCTTCCGGCAGGGGACAGAGCCCTCTCGGACCAGGCACTTTTCCTCCCCAGCGCTGCTGCCAAAGGGGAGCTTAAGGCTCAAGTGCACCTCATCCAAAAAAAGCACTTCCAAAAATAAGCTGAGCCACTCTGCTCTCACCCTGGGCATTGCCCCGGTGGGGCTGCTCGCAGGCCGAGTGCTGGGTCTGTGGGGGCCAGAGGAAAACGGGAATATTGAGTAAAAACAAACTTGAGTAGAAAGCAGCAGCGCAGCCCTTGAACTTTGGGGAATAAAATTGAGTCCCATCTTCACTGAGAGTGCAGTTCTTCCCAAGTGGAATACACATCATCACGGGCAGCTGCTGCACAGTGGAAGCGATGCTTGGCCTCTGAGACGATGCCGTTCGGCGTGCTGGCCGGTGTCTCACCGCTGAAGGCAAAGCATAAAGTGGCTGGCGTACAAAGCGGAAAGGAGCGGCCAAAAGGGTCCTCCCAGGGAAAGTTTATCTGTCCTTGGAGCCCAGCTTCTCGATCAGTTCCTGCAGAGGAGCCAACTCCCGCCTGTCGATCAAGTTGAATTCCTGGCAGGGGGGGGAAAAAACCAACAGAAAAATTAAAGGCACCTCTCAAAATGCTGCTGGAAAACACACTCGGCCGCTGGGAACGCGCCGTGTCAATGCACGCCGGCTCCTGAGAGAACCACCCAACGGCGTTACTGCAGTAGCCACTGCTCCCCTTTCTCTATGGAGAAATTCAAGCATTTCATGGCAAAAAAGTTTTGTTGTCGCAAAGTACCACGCTGCTCTGCACAAGTTGCACGTGCGGTCACAGAACCGGCTGTTAAAATACTGACAAAGCAGGGGGTGGGGGGAAGAAAAAATAGACAAAAGGCACTGCTGCTGTTTCCGAGTCAATTCTTGAGCTACAAAAGCCCCAAGCTGTCCTCCGAGGCTGGTTTCTGTTGCAGCAGGTTGATAGCTAAAACCTGAGAGAGACATTCAAGCGTCTGCAGCCAGCTCGGCCCCACTTCCTAAAAAAAAAGAAAACCCAAACCCCAACACCACAAACCCACAGCTGCACGCTTCGCACGATACAGAGGGTGGGAGCTGAGACTATCTTCCAGCGCACGCCACAGCTGCAGATCTTCAAAGGGCGAGGAGGCACTTAAAATCCAACTCCCTTGAAACGCAAACAGGGAACAAGACACCCCAGAAGCAGGCGGCCGGCTGCTGTTCTGCAACTCACCTGCACGAAGAAGATAAAGTGCTTGAAGGAGGTGTTGAGGTGGGCCTCCTCCTGCAGCCGCATGACGGAATCGAAGTGCTGGTGGTAGATGTGGGCATAGACACGGAACAGCCGCTTCAGGATCGTTTTGGCCACCGACATGAAGTTCTTGGGAAAAGGGACGCCTGAAACACACCAACGCGCACAGATGAGTCCTTCGGTTCGGTCAGAAGGACCAAAGCGAGATGTTCCGGCAGTGTCTCGGTCCTGTACATGAGGCCCGTTGCGTCGTGCTCACCGATCTTTGAAGGGAAGAGCGTTTCGTCATCCAGCTGGTCCTGCACCCACGTCATCAAGTAATCGATGTACTTCGGAGCCGAGCACTTGATCGGCTTCTTTATGTTGGTGCCGTCTGCCCAGTGGTACTCGTACCTGTGGGGAGAGGGGAGGAAAACAAATTGTTTGCTCCAAGAGGGAAAATTGCATTGTCTGACCCCCCGCAACTTCCTCCTTATCTGAGTAAGGAGTGACACTGCAACACTCGTACTCCTCGGGAGCAACAAGAACAGCGCTTTGCCTGTCCGAGTTTCTTGAGCGCAACACTACAGAGTCACAGTTAATACCTCCACAGCGATCGCCCTCAGGGTTTACCTGCAAAAGTAAACTTCAGCTTCGCGGCAACCTCCTCCGACATCAACATTTCCTCAAAATGAGACAAAAGCTGGCCAGAGAGGAAGCGTCAGGGCCATGGCCCACCAGCTGAATCAACTCACCTACGGCTTTCAGACACCCTCCGGGAATTTGGCACTCCCTCTCCCCTCAGGCAGATGGGCGACTTTCCGGAGACACCGGCCCCGGGGCCGCACGTTAGCCAAAGGCTTTTGGAAGCCGCACGGACACACGTGCTTATTGATCCCGGGCCAGACACTGACTGTAACACGACACAACAACGCAACCCGCTTTCTCCACGATCTTTTGCAAAATCCTTCAAAAGCACAGGGAAAACCCCCACATTTTGACTGTCGCCTGTTGACCTAGGACAAGTGAAAACAAACGGTGCCATTTAAACAGGAAGTCGTTACAGGAAACGTCCCCAAATATAGAAACGGGAACTCGCAATCTAGATACTTCTGGGTAGAAAAGCAGGGCAGGATGTTACACAGCACCCTGCGAATACTGCCCACCGGCCAAACTCCACGCAGCTGCCCCAAAACCAGAGCCTCGAGTAACCTTACAGACAAGATACCCTGCTGCAGCTTCGCCTCGACAAAATACACGAGTGCAGAACCAACCTGTAATGTTCCTCTCCCCGCAGGTATTCGCACCTCCTAAAAATAAAGCACCCCGAACACGCCTTCGCCATTTCCCTTCCACAAGGCCCCGACTTTCTCCTACAAAGCAGTTACACCGCATCAGCGAGCTAAACGTGCCTCCTGAAAGCCACCACTCATGCAACGAGTGCCAGTGTGAATTGAGGGACAACAGCCCCTAAAACCACGTGGGGACAACACACACTTCACGCCCTTTCACAGTCTGCACCAGGATAAGTGTGTTTCCGGCCAGGCTGATTCAACGGGACACGTGATAGCAGCCTTGATATGGCGTAGGGATCGGCAGGACCCAAAAGACACTTAGCCGTTCCCTACTGCACCTACCGGGCTCTATAAGCACGAGGTTCCCCTCCCAGCTTGAACTCTCCACACCAGCAGCGCCGGGTTGCCCTTTTCTCCCTGCAGTCATCGCACGCACTGTACGGTAACCCGACCTGAGCATTCGCTCGCCTCGCGCTGTCTCACATCCCATCTTGTGCTGGCAGCGGCATCTTTAGAATCGCTCATGCTGAGAAAAAACACCCTACAGCCTCTCAGAGTACCGGCTCTGCGAGGCCGCGCATCAAGAAGTTACTGTAAGACTTCGACAGCAAGACCAGACGCTTCCAGTCAAGTTAGAGCTCTCGTTTTCCTTAAAAGAAACCATTTAGACAACATAGGGAACTGATCAACAGGGCAAAAAGAGATCCCCACGCACGCTTCCCCGGACAGACAGGCAACACGCCAGACAAACCAACGGCTACCGGTGCCACACAGCCTCCCTAACAGACAGCGTGGCTTTGCGCGTGGGTAAGCGGCACAGCAGGAGCACAATGCTGCGCCTTGACCCGATCTGGACATGTCCTGTCCCTTTTTAGCTTCTTTCTACGCATGCTCGAACAACCTGCGCACCCGCCTACTTCCCCACATTTAAATTGTGGCTGTAGACCGCAGTAAACTTCCTACCTTGGTCCTGCAGACATGACCGGACAGCTCGCCTCCGTGCAGAACTCGGTAATGGTCCCGTACAGCATGTTGATTTGGTTGAAGAAATCCACAGCTGGAAAGGAAACATACCAAGTTTACTCAAAGCGCAAACACAAAGCAGACCGAACACCAGGCGCTCCCGTTCAGCTGACACAGCCTCTGAGGGTCACCGTTGCAGGGGTGAACGCGCTGCAAAACTCAGCAGAAACAAACCTCCCCCTTCCCAACGATGTCACGTGGCTGACGACTTCGAGACATTTCCACCATCTAGGAATTTGAATCGCGCTCTCAGGTTTTTCACTGTCTGGCTACCACCCCTAACCCATTTGTAAGGCATAAAGCTCCGCTTTATTTCCGCTCGGAAATGACTGCTTTGGGTTCCAGGCACCTTTACACATTGACAGTACCTCAAAAACCCGACTGATTTTAATAATACAGGAGACCTTCTTTAGGTTGAATGCTTGCAGCCTGACCACATTTCCCATTGCTCAAAACTACTTTTTCCTCCTTTAATCTCCAAAGGAACAAAGTTCAAGGCCAGGGAAAGCAACTGCTAAAAGCAAAATAAATTTGTAGTATTTGGCTTTTTAAACCAATGCATGCAGCAATAATAAAATGAAAGTAGAAAACAAAAAAAGGAAATCCTCAAACCTAGAGTTCAGCGGACAATACGGTTCCACTTTTTCCCCTGGGCTACTCGCTGTCACCGCCTTTGCAGCCGACAATGCTAACTCTAATTCCAAATACAAATACTCGAGGCTTATTCCCAAGTACAAAAATAACCATTCACAAACCTAATCGCCTTTACAAGTCTGAACTCAAAAAAACCACCCCAAAACCACAGTGGTGCAGGTTTGGGTTTGTTTCTCACTTTTTGCACGCTTCCGGAGTGCAACATCCCATTGACACAGGACCTGTCTGCCATCAGCACGTCACACCGCTCACTTTCCTTTTACCCCAACTCAGTTACCTCAACAGAGCTTGCCTAGGCTAAGAATTTCATTTAGAGAGGGTTCTAGGTTCTTATAAGGATAAAAACCAGAGATTTTTGGTTTTCCTACTCCACCTCCATGCTTGGGCGGATCCCTCTTTCATAGGACTTACTGTTAACTGCGATCCACTCGTTAAGGTCCTCTCCCTCCGGCAACATAACTGCTTGTCTAAGGTTACCGCTCCCCAGAGTTGCTTCCGCATGTTTCAAGAGTTCATACTGATGGGAGCCTTCGGGAATGTTCTTCTTGGGTTTGAATGTTTTCGAAGATCGACTCCCACTGTCATGAGGGAAAACATTTCCAGTTAGTCCTTTAACAGCAGTCCCTCCCCAGAAACATCTCCCGTATTACCCCTCGCCATCTGGCACTCTTCACTGGGGTGACGCCGACCCTTCCCCGTTTCCCCTGCCGTCGGGGCAAACGGGTCCTACGTGCAAGCCAAAGCGTTTCTGACAGCGTCACTAAAAAGCCGCCTGCATGCTTCCCTCTTTCACCTACCCTTTTTAAATATCACAAACATTCCGTGCAAAGGCCCAAAGACTCATCAGCGACACTCACTTTTGACCACGGAAAGAAAAGCCCACATAACTCCGCCAGGGATCGACACAACCTGCCGCTAGGTCGCTTTGACAGCGGCAAATATTAGATGCTCAGTGCTCAAACGCACCGTAGAAAACAGCTTGCTAAAAATAGCGACTTAATAGACTCCAGCCCTGAAATGCAAATAGTCATCGTACTCTTCCCTTACTGTGTTGTACCGACAGCTGTGCTCAGCAGCGCAGCCACCGCACAACTCCTCGCCAGACTCCCCCCCGTGCCTCGAACAGGGCCAGCAGTACCACAGCTTCTCCCCAAACAGCCAACCCTGCCAAAAACTGGATGAATTTCGATACCTCTCAACCACAAAACCTTAATTTTCAGACCCTGCCAGCCCTCTGCTTCTCAGCGAAAGTGATGCAAACGACAGGACAGCCAGGGCCAAAACACAGCTCAAGGGAAACAGGCTTCTCTAGCGCACGCTGCTCGGCATCGCTGGCGTCCTGCCCCCATTTCATGCAACCGGACGTGTTTGGTTGGCACGCACCTCGCAGCCGCTTCCTGGTACAACCTTACAGCTTTACACACTCTGTTTACGTGCAGCACTCGGTGCGGAAATAAAAGACCTTTAGATCCAGCTCGCTCTTAAACCAAGCCTCCTGCCGCAGCTAAAACGCAGGCCCAGCATATTGCTGACCTGAGGCAGAGGGTCCCAAAGGGCAGACCCAGCGCATCGTCAACCCTAGGAAGAAGGTCCCCAGCCCCTTCTTACACCACAAAATGCCTCCAGTCCTCATGCACAGCACCTACCAGGCTTTAAGAGCCAGAAGCCCTCTCAAACTTTACAAGCCTTTACGTCTACTACACAGGTACGCAACAGCCCACCCCCTGCAGCTCCGTTAAAGATGCATTATTTATACCGCACGCCTGTAGCTCTACCAAATCACTGTAGGGTAAGTCCTACCCAAAGCCCACCCAAGTGTAAGCCCCATCCCACCCAAGAAGGTCTCCTCTTTTCTACCTCACCCCAAACCCCCAAAGCCCCCTCCCATCTCCTCTCACTATAGCAGAGCCTCCCTGCAGACACCCCCACCCTCTCAGGGCCTCCCCCAGTTCCCCTGAAAGACCAACCCCATAAATTCTCCCCACCAGGGAGGGATTAATCTCTGCAAGACAACCCCTCTCCAAAGCCTCCCCTCTAAGGCTGCCCCCCGCAAGGCTTCCCATCCCCCCCCATACACCCCTCAAAGCCCCCCTATACCCTTCCATAGCACTCACTGGGGTGTCTGCCTTCCAGGGCCACCCTACTGCTAGACCCCCTCCACATCCCAGCCCTACAAGACACCCTCTCTCACCCCCCCCTTCCTCCCCAAAAAAACACTACACCCCCAGGACTTCCTCCACAGAACTACACTCCTCCCCGTGTCCCTCCAGGGCCTCCTCCCTTAAGTCTTCCTCAGTCCCTCCTCATACATCCCCGCAGACTCTTTTCAAAGCCTTTCCCCCTCCATACATGCCCAAGCACCCCCCCAAAGCCCTCCTCAAGCCCCTCGTGAGCCCCCCAGCGCCTCTGCCCAAGCCACCCCGGGCTTCCTCCTAAAAACTCCCTTAAGAGCCCTCCTGCACGCCTCACCACAAGGCCTTCCTCAGCTCCCGGGCACCGCTGGGGCCCCCGACCCCCAAAACCCTTCCTGGAGGCCCAGGACCTCCCTCAGGACCCCACCCTCCCCATGACGCCTTCCTCAAGCTCCCAAATACCGCCAGCACCCCCCGGCAAGGCATCACTCGGCACCCGCTGCCCCAGAACCCCCCCCAGGGCCTCCCCCTCAAACCCCTCACAAACCCAGCCCCAAGGCCTCCCCAAACGCTCCCCCCTCCCCAACACCTCTCACAGACCAAACCCAATAACCCCCCCCAACCCTCTCACAGCCCTCCTAAAGACCAAAGCCCCTCACAGCCCCTCTTCCCCAAAGGCCTTTCTCCCCCCTCACGCACCCCAAAGCCCCTCACAGCTACCCCCGCTCCCTCGGGGCCTCCCTCAAGGCCTCCCCAAACACTTCCCCACCCCCAATACCTCTCACAAACCGAGGCCAAGCGCCTCCCCCACCTCGAATCCCCTCACACCCCTCCCAAACCCTCTCACAGACCCCTCCGCGGAGGCCTTCCCCCCCAGCCTCTCACACAGCCCCTCCCTAAAGGCCTTTCTCCCTCCCCCCCCAAGCCCCTCACAGCCACCCCACCTCCCCGGGCCCTCCCCCGGGGCACCCCCCGGCACTCACAAGAGGAAGCTCATGGCGAGCGGGGCCGGGCCGGGCCGGGCTGAGGCGAAAGCGGCGGCGGCGCCGGCGGCTGCTCGCGCGCGGCCCCAGCTCCTCGCGGGCAGCGCCCGCCCTGCCGCGCCCCGCCGCCAACTCTCGCGAGAGCTCAGGCCGAGGGGCGGGGCTTCGCGCCGAAGGAGGCGGGGCCTCGTGGGGAGGGGGCGGGGGCTCGCACGGCGTCATCACCATAGCAACAGCCCCTGGGCCCGAGCTCCGCGTGGGTCCGGGCCGGCCTCGGCCCCCCCCCCATGGGCCTGGGGACCCCCACAGCCCCCGCCCCATCGGCCTGGGGACCCTCACAGCCTCCTCCCCACAGGCCTGGGGACCTTCCATGGGCCTGGGGACCCCCACAGCCCCCTCCCCATCGGCCTGGGGACCCTCACAGCCCCCCTCCCCACAGGCCTGGGGACCTTCCATGGGCCTGGGGACCCCCACAGCCCCCTCCCCACCGGTCTGGGGACCCCTCCATGGGCCTGGGCACTACCAGAGTCCCCTCCTCATAGGCCTGGGCACCACCCATCGGCCTGGGGACCCCCGGAGGCCCCTCCTCATGGGCCTGGGGACTCTCAAAGCCCCCTCCCCGAGGGCCTGGGGACCCCCTCATGGGGCTAGGCACACCCAGACCCCCCTCTTCGTGGGCCTGGGAATCCTCAAAGTGCCCTCCGCATGGGCCTAGGGAACCCCACAGGCCTGGACACCCCCAAAGACCTTCCCCATGGGCCTGGGCACCCCCAGAGGCCCCTCCTCATGGGCCTCAGGACCCCCAGGCCCCCCTCATCCTGGACTTGGGCACACCCCATGGACCTGAGGATCCCCAAAGGCCCCTCCCCATGGGCCTGGGGACACTCAAAGCCCCCTCCCCAAGGGCCTAGGAGCCCCCTCATGGGGCTAGGCACACCCAGACCCCCCTCCCCATGGGTCTGGGCAACCCCCCCGGGTCTGGGGGACTCTCAAAGCCCCCTCCCCATTGGCCTGGATGCTCCCTATGGGCCTGGGCAGCCCTAAAGCTGCTCCTCGTGGGCTTGGACATCCCCAGATCCCCCTCTCCTTATGGGCCTGGGCACCCCCCATGAGTCTGGGAACTTCCTAACCCCCTTTCCCATCAGTCCGGGCACCCACCATGGGCCTGGGCATCCCCAGAGACCCCTCCTCATGAATCTGGGTGCCCCCCACCATGGACTTTTCTCCCCCTGGGTCCTCCCTCAACTCACAGGCGCTTCCCCGCACCCCCCAACCCTCCCCCTTATCCTCCCACCACCATCTTATTTCAGCACCTCCTTTTCAGCATCGCACCAGGCTGAGCTTGTACACCCCATCCAGCCCCCCAAACAAGCGTCACAAGCTGAAATTCCCCCAAAACATCTTAATGTTTGTTGACCCCTTTTCCCAGGGCTGATTTCTAAAGGTTTTCACCCTTTTCAGCAGCTACACGACCCTTCCATCCCTTGTCTTAGCAATGACCTGCTATTATCAACCAAAAAAAAAATTACTTTTAAAACCAGGAAGTGACCATAGCACCTCTAAACAAGTTAAAAACTAAAATAAACACTGTGAGGTTATTTTAGCTCACAGCCAGGCCGTCTCTCGCAGCTCTGACAAGCAGCACAGTGTGGAGCCATCTCTGCTGGGGCACGTCATGGGGATGGCGGCTGGTGACGCTTAGTATTTATTTGATGCTCAGGGAGGCATAAAAACCTCCCCAGACTTTACCAAACACCTCAATAACCTTCAGATAACTCCCCAATGCTCCCCTTGCAGCTCAGGGAGCGTGCAGGGTAAAGCCAAGGAAAATAAACACACAGGGGATGGCTAAACTCGCTCAGGACGGGTTCCCAAGGACGTACAGACTCTCTTTTTACCTCTTTGCCATGCAGGTTTCTTGCTGCCTTCCACCCAACACCGGGGAGCATCATTCATGCCCATCCCAACCTGATCTGGTGCCATGGGCCAGCAAATACCATGCAGGATCTGTTAAAAAAACAAATAATCAATGACATTTTGTTTGGCACAAAAGCATTTCATTTTTCCACCCATGGAGAACGCGGCCAGAAACAGCAGAGAAACGCAAACAGTGAGTAACGGCGCTCTCACCATCAACGGGGCTGCCCCAGCACTAACACCAACCCCGCGTTTAGTCCGAACACCAGTCCCAGCCCCAATTCCAGCTCTGTAACACCAAGACCAGTCCTAATCCCAGCTGTAACCTGCATCCCAATCCAATCCCAGCTCTAACCCCACTCCCAGCTACAATCCCAGTTCCAATCCCAGTCCTAACCCCAGTCCCAGTCCTAATCCCAGCTGTAACCTGCATCCCAGTCCAATCCCAGCTCTAACACCAATCCCAGCTACAATCCCAGTTCCAATCCCAGCCCTAACCCCAATCCCAGTTCCAATCCCAGCTCTAATCCCTATCCCATTTCCAATCCCAGTCTCAATCCCAGTCCCAGCCCTAACCCCAATCCCAGTCCCAGTCCCAGCCCTGCTCCTAACCCCATTCCCCTTCTCCCACTCACCCCTAACCCCACCCTAACCCCACCCCAAATCGCAGCCTTAAACCTGACCCCCACCCTAACCCCGACCCCAATCCCGAACCCGGCACCCCCCGACCCGACCCTGACCCCGCCCCCAGCCCCGCCCTCCATTACGCAACCCGCAGCCCCTCTTGCAGTCCCTCTGGCTCCCCCCCGGCCCCAGCCAATGAGCGCCGCCGTGCCCAATTAGGGAGGTGAAGCCCCGCCCGTCTCCACCAATCACACTCTCTTTCTCCTTCCGCCCCGCCCACCCCCTCTCCCTAGCGCCTCTCTTCGTCTAGCCCAATCGCAGCCGGGGAGCGCCCGCTCCGTCCCGCCCCCTCCCTCTCCGCCGCCATTCAACACTCCCCTCTGCGCCGCTCGCCGCGGCGATTGGCTCCCGCGGGCCGCGGGGAGGGGAGGGACGGACCCTCCGCCCTATATAAGGGCGGCGGGCGGTGCGGAGAGGCGCATCACCGCTTCCCGCCGTGTGTGCATTGCCGCCCGCTGCCGCCCCCCGCCGCTGCCATGGCAACCGCGCTCTGCCCGCTCCGCGGCCTGGGCCGCGCCGCCCTGCGCCCCCGCCGCCTCCTCCATTTCAGCGCCACCAGGTACGGCCCGGTCCCACCCGTGACAGGGGGTTTATATGGGGGGGGGGGACGTGGGGCCCGCCCGCCTCCTCCACCCAATCCCGGTGTGGGGCGGGGGAGTCCCGGCCCGGCCCCCATCGCCCACCGGGCTGTGAGGTAGGCCCGACCCTCCGCTGCCGGTACCGGGAATGAATGAGGCGGGCCCCCAGCGGCCGCCCCGGGCGGTGCAGGCTGATGAAATCCCGCTCCCGCCTTGCATGGTGTGTGCTGTGCCATCCCCGGGCACGGGAAGGGGGGGACGGGACACTGGGGTCTCCCCGGGTAGGGGGGGCACCGGTCCCTCCCCGCACCCCCAGAGGGGCCTCTCGGGCCCCAAGCCCCGGGTTCACCCCGGGTTTAAGCGGTGTGAGAGGGAGCGGAGACCCCTGAGCATCCCCACCCGTGCACCAACTGCCTTTCCCCTTCTATTTCTGTATTACCTCCCCCGGGGATTTTGCCCTGCTGCTCGGGTGCTTTTGTTTTGCTGCTCTTCCCCCTTCTAAACAGGGCTGCGAGCTCGTATTTTAGCTTTTTTGGTCACATGGGGGTTGCTGGTGGCTGTCCCCATCCCCAGGCTGGGCACCCCGGCCTCAAGCTTACGTAAGGAGAAGATTTGGGTGGGCTCTTGGCATGAAGAGTTTCTGACTTAATTAATTCTCCTTTCCCTAGCTTGGCAGGTACTTGTAATAATTCCCTTTACATCTAAGTAGGTACATAGTAGTTTAGTGCAGTTTTAGCTCTGAGGGTAAAATATAAGAATTTACATTAGCAATAACCAGTAAAACACCCATTCCAGACCAGCTGAGCTGGTCTGGAATGGGTGTTTTACTGGTTATTGCTAAATGGGTTTGACTGGGGCGATTGCTGTTAGGGATGAAGTAACACTTAATTCCCAGTAAATGGGGAAAACGACATATTTGAGTTCAACAGGGATTAAGAAAGCACAAAAGATCCTCTGTGTCTCTTAAGCGTTTAGGCAAAAGGCTTTCTTACCTGGGCTGGTGTGGCTGTCCTGTGCAGGTGTGGCTCTGGAGGGGCTCTCGTGGTGGCTCTCCCTGGTGGCAGCTGTCCCCAGAGCTCCAGGATGAGGATTGTACCTAGAGAAGGTCAGAAAACAGCGGTGTTGGACTTCATGTGGGATCCTCGTAGGAGAAGGTCATC
The DNA here is from genome assembly GCA_017639485.1 of Pluvialis apricaria. NCBI lineage: Eukaryota > Metazoa > Chordata > Aves > Charadriiformes > Charadriidae > Pluvialis > Pluvialis apricaria. The sequence continues at coordinate 6,371,834 of CM030030.1, forward strand.
CACAGCAGGCAGTGGATGGATTTTTGAGGAGAAACTGCAGCAATTCAGCTTGTTCCTGGTGGATGGTGTGGTACAGGGAGGGTTGGAAACTGCGCTTGGTGCTGTCGGGCTTTTTCCCGTGGGTCAGTTGTCTCCTGGATTCCTTGTGGCAAGCAGAGTGGCTTGTGGAGTTGTGATGTGGATTGCTTCAGAAATGGGCCGGTTCTTGCCATGCGGGGTGGCACTGTAAATGACAGTAACACTGCAGGGAGCATCTTTGCCAGTTTCAGCTTAGAGGTAGGAATAATTGGCCGAGTAAGGTGCTGGTCATGGGACCTTGCAGCAAGGCAAGACAAGGCTGTAGTGAAGCTTAGAAGTGAAGTTTGTGAAGGTGAATCCTCTCGCAAAGCAATTTGTGAATGAGAATGATCTTTAAGTAAGAGTTATAGTGATAACCTGAAGGAAAAGTGTGAGGCGTGTGGACAGCCTGTTGTGAGCGGGGACTGGCAGCCGTGGCCTCCCAGCGAGCTGTAGGTCAAGGCAGCCTTTCTATATACTGCAGGGTGTCCAGTTGCCTGGAACGCATTTGGCAGTGACTGGATATTCCCGTTACCAATTTAGACCAGAAATGTATGCGAAGAGCTGTTTTGACACGGTTCGAACAGGCAAAAGTCCCTTCTACTCCAGCTAGATGTTGGAGTCTGTCAGAGGGGGTGAAACTGCAAACCCCCGGCCCAGTTTTAACAGCCTGAAAACACAACTGTAGCAGTGGCAGCAATTACGTGAGCAGGGGAGGAGATTGGCTCACGCAAGGTGCGTGCTGTGCTAGATGGGCTGACGGTCTCACCGAGGAATCTGTGGGGGACGAGGATCTCCGGGAACAGCATTTGGTACAGAAGCACAGCACGCTGTGCCTCCCGTGCTGCAGAATTGCTCGATAGACCTTATAGATGGTGGTGGAAGCTTCACTTAAGTGGAGCGAGTTCTGCTTTGTGTAAGTCCTTTGCAGTGAAGCTGTCAGGCCTTCACAAGGACCGGGTCACCGACCAGCTGTCTTAAAAATGGGAGCTAATAGTATCTTAGATTGAAATACGTGCAAACTCTTAGCCTTGCAGAGAAGAACACTGCATGTGCTTTCTCAGGGTGCACGAATAAGTTGGTCCTTCCGGCAGCCTTGTTTGCTCATCGCAGCTTTCAGCAGCAAAGCTGTAAACTGAGACCGAAATATGCTGCTTAACATGACTTTGCATAAAGGTGCAATAGGCTTGTAGGTGAGTAAAAGAGCCTTTTCCACCCTGGCTTGTGGTTGGCATCTGTTTTTTTCCTGGTCTGTGTTGCACAGAGCTTGGATTTGATGGTCTTAACCATGCTGACTGCTTTGGTAACGCTTTCTCTGTTGCAGAAATGATGCGGTTGTGATTTCTGGAAGGAAGCTGGCCCGACAGATCAGGCAGGAAGCTCGTCATGAGGTTGAGCAGTGGGTAGCGGCTGGAAACAAGAGACCTCACCTCAGCGTTGTTCTTGTCGGTGAAAATCCAGCGAGTCACTCCTACGTACTGAACAAAACTAAAGCGGCTGCTGACGTCGGTATGTGTCTCGCTCTGTTCCGAGAAAGCGGAGCAAGTGATTGTTTTAACTTGCTTTAGTAGGGAGTCCTCTATGCTGGAGGCTGGGGGAAGCTTTTTGGGCCACATCCATCTGGCAGCTTTTCACCTCGGCTGCGTGGCAGTCCACGTTTGCCCCAGTGCTTGCTGTGACTCTTCTGGCTGCCTTCATTGTTGCACTGGGATGTAGTTAATAACATGGTTTATGTGTGTGTTGTGCCACTTGAATCCTTTAAGGCAGTATCAAGCTCTGTAGTTTGGATTTGCGGTCTTCCTAGGACTGTATAATGTACAGAAAGGGCTTTGATTTGCCTTCTTTTTTCAACTGCCTGAGATGCAATCATCCTTCAGCAGCCTTGCTACCCTCCGATTCCTTCCGGTCTCGCAAGCTGAGGTCCTGCTTGGTGTTCAGCCAGGTGTGCTTCTGGAGAAGATGTGCTGGAAGGGGCTAGGAGGCAATAAATGGCTTAATTTCTCCTTGGGTTCTCTGCTGCCAAAGCCGTATTTGGAGCTGAGATTTTTCAGGCTAACATCCCCTTCTTACTGTGTGAAGAAGAGACCGCAGGATGTGTGGTTGCATCTTCATCGTAGCACGCTTTGGCTGGGTTTCTCCAAGCCCTCCCTATGCTCAAAGGGTCTCTGCTTTCAAATAGTCTCTCCCATGTCATTAGACTGGTACTAATGGTCCTTAACCGTAGCTTGCAAGACTTGGAAGGGTCTCCAGCCTGGAAGGCGCTCGTTGTCACACAAAGCATACAATCCTTGGTGTGTGCCTAGCAGATTTGGTAGAGCAACGAAACATGGAAGCTTAAATCCACAGGGATTAAGAAAGTTTCTCTCCCACTTGTGCACATGTGGCACTCTAATGTGGCGCTTTGAATGATTGGGCAGGAATCAGCAGTGAAACCATCCTCAGGCCGGCTTCTATTACTGAAGAGGAGCTACTGGATTTGATTGGCAAACTCAATAATGATGCCAACGTGGATGGCCTGTTAGTCCAGCTTCCTTTACCCGGTGAGTAGCTAGATTTCCATCTGTTTTTTTTACATAAAGCTTTTAAGGAGTAGCACAGGGGCTATCCTGTGACCTGAGAGGTGGCTCCCTGCCACGATGCAGCTTAAAGATCTGGAGCTACTCCATCACAGCTGCCTGGAGGAGTTAAGTTGCTGGGGGGGATGTCACAGACATCTATTCTTGTGTGGGGAGTATCAGCTTCCAGAGCCAGAAGCTTGAACTTGGTTGTGACACTGAGGCTGCCTAAAAATACCCTCTCAGCGTTAGCGACCCTGTAGTCCCAGAGTGCTGGGAGCTGTTAGACTTCCAGCAAGCTCAAGGCTTGAGTAGCTTCAAGCTTCCAGGCTCTGAAGGGGCTGGTGCAGCAGGTCAGGGCTCTGGCTGAGTACAAAGAGCAGGTTTTTGGCTGATCCCTAGGGTTAAAGCTCTTTGTTCTCTTCCAGAACATATTGATGAGCGCAAGATTTGCAACGCTGTGACTCCAGACAAAGACGTTGATGGCTTTCACGTGATAAATGTGGGGCGTATGTGCCTTGACCAGTACTCCATGCTGCCCGCTACCCCGTGGGGGGTGTGGGAGATCATTAAGAGAACTGGTAAGCAGCTGCTCCTGCAGTGTTTGGCTGCTCTCTGGCATAACTCCAGCTTGTGTTTTGTCTTCAGACTCCATCTTGTCCTCCGCAGGCATCCCGACGCTGGGGAAGAACGTGGTGGTGGCTGGCAGGTCGAAGAACGTGGGCATGCCCATCGCCATGTTGCTGCATACGGACGGCAGGCACGAGCGCCCAGGAGGTAGGAGCCTGGTGGCCTCGGCGCCCGCATGCCAGGCAGCTGTGGAAGGAAGCCCTCAGCCTGTCACATCGTCCTCTTCAGGGTCCTAAACCAGTCCCAGGAGCCCCCCAGGGACTCTGGCCCATCACATGGGCTGGGGTCAAGGCTGAGGTGTTAACTCTGCACGTAGTCTTGTCATATTTCAGAGCCTTCTTCAGCGAGTCCTTGTCCTCTTCCACACCCGCTCCCTCCCTCCAAATTTGTAGGCTGTTCCCTGGGGTTTGTTATCAGGCTCTGATATTCCTGATAAATACGTGGGTGGTCTTGAAGGGGAAAATTTAGAGAAGTGGCTGGGTTCCGGTTGTACGTGTGAATTAAAAAGCTCTCACTCCTGCAGGTGATGCCACAGTCACAATATCCCACCGCTACACTCCCAAGGAGCAGCTGAAGCAACACACGATCCGTGCTGATATTGTGGTAGCGGCAGCAGGTAAAACCTGACTCTAACAGCACAGGCAAGGCGCGCAGAGGGTGCTGCGCTGCAGCTTGCCTGGTGTTTCTGATGGGACTCCTTCCTTGCAGGAGACAATCCTGTTGGTATTGAATGTCCTGGCGCCTCCGTAGCTGAAGCAGGAGAGTCCTGCGCTGTCAGTCAGCAGCTGCCCTAGGCGAGGGCTAGGACAGCGAGTGAGGGGCTGCTTGAGCCAGCCCCTTTATCCTGTGATTAAGCCTAGGAGCCACATACTTGATCTTAACTAGCAGAGCTGTTTGTTTGTAGCTCTGCCTTTGAAATGTAAAATAACATCTGGCAGGAGGGCTTGGCATGCCAGCAAGCACCTGATCCCATCTAAAAAACAGCTACAGCCAGGCTCTGTTACAAACAAACAGTTCTGTACTTATGTGGGGAGGAGAAAAAACTACCAAGATATCATCTGCTTACCCAGAGACAATCAAAATGCCGAGGGATGGCTGCAGTGCCGTCTTTGGAGCACCGGGAATCGCTGGGAGGTGTGCTCATCTCCAGGCCGTACCCTTGGCACGGAGGTAGTTCATCGGCAGAGGAGCTGAGCTGATTTGGGGTGTCTGTTTGGCAGCAGAAGCTGGGTGTGAGCCTGTGGGGGAGGGAGGAGAGAAAACGAGGCAGTATCTGGCAGAACCAGACAAACGCAGCCCACCCTGAGAGGGCGGCTCAGCCCCGGGCTGCTGCTCCCCACCCCTGGCACACTGCGGGGTTTACAGCCCCTGGGTGAAACCGGGGCCTCTGCCAAACCGGGTCGCGGTGGTCTCGGGCACTGCTCCGGCTTGCTGACTTAGCGCAGGTGCAAAAACCATTGCTGGAACTGCGTGAACAAACAAAGCTGCAGACTTCAAACGCAAGCTTTAAGGTTTCAACTTGGAGGGGATGCTTTGGTCCCCGCTGCTTTGCCAGACCTCTTTCTGGGGGTGGATTCTTTACACTCCGAAGTTATCAATAAACCACTCAAACTCTCGATTAAGCCGAACATCAAGAAGCAGTACTGGATTGTGCAACTGTGGGTAGACTCGCGTTTTGTAGGATGATGGAATCCTTTAGATTGGAAAGGACCCTTACGATTGTCTGGTGCAGCTGGTTTGTGAGGCAGGAGGGCCCAGGGGGATCAAAACATAATGTGAAGATGGGGTGAGGGGGAGCAGGGGGCTGTTCGGCACCACCACGAACGTGTGGTTGTTTCTTCTTGCAGGCATACCCAATCTGATCACGGCCGATATGATCAAAGAAGGAGCTGCAGTTATTGACGTGGGGATAACCAGAGTGCAGGATCCCGTCACTGCCAAATCGAGGCTGGTTGGGGATGTGGATTTTGAAGGTATGAAGGGCTCTGCATCGGCTTCCTTGAGCACTAAACATCTGGGGTGCTGCCAAGGGGAGGAGAAAGTCCTGGTTCATGCAACAGAGCAGATGCAGACCAACGCTGATGTTCTCTTGCTTGGTGCACCCAGTATTGTACTGCCTGCAAGGGTGCAGCCTTCCTGCAATACGCCGGGGGAAAGCTGTATGCTGAAGGGAGAGGAGGCTCAGCCTGAACCGAAGCAGCCAGGGCGCTTCGCCTCTCCTGCGATTCAAAAGCAGGAGTACGAGTTAGGAATAAAACCAGGCAGCGCTTACCTTCCGCCCTGCTCTCCATGGGCCCCCTCAGCTGCAGCGCTGCCCGGATGGGCTGTGGCGATGGCGCCGGGCACCTGGAGGTGCAGGGATCAGACGCTGGAACCTTTTCCTGGGAGAAAAAGAGAGGGTGGATGTTCAAACCTTTAGTACTTTATTGTGGCCGCCCTCTAGAGCATGTGTGAAGCCCACAGCTAGTCTCGGACTTTACACTTCTGTGCTAGAAATCCAGCTGTTAGGCCTTGCTCTTTGCTTTTCCCCCAGCTTGGGCTTTGCAGTTAGGCTTGCTGGGTAGCGGGGATGGATGATGGTGTGCTCCCCCCTGCCCTGGATAACGGGGTGGGGGGGAAAACTCCACCTTGGAAAAACTGCTATTCCTTAGTTGGTAATGTTGAAGGGATTTGAGTGATGTTAGACTGGTTCCAGCTTGGTAAGTGGTGTCGCTCTTGATTTGCGTGCTAAGGTCTGGTTTTCCTTCCCGCAGGGGTGAAGAAGAAAGCCAGCTACATCACCCCGGTCCCCGGGGGAGTCGGGCCCATGACAGTGGCCATGCTGATGAAGAACACCATCATTGCCGCCAAGAAGCTGTTGAAACCCAAAGAGCTGGAAGCATTAACAGCTTAACTTGGGACACTCTCTCTCTCTCTCTTTAGCACTGAAACCGACATTCCAAACTGACTCCCAAACAGGCCGATAGAAAATGCAATATTTTATTTATTGTATTGGAAGTGGAATTTCCTATTCTGAGGTCATAGATATTTATTGGAAGCTGAAGCATAGGCGCGTTAGTCGTACTAAGGTGTGAGCATCTACACTCCTGGCCTACTCCTGCTAGCAAAGCTGCGGTGTGTTTGCACCAGCTCTCCGCGGAAGCCGGCCCGGCTCCGCTGCGTGCGGCTGCACCGGGAGCTCGGTGTGGCGTTGGCGATCCCAGGGGGAGGCAGAGCGCCGCTCCGCGGTGCAAAAGCAATGGCCTTCATGGTTCTGTTCTCACAAAGGCTCAGTCTGTTCATGTTTTGACTCGCGCTGAAGTCTTCTACTCGATGCCGGATGTTTAGTTTGAGTTAAGCTCTATTGTAGAAGCTGTTACTTGAAGGAAAAAAAAAGCCATATGTCTGTCCTCAGGCTGTGCAGGGCCCTGGGCAGTGGCAGAGCTGTTGTAACATGTAGTGTGTGGCTAAGCTGGTTTGGTTTGTTTTTTGCTATTTGGATGGTAACTTTTTTTTTTTTAAAAAAAGCCTTTTTTTCTAACCAAAGAACAATGGGGCAGGGGCTGTCGGTGCCTACATTGGGCACACAGGAGCCTTCCTGGACTCTCTTGTAAAGCGTACGAGTACTTAGTGAATATTGCAGGCTAACTCTAAATAAAGTATGAGAAGAAAAAGCAAAACACAGCTCTACTTGTGTCCTAGAATTATTACTAAGCAAATTCTTCACTTCTCCCAGAAAAGGCGAGCTGCCCCAGCACTAGTTGATTAAAGCACTTGTGATGTGAGCTCCACTCCATCCCTGCAGAGCAGGGTCAAACACTCCCGGAGTTTAGCCAAAGATACAGCTGCCGCATGTGTCTCCCACTCAGCTACTGCCCTGGTTTGAGGTAAAACAACTCATTTTCTGTTCAGTAAATTTATTTTTCAGCTAAGCCTCTTCTAAGTGAGCGGGTCTGGACAAAACCTGTTCAGCTTCCTGACCCTCTTTCCGTCTGACAGCACAAGCTCAGTCCTCTAACCGGTTCGTTTGCAAGCTCTAATTATCCATTGAACATTAACCTTACCTGAGGTCACGGTGCCTTGGGCAGGGCGGAAAAACTTACACGCGGTATTGTTCGTGGGCAGCCAGGTAATTCTTGGACTCCTTCCTCTTCGTTTTTCCCTGGAAAGACTGATCCCACCTTCTCTGGGAGCAGGGAAGGTTTGTTGTGATGCAAAAGGGCTGTAGCTGGAGGCATGTGGGGAGTTGGCGCTAACCCCATGGTCGTGGCTCTCCTGGAGGGGAGGGTGCTCATAAAAATGCTCTAAAACACGCGGGAAGGAAAGCTGAGGTTCAGGGACTCTGCCCCAGAAACACACTAAGAGCGGAGACTCATCGAAACGAGGTTTATTGGGTCGTATCACCGATAAATACAAAATGGCTAAAGTGGTACTGGAATGGAGGTGGCAAATCTGAGACGCTCCACTGTTTTCATATACAAAAAAAAAAAAAGTATAAACCTTGCAAAATAGACAAATTTAGTTAAAACAAGCTGGATGATGCTGGAATGGCTTCAGCTCTGCTCTATGAAACATCTACCAGAGTCCACAAAGCCTTTCGGCAGTTGAGCTGATGGACTGGAGAAAGCAAAGTAACCTGTTTGATTAAAATCGTTAAGCCTACCTGTACCGCGCTGCAGCTACCGCAGGGGGAGACGGGTATGAAACGCTACAAAACAGACACGATGTGTTCCAGCTGAAAGAATTCTTAATGTTAACGTCAAGCTACGAGTGGCTCTTGCTGAAGTGGCGACAGGGGTAACACCGCGTTATTTCCTCTCGCCACATTCCCCTGGGAGATGTGCTCAAACCAGAGGAAAGAAAAAAAGAAAAAATTTGCTATAAATAGGAAATCGCCTTCAAGTTTTTTTGTTGGACTCATCTATTTACAGAGAACTGGGGTCTGTCCCATGCGAAGGTTCAAACCAGTTGCAATATTTAACCGGTGTCCCAGAAACCCCTCTGTAGGGCCGGTATAAATGTCAGGTAGGCTGTTTCTGCTCAGGGGAAGGGTTGGGGCTCTGCGAGGCTTGAAATAGAGAATCCATCTAGCAAAAAAGAATCCATCTAGCAAAAATGAGTAAAAGAAACGGATTTGAGAGGATTGCTTCAGACCACGGTTTCTAAATCGCAGCTGGGCTTAACCCGTGCAAGGGAAAAAAACAAACCCGAAACCCTTTAAAAGCCTTGGCGCTGCTGGAAAAAAAGGTGGTGAGAGCCGGGCAGAGCCAAACGCAGCTCGGTGCCCGCGCTGGCTCCCAACCTGCTCCTTTCCCTTCCCGGGGGAACAACGGCAGCGGCGGGTGGGAAGAGCCCAAATGCCAACGACAGACGGAGACTGAGTGGGAGCTGCCGGATGCGAGCCCGAAAGCCCCGGTGGGAAGGTGGCAGGGGACACGCTTGCTCTCCCCTCCCCGTTCCGAGCTGCGTGCTGTTAAACCCCGAGGGAATAACCAGGATCGAGGAGCTGAAGTGGGGGCAAAGCCCCTCGCACAGGGGCGCAGAGTGGACTCCTCTGGCCGGACACCGGCTCGGGCTCCCATCCGGAGGGAGAGATGGGGCTCGTACTGACCCCGGGTCCAGGGGTGGCCCTGGGAGATGGGGACGGGCGACAGAATGGCTTCGTTGCAGCAACCGTTCCTGTTTTCCAGTAGAAACCATTCCCATTCCCTGCGGAAAACCAAGGTCCTGTTCCCTGCTCTGCTCTCCCAACTGCAGCCCGGCTGCTGGTGCCCTCAAACCAGAGCTGCTCTTCCCCCTTCCCTTCCCTGGGGCATCGCTCCAGGCCACCGGCTCCTTTCCAACCCTGCCGTGCCTCCTCGTCCCCTCCTGCGTCCCGGCGCCGGGTCCCTCCTACATCCCCATCGCCGCACCTGGGATGCTGCGCCGCGAGAAGGGGTCCCCCATCGCCGTGGGCTTGGACCAGCGTCCTCTTGCCAACACACAGCCCCACGCACCGTCCCCCTTCGCGAAACCAGACTCCCTGGAGAGAGCCGCGGCGCGTTTTCAGGGATCGGGGATGTGCGCTCCCCCTTTTCCTTCTCAGCCATGCAAACCTCCTCCCCACCCCCAAAAATCCCTCTCAAAAACATCACCCCAGCGCCGCCTCCTTCCCCATCAACCCCATCAGCATCCCGGCTGCTCCCGCAGCCCCCGTCACCTTCAGCTTCTCCAGC